>JAYESA010000005.1:151107649-151825580 GCA_036927795.1 Iris macrosiphon | reverse complement strand
AGTAGTCTCCCGGGGTTTAGATGAAAACAAGGCAACATACAAGCAGACAAGCATGCAATTGTATAAACACGAACATTCACGTTAGCTCGGGCCCGAAGGTAAGCCGAAGAGTGAGATCGTAAGGGACTTCCCGAGCGACACGTTCTAGGGTAGCATGCGAGGGTCTGAACATATATAAAAGCAATGTTTTATTTCCATGTTCTAGCATAAGCAATACAAGTTGGGATTATTCCCTTAGCTAGGTGCGTTGGATTCATATTAGCATGCAGGGGTGATTCACCTAGCGACTAGCATGTATCATTCCAGATTTTATGTGTGCTAGCTGAGCAAAGACAAGTTTACCGTAGCCACCCACCTTAGCGATGATTCGCCTCGGTAGAGCGATACGTCAAGCGAGCCTCTGAAAGCCTAAGCTAGATTCCTGTAGGGACAAGTCTGGATATCCTTTGCCTCAAACGAGTATTCTCGCCTGAGCAAAGCGGGTCGGGACATGCACTATTGTCGTTTGAATCGGCAGTCCGCTTGAGCGGAACATGGTGTTACAGTAGCCTCCCTCGACTCCGTACATGCCCGCGCAGGTTCGTTCCTGCCCTCCTTTTTGTCATTTCATGTGATTGTGTGTATATGTATTCAAATGGGTAGTATGTATGTATGTACGTATTAGTATTAGTATATGTATATGTTTAATATAAATATTGGTGTATATATATATATATATATATATATATACATACATATATATATATATATATATATATATATATATATATATATATATATATATATATATATATATATATATATATATATATATATATATATATATATATATATATAAGGTATATGAACTCAATTAGTATGTATGTATTAGTATATGTATTCCATTAGTATAGGCTTGACAGGTATATAATTGGTATATCTATATATACATATATATATAGTACGTGAATTCAATTAGTGTATATATATATATATATATATATATATATATATATATATATATATATATATATATATATATATATATAATAAGGGAGGTGAGATGGCACCTCACTCTCAAAACAAGGGTGGCGGTGACGTGGCACAATTCCAACCACACATTTCATAATTGGCAAATTGCACTTAACCCCCTCCCCTCGTTTGTGTGGTTGTGATTGTGCCACATCACCGCCAGCCTTGTTTTGAGAGTGAGGTGCCACCTTACCTCCCTTATTCTCTCTCTCTCTATATATATATATTGTATATGTATTTAATTGGTATATATATATATAAATTGTAAGTAACTAATGATATATGCTAGTTAATAATATGTATAATTATAAATGTGCTAGGTGATCCGAGTATAATTACGGATATCCCGTAGTTACATTGACCTGTGACCCTGTGAATTGTTAGCAGACTGCCATATGTACACTGACGTAATGGCGAGCTCCGTATCATTTTGACTGTCTGTCTTGCACAGCAATTGTAGATGCGACACCTGTTCAATTAGACGCACACTTGACCCTAGTTGACCAGTGTCATACCTAGCGTAGCCCTGAGTTCATTGTATTTATGATTGTGTGTTAGCATAGTGACTGATGCAATATTATTATTAAATAATGTCTATAGGATTGTTGGATTGTTCAGACAAGACTTCGGAATCAGGTTATTGGTATTGCTAGCAACAGGACCCCAGGCGAGTATATTCTCTGATAGTTTCTTATTTATGATATCCTCTATGTTCATTGTATCTAGTATAAATATCCATATTTCTCGGCACGATGGTTACACGGATTGGTATATCCGGATCTCGTCATGAGATGTTATTCCTTGTATATGGTGTATCTTGTACAAGTCTTGTTTCATTATTTGTCTTGTGCATGTACAGACACTGATTCTCGGGGAGACTTGCTACCTTCCTAGAGAATCCCGTGCCATAGCGCACCATGGTTGGATCTACTATACCAGTCGGGGGTGGAAAGTATTTTAGTGTAGATATGTGATCATATCCTTCATGTACAAGTCTTGTTATCATGTTAGTGTTGGTCATACACCGCACGTATGACTAACCAGGCCATTATTCTTGTACAAGTTTCCAAGTCGATCACATGTTAAAGCTAGTACTCACACACTTAGTCATTAGTATTCTTGTTCATTGACATATTGTTTATTATTGTATTTATTTCCAGTATTTCCTTTATTGTGTATCTCTTGTACATATATATGCATCTTGTATATTTCCATCTATTTACTGCTACATAGTTCATATCATTGATGTAGAACTGCTGTTAGATATGTACTTTGCTCCAATCCTGACTGGATATTTTTTCCAGACTACGACTTAGAGGACTTCTTTCCGGCATACTTGGAGATTTGGATATTATTGATTGCAGGTTAGACTATTTATTGTTGTTTAGACTTGTCTTGTATTTTATTTGTTTTCTTCAATATCTCATCGTGCCTTAGTTTATGTGATTGAGTATTCCGTATTATATTGTGATATCTGTGTCTCCTTATGGAGTTGGATATTCATGTGAGATTGATTAGATAGTATCATGACCTAGACAACGTTCTACCGCCGATGTTGCGGTGTAGGCTGGACGTACCCACGCACTCGTGCCCCTATACCGGGTGCAGGTCATGACACGTTTTTAGTGGCGGCCCATGCAGGTCAGACTTCGCAAGTTGTGCGATGTCGTGGTAGTGCGACGTCTTAGTTGTACTACTACGTGCCTGTGATAGGATATAGGACATAGGATACTAGGATGAGAGAGGATACTCAATCATAAATTTTTGAGAGATTCTTGGGACGACCCTTGAGAATCTTATTATAATTTCCAATGAAATATTTTTTCCTTGTTCCGTCCGTTCTCACTTGTTGTTATTGAATTTGATTCTTGTTGATCAGTTATTAAATTTAATTCTTGGTATCGTTGTTGAGTTTGATTTCTTATCGAGATAAATTTTACGGACTAAAATTTACGGTATCATCTGATGACATATGTTGATGAGGACAGTGAGAAAGGTAAAACGTCTGCTTTGGTTATGGAGCCTAGAATTTATCGCAGCCATATTAGCTGGCGTGTCAAAAATGTAGGTACCTGACTTCAGATGTATATATTTTAGTTATGAAATTTAGAATTTCTTATAGCTATACTAGTCGGCACAGCGAGGATTCTAGACGACATGATTATAAGAGTTACATACCTAAGTTATGGAATCTATAGTTCATCGCAGCTATGCTTACTGGCGTGGCGAGGATTCTGAGTGTCATAATTTCGGACAGACGTGTATGATTATCATGTTGTATCTTAAAATTGTTCTTAAAGTATCATCTCAATACTTATCCACTTTTGTTATTCTAGGACTTTGTTCCATCGCTTCTTTTTGTTTGCTAGCAGTAGAAATACCTTCAGTTCCTCAGTCCAGTTCCTTCTTGAGCTTCTTTCCATTAGGGTTCTTTGTTAGTGTGATAATGGGCGACTTGCAATTAGGTCTGTGTCTTGAGTTTCAGTTTTGACTGCTGAGAATATGACTTATGAGTTTGTAAGTGTTTCTTGGTTGGACATGTGAGTAGTAGGCATCAATCTAGAGTTAACCCATAGTGTAGTACCTTGTAACAATAGTTCTATAATAGGTGTCGTTGTAGTTAGTATTGGTACTATAAGTAGAAGGAGGAGTAAAGAGTATCAGATGGTTCCAGAAGTTAGTATCAAAGTCAGCATGCCAGTCCTGACTAGTCGTGAATTCATGTAGTTAGATGATCTATGTAAACATTTAAGTATCGAGAAAATTGTATAAAAATAAAAATAAAAATTAATGGAGCATGATATTCAATTTGATGATTGATTACTTGGGTGTGTCAAGAGTAAAGAAATGTATATGCCAAAAGGGTGTTAATGAGTGTGCCATGGGTTGAGAGATATCAAGGTTTGTAATGGAAGATATATAGTATATCAGTCTGTAAAAGATTAAGAGAAGATACGTATACATAAATCGAGATATAGAACCATAGGTCTGCCTTGAGAGTGAAGTGAAACATGTGTATTATAAAATGTGCAAGTGATCATGAGTTCTAGTGAATGTGATGAGGTAATCTAATAATGAAGCTAGTGTTACCATACCAATAGTGCTAATATTTCTATATCAAAGAATAGTTGAGCAAGGTGCTAGTAACAGTAAATACCTTGTGTGATGATATTAGATTGATGTATCAGCTAATATGAATGGAAAATCATTTGGAAATAATAGTGCAAGTAATCCAGGCAGTGTAATATTCAGTACACAGTTGAATGCTTGTAGTAGAAACAGTGGTACCTAAAGGGATAGAGGTATCAAACTTTGGATGCATCATTAAACCTATGGTTGTGTTAGAAGGCTATATTTTGTTCTTTCCTTATGTTCTTTTGTCTATTTGATTGATTAATTAATTTTCTAATACCATAGCTTATATCAATGATCTTCTTGCTAGAATATAGCTAGTAGTACACCCCGACAGAGACTGCAATACCATGACAAAAGTGACCATAACCATGTATATTTTTTTTTCTAGATTGCATGTTGTGTGACTGTAGGTAGGATTTTCATAGACTTTGATTGTTGGGGGTTTGACCGTAGTGAAGATTAATGAAGAGGTTATGATTTGACAAAGAGAGATAATGTGCCTTAAATTTCGAAGATAAGCATTAATTTAAATAAATAGTTGAGAATTCAATATGGCATAATTGACGATTCGTTAAAACATTGATTTTTATGAAGATTATGAAATAATTGAATTTATCATTAAATTTTGAGGAATTAAGAAGGTTATCATTATATTTATTGGACTGCAAGTTATGAACTTATATTTTGAATATTGTATTTAAGATTTCATAAGTATTACATCATTGAGTATTATGTGGAAAAAGAAATCGAGGAATAAGATCATTAATGGATTAGTATTTGAATTCGAAATTTTGGGATGAGGATTTAAATTTTATAAATATGCATTAATTGGATTTAAATTAGAGAATTGAATATTAAATTTTTGACTATTAGTTATTAACTTAAAATTTTGGAGGAGATTATGTTAAAATGAAATATGATTTCAAATTTGAGCATTTTCATGAATATGATATTTATAGTATTTTGAAGATTTTGTGTAATAAGAATATGGATTTACTTCATGATTATATGGTTTGATGAATTTAAATTTTGATGGAAAAATAATATAACGAATAAATACAACTATTGAGGATCTTAAATTTCGAGGACAAAATTCTTTTAAGGAGGGTAGACTTGTCACTACCACATCCTAAAATAGGGGTATTTTTATCATTTTATTTATTATTAGTATTGTGTATATTTATTTTTAAATAATTGCATGATATATGTGTATAGATATATATTATATATATAGTGTTCCTTAATGCGTGAGTTAGTAGACTAGACCTAGAAGCCCACCAGATGAACCCCCTGACCGAATTATAGGGTTATGATTTTAAATTGTATTATTCAAGAGTAAATATTGAGGATTATAATTAATTATCGTAATTTTATTTAATTGTTGCGCCTTATCGTTGCTTCGATATTTGGAGCGCTACCCTAGCTTTTGCCTTCCAACAAATTCTACAACCTTGTCCTAGACGTGTCTGTCTTCTTTTCTGACATTTGTGTAACTTATAATTATGCTCTCTTGTGCTACATTTTAGTCGCACAATATTCGTCGCAAACGTTTATTATTTAATTTCAATAAATTCAACTTTTGCATCGTTGTGCGTTCCAATCGAAATTGGAGACACAATCTTGACCCATTTCGTGCAACCCAAATTAGAGTAATATTCTTTTCTGGGTCTTCTTCATTCATGACACTTCTGTCCCACTTAATTTTAGTCCCTTGTACTTCTAATTTATTTTAGAACACCAATTGTATTTATTTTAATTAATTAAACCATAACCCAACTTTGTGCAATTTTCTAATTATTGGGCACTTTTACGCAAAAGTGCATTAAGGTGTCCACCACATTGGACGCAACACGTGAAGAAACCTATTTCTTCTTCATGTGAATTTTTTCATAATTTTTGGGAGTGTGTAACTCAACATCAACCTCCTCAAACCATGGCTCTCTAAATTTTGAACCGATGTAATCCTAACCCTCCATTTTGAATCAAACCAAATCCTAGCCCTTTGAAATACCTACGTGAGAACCCTTTTTCGAAGTGTTGACCAAGTCAAATATTCCTAGGTCAACCCAACACCATGTGTATATAAATATTCCTTTGTTTATTTTTTCCTTTTCTTATTTTTTTCTTTCACCAAAACTAGCAGCCGACTCCTTCATCCTTACTATTCATCATCTCCCCCTCTCTGTTTCCGCCGCCACCCTCCACCGAAGTCTCGCCGGAGTAGCACCCACGAACGCCTGAACCCCCGCTGCCAGACTTTCCCGCGACCACCAGTCTCCCTCTCCTTCCACCCGCCGCTCGCCTGAACGATGACCCGCTGTCCCGCTGCCCCCAACCGAACGTCGCATCCCCACCTCTCCTAATCGATCGGACCTCGTCCCAACGCTGAACGCTGCACCCAGAAGCCGCCGGAGACCCTCCTCCACACGGCTGCCATCCCGCTATCCCCGACCTGCTGTACTGCACGACGCCGACTAAACCAAGCCGTTGTCCACCCCCACCACGCCGGACTGAACCGCCAGCACCATCGCCTCCTTGCTCCCTGCACCTGAATGCCGGAGCAGCACAGCTCCGCACAGTTCTCCGCGGCCACGACCTCACCTGTCCCGACTATACCCCGGAACGTCGACGCCTCGACCGCCCCGGCCATCCTCGACCCCGCTCGCCTGCAAGCCGAGCACAATCTTTCTCCTCCTCCCTCTATTCTCTTCCCGACCACCCATCTCCATCCCTCGATGAACTCTACACCACCACCAGCCCCATCAACGAAGAGCAGCCTCGACGTCCCTGTCCTCCACCTCGCCTGAGCTGCCGAGCTCTGATCGCCATCATCTTTATCATCATCATCACGATCACCTTCACCATCATCTTCACCATTATCATCACCAACACCTTCACCCTAATCGTCATCGTCACACATCGTCATCGTCATCAACATCATCGGCATCGTCATCATCGTCGTTGTCATCAACGTGTCCCACCTCGCCGGAGACGGACCACCGTAGCCTCCCTCGACTCCGTGCATGCCCGTGCAGGTTCGTTCCTACCCTCCTTTTCGTCATTTCATGTGATTGTGTGTATATGTATTCAAATGGGTAGTATGTATGTACGTATTAGTATTAGTATATGTATATGTTTAATATGAATATTGGTATATATATATACACACACACATATATATAAGGTATATGAACTCAATTAGTATGTATGTATTAGTATATGTATTCCATTAGTATAGGCTTGACATGTATATATATATATATATATATATATATATATATATATATATATATATATATATATATATATATATATATATATATATATATATATATAGTACGTGAATTCAATTAGTGTATATACAATATATATATTGTATATGTATTTAATTGGTATAAATATATATATAAATTGTAAGTAACTAATGATATATGCTAGTTAATAATATGTATAATTATAAATGTGCTAGGTGACCCAAGTGTAATTATGGATATCCCGTAGTTACATTGACCTGTGACCCTGTGAATTGTTAGCAGACTACCATATGTACACTGACGTAATGGCGAGCCCCGTATCATTTTGACTGTCTGTCTTGCACAGCGATTACAGATGCGACACATGTGCAATTAGACGCACACTTGACCCTAGTTGACCAGTGTCATACCTAGCGTAGCCCTGAGTTTATTGTATTTATGATTGTGTGTTAGCATAGCAACTGATGCAATATTATTATTAAATGATGTCTATAGGATTGTTGGATTGTTCAGACAAGACTTCGGAATCAGGTTATTGGTATTGCCAGCAGTAGGACCCTAGACGAGTATATTCTCTGATAGTTTCTTATTTATGATATCCTCTATGTTAATTGTATCTAGTGTAAATATCCATATTTTTTTGACACGATGGTTACACGGATTGATATATCCGGATCTCATCATGAGATATTATTCCTTATATATGGTGTATCTTGTACAAGTCTTGTTTCATTGTTTGTCTTGTGCATGTACAGACACTGATTCTCAGGGAGACTTGCTACCTTCCTAGAGAATCTCATGCCATAGCGTACCATGGTTGGATCTACTATACCAGTCGGGGGTAGGGAGTATTTTAGTGTAGATATGTGATCATACCCTTCATGTACAAGTCTTGTTCTCATGTTAGTGTTGGTCATACACCGCACGTATGACTAACCAGGCCATTATTCCTGTACAAGTTTCCAAGCCGATCACATGTTAAAGCAGTACTCACACACTTAGTCATTAGTGTTCATTAACATATTGTTTATTCTTGTATTTATTTCCAGTATTTCCTTTATTGTGTATTTCTTGTACATATATATGCATCTTGTATATTTTCATCTATTTACTGCTACATAGTTTATATCATTGATGTAGAACTGCTGTTAGAGATGTACTTTGCTTCAATCCTGACTTGATATTTTTTCCAGATTACGACTTAGAGGACTTGTTTCCGGCATACTTAGAGATTTGGATGTTATTGATTGCAGGTTAGACTATTTATTGTTGTTAAGACTTGTCTTGTATTTCATTTGTTTTCTTCGATATCTCATCGTACCTTAGTTTATGTGATTGAGTATTCTGTATTATATTGTGATATTTTTGACTCCTTATGGAGTTGGATATTCATGTGAGAGTGATTAGATGGTATCATGACCTAAACAGCGTTTTACCGCCGATGCTGCGGCGTAGGCTGGACGTACCCACGACTCGTGCCCCTATACCAGGTGCGGGTTGTGACAGTGCTGACGGGTGGTATAGAATGTGTTCTATGTCATCAACAAATTGAGACAATGGAACACATCTTTTAATGCACTTTAGCATGGGAGACCTGCAATATCAGCGACGGAAGCTACTCATGAGGGGAGTTAGGGGTCGTGGCATGGAAGAAATCATGGAGGAAATTAGTAGTATGAGAAGGAGGGAAGCAGACTGGTTCAATGAAGCACGAATTAGGTTGGCAGCTAGCAGTGTGGCATGTGTGGAGGGAGCGGAATAATCGTATTTTTGAGGGCATGTTTACTCCTGATATTGGGCTGATACATAATATTGAATATGATGTAATGACTCTAGTTGAAACGCGGGTCCCTAGTTAACCGCAATAGGTTGTAATTGGAGTTTATTAATAGAATTACCTTTTTTCCCATATATATATATATATATATATATATATATATATATATATATATATATATATATATATTGTTTCATACTTCTTAAATAAAAAGTTTAAATCCTAAATTTCTCAACCCAAACTTTTCAACTCCTTATCTTAAATCTCATTTCAGTTTGTATTTTATAATGGTTGAGCCTTGATTGCTATTTCATTATGTGTTTAATATTACTCTTGTTTAAAATTATTTAAAATATCATATTACAGTCCGATAAATCCGATGGACCCGACCTAACCCGAGTCCAATCCGATCCTCCGGACTTGGTCTTGGACTACATATGTTGAACCCGATGTCGGATCGGGCTTGGACTTGGACTAGGCTTATGATTCATCGGATTTGACTCGGGTTGAGCTTAAGTCCGACCCGACCCGACCCGACCCAACCCGCCCGAGTTGCACCCCTCAACAGTAGGTACACACCAGACTATATTGGCCCGGAAGTATTGCTAAAGAAGGGATATGGCATGAAGTGTGGTTGGTTTGTAAATTCACTTTCATTTGAACCTCCATACTAGTTAATTGATACGTTCTTGGCTGATCCTATTTGACTTATTGCTCATGTTTAAATTATCCTATCTGTCCTTCTCTAAAAACTTGAACCTAGTGTTGACTAAAAACTTGGCCATCACTTTTCTAGGTCATATCTACTTGGAACACACGAAACAATAATTGGCCAAAAGAGTCTTAATCAGTTAAATTAAAAGTTATGAGCAGAACCAAAAAAAAAAAAAAAAAAAAAGCAAAATAAATAATTATTCCCCTAATAATGCAGATCAAAATACTTCGGCCTATGGCTATTATTAGATCCATACATAGAATTGAAGATTGATGGGGTGTTTAGCTTGGACAGTCAAAATTCTGTTAGAAAACAAACCAAACAACCTATTAGAAGCTGCAGAAAACTCAAAAGTATATTGAAGAACAAGAACATAGAGTTGCATACACATGGTTATGGATTCGGATAAGAACATGAAACTGATTCAGAATACATCTTTTTTTAAAAAATTAGGATATGGATATGGCATTGATACGTATACCCATGAATACATATCTATATCAAGCTTTTAAGTATCCGTGAGACTGATATCGAAAATACTGAAACTACAGAAACCGACTGAGTCGAAAACTCCGAAAACTCCAAAAACGAAGTCATAGGAAGCATCCGAAACAGATACTGAAAGTGGGTTTTTGAACCTTGACCTATATACATATTATTTATATTAGATTTCTAATAGTATCTGCATTTTTTTTTTATACTAAGTATCCAATTAGTTCTAGAAAGGATGTGCTTCAAATTTTTTTTTTTTTTTTTTTTTTGGCCATGTGATTGAACCAATTACTCTCATCTCATATGCAATTTGATGAAATGGCTTCCATTTTTGGCATCTACATTGTTCCAGCCATTAGTTTTCTAATGATACGTCAAACCTAAGTGGCGCAGCTGTGGTTAGATGTTTGTCTTACTTCTCCTAACTACTCTCTTTTTTCCTTGCAGAATATGGAAGGACAAGTCATATATACAATTGGTATACTTTGTATACACTATTTTTTTTTTCACTTTTTGGTACATTTGCTTTTGACTAATATTAGACTTTTATACTTTTTCTTACATCAGTGGAGTTATGCTTAACAAAGGACGCATTTTCTCAGTAACAACATGTGGAATATCTTTATAGTTATTGTTTTGACGTTCTTGTTTTTTGTTGGAGATTTTGGTTAGGTGTTTGTTTAAGGGTTGCCATCGACTTTTGCATTAGCATGAGACCTATATGTTGGTTGAATACTATAATCTTAATGATACTTTGTCTAATATAATTATGGTTTTAATTGTAAGCTACTATTTGTTGGTACTTATAAATTTGTGACTTTAATTTGTAATTGTAATTGGTTAATAGGATAATTTAGTCAACTAGTTTCTTTAGCTTTCTTTTGCTACGTTATACTTTGTTTTTTCTCTTCAAATTAATGTTAGTTTAAATGAATGGAGATCGACATGGAGTTAGTTAATAATAAACTCAATAGGGGGATGCAGCCCAGGTTGTAAATGATATCTACAATTTGGCAAGAATAGCTTTTACCACATCCCTCAATTGTCACTAACGGCACACTACATATGCCATATATGATAGTCAAAATTTTGTGGGAGAATCATTTATGGCATTCATTCTTCTACATTTATAGCATTTTTTTTATCATTTAAGGCATTCGAAAGCGCGTCGTAAAAAATAGTGTTATTTACGGCATGACATTTTACGGCGCCAAAATATATATACGTCGTGAAAGACCTTTTACGACGTGTTTCATGTCGTAAATGATCATTTTTCTTGTAGTATTGGTCGTGCTTGTATCACCAGTTCTTATTAGCATTTTTACTGTCTTCATTATGGCATGTATATTATGTATCTTGCTACGTCATTTTGAGGAACTGGACTTTTCTCAAGATTTTGACAGATCGGGACAAGATGCCGGAGCAGTTTCAGCTGAGGACATGGAAATCGATCCACGAGAGTTCTTGTAAGCATTGTACTGTATTATCTCTATCTTTAACTTACCTTACTTTCAGTCTACTAATAGTGAATTTGTCTCCACAGGACATAATACATTTCTTGCTGAACTTGTTATTGATCAGTAGTTACTTTCAGCATTTATTTTCAGTACTTGCTCGTTTTTCTTATTATCGTTTCTGTGGATGAGATCTAGATATCTATTTTTAATATGAATTTATGGACTATAGTAAATTCTAGACAGCGTAGTACGTTTCGACGGATCCATTAAATTGAATTTTTTATCAAAGTCGTATTAGATGGCCATTGCCACGTGGTTTGGACTGAGGCGTGACACTATAACACTGCTACAAGGCTATATTGGAGCCCTTGCAAGAGTTGATTAACTTTACTTCACAATGAATCAGTAACTTAGTTGGATCTTTATGACCAGCCATAGGGTCGAGCCATGAAAAGGATGGCTCTCTTTGTGCAAGGAGAAGAGACCGTCAAGTTGGAGAACATGCTCAAGAAGTGCATATGCACTTTCAAAAACTCTCAAGCCATGCAAAAGATGGTTCTCTTTGTGCAAGACCTTCATGCTTCAAAATGTAATCAAGAGTGCAAATACACTATCTAGAATGTGGATGGGCAGAACAACCAGGTAAGCCAGGCAATGGACGGTGTTCCTGATGCGAATAGCTATGACTCCACTCAAAGTATTTCGAAATCCGAACTAGCTCATTTGTGAATTCTCGAAAATTTTGAAGGAGTCTTATTGATACCTAAAAAAAGTCAACCAACGGAGAGTTTGGGCTCGGACATGCTTGCAAAGACAATAATCTTTTAAAGACTAGCTCCCCTGTGACAAGAGCTTGGATATAATGAAAGAGCAAAGCAGTGGTGTCGTTGCTTACTTATCCACTAGCGTCGCTAAGCACTTTTTTGTTACAGCGTCATCATACGCTTTTCTTCTTTGAGCGTCGTTGTGTTCTTTATTTAGCATCCTTGTGTGTTTTCTCCTTTGTTGTCGATGCATACTTTATTTAACGTCGTTGAGCACTTTCCTCTTTATGTCGTTGCACGCTTTATTTAGCATAACCGACTGAGCAGGTGTTCCCGTCCACTAAGCGGGAAACTAAGGTGTAACAACCCACCAATTTTGAGTGGGTTGTTACAAACATATTGACAGGCCATCAATGTCTTTTATAGCAGGTGTTCCCGTCCACAAAAAATACTCACTTGATAGGAGGGTTTGGAATGTCGAGTTCATTAGCCTAGCAAAGCTATCACCAAATCTGAAATTGTGTACTTGGTTTTGTTGATGAGGTCTCAATGTTGTTGCCTCTCTTTAGACTTTGAAGACAATGGTCCTATAATTTTTTTTTAAATATCTTGAGGGACTAGTACTAGACAGCATAAAGACCGAAAGGGCAGCAGTAGGGAATACAACAGAAGCTTGGGTGGGGTGGGGGTGCGTAGGTGAGAACCAAGAGGCCTAGTCCTAGGACCCATCCAAGACCAAGAGGGTGCCCTATAGTTTTCACAATTACATTCTAACATATCCTTCCATTTGATAAGAAAGGAGAGTAATTAGAAGAAATAAACTTTTGGGACTTATGATGCAAATCCACCGGTATATCCAAAACCACTGTATTTCAAATGATCATCTGCAAGCTATTAGGATCTAAAAGGAGTTTGATTCAATTTAAGGATCTGACTAGTTTCGCATTAGGATTTCTATTTAGCTATAAATAACTGTCATGAGACGAGGAATGTAAATATATTCACTGATAAAGAAATAAAACGCAAGAAAGATTGATATGGGGTGAAGTGCGATTTGAATTTCCAGGCTTCCCCTTAGGTCTTTCCTAAATGTTAATGCAACATATATTATATAGTATGATTGAAATAGTATCAAGTACTAAGAACATTGAAAAATATAACACTCTATGCTGCAAGTATAGCATTCCTGAAACCAAAGTTATCAATAGGATAATTTAAGTGTTAAGTCACCTAGTATAAACTTGACAGTAGTGTCAAAATGACTGCAGCACCAAAAACCCGATTCCTCTGAATACAGAAACCCGTTCTATCAATGTCTAATACAAACATCTAGGCTCGATAAAAAGGAAAAAGGTTCATGTTATTTTGACTTCCCTAAGAAGCCGAGCAGCCATTGCCCCGTACCTTCTGGTCTCCCAATCATCAGCCTTACCATGTTCTAGTTGCACTAGTTCTACATTGACCGGGTTACTAATGCCAATACCTTCATTCTCTTCTACTCTGGAACCCTCGTCGTCCTCGGAGCATCCATGGCCAGTCTCTGGAACCTGAGATGGGATGCTCACGCTCACATCATGCCTGGGTTGAGTTTTTGGCCCCATGAGGAATAGTTGTATACTGGGGTGTCGGTACTTGATATCCATCTGATATTAAGAAAAAAACAGAACTTCAAACCTCTAATAGTCACCTTCCAAAAGAATAAATCATCATTGACGGCCTTAGGGAAAGAAAGGAAAACAGCACCAGCAAATTGTATAATATATACAAATGTAATTCTATAACGCCTTTGACATATACAAGTGTATCTTCTCTAGACTCTTTCCTAGTCCTAGAACAAGATAATCTGGAGTGCTGCGCCTAGGTTTCGAGAGCTATATTGCAGTTCTAGGTCTAGCCTGTTATGCAAAGGTGTATTTCACTTCTCTCCCAAGCTATGGAACAAACCAATATGACATGAACATGGCATTGCCTTGGAAGAACTTGACATTCTTCTGAAGCTGGGGACTTGCTCCACACATCTGATGTCCAAAATTTTGGGAGAACGGTAGGAGAGGATAACAATCATAATATATAGCCAAAAGAAGGGCTGGCAATTAGACCGAGCCTGGCCCAGGCCCGAATGCAGACTGGCTTATGCTAGTAAATGAAATTAAAATTTGAGATCAGGCCTATGTTTCTAGAGCCCCTTGTCGGGCCGGGTTCTAGCTTTGCTTTTCCTATTATTTAGACCTCAGAAACCCATCTCAAGTGGATTGAGATCCCCTAATGCCAATATCTCGTAATGCCCCGTGAATTGCCACTATCTCATGCTTTCCTCCTATTTGCATTGGCATTAGGGGCATAACGAGATATTTGCATTAGGGGATCTCAGTCCCTCTCTAGTACCTAATTTTATAATCTTTAATACCCTAAACAGAAGGAACGTCTAGAGCTGGCAAACGACCCCTCTTCATTTCTTTCATTTAGTTTTCGAATACAATGTTGCTTTCCAAAGTTATTGCGACCAATTGTATTTATTGACCACAAATTTCAAGCTAATCTCATATATGTTTCTGATCAGACTTGGTTTTGAGATCAACTGATAAAATTGGTACAGCTTAAACTAAAAAAAAGGGTACCAGGTTTATATAGGCCAGGCCCAAACCCAACCCATAGCTAGCCCTAAGCTCATCCAGTTCCCTGGGTTGGGTTTTCCTGATCCTTCTCCACCAATTAATTTCACTAAGAATATCTACAATAAGTGTTATTATAATTGGAATTCATTTGCAAGTTAGTGGTCTAAAAGACTGAATGGTGTAATTATTTATACAAAGTGATTCAAAGTAAAATAAATAAATAATTATTCGGTGCTGGTAACTGTCTCTAAACTGTCAGAAAGCAAAATATCACTAAGTGCGGTACTCGAATCATGTACCATGTCAATTATTGAATCCATCTTATCTAAGCAATAGCCCTCTATTACTCGGTTATCATTCTCTCAGCCCAAACTAAATTCATATCGTGTCAGTCAATGATAAAACAGAGTATACAAGTATTCAGAAGAAGTGTAACTTGTATACCTTCACTTTTGGGACAGTTTTCACTTCAAAATTTTCCTTCCACATCCGCATCATCTTTTCGTGAACCGTGGTCGACCGAATCTCATAACCTAACTGCAGGAAGGATCAGTAATCTCATGATTGAATCTCGTAATCTCGTGATACATGATAGTAAAGAAGCTCTCATGTTAATATTACCAATATCGTCGTTCTGGGTCCCGATAAGGCTAAAATTGTCTGAAGCAGAGGTTCCAGGAGATGCTCCACATAAACCTATCACGGAAAAATAGTCTTAAGCTCAGCTGTAATATTCAAACTGGCACATATCAAGGTTGGTGGGTACAATAAATGTATCATATATTGTCAGTTGCATGTTGTTGAACCTACGATACAATGATTGCAGAAGCTGCAATGCATGTGCCCGATTATGTGCTCTTAGAAAAAAATAGAACTTTTCCATTGTATTCATGAAAGTCATCACATACATCTTCGGTTCTCATTCAGGTCATTTGTAAAATAACGACATATGGGCATTGCATTCAATTGAGAGAAAGAAAGAAAGAAAGAACAATCACAAAAAAAAACTTCCATTCAAGTACTTTATAGAGATCCTCTTAACATATTTAGCTATTGACAAACATGTGTAGTGATATACATTCTTGTGGAGTCATGTAACTGGAAATTTATGTATGCAACTAAACATGGTCCAGCATCATGCAATTTCAATAGAATTGACCAGAACAGATAATGCTTTGATTCACAATCAGAATACTCTTTCAGTAGTTGTTTACTGTTAAAACAGGTTTGGGTTGGTTGAGGTCAAAATGCTAAGAGAAATATACTGGGGTGATCTTGAGTTAAATTTAATTCATCTTGCTAATTTGCATTTCGTATTGATGGCCACGAATGCAACTAAAATATTTATCGGGTAAATTAATGGAGCTAAATTTACAAACATAAAGTTTCATTGAACTATGGAAGCAAGAGTAGACTTATCATCACAAGAACTTACAACGTCAGTGCCAATGATGAAATCAAATGGAGGATCAACAGATCTAATGTGATCTTTATTTCCCCAATCCAATTCTGCAACTTTGATGGATCCAAAAGATGCTAGAAACATAAAAGTACAAAATGTAAGAAACGTCGGGAATCATATCCAGAATATAACGATATGCTCTTTCCCACAAAACAATTAAAAGTGAAAATGATATAAAACTTACAAAAATAATAGCATAATCATACAGAATAGGCCAAATTGCAAGGGGGAAACTAACATTTACCCAAAAGACAAATAACCAGATATAAAAGCTTTCCACTTCCACTCCTTTCCGGTAAAAGGTGATGATGATATTATTTGCATATGGAATGGAAATAGAGATGACGCTGTGGTTAGGTGATAATGGTCACAAGACTGGTCCCATGAAATGATCACTATGAAGTGGAGCAACAGAGGGATAACAAACTAAAGGTTTAGGTGTCAAGGTGGTAAACTACTAGAAAAATAAATGAGACATTTCCTTTCAAGTAAAATTTAAAGAGATGCAAGTTCATAACTGACCTGAATCAGAACTTGCCTGTGTAATATAAGAAGTGTTGCGCTCAACGTTCCTCATGAGCAATGGTAATACCTCAACTTGGTCCGTCGAAACAACATCAGATCCTAGTAACGCCATTCCTGAAAGGATTATATTACAGTAATTCACTTCTTGAACCAGATAGTACATATTTTACTAGCGTCTTAGGAAAGAGAATAAGCTGTATAACACTTAAGGTTCTTACCAAATCCAGCTAAACCACAACCAGCTCCAAGTTCAATTGTACGTTTCCCTTTCAACCTGGCCGGACAAAACCTACCTTTTCTGCTATTTCTTTCCTGAGAGAAGAAGCACAAACTGACATCAGTCTACATACAACAATAAATTGCAAGGATATCAAGCCTGCATAGAAAACAATCTTTGCTCTTAATACCGCACTCTCAAACAGCTCACGCCAAGTCTTGTTTAAGCAGCAATAAGTATTAACACAGAGCTCTAATCAATGTTCTAACAGTAATCTTGTTTGTGAAAGTTGGAAAAAGAAAATAATGAAAACTAATAGGTCAAAAGACCAAATCATGAAAAAGAAAAGCATCCCCTCCCCACATCATCCCCCCCCCACCCAAACACCACCCAACACCACCACCACCAGATGAGCGGGAATGTTCTCCATGCAAAAAAGGTTTCCCAGAAAATTAAAACAGGACGGCCTTGAGTACATAAAACTCTCTTTCATGAAGCATGAAGTGCAGTTCCTTCAACAAATCTAATAGTAGGAAGTAACCTATTTATAGTGAACCAGAAATAGTTGAACAGAAGGCGGATCAATCCAACATGGAACTTAGCCTACCAATGCCAAGATGCTCCATCAATACATAACTTCCTGCTTCCCTGTAATGGATCCATCTCTTCTCCAGTAATCAATCAATTAATCCATATATATATATATATATATATATATATATAATACGGCTTAGAAACGGCTCAAAAATGAGCCGTCTAAGCCGTATGTATATCATCAATTGTTAATATAAAAAAATTAAATAAAAAAACAACCACCATATACTTTTCTTCTCGCGTGAGGGAAAAAAATTAAAAACCACGTGAAAATATAATAAATTCTAAAATCTATTCAAAATTTAAATTATATTTAAACTAACTACATGATATTATCTAATTAAACACATATCCAAAATTCAAAAAACATATTTATAACAAATCATAATTAAAATATATTCAAATCAAATTAATTTTTTTTAATATAATCTAAATTTCTATCTAATTTTTTAACAATATCATAGTTTTTTTAATACATGCAACGCACGTAAGCATGACTAATTTTTATTATTATAATACGGCTTAGAAACGGCACAAAAATGAGCCGTCTAAGCCTTATGTATATCATCAATATTAATATATATAAAAAATTAAAAATAACTACCACATATGTTTTTTTCTCGCAGTTGAGAAAATAAAATAAAAACCACATGAATACATAGCAAATCATAAAATATATTCAAAATTTAAATTATATTTAAACTAACTACATGGTATTATCTAATTAAACACATATCCAAAATTCAAAAGACTTATTTATAACAAATTATAATTAAAATATATTTAATTTATATTTAAAATATTCTAATATAATTTAAAATTTTATCTAATTTTTCAATAATAACATATTATTTTTTATACGTGCAACGCACGTGAACATGACTAGTATATATATATATATATATATATATATATATATATTGCTAACATGCCTAAAGAAGGTGATGTTAGCAATGTACCCAAATTACTCTCCCCATAAATGCCCATACAGTTTCATCAATATCAAGGAGTTTTTGGTAAATAATATTTTGAAAGTCACATATTTTTTGAATTGTGTGTGTGTGTGTGTGTGCAACTCTGAACGGAATTACCATATAGGTTCAAAGATCTCAAAAAAATTGTTCATGGTATTCATGTTACGAACACATTCTTATTGTCCTAATAGCCCCATCTCCATTTTATACTGCAAAAATTTTATGCAAGGAAAGGAGAAAGCAACTGGATTTCCTTTCTTTGTATCTGACGAGTAAATCACGACTCGTGTCCTTCCGTCTTTTCCCTTACCCTTCGACACCACAACATGCTTCCCCTCGTCGTCTCTCCTCCAACACAAGGCTGACACCACCGCTCATAGGTCCATCGTCCTTCTCCAACACCGTAATCGGTCAGACTGTCATTCTGACCTTCTTCAAAGCAAGGCTCACATAAACCCTCCTCAGCTCTCCACCAACATAGGGTCAGCAGCACCACTCCTAGGTCCTCCTCCTCCTCCTCCTCCACAGAACCAACTCCGTTCGTCGTCCTTCTTCAAATCTGGAGTCTGGACTTGCACCGCCCCTCCTCCGGTCTCCTTTGGAGTTTGGACCAGCATCACCCGTCCTGCAATGCCAGGCCAGCAAAACCCTTCCTCCTCCAACATTGCAGCTTGCACCACAATTAGGGAACACGACTGGCACTCCGCCAGCCCAACACCAGCCACCATTGAGCTCTCTGCATTTTCTCTACATTCCCACCTCCCATCCTCCTTCCTGAGAAATGCCCACCCAGCAACTTGGCACGATCAGCCCCGTCGCTGATAAGACCTTCCGCGCACACACAATATTGATTTAAGAAGAAGTTATATGAACTTCCATACCACATGAAGATTGTAAACAATGCAGCACAAGTCCAAATAAAATGCAATAGAAGTGCTTAACTTAAAGAATGAAATCCTGATATAAACTTTTATATTAAGAATTTTACATTTTTACATAATAAAATATGGTAAAAGAATCAAAGAGTTCTATAGTAAAACTGTAGTTAAAACATACTTGTCAAAAAGTGTACTTAGGTGCCAAGGTCCTTCAAGGCCCAGGGGCAAATCTCAAAAGCGCGAGTGTGCCTAAGCAATGCAAATGTATAATAGAAGACCAGAGGCCTCAACTTCGAGTGTGCTCTATTCCATGCCACAGTTGTTCAGAGCAAAATAAGGAAGCTTCAACAATACTTGAACCTATATGGGGAGGGTTAATGATTTTGTTGGGTCGTTATATAAGGTCGCACTTTGCAGTAAACGAAAGGCACACACCAGGCTAAAGCGAGATGCAACCTCCCCTAGTATCGAGATTCCAGCCTAAGCTCGCTTTACCAACCATAAGTTTAAATTTAATTTGGTAAATTTCAAAAAAATGTCATCATACTAAATTCTCAAAAGATATAATGATATATTACAGAATCGTACCTATGAGTTTGTATTATAGAATGTTCCATAATGTTGATAATCTAAATCAGTATTATGTTCCAAAGTAATTCCTAGCCAATGTCAGAATGAGCAAGAGAGGGTTTTTCCACAAAACCTTGTAGGCTACTTAGCAGGCAGGTACATGATGGGATCGATCCAGAAGATGGTTCCAAAAATTATCTCATTGACTCAATCGATAAAAAGAGGCATGATATCCGCATACGGTAGCAATCAGATTTTAATGATGTAAACATGATAATTAACAGAGCCAGTAAACACAAGGAGAATTACAAAGGAAATAGAACATATAGGAATATGCAAAATGGATATTTGTCATCAGCCGGCCACCAACTTGACAAAACATAAAACCCTGATTTTGAGGATTAAACTCTAGACCCTGTGATCTCTGTAATGATCTGTGAGATATATGAAAATGAACCTGCTCAGAAGATTCTAAGACAGTTATTCAGGTCAACCTGGCAACTGGCACCACAAGACTAGGGCATTGATTCTTATGTGCAATGGGTGTCTAAGGTTTGGAGTTGAACATGCCATCCATCTCAATCTGATTTTCTACCTAAAAATCTTGTTCTGGTCTATTTCATCCACATGCCAGTATTAGACTCAGGTCTTCCTATGTAGATTTGTAGGAAAATTTACCAAAGTGTTACTAGTATAAATACACACTGACAACACAGGTGTACTTAACGGATCCAGACCACCCTTTTATATCTTATAGAAACACAATCGAGAAAAGCTGCAGGTCGAATCAGAGCAATAGCAGAAGTAACAGTATTACAGTTTGCTAACTTTGATCATTTAGTATACTCTCAGCCATTATTTATTTATTTCACATCAACCTTGCATCCTACAATTAAACCAATTAGGTTTCGTACATAAATCACCAATACAATTATCATTTTGGCACACTTCAAGAAAAGAAAAAAATAACCGCAAATTTTGAATGCATGTCAGTTGTTACCAGAAATTTGATCAACACCATTGATGCATCCCACACGGTAGTACCGAGATGCTTGGAATTCGGGTCCTGTCGTGGTAAAATAGGTACACCTTTAGAAAGTTGAATTTCTTTGGATCAAATATAGATAGACTCTGCAATATAGCTTCTAAACACCATAGTAGAAAAAGAAACATTGGGCTATTTGTTGTTTAGTAGACGAAGTTGGGAAAAGAACTGGAGAAAAGACCAGTATACAAGTATATAGTGTGTCAATGTGATAGTCCTATTCCCATCATCAAAATTTAACACTGTTACTAATAACCATGATGCAACATACATTTCAGGTACGAGAAAACTGAAAAGTAGTAACAAAAGAGAGTATGTTATCACAGAGAAGTCAGCAACTACTTGAGATACTAAGTGTAGGAACACAACAAATATAGAGATTGAATTGGAGAATAAATAGAGAGATGACAATTTCGATGTTTTACATGCCAATTTGATCCAATTGTAATCATGATAAGCAAAATGGATCAAGAGCATATTATTGCATAACCTAAGTCAAATAGAAGACAACCATACCACATGACCATTTTTGCAATTCTAAGGTGCAAGTGGGAAGAAAAAACAAAGCACGAAAAAGGTAGAGAATATGTAGACCTAATTGATGTTAGACTCCTGTTGTATAGTCCCATACCGGCCGGACGGCGAGACTGCCACCGACCTGCAGGTATATATACCCATTGGCTAGAGCCTAATGTAGATTTGCATTTCCTCCCATCTCTAATTTCTATCATAGTATCAGAGGCCTAATTGTCAAATCCATTCTTCCCAAACCCTAATTCCCAAATCCCTCCTTCTCGAACCCTAATTTCCATCCCTCTACTCCCAAATCCATATTACTAAAGCCTAAGTTCCCAACAAAATTCACCGAAATCATCAAAAAACCCAGTTCAAAACCCTAAAACTAGGAGTACCCAATCATAACAAAGCTCGTCGTGACAGAATTCCTTGCCTAAGTTGAGTTACACAAGCGGTTTGAGCATTGTTATTATCGCCACAAGTAACTCGCCATGGCTGGATCCTACTCGAGTATTCAATCTCATTCTCTTCTGCTTCAAGTTGATCTCTTCTTCCAGTAAATGATAGCCATGGCTGGATCATCATCCTCTGCTTCAACTTGATCTCGTCTTCGTGTACTCATTTGAAAACACTATCCCTAGTTTCTTTCCTGTTGCGGACATGAGAATTTGAGACTTGAGCTTCTCTCTCTTCTCGACCTGTTTTGTATACAAACTGTGGACGGACGTGGCAAGATCCTGACAGTACCGTAATTCTATGGTGATTTTTGGACCGTCTGGTCTCAACACGTGGCGAGATCCTGACGGCCCACATCCTTCAATATAGATCATGATCGTTCATATCTGATATGCATTGTGGCTTCATCTGAGCTGCTCCTTGGTTCTTGATTTTGGAATTGGATCATATATTTCTGGACACATGGCAAGATCAGGTTGATTCTGCAATTTTCTTACCATATCATGTCCATTGATTGGTGTATTGTGGAGCTCTCGAGTGTTGTAGTTAGATATTAGTGTACTTGGAGACGTGAGATGTATTGTACTTATACTGTTGAGTGGTATCCCAACGAGTTGTTGTCTTGTATTAGGTCCGTCATGATGTCGACCACTGCGACCGGGTCTTGCCTTCGGGTGATCTTAGAGGGGCCCGAACTACAAAATTTGGGCATTGGTGGTCAAAAGCCATCTACGGGGATGCCGCTTATGGAAGACATGTTGATGGTGCAGTCCCGCGTTCGACCATGCTATTACAGAGGCTGAGGAAGCATTTCAGAGTCAACTGGACACACGACCTATGGATGTGATTCTTCTGTGACAGCATGACTCATATGATATAATGATAGTGTGGTCACCATGTGGGATCATATGAAGCAATATTATACCGAGAGTGACAGTGCTTATGAGTATCAATTGATGCAGACCATCCACTCTTCTACTCAAAGATATTGTAGTGTGAGTTCATGCCTACATGAGGGACCTATGGAATCAGCTTGCTCTAATGGAGTCTTTCCCTTATAATGGTACTACTTGTTCGTGTCATGCACATTTTCTTGCATTATGTGATCGACGAAAACTACACTTTCTCATGCAACTTAGACCTGAATTCTAGAATTATACTGGTATTTTGTTGCAGCGTTCACCAAATCCATCACTTGACACGGCCGTGGACAAGTTGACTGCTGAGGAGACTCGTCACCAGTCACGTAAGACTCAGTTCACTGCTCCACATAGGAGTTTTATTTTGGTGGCCCGGTCCTTGCATGCTTTTAAAGGTCTATCTCGTCCTCCTGCTCTCTGTGCTTCTCCTATTGGCACACAGACTTCTGCTAGCACTTCTGATCCATGACAAGGTCATAAGTAGTATGTCTAGCATAAGTACTGTAGTACTCATTCTACTCAGGAATGTCAGCCCTTTGCACAATGCAATGCGCAGGATGCTGCATTTGGCAGACCTTATGTGAGACAACAGCATCGCGGCTGATGCGACCACTTCTGGCACCTTGTCCATGGCAGACAGTTCTTCTTCAGAAGCTTCACAGCAGGCACCAGTTACATCTGAGTAGTTTATGCATCTTTTGAGTTTACTTCATTTGTCTGGCCACCAGGTCATCTGATAGTTCCACTTATGCCACTCCCGCGGGTATACCTCCTGGATTCTAAATTCGGATGCTTCATATCATATGATTAGTGATGCCTCTAGACTTGGCAGTATTACACATGTTCGGCGTCTGCATCTATTCACACACCAGATGGCATCCTATTGTCTATTGTTGATCGTGGTCACTTGACTGACTTACCATACATGATGTTTATCAAATTTCCCATTTGACCATGAGCCTCTTGTTGATTTCTTAGTTAACCGACATGTCTTATATTGTTTCATTCACTGCCACTACGTATTATATACAAGATCCACACACGAAGATGGTTGTTAGGATGGGGTATATGCACGATGGTCTTTACTACATGGATCATCTTACACTTTTATTGTCTACTGTTGTTGCTACTTGTCTTGACTTCGCTACGCCACCTTCCACATGTGATATCGCATGTGATATTTGGCACATGAGACTTTGTCATCTATCGTTCTCTAGACTTCATTTATTGTCTACTTATGGTGTTTTAGGAAACTTCTCTGCAAAGTCCAATAACACCTTGTATTGGATGTATTCATGGTCATATGTTGTTAGTTCTTTTCTATTGAGTAATTTTATTCCTCCTCTTCCTTTTGATCTTGTTCACTATGATGTTTGGAACCCTCTCCATATGTCAAAGGGAGGAAACAAATATCATGTCATTTTTGTTTACGATCATTCTAGATTTACTTCAATGTATTTGATTTCTCACAAGTTTGAGATCTTCTCAAAGTGTCTTAGGTTTGCAAAGATGGTTGAACCCATTTTTCTTGGAAAATCTAGGTGCTTTGTTCTGATTGTGGGGGATTACATATCCCATCATTTTTGTGATCATCTTGTTTCCTAGGGAACGCTTGTTCAGTTCTCTTGTCCCTATGCTCATTAACATAATAGGATTGTCGAGAGTCGCCGTACACATATTCTTGATGTCATTATGTCTCTTTTTTTGTCTCCTTATATCCCTATTCAGTTCTAGGCATAAGTTGTGCTTAGTAGTGTATTATTTATTAATAGGATTCTGCCTCATATTCTTGATGGTGTGTCTCCCTATCAGAGTTTATATAGTCCTAACCCTGATTAATCAATACTGTGTGTTTTTGCACTTGTTTTTTTACAGTTACCTCCGACTAAGCTAGACAAGTCATGACAAGTTGTCCTCTCGATTTTCTACTTGTGTTTTTTTTTTTTGTTATAGTCCTCCTATAGATGATATGATCCTGTTGCAAGACATCTTCGCATCTCTTGTCATATCACTTTTCTAGAGAACATTCCTTACTATGTTATACTACGTCCTCCAGTTCATTTACCATCATCCATGTGTGAGGAGCTTGTTTTTTCTTGATTTTGCGACTACTTTACCATCTGCTCAGCATACTCCACATGCTTTGTCTGTATGTCCATCCATTATTCCTGTTTATCAGCATCATGATCTTTCTACTATCACCGTTGAGTCTATTGTACCACATGTTCACATAGATCATGTACCATCTATTGAACCACCTCTGTGTTGTTCTACTCGTCTGCATCGTTCCCCAGATCTTTTGACTCCCTTTACCACCTTCAATCATGCACTTCAATCTTTTCTTGTTGCTAGTTCTAGTCATTGGGAGCACCAGACGTACACTATTTCTAAGTAGCAGGAAGCTATGTCTAAGGAGTTACAAGCTTTGGAGCATACACATACATGGGATCTTGTACCATTATCCACTAGCACGCGTCTTATTAGTTATAAATGGGTGTACAAGATCAAGACTCTGGCTGATAGTACTATTGATAGGTACAAGGTCAAGCTAGTTGTCGGTGGTTTTCTTCAGCAATATGATGTTGATTATGATGAGACCTTCGCTCCTATCGTAAAGATGAATTTTGTTCGGACTCTTCTAGTTGTTGCTTCTAGCCTATATCTCATATGGATGTAAAAATGTCTTTCTTCACGGTGATTTATATGGATGTCTACATGAGTCCTCTTGGTTTACCTCATTCTGCTAACCAGGTTTTTCATCTTTGCAAGGTCTTATACTACCTCAAGCAGGCACCTCGAGCATAATTTTCAAGATTTACTACTGCTTTTTATGTTGTTGGATTATATAAGAGTTCTTATGATCATGCTCTGTTTACACACCCTTTTCGGAGCTAACTTTTGATTTATGTTGATGATATGATTATTATTTGTGGTAATTTTGCACATATTATGCAACTCAAGCAGCACTTGCATACACAGCATACACAATTTGAGACGGAAGATCTTTGTTCTCTCCGCTATTTTTTTAGTTTGGATGTCATTCTCTTGGCAGCTATCTTCTCTCACAGTAGAAGTTCATTGGCGAGATGTTATAGAGTAAAGCTTGCAAATACTCGTACAGCACCTACACCTCTTGAATTGAGCCATAATATGTGTTATGATGATGGAGATAACCTTCATGTTCCGTCTCGGTACAAACAGATAGTTGGCATTTTGGTTTATCTCACCATTAGCCGCATTTATATTTCTCATGTTGTACAAGTTGTCAATCAGTTTGTTTCTACGCCCCGTACTACACTTTGCTATGAATTCTTCGTTATATATAGGGCACCAACACTATATCATTGTTCTTCTCGGCTACTTCGTCCTTAGATTTTCGTACTTATTCTGATATTGTTGCACTGGTGATATTACTGTATCCACCACTGGCTTTTGTGTGCTTCTTGGTAATTCTATAATTAGATGGAAATCAAAGAAGTAGGTATGCAATTTCCATATCTAGTGTTGAGGCTGAGTATCGAGCTATGGCTACTACTACTGAGATGACTTGGCTACGTTAGCTTATTACTGAAATGGGTCTTACTATTTCTGTTCTGGGTCTTACTATTTCTGGTTATATACCTATGCACTATGGCAATACTAGTGTTGTTCATATTGCATGCAACCCTGTATTTCATAAGAGGACGAAACATATAGAGGTTGATTGTTAGTATGTGAGATAGCAGTGGACCGTATCGCTACAGTATGTTACTTCTCATATATATATTTTGGATGTCTTCACGAAGATCCATACAATTCTAAGGCACTCCTTCCTACTGGGCACTCTCTCAATGGTTGATCATCGTGAGTTTGAGGAGGGTGTTAGCTAGTTATAGCTATTTGATTGTTGTAGGCTTTTCCTTTTATTGATTGTTGTAGTTGTTGTTTTTGTATATCCCTCTTGTCAAACTCATATTTTATCTACCATCGTGAGTTTGAGAGTTGTATTAGACTATTGTTGTATGGTCCCATACCGGCCAGACGGCGAGACTGTAGCTAACCGGCAGATAAATATACCCATTGGCCTAGAGCCTAATGTAGACTTTCATTTCCTCCCATATCTAATGGAAGCTATTTCTATCCCTAACCATAAGTAATTCAAATTCTTGACGTGAGCATTGCACTCTAACCAGTTGAACTGAGAAAACATACAACGAACAAATAATTTTACACAAGGAGCTCTAGTTCGATGTCAACAATATATTTATTAGGGAAAAAATAGATAAAATTTCAGCCAAAGTTTTGAAATATTGTCATCCAATTATGATAGTAGAATAAGATTATGCATTCGCAAAACAAGGCCAAGGATATCCTTCATTCGTAAAACAAGGCCAAGGATATCCTTACCTGAGACGATTTTACATAGAACTAGATTAAGGATATCCTTACCAAAATAGCTATATCTTTCTACTGCCTCAACATGTACAAAACTAGGTAGGGACCACCTTACCTGAGCCAATTGCAATCGATGGCCTAAAACGTCAAGTATAACGGCCGATGTGCTTGGAGAATTCAACCTGAAAATATATCACTCACCATGTGTACTAAAAAGTATAGTAAATGAAAGCTAGGTAAATAGTTAGTAATATTCCAATATAGCAAAGAGTTTTGAACTTCACTAGGAAAGTTTAACTCAAGAAAAACAATAAAACATCCGTGAACTTTAAGTGTACAAAAAAACCATATTAGATAAGTGTTCGTATTCTACACATCATAAAATTCAGAGTGCAAGCGATACTTAGGTAAAAATGTGAAGCTCTTCTTCATGCCTAGCGAATTATTTCTATCATCTCCCATCAAGACTAGAATTTATGGTGCATGCAGTCTCACGACCAATTTACAACTTCCATTTTATATAAGTTCAAGCAAATGAAGACCCTTCACCAGTGATTGTTCGTGACAAACCTCTCTAATGCATTACAATTCCACTCTAGGCATAATTTCTGGGGTGACCTATGTATATCCAAATTCTTTTTTTTTTCTAATATTCATGCTCAAGGTGACAGTTTCAGCATTAAAATGGGGTACTTGTGACCAATTCTTTGTTCGTGTTCTGTCGACACCATCGTGTCCATATCGTGTCAGTGTCTTATACGTGTCCGTACAGCACGGCGCAGCAGGAAACCCTAAATAAGCCATCAAAATTGAAATTTTCCCTCCCCCATCCCCCAATTTGAGGGCTTATGGAATCACCGTGCTTCAAATTACATAAGAAATTGGAACGATGGATTGAAAGATCGTTACTTCTCGATCGAAACCCTAAGAAAGAAACACTGGATCCTAGATTTAAAATTGATTAGCACATATAATAACAAAATTAAACTAAATTCAGTGCAATTTAAAGAAATTAACGAAGGAAATTAGTACCTATCATCTTCCATTAGGGTTCTTGAGGAGGTTGTGAGAAAGGGAAGTGAGTCACTATTGCCTCCTGGTAGTGTAAACTTTATTTTTAGGCTTTTGATAAGGGCACTGCACATATTACTTGGGGCTAGCCCAGGATTGGGGGTAGCCCAGGATTGAGCAAAGTTTACTCACACTAGCCCATTATTTTACTTGAGGCTAGTCCACTTTCCCAAACCCTTCTCCCAAACCCTCCCCGTCTCACCGGAGCCCTCCCCCCTCCCGCCGGCGGAGCTCTCCAACTCTCCGAGACTTCGTCCTCCTTGTCGATGGCTCCCAAAGTCGACAATGTCGAGAATCGAACACGATTTTAGGGCATAAAATGTCGAGAATCGTCGACAACGTCGAGCAGTATCGGGCGGGACTGTAGATTTTCCTACAGTCCTATATAGATTTAGGACTGTAGGAAAATCGACAGTCCTATGTATATTAAGGACTGTAGAATTTTCTACAGTCCTAAATTTATATAGGACTGTAGGCATTTCAACAGTCCTAAAAATTTAAGGACTGTCCTAAAAATGTATGTTAAATTTTTAGGACTGTCAAAATTTTGACAGTCCTGCCAATTGAAAGTACTGTCAAAATTTTGACAGTCCTAAAAATTCAACATATATTTTTAGGACTGTCAAACTTTTGACAGTCCTACCAATTGTAAGGACTGTCAAAATTTTGACAGTCCTAAAAATATATGTTAAATTTTTAGGACTGTCAAAATTTTGACAGTCCTACAAATTGGTAGGACTGTCAAAATTTTGACAGTCCTAAATTTTTTTTTTTCTGTTAATTTATTTTTGTTAATTGTTGGGGAGGCCAATTTCAAAATATCCTTGAAATTTCTATCCTTAAAATAATTTAAAGTATTCTGTTATTTAAAATAGTAAATTTATTAATGGTACATTAAAAATTTTGTAAAAAAAAAAAAAATTACAAAAAGTAAAATTTGGAGGTCGAAACATCGTTTTTTTGCGATTCTAAAAATTTGGAAAGTCCGTCAAACGGTGAAACGGTTTATCCCGAAGTACTTTTCCATACGGTCATTTTGGCTCAAACTGGAGCTTGTTTCGATCTCCCAGTCAAAAGTTATGATACTTTAAAATTTTATATTTTATATTTTTGCCCGTAATATGTACGTCTTACTTCGGATGAAAATTCTCTCTACACGAATTGTGTTACTCTCGTCGAAAACATACAAATAGACCTATTGTGTGACGAAAAACGATTTGAAAACAAATAGTTATGGCCGTTTGAAGTCTGATCGACGGCAGACGTAATACTCGTACGGTAGATTTTTTTTTATTTTTTTTTATTTTGTTCAATGATAACATATTTTATTTTGGATGTTAAACTAAATAAAAAAAAATCAAAATCCAAAACTAACTAAATAGAAATAAACTTAAAAAAAATCCTGACAATTAAAATGAGGACTGTCAAAATTTTGACAGTCCTCATTGTTTGTGGGACTGTCAAAATCCTGACAGTCCTAGTTTTATATAAAATTTTCAGTGGGTTAAAATTAGGACTGTCAAAATTTTGACAGTCCACATAGCTTGTGGGACTGTCAAAATTATGACAGTCCTAACAATTTGTAAGACTGTCAAAATTATGACAGTCCTAACAATTTGTAGGACTGCCAAAATTTTGACAGTCCTGATTATAACAGTGGGCTAGCCCCGAGTAACTTTTATGATGGCAAACTTGTAATTTTTTCTAATTTTTCAATGGACTAGCCCCGAGTAAATTGTGTAGTGCCCTTATAAATTGCCTATTTTTATTGTTCTGTACTTAATAAAGTGTATAGTAGTTTATTGTACGAAAAATACATAATATTATCAGAAAATGTACTGTAGCAAAATAAATTTATATTAAATTCCTGCAAACGAAATAAGTTTGCAAAATTTTGAAAAACAGACAGAGTCCGCCAACAGTGTTGACGGAAAACAGAAATGTTGTACACGTGGCAAAAAAAAATAAAAAAATTAAAACCGTTGTACACGTAGAAAAAAAAATTAAAAAGTGGGGCCCACAGGCCAATTCCCCTCCCCCCCAATTTCAGCGAACTGTGTTGGCGGAAATTGGGTGTGTGTGGGGCCCACTTGGTTCGGTTCCGTTCGGCTTATTTGGGATGGGTTTGTTTGGTTGGTTTGTTTTAATTAGTTATGTTTTTGTTTTATTTATTTATTTTTGTTTTGTAATTAGATTTAAGAAAATTTATTTTAATGAAATAAAATTATAATAAATTAATTGGAAAGAAAAATTTAGAAATATTTTTTTCGGAAATTTGTTTGTTTCCAAAGCATAAAAATTTGTATAAATTCCATATAAATCATAAAAGTTTCAAAAATTATGAAAAAAAATATCAATTGGACGTTTATATTTATAAATATTATATTTTTATCGTTAATTTTTTTGTCGTTAACAGACGTTAAAATAATAATAATAATAAAAATCTGCCGTAAGAATATTACGTCTACCGTCGAGCAGATTTCGAGCGGCCATAATTACTTGTTTTGAAATAGTTTTTCGTTAAATAATAAGTCGATTTGTATGTTTTCGACGAGAGTAACACAAATCGTGTAGAAAAAAAATTTATCCGAAGCAAGACGCATATATTACAGGCAAAAATATAAAATTTAAAACTTTAAAGTATCATAACTTTTGACTGAGAGATCGAAACAGGCTCCAGTTTGTGCCAAAATGACCGTATCGAAAAGTACTACCGGATAAACCGTTTCACCGTTTTACGGACTTCGAAAATTTTCAGAATTGTAAAAAAATGATGTTTCGACCTCCAAATTTTACTTTCGGACTTTTTTCGAATATTTAAAATTTACTGTAGCAAAATTAATTTGTATTGGGTGTGGGGGGCTACGAATTTAAAAAGTTGTTTCGACCTCCAAAAATTTTTTTTTAATAAATAAATATTATATTTAAATTGGCTTGTGGGTCCCACTTTAAATATATTCCGCCAACACTGTTTTCCAAATAAATTAGAAATTTTTATTTAAATATAATATTTATAAATATAAACGTCCAATTGATATTTTTTCGTAATTTTTTAAACTTTTATGCTTTAGATGGAATTTATACAAATTTTTATGCTTTGGAAACAAATAAATTTTCGAAAAAAAATATTTATTTCTAAATTTTTCTTTCCAGTTAATTTATTTTAATTTTATTTCGTTAATATAAATTTTCTTAAATCTAACTACAAAACAAAAACAAAAATATAACTAATTAAAACAAACCAACCAAACAAACAAATCACAAACAAACCGAACCGAACCGAACCAAGTGGGCCCCACACACACCCAATTTTGGCCAACACAGTTGGCCGAAATTGGGGTGGGGGGCCAATTTCAGCCAACAGTGTTGGCGGAAATTGGCCTGTGGGCCCCACTTTAAAAAAAAAAATTCTTTTGCTACGTGTACAGCGGTTTTAATTTTTTTATTTTTTTTCTGCCACGTGTACAACATTTCTGTTTTCCGCCAACACTGTTGGCGGACTCTGTCTGCTTTTTCAAAATTTTGTAAACTTGTTTCGTTTGTAGGAATTTAATATAAATTTATTTTGCTACAGTAAATTTTCTGTAATATTATTAAGGACTGAATTTTATAGCAGCTTTAAGCTCTAATATATCCAATTGGTCAATTTGGACTCTAAATTTTTACTTTGGATTTTTATTTTTCATATTATACAACCAAACAACCAACACATGCGGAAAAATAATATTATAATGAAAAAAATAAACTAAAAATAAAAATTTTGAGTCCAAATTTTTCAAATGGACATATCATTTGACTTAAACTCTAAACTGTCATAAAATTAGTGCTACTATTAATTATACTATATATAATAACAAAAGGTAAGGCATTATCAATAACGTTTTTGTTCCAAAAAATATATTTGTATTTACTAATTAAAATTGTTTATTAAATTCAACATGAATATTTAGATGATTACGTATAGAAAATAAAATTAAGAGAAGGAGTTTGTTATTTCCAAGTAGTAAGAAGTTAAGGGACTTTGTTCTCCTCAATTAGTGAAAATTAAAAAAACTATTATTTGTTCTTCCTAATTCATATGAAATACACGTACATATATACTAGTAACTAGTAAAATTAAAATGCAATTCCAACAAACTTTACATAAATTAGTATCAAACTTTACATAAATTAGTATCATGACATACAAATTCTAAATTTTATAATTGTTTTTATTATGACAAATTTAGATTTGTTCTTGACTACGTTATTAGATTATATATGGCGTGGCACAGCATTGTACAAATCTCTCTACAATATTTACCAAAAATACTCATTATTTGATGCTCAATGGACTCTTTTTGTTCGTATTGTACAAATATTGTATTATATACTCTTATTTTTAATCTATCCTAGTAATATATGAAGTCCAATTGGAAAAATTCCAAATTTTTATTCTTAAAAACTCTTTCTCAAAATGCACGAAGATGTTAATAAACTTTTTTTTCCCTTTTATGTGTTACTTGTGGAGTTTTATTTGCAAAGAAATGAAAAATCAACGTGCATTGATCTTTTACATTTTCTTATATATCATTTTGTACAAGCAAATGATATTTGACTATGTTAATTTATATCCGTGATTAATTAGATTTTTAACAAGAATTGTTGTGCAATACAACCCACAACAACATAAAGGAATGCAAAATTATCCATGTTGCATGGAAATTCACTGCAATATTTTATCCAATGTTGCAATAATACAATCACCAGGTTTACTTATGGCCACCCAATCACCAGGTTTCTGTGCATAAACATAGTTCCATACTCCTATATATTTTCCATTAAATCAAAAGGAGAACTAAAAGAACTTGATTTGATTAACAAACTAAAGAAAGTACAAAGAAGTCCTAGAAGACAATCTAAGTACAAATTTATTTTATGGGGGGGTAACGATGGAGGGTTAGGAGTGTAGCAACTCTCTTTACTCCATGGATGATCCGATGCAGAATCTCTTCTCTCTCGCTTGAGTGGAGGTTCGCAGATAGCCAGCCAGCCAGCCATTTGTATGGGTGTGGTACCTTGCTATTTATAGCCGCCCTGTGGACATGCTATGGATGCCGCATATGTCCCTGCTTGGTGGCTGCATAGGGCTACTTCAACAGCATGATGTTGTAACTGTAGCGCCCCGTTCCCCCGGTGCGGGGAGCGCGGCTAAGAAACACAAGACGGTATCGTTCGATCGGGATAGATTGAAACAAGAACTCGTCCTTGTTATGGATTTGTTTCTTCGGAATCGATTCCCATATTCAGTGGACCGTGCCCCCGGGATCGACTTAGCGGCAGAGTCAGGAGGGACCTCTCCGCTGCTATCTTTTATTGCCTCGGATTTCGATGTCGCTTGTTGCTTTCGTGCTTTGAGTTAGTTTTCGGATTTGCTTGTTTTTCTTGAACGGTTTCGATGGGTTTCATTATTTTCGTTCATTGCACTGCATTTTAATTCCGAGTATAGAAAAAGAGGAAAAGGTATTGATCGAGCTGTTCGTGATGCAGGTGAACAAGCAGTAGGCGGCTTGTAGCGGAGTCGTGAAGTACCTCTTTCCCTCTCCCTTCCAACCATCTAAGTGAGTGGATATCATCCCGATTAGCTAGCCCTGCTTCCAAGTCTTCACACCAAAAACTCTTGCATTCTTGTTGCCCCGATCAGACGATACCAAGAAATAATAAAAGATACCAAGATAAAAAGAGAATAGACTTGGATAATACTGCTTGTCAATCAAACTTGTGAACGGTTATTTACTTGCATACTTGTTCGTTTGAAATATTTATCATATGCATAAATACAAGTTAGAATGTATGCTCTTCTTTAAATTGTGCTATAAAAAGAGCTTATCCTGAATAAAATACACTAAACCGAGAGGCTATGCAACTGAATCATGAAATACTGATTGTCTTGTACTGGCATTGCCTAAACTGCAAGAACTGTTAGCTTAATAAAACAATATCGATTCGATCACGGACAACTTGTGCACAACGTCACTGGTTCCTGCGGACGGTCGCTGGGGCACTGGCACCGATCCGATCCGGACGGAACTCACTGTAGTCTACTGCATCTGGACGGGATGGTTTGTAGCCACTACTGAATCTTTGCTGCATTCCATCCTCGTTCAAGACTAAATCGTCCATTATGGCATCCCGCCAGTGATCCACTGTATATTTAAACCTGTTGCAAACTAACTTGTGTCTTCGTGGCAGGGAAGGCATGGTAAGTATTATGCAGGTGATTCAGACGGTCAGGTAAAATCTACCGAACGGTGGCACATTCATTTCAGTAAATTCTATATGCTGCTTACTTGTAAATGAACTAAGGCAAGATAGAAACCCACAAAATATGCATGCTTCATTAAAACAACGTGTTGATTGGTATAGTTGGGTTAGCTCGCCTTCACCAGTATGTTTCGACATGCTGACCCTCGTTGAAATAGGTTCTCCGCACTAAGGCGAACCGAGCGAGGAGCCGAAGTCGTCTTCCCGATCCAGTCCAGCTGTAGGCGCATCCTCTCATCGCGTCACTTTTGAAGTACTTGAAGAAGAAGAAGCTTGCAACTCTATATACACAATGCATCTTCGTGGCAAAGCCGTCCTCCAGCCCGGAGGTCTATAAATTTTGAAGTTTAGTAAAGGGATGTAATATACAGGACTGCTATCTCATTTTGAGTCAACACTTTTGTAAGTCCGTGCGGCAAATTAGCTGACTCGTTCAGGAGTTTGTAATAGATGCTCATTATCAATAAAGAGAACTTTTTTATGTTATAAATCTGTGTTTTAATTTATCTGCGTACTCTGAATATGTGCTTGTTATGCAAATCATTAAAGCCTTGTGCGGGCGCAACCCCAGGCCCGCACGACGGTCACGATTCGGGGGATGCCTCAACGATTCTACGGAATCGGGTCGTGACATAATGGTATCAGAGCACAAATTCAAGTTACTTAGACTCTCGTGCTGGAAAAGTTTCTTTAACGATCAAATTCCTGTGCGAACTCTTGAACTCGCTAGGCCAAAATAAGATACGTTCATGCAATAAGTCCATAATACATTATGATCCTAATGTAATTTACCTTCTTTTGAAGGAATGGCACCAGCGCAATCTGCAGTACTAGCACCGGACGAAACGCAAGGACAAGAAAGTAGTTCGGGTACTTCGGGAAGCTCTCGGAGCCAACGGGGCATATCTCAAGTCGATCCGCTTGAGCGGGTAATGCAAATGTTAGAAGCACAATGACAAAGAGATGATGCTCGCCAAGCCAAGTTCAAAAGCAATCTAAAGACCCGATTCTCAGTCCAACAGAAGCAGGTAGATGCCCTGTAACAGATCGTTCAGACTTTGGCTTCCAACCATTCTGCTGTAACAGCAACGACTCCGGTGGAACAGCCCGTGCTTGAAGTAGAGACGCCACAAATTCTAAGGCCGAGGGAAGTGACTGCCTTCGACTTTGGCCACTTCAAGAAAGTTTGCAACACCCCATTCAACGGGACTGAGGAACCAATTGTGGCTCTAGATTGGTTGGCCGAACTTGAAGACCACTTCGCTCTGCTAGTGGTCCCAGAAGAGAAGCGTGTCGCCTGCGCGCAACTACAGCTCCGCCTCAACGCGCACGATTGGTGGGACGTGCATCGACGATCTCTCCAATTTGATCACAGAGAGGAGGCGATCTCGTGGACGACTTTTCGTGCCGCGTTCGAAGAGGAGTTTATACCCCCTCCAGTACAACGTCAAATGGAGAACGAGTTCGTGCAACTGAGGCAAGGCAGTATGACAGTTAAACAGTACTCCGCCAAATTCAACCGACTCTCCAAATTCGCTAGGGCCTATTTATCTGATGCAGCGAGTCGAGCTAGAAGGTTTGAAGGTGGTTTGCGCCCTGCCATCCATGCGCACGTGGTTGTTCATCAGTACGGGACCATACGGGAAGTCTTGAATCATGCCCTATCTCTTGAACCGCAGTATCCTCACGTTTCTACCGGCGCTGTGCATACCTACAATCACAAACGCCAAGGCAACGAAAAAGGAAACACCGCTGCAAAGCGCCCTAACCACGACGGTCCACGGAGAGGAATTCCAGGGCAACCATGTTCTTATTGTAAGAAACAAGGGCACACAGCTGAAAAGTGTCGCAAGAAACTTGGGCAATGCCTCATTTGTGGTGATCCAGATCATACCGTCCCTGCCTGTCCACTTAGCCACCTCAATAATCCCTAACGGTAGGCTTTATTCCTAAGTTTCGGGAAAAAACTTCCAATTAGTTGGGTTGGATGTAGCGCCCTGTAAACCCCCAGATTTTGCAATAATTTTAAATGGGGATTTTTCACAAATTTCTGAAATTTTCTGAAATTAAAATCAAGGTTTTGAATTATTACATGATTTTTAATTAATATTAAACAATATTAAAATATTATGAAAATAATATTTTTGGGTGTAAAATGAAAAACTGGACTTAGGATAATTTTTCTGGAATTTATTGGACCCCGAACCTATTTTTAAATATCTAAAAACTATTTAAACTATTTATTTATTTATTTATTATTATTATTATTATTAATATTATTATTATTTTTTTTCTTATATTCAGCCCAGCCCGGCCAAATTACCGGCCCAGCCCGCTTCGTCGGCCCAGCCCACCCTATCGGGTCGGGTCGGGTCCGCCCGACCGAACCCGACCCGCCCGCAGACCCGCTTTTCCCCCAGCCCCCGCACGAACCCACGCCGCCCGCGTCACCCGGCCGCTGCCGCTTCTTCCGCCGCGCTCCACAGCCGCCGCCCGCGTCACCCGGCGCTGCCCGCTCCTCCGCTCCGCCCGCCACGATCCCCTCTCCCTGACCTCCTCCTCCGCCTATAAGAACCCCCCCGACTTCTCCTTCTCCTTCTCCGGCCACTCCTTCACCCACGAACCGCCGCGCCACCGCGCTCCCCTCCGCCGCACGCCGCCACGGCCACCTCGCCCCTTCCACCGCCGTCGCCGTCGCCTCTCCCCCGTCCTCCGCCTGCCTCCGGCCCCCTCGACAGCGCCCCGCAACAGCAGCCGTCCTGGGCCGCCCCCGCGCCGCCTCCGCCCGAGCGCCGCCCTGGCCGGCCCCTCCCCGCCGCGAGCCGCCCTAGCGCCGGTCGACCTCCCCGCCGCCCTGGCCAGCCTGAGCCCGGCCACCGGAGCAAAACCCTAACCCTAGCCCTATTTCTCCCTGTGTCGGACACGGACACGGGACACAGTGTCCGTGTCGTGTCGGACACATTTTTGCCCGGTTTTTGGGCCCCGTTCAGGTGCGTGTATCTTCTTACCCGTAACTCCGTTTTCGATTCCGCAAATTGCGTTGTGAAGCCTGTATGACCCTCTCGGTGCCCGGACAAACCGCTCGGGGCATCGCGTCCTGTGGTGATCGCACACCGCGATCCAAAAACAGGAAAAACCAGACCCTGTTTTACCCCGGAACTGGGTACGTCCCGCCAAACGGGACGACTTGGTCGTGTGCGGTCTTCACAGATACGTGCGCATCGTCGATACGGACGTGTGAGATTTCGTGGAAGCTGATTCGGGTGTGCGTGCACACCGGAATCAACGCGTATCCGCGGACATCGTCCCGTATCCGTCTTTTCTGTAATTCATCCTAACTTCGTGCACACACGTCGGATCGAGACAAAACTTGCGCCATCGGACTCGTAGCGATACGCTGGTCCTGTGGGTCAAGTTTGGTTCGATTCTGAGAACGTTGACGAAATCGCGTGTCGTGGGCCCCACAGGCCCCGTTCGGCGGGCGATTTTGCGATCGGCTCATCAAAATCCAATTCTGGAAGTTCCGTTGGGTTCGTATCATCGTTCCTGACCTGTTGACACTAAGTTTGGTGAATTCGGAGATCTTTGACCCTGACACGTTTTTCGGTGCAAAGCGGGGCCCACCGGCGGACCCCGTTTTGACCCGAAACTGTCGTTTTTGTCCTTGTCTCCAAATTGGACCCAAGGACAGGCGTTTCTAGCTATTAGATATCTTCTGAGCATGATGATAATGTTTATTTCAGCATCTGGGCTCATTTCTGGAAATTTTCCCGAGACACCAAACTATAATTGGATCCAAACATCAGGCAAGTACCTGCACTTCAAGTTTAATCTTTATATTGTGATAATTAATTCCTTGATCTACTAGTACCATTGGATGTTACACGTAGTATTAGAATCTGGATTTCATGTCTTGAATATTGGATTTCATGTCTTGCTTTTCGTGTCGGGTGGGAGAATACTAAAAGGCATGTAGTTTACCCTGTCCCTTGCCGCTATTGGTACAAGACTGTCCATCAGCCGGATCTCGATTTTTACTGTTTAATAGCCGTCTATGACGGCCGGTTTAACCTTATAGACCCTTACATGCCAACTAGGTATTCTAAATACACAAGTTCACACACATAGTTTCTTGTCTTGTTGCAGTTCCTGTTGTCTTGTTGCAGTTTCATTTACTTGTCTCATTTATTCCGGTTTTACTCATAACCCTGTTTATAGCTTTTTAACTCTTAGTTATTGTTGCTTCTTTTTGCATATTCTCAACATGATACTTAGTCAGTTCTTTTCTTACTTGTCATAAATATTTAGTTTAAATCTTGTTGTGCATTGTGTACTTTGCTCCTTTCCTGACTGGATCCGTTGTTTTAGGCGATGATGAGGACTTTGCCCCTACCTATTATGGCCCCTATGAGTTAGCAGGTGACACATTGAGGAGCCGGTTCCCACTCAGGAGACTACCTTTGAGGAGGAGTAGCCAGTTAGTTATTATTTTTTTTCCTTTCAGCACATACTCGGGTTTGTCCCCGATCTATCTTCTTGCTTTGTATTAACTATGGATCTGTTGTCACAATTTGTTTTATAAAAGTTAGCATTCCTATTTCCTGTTACTTTTCTTGTCTATTTATTGTGGATGAGATAGATTTAAAATTACCTGTGATGACGACCTAGACAGCGTACTACCACCGACACTGCGGCGTAGGCTGGACGTGTCCACGCACTCGTGCCCAAATTTCCGGGTGCGGGTCGTGACATGTTTTTGTGGTGGCCCATGCAGGTCCAACGACTAAATTGTTCGGTTTTAACTTAGGGACCGAACATGCCTGCAATAAGATTGAGGATTTTAGGAAAAGCTCATCCACCTGATTGAATCGTTCTTGATATTCATATCGACTTCGAATCATTTTATTGACTTGCGTCCTGCCTTGATTCCTGTGCGCCTCTTATTGTTTATTTTGGATGCAGGAAAAATGGACCCACCAGCCAGCAACGAGGCTCATGCAAAAAAACCACAAGGCGTTATGGGTACCCACGAAGACGATGTGGCTCCAGTTGGTAAAGGCCAATCATCACCGTGCAGTCAAGCAAGTCAGCCTGCCTCGAGAATCCATCAAGATGACGTTCCACCCTCGACGCAGTCTACTCCACCGATACCTTCCTTTCCACTAGGACAGCCTATGGACGAACAACAAATGTTCCGAATGTTCTACGTGATGATGCAAGCCTATCAGAAGGTTCAACAAGAAGCTCAGCAAAACCAAGCGGAGAACTTCATCGACAGAATTAGCTCAGAGTCACGGAAGCCAAGCAGTTCAAATGCAATTACCTTCGACGAAGATGTTCTTACTGCAGCACGACCTATGGAGTGCACCACAAGGATCGAGTTCAGCCAGAAACGGCCGTATACGTCAGCACCAGACCAAGCACAACAGGAAAGAGCTGCAAAGCGACCACAGATGAATCCAACTCAAAGACAGAACCAACAAGCTCCCATTTGTGGCTTTTGTAGAAAACAAGGTCACATTTGGCAGAATTGTAGAAAGAGGCTAGGTGCCTGTCTATATTGTGGATCAGTAGCACATCAAGTGAAGGACTGTCCTGCTGCTCAGGGACGCACAGCTACACAAAAGGTTCCAGTTCAGGCCAGGCCCCAGCAGCGCAGCAGAGGGCACCACCTCAAGGACACGGACCAGCTTCCGCGATGACCGTGGAGAACGCGCAGACTCTTGGAGTAGCCAATGCGCGTAAGTGATTTGTAGCTGCCGTTTCTAGTTTAGCTCGTGCCTATTGGTTCGTGACCTCAGCCCCAACCTAGTGAATTTTAAAACTTGCTAATAACCTGGTATGCTTTTATATCTGATAACTGTAGAGTTGTAGAATCTTTTGTTATTGTGCTTATTGTAGGTTGTTTTGCGAACTTAAATAATTTGTACCTCCTTTCACCATCATCTAGCACACTTAATTTTGCTGTACTTTATTTGTGCTGCTATTCTATAGCCTAGTTTTGCAAGCTTACTCTTTATCAGGCTTGTTCATGACATATGTATTATTGGACGCGTACACTAATACAAGTGTCTATTCAGAATCAGTGTATTACGGTCTGATCAACCTTAGTGCATTTTGATTCGCACTTCGCAACGACTATTTTACGTGGATTGAGATACGTAGTGATTAGTAGACAAATATACTTGACCTAGACATGTCTGAGCATATCATGTCAGTTACATAACTGTACTAATACGAGCATGCGAACCAATGATTACCAGAATAGAATTTCAATCCATAACCGCTTGACAATTCCTATTAGAATTCTTTAAACGCCTTGATCCCTATACTTCTGTTCTACCACCTTGCCCTTGAACTCTTTATTATTGATCCTCGTCTTCCCTTATGTCGGAGAGACGAAATCCTGTGTTTGGTATAAGTTTGATTTGTAGTGCTAGATGTATCCCTCAGACCGGTCGAATTGATGATAACCTCTATGACTAAGGGAATACCATAGGTGGTGCATTTTTGTTGCAGACTTAAAGATTCAATACCACGATTAATTAAATGGGGACATAGCTTTACTAGTTATTTAGCCTTAAAGGATAGATGGGTAAATTCTAAGTTGGGTAGCGACCGCAATGTTCACCTGAGAGGAACCCGTTAGACTGTAATCAAGTGAGTTTGGACAGAGAGAACCCTGCCATATTTTAAATTTCGAGGACAAATTTTTTATAAGTTGGGTAGATTGTAAATCCCCAGATTTTGCAATAATTTTAAATGGGGATTTTTCAAAAATTTCTGGAATTTTCTGGGAATTTTCTGAAATTAAAATCAGGGTTTTAAATTATTACATAATTTTTAATTAATATTAAACAACATTAAAATATTATGAAAATAATATTTTTGGGTGTAAAATAAAAAACTGGACTTAGGATAATTTTTCTGGAATTTATTGGACCCCGAACCTATTTTTAAATATCTAAAAACTATTTAAACTATTTATTTATTTATTTATTTATTTATTATTATTATTATTATTATTATTAATATTATTATTATTATTTTTCTTATATTCAGCCCAGCCCGGCCCAATTACCGGCCCAGCCCGCTTCGTCGGCCCAGCCCACCCTATCGGGTCGGGTCCGCCCGACCGAACCCGACCCGCCCGCAGACCCGTTTTTCCCCCAGCCCCCGCACGAACCCACGCCGCCCGCGTCACCCGGCCGCTGCCGCTTCTTTCGCCGTGCTCCACGGCCGCCGCCCGCGTCACCCGGCGCTGCCCGCTCCTCCGCTCCGCCCGCCACGATCCCCTCTCCCTGACCTCCTCCTCCGCCTATAAGAACCCCCCCGACTTCTCCTTCTCCGGCCACTCCTTCACCCACGAACCGTCGCGCCACCGCGCTCCCCTCCGCCGCACGCCGCCACGGCCACCTCGCCCCTTCCACCGCCGTCGCCGTCGCCTCTCCCCCGTCCTCCGCCTGCCTCCGGCCTCCTCGACAGCGCCCCGCAACAGCAGCCGCCCTGGGCCGCCCCCGCGCCGCCTCCGCCCGAGCGCCGCCCTGGCCGGCCCCTCCCCGCCGCGAGCCGCCCTAGCGCCGGTCGACCTCCCCGCCGCCCTGGCCAGCCTGAGCCCGGCCATCGGAGCAAAACCCTAACCCTAGCCTTTTTTCTCCCTGTGTCGGACACGGACACGGGACACAGTGTCCGTGTCGTGTCGGACATATTTTTGCCCAGTTTTTGGGCCCCGTTCAGGTGCGTGTATCTTCTTACCCGTAACTCCGTTTTCGATTCCGTAAATTGCGTTGTGAAGCCTGTATGACCCTCTCGGTGCCCGGATAAACCGCTCGGGGCATCGCGTCCTGTGGTGATCGCACACCGCGATCCAAAAATAGGAAAAACCAGACCCTGTTTCACCCCGGAACTGGGTACGCCCCGCCAAACGGGACGACTTGGTCACGTGCGGTCTTCACAGATACGTGCGCATCGTCGATACGGACGTGTGAGATTTTGTGGAAGCTGATTCGGATGTGCGTGCACACTGGAATCAACGCGTATCCGCGGACATCGCCCCGTATCCGTCTTTTCTGTAATTCACCCTAACTTCGTGCACACACGTCGGATCGAGACGAAACTTGCGCCATCGGACTCGTAGCGATACGCTGGTCCTGTGGGTCAAGTTTGGTTCGATTCTGAGAACGTTGACGAAATCGCGTGTCGTGGGCCCCACAGGCCCCGCTCGACGGGCGATTTTGCGATCGGCTCATCAAAATCCAATTCTGGAAGTTCCATTGGGTTCGTATCATCGTTCCTGACCTGTTGACACTAAGTTTGGTGAATTCGGAGACCTTTGACCCTGACACGTTTTTCGGTGCAAAGCGGGCCCACCGGCGGACCCCGTTTTGACCCGAAACTGTCATTTTTGTCCTTGTCTCCAAATTGGACCCAAGGACAGGCATTTTTAGCTATTTGACATCTTCTGAGCATGATGATAATGTTTATTTTAGCATCTGGGCTTATTTCTGGAAATTTCCCCGAGACACCAAACTATAATTGGATCCAAACATCAGGCAAGTACCTGCACTTCAAGTTTAATCTTTATATTGTGATAATTGATTCCTTGCTCTACTAGTACCATTGGATGTTACACGTAGTGTTAGAATCTGGATTTCATGTCTTGAATATTGGATTTCATGTCTTGCTTTTCGTGTCGGGTGGGAGAATACTAAAAGGCATGTAGTTTACCCTGCCCCTTGCCGCTGTTGGTACAAGACTGTCCATCAGCCGGATCTTAATTTTTCCTGTTTAATAGCCGTCTATGACGGCCGGTTTAACCTTATAGACCCCTACATGCCAACTAGGTATTCTAAATACACAAGTTCACACACATAGTTTCTTGTCTTGTTGCAGTTCCTGTTGTCTTGTTGCAGTTTTATTTACTTGTCTCATTTATTCCGGTTTTACTCTAACCCTGTTTATAGCTTTTTAACTCTTAGTTATTGTTGCTTCTTTTTGCATATTCTCAACATGATACTTAGTCAGTTCTTTTCTTACTTGTCATAAATATTTAGTTTAAATCTTGTTGTGCATTGTGTACTTTGCTCCTTTCCTGACTGGATCCGTTGTTTTAGGCGATGATGAGGACTTTGCCCCTACCTATTATGGCCCCTATGAGTTAGCAGGTGACACATTGAGGAGCCGGTTCCCACTCAGGAGACTACCTTTAAGGAGGAGTAGCCAGTTAGTTATTATTTTTTTTCCTTTCAGCACATACTCGGGTTTGTCCCCGATCTATCTTCTGGCTTTGTATTAACTACGGATCTGTTGTCACAATTTGTTTTATAAAAGTTAGCATTCCTATTTCCTGTTACTTTCCTTGTCTATGTATTGTGGATGAGATAGATTTAAAATTACCTGTGATGACGACCTAGACAGCGTACTACCGCCGACACTGCGGCGTAGGCTGGACGTGCCCACGCACTCGTGCCCAAATTTCCGGGTGCGGGTCGTGACACATTTTTGTGGTGGCCCATGCAGGTCCAACGACTAAATTGTTCGGTTTCAACTTAGGGACCGAACAGGCCTGCAATAAGATTGAGGATTTTAGGAAAAGCTCATCCACCTGATTGAATCGTTCTTGATATTCATATCGACTTCGAATCATTTTATTGACTTGCGTCCTGCCTTGATTCCTGTGCACCTCTTATTGTTTATTTTGGATGCAGGAAAAATGGACCCACCAGCCAGCAACGAGGCTCATGCAGAAAAACCATAAGGCGTTATGGGTACCCACGAAGACGATGTGGCTCCAGTTGGTAAAGGCCAATCATCACCGTGCAGTCAAGCAAGTCAGCCTGCCTCGAGAATCCATCAAGATGACGTTCCACCCTCGACGCAGTCTACTCCACCGATACCTTCCTTTCCACTAGGACAGCCTATGGACGAACAACAAATGTTCCGAATGTTCTACGTGATGATGCAAGCCTATCAGAAGGTTCAACAAGAAGCTCAGCAAAACCAAGCGGAGAACTTCATCGACAGAATTAGCTCGGAGTCACGGAAGCCAAGCAGTTCAAATGCAACTACCTTCGACGAAGACGTTCTTACTGCAGCACGACCTGTGGAGTGCACCACAAGGATCGAGTCCAGCCAGAAACGGCCGTATACGTCAGCACCAGACCAAGCACAATAGGAAAGAGCTGCAAAGCGACCACAGATGAATCCAACTCAAAGACAGAACCAACAAGCTCCCATTTGTGGCTTTTGTAGAAAACAAGGTCACATTTGGCGGAATTGTAGAAAGAGGCTAGGTGCCTGTCTATATTATGGATCAGTAGCACATCAAGTGAAGGACTGTCCTGCTGCTCAGGGATGCACAGCTACACAAAAGGTTCCAGTTCAGGCCAGGCCCCATCAGCGCAGCAGAGGGCACCACCTCAAGGACACGGACCAGCTTCCGCGATGACCGTGGAGAACGCGCAGACTCTTGGAGTAGCCAATGCGCGTAAGTGATTTGTAGCTGCCGTTTCTAGTTTAGCTCGTGCCTATTGGTTCGTGACCTCAGCCCCAACCTAGTGAATTTTAAAACTTGCTAATAACCTAGTATGCTTTTATATCTGATAACTGTAGAGTTGTAGAATCTTTTGTTATTGTGCTTATTGTAGGTTGTTTTGCGAACTTAAATAATTTGTACCTCCTTTCACCATCATCTAGTGCACTTAATTTTGCTGTACTTTATTTGTGCTGCTATTCTATAGCCTAGTTTTGCAAGCTTACTCTTTATCAGGCTTGTTCATGACATATGTATTATTGGACGCGTACACTAATACAAGTGTCTATTCAGAATCAGTGTATTACGGTCTGATCAACCTTAGTGCATTTTGATTTGCACTTCGCAACGACTACTTTACGTGGATTGAGATACGTAGTGATTAGTAGACAAATATACTTGACCTAGACATGTCTGAGCATATCATGTCAGTTACATAACTGTACTAATACGAGCATGCGAACCAATGATTACCAGAATAGAATTTCAATCCATAACCGCTTGACAATTCCTATTAGAATTCTTTAAACGCCTTGATCCCTATACTTCTGTTCTACCACCTCGCCCTTGAACTCTTTATTATTGATCCTCGTCTTCCCTTATGTCGGAGAGACGAAATCCTGTGTTTGGTATAAGTTTGATTTGTAGTGCTAGATGTATCCCTCAGACCGGTCGAATTGATGATAACCTCTATAACTAAGGGAATACCATAGGTGGTGCATTTTTGTTGCAGACTTAAAGATTCAATACCACGATTAATTAAGTGGGGACATAGCTTTACTAGTTATTTAGCCTTAAAGGATAGATGGGTAAATTCTAAGTTGGGTAGCGACCGCAATGTTCACCTGAGAGGAACCCATTAGACTGTAATCAAGTGAGTTTGGACAGAGAGAACCCTGCCATATTTTAAATTTTGAGGACAAAATTTTTATAAGTTGGGTAGATTGTAAACCCCCAGATTTTGCAATAATTTTAAATGGAGATTTTTCACAAATTTCTAGAATTTTCTGGAAATTTTCTGAAATTAAAATCAGGGTTTTGAATTATTACATGATTTTTAATTAATATTAAACAACATTAAAATATTATGAAAATAATATTTTTGGGTGTAAAATGAAAAACTGGACTTAGGGTAATTTTTCTGGAATTTATTGGACCCCGAACCTATTTTTAAATATCTAAAAACTATTTAAACTATTTATTTATTTATTTATTTATTATTATTATTATTATTATTATTTTTTTTTTTTTTTTATATTCAGCCCAACCCGGCCCAATTACCGGCCCAGCCCGCTTCGTCGGCCCAGCCCACCCTATCGGGTCGGGTCGGGTCCGCCCGACCGAACCCGACCCGCCCGCAGACCCGCTTTTCCCCCAGCCCCGCACGAACCCACGCCGCCCGCGTCACCCGGTCGCTGCCGCTTCTTCCGCCGCGCTCCACGGCCGCCGCCCGCGTCACCCGGCGCTGCCCGCTCCTCCGCTCCGCCCGCCACGATCCCCTCTCCCTGACCTCCTCCTCCGCCTATAAGAACCCCCCCGACTTCTCCTTCTCCGGCCACTCCTTCACCCACGAACCGCCGCGCCACCGCGCTCCCCTCCGCCGCACGCCGCCACGGCCACCTCGCCCCTTCTACCGCCGTCGCCGTCGCCTCTCCCCCGTCCTCCGCCTGCCTCCGGCCCCCTCGACAGCGCCCCGCAACAGCAGCCGCCCTGGGCCGCCCCCGCGCCGCCTCCGCCCGAGCGCCGCCCTGGCCGGCCCCTCCCCGCCGCGAGCCGCCCTAGCGCCGGCCGACCTCCCCGCCGCCCTGGCCAGCCTGAGCCCCGCCACCGGAGCAAAACCCTAACCCTAGCCCTATTTCTCCCTGTGTCGGACACGGACACGGGACACAATGTCCGTGTCGTGTCGGACACGTTTTTGCCCGGTTTTTGGGCCCCGTTCAGGTGCGTGTATCTTCTTACCCGTAACTCCGTTTTCGATTCCGCAAATTGCGTTGTGAAGCCTGTATGACCCTCTCGGTGCCCAGATAAACCGCTTGGGGCATCGCGTCCTGTGGTGATCTCACACCGCGATCCAAAAATAGGAAAAACTAGACCCTGTTTCACCCCGGAAGTGGGTACGTCCCGCCAAACGGGACGACTTGGTCGCGTGCGGTCTTCACAGATACGTGCGCATCGTCGATACGGACGTGTGAGATTTCTTGAAAGCTGATTCGGGTGTGCGTGCACACCGGAATCAACGCGTATCCGCAGACATCGTCCCGTATCCGTCTTTTCTGTAATTCACCCTAACTTTGTGCACACACGTTAGATCGAGACGAAACATGCGCCATTGGAGTCGTAGCGATATGCTGGTCCTGTGGGTCAAGTTTGGTTCGATTCTGAGAACGTTGACGAAATCGCGTGTCGTGGGCCCTACAGGCCCCGCTCGACGGGCGATTTTGCGATCGGCTCATCGGAATCCAATTCTGAAAGTTCTGTTGGGTTCGTATCATCGTTCCTGACCTGTTGACACTAAGTTTGATGAATTCAGAGACCTTTGACCCTGACACGTTTTTCGGTGCAAAGCGGGCCCACCGGCGGACCCCGTTTTGACCCGAAACTGCCGTTTTTGTCCTTGTCTCCAAATTGGACCCAAGGACAGGCGTTTCTAGCTATTTGACATCTTCTGAGCATGATTGTAATGTTTATTTTAGCATCTGGGCTCATTTTTAGAAATTTCCCCGAGACACCAAACTATAATTGGATCCAAACATCAGGCAAGTACCTGCACTTCAAGTTTAATCTTTATATTGTGATAATTAATTTCTTGCTCTACTAGTACCATTGGATGTTACACGTAGTGTTAGAATCTGGATTTCATGTCTTGAATATTGGATTTCATTCTTGCTTTTCGTGTCGGGTGGGAGAATACTAAAAGGCATGTAGTTTACCCTGCCCCTTGCCGCTGTTGGTACAAGACTGTCCATCAGCCGGATCTCGATTTTTCCTGTTTAATAGCCGTCTATGACGGCCGGTTTAACCTTATAGACCCCTACATGCCAACTAGGTATTCTAAATACACAAGTTCACACACATAGTTTCTTGTCTTGTTGCAGTTCCTGTTGTCTTGTTGCAGTTTCATTTACTTGTCTCATTTATTCCAGTTTTACTCATAACCCTGTTTATAGCTTTTTAACTCTTAGTTATTGTTGCTTCTTTTTGCATATTCTCAACATGATACTTAGTCAGTTCTTTTCTTACTTGTCATAAATATTTAGTTTAAATCTTGTTGTGCATTGTGTACTTTGCTCCTTTCCTGACTGGATCCGTTATTTTAGGCGATGATGAGGACTTTGCCCCTACCTATTATGGCCCCTATGAGTTAGCAGGTGACACATTAAGGAGCCGGTTCCCACTCAGGAGACTACCTTTGAGGAGGAGTAGCCAGTTAGTTATTATTTTTTTTCCTTTCAGCACATACTCGGGTTTGTCCCCGATCTATCTTCTGGCTTTGTATTAACTATGGATCTGTTGTCACAATTTGTTTTATAAAAGTTAGCATTCCTATTTCCTGTTACTTTCCTTGTCTATTTATTGTGGATGAGATAGATTTAAAATTACCTGTGATGACGACCTAGACAGCGTACTACCGCCGACACTGCGGCGTAGGCTGGACGTGCCTACGCACTCGTGCCCAAATTTCTGGGTGCGGGTCGTGACACGCCCCGTTCCCCCGGTGCGGGGAGCGCGGCTAAGAAGCACAAGACGGTATCGTTCGATCGGGATAGATTGAAACAAGAACCCGTCCTCGTTATGGATTTGTTTCTTCGGAATCGATTCCCATATTCAGTGGACCATGCCCTCGGGATCGACTTAGCGGTAGAGTCAGGAGGGACCTCTCCGCTGCTATCTTTTATTGCCTCAGATTTCGATGTCGCTTGTTGCTTTCGTGCTTTGAGTTGGTTTTCTGATTTGTTTGTTTTTCTTGAACGGTTTCGATGGGTTTTATTATTTTCGTTCATTGTAATGCATTTCAATTCCGCGTATGGAAAGAGAGGAAGAGGTATTGATCGAGCTGTTCGTGATGCAGGTGAACGAGCAGTAGGCGGCTTGCGAGCGAAGTCGTGAAGTACCTCTTTCCTTCTCCCTTCCAACCATCTAAGTGAGTGGCTACCATCCCGATTAGCTAGCCCTGCTTCCAAGTCTTCACACCGAAAACTCTTGCATTCTTGTTGCCCCGATCAGACGATACCAAGAAATAATAAAAGATACCAAGATAAAAAGAGAATAGACTTGGATAATACTGCTTGTCAATCAAACTTGTGAACGGTTACTTACTTGCATGCTTGTTCGTTTGGAATATTTATCATATGCATAAATACAAGTTAGAATGTATGCTCTTCTTTAAATTGTGCTATAAAAAGAGCTTATCCTGAATGAAATACAATGAACCGAGAGGCTATGCAACTGAATCATGAAATACTGCTTGTCTTGTACTGGCATTGCCTCAACTGCATGAACTGTTAGCTTAATAAAATAATACCGATTCGATCACGGACAACTTGTGCACAAGGTCACTGGTTCCTGCGGACGGTCGCTGGGGCACTGGCACCGATCCGATCCGGACGGAACTCACTGTAGTCTACTGCATCTGGACGGGATGGTTTGTAGCCACTACTGAATCTTTGCTGCATTCCATCCTCGTTCAAGACTAAATCGTCCATTATGGCATCCCGCCAGTGATCCACTGTATATTTAAACCTGTTGCAAACTAACTTGTGTCTTCATGGCAGGGAAGGCATGGTAAGTATTATGCAGGTGATTCAGACGGTCAGGTAAAATCTACCGAACGGTGGCACATTCATTTCAGTAAATTCTATATGCTGCTTACTTGTAAATGAACTAAGGCAAGATAGAAACCCACAAAATATGCATGCTTCATTAAAATAACGTGTTGATTGGTATAGTTGGGTTAGCTCGCCTTCACCAGTATATTTCGACATGCTGACCCTCGTTGAAATAGGTTCTCCGCACTAAGGCGAACCGAGCGAGGAGCCGAAGTCGTCTTCCCGATCCAGTCCAGCTGTAGGCGCATCCTCTAATCGCGTCGTTTTTGAAGTACTTGAAGAAGAAGAAGCTTGCAACTCTATATACACAATGCAGCTTCGTGACAAAGCCGTCCTCCAGCCCGGAGGTCTATAAATTTTGAAGTTTAGTAAAGGGATGTAATGTACAGGACTGCTATCTCATTTTGGGTCAACACTTTCGTAAGCTCGTGCGGTAAATTAGCTGACTCGTTCAGGAGTTTGTAATAGATGTTCATTATCAATAAAGAGAACTTTTCCATGTTATAAATCTGTGTTTCAATTTATCTGCGTACTCTGAATATGTGCTTGTTATGCAAATCATTAAAGCCTTGTGCGGACGTAAACCCAGGCCCGTACGGCGGTCACGATTCGGGGGATGTCTCAACGATTCTACGAAATCGGGTCATGACATAATGGTATCGGAGCACAGATTCAAGTTCCTTAGACTCTCGTGCTGGAAAAGTTCCTTTAACGATCAAATTCCTGTGTGAACTCTTGAACTCGCTAGGCCAAAATGAGATATGTTCATGCAATAAGTCCATAATACATTATGATCCTAATGTAATTTACCTTCTTTTGAAGGAATGGCACCAGTGCAATCTGCAGCGCTAGCACCGGACGAAATACAAGGACAAGAAAGTAGTTCGGGTACTTCGGGAAGCTCTCGGAGCCAACGGGGCATATCTTAAGTTGATTCGCTTGAGCGGGTAATGCAAATGTTAGAAGCACAACGACAAAGAGATGATGCTCGCCAAGCCAAGTTTGAAAGCAATCTAGATACCCGATTCTCAGTCCAACAGAAGCAGGTAGATGCCCTGTAATAGATCGTTCAGACTTTGGCTTCCAACCATTCCGCTGCAACAGCAACGACTCTGGTGGAACAGCCCGTGCTTGAAGTAGAGACGCCGCAAATTCCAAGGTCGAGGGAAGTGACTGCCTTCGACTTTGGCCACTTCAAAAAAGTTTGCAACACCCCATTCAACAGGACTGAGGAACCAATTGTGGCTCTAGATTGGTTGGCCGAACTTGAAGACCACTTCGTTCTGCTAGTGGTCCCCGAAGAGAAGCGTGTCGCCTACGCGCAACTACAACTCCGCCTCAACGCGCACGATTGGTGGGACGTGCATCGACGATCTCTCCAATTTGATCACGGAGAGGAGGCAATCTCGTGGACGACTTTTCATGCCGCATTCGAAGAGGAGTTTATACCCCCTCCAGTACAACGTCAAATGGAGAACGAGTTCGTGCAACTGAGGCAAGGCAGCATGACAGTTAAACAGTACTCCGTCGAATTCAACCGACTCTCCAAATTCGCTAGGGCCTATTTATCTGATGCAGCGAGTCAAGCTAGAAGGTTTGAAAGTGGTTTGCGCCCTGCCATCCATGCGCACGTGGTCGTTCATCAGTACGGGACCATGCGGGAAGTCTTGAATCATGCCCTATCTCTTGAACCACAGTATCCTCACGTTTCTACCGACGCTGTGCATACCTACAATCACACACGCCAAGGCAACGATAGAGGAAATACCGCTACAAAGTGCCCTAATCACGATGGTCCATGGAGAGGAAACCCAGGGCAACCATGTTCTTATTATAAGAAACCAGGGCACACAGCTGAAAAGTGCCGCAAGAAACTTGGGCAATGTCTCATTTGTGGTGATCCAGATCATACCGTTCCTGCCTGCCCACTGAGCCACCTCAATAATCCATAACGGTAGGCTTTATTCCTAAGTTTTGGGATGAAACTTCCAATTAGTTGGGTTGGATGTAGCGCCCCGTTCCCCCGGTGCGGGGAGCGCGGCTAAGAAACACAAGACGGTATCGTTCGATCGGGATAGATTGAAACAAGAACTCGTCCTCGTTATGGATTTGTTTCTTCGGAATTGATTCTCATATTCAGTGGACCGTGCCCCCGGGATCAACTTAGTGGCAGAGTTAGGAGGGACCTCTCCGCTGCTATCTTTTATTGCCTCAGATTTTGATGTCGCTTGTTGCTTTTGTGCTTTGAGTTGGTTTTCGGATTTGCTTGTTTTCCTTGAACGGTTTCGATGGGTTTCATTGTTTTTGTTCATTGCACTGCATTTTAATTCCGAGTATGGAAAGAGAGAAAGAGGTATTGATCGAGCTGTTCGTGATGCAGGTGAACGAGCAGTAGGCGGCTTGCGAGCGAAGTCGTGAAGCACCTCTTTCCTTCTCCCTTCCAACCATCTAAGTGAGTGGCTATCATCCCAATTAGCTAGCCTTGCTTCCAAGTCTTTACACCAAAAACTCTTGCATTCTTGTTGCCCTGATTAGATGATACCAAGAAATAATAAAAGATACCAAGATAAAAAGAGAATAGACTTGGATAATACTGCTTGTCAATCAAACTTGTGAATGGTTACTTACTTGCATGCTTGTTCGTTTGGAATATTTATCATATACATAAATACAAGTTAGAATGTTTGCTCTTCTTTAAATTCTGCTATGAAAAGAGCTTATCCTGAATGAAATACACTGAACCGAGAGGCTATACAACTGAATCATGAAATACTGCTTGTCTTGTACTGGCATTGCCTCAACTGCATAAACTGTTAGCTTAATAAAACAATACCGATTCGATCACGGACAACTTGTGCACAAGGTCACTGGTTCCTGCGGACGGTCGCTGGGGCACTGGCACCGATCCGATCCGGACGGAACTCACTGTAGTCTACTGCATCTGGACGAGATAGTTTGTAGCCACTACTGAATCTTTGCTGCATTCCATCCTCGTTCAAGATTAAATCGTCCATTATGGCATCTCGCCAGTGATCCATTGTATATTTAAACCTGTTGCAAACTAACTTGTGTCTTCGTGGCAGGGAAGGCATGGTAAGTATTGTGCAGGTGATTCAGACGGTCAGGTAAAATCCACCGAACGGCGGCACGTTCATTTCATTAAATTCTATATGCTGCTTACTTGTAAATAAACTAAGGCAAGATAGAAACCCACAAAATATGCATGCTTTATTAAAGCAACGTGTTGATTGGTATAGTTGGATTAGCTTGCCTTTACCAGTATTTTTGACATGCTGACCCTCGTTTAAACAGGTTCTCTGCACTAAGGCGAACCGAGCGAGGAGCCGAAGTTATCTTTCCGATCTAGTCCAGCTGTAGGCGCATCCTCTGATCGCGTCGCTTTTGAAGTACTTGAAGAAGAAGAAGCTTGCAACTCTATATACACAATGCAGCTTCGTGGCAAAGACGTCCTCCAGCCCGTAGGTCTATACATTTTGAAGTTTAGTAAAGGGATGTAATATACAGGACTGCTATCTCATTTTGAGTCAACACTTTTGTAAGCCCGTGCGACAAATTAGCTGACTCGTTCAGGAGTTTGTAATAGTTGTTCATTATCAATAAAGAGAACTTTTCCATGTTACAAATCTGTGTTTCAATTTATCTGCGTACTCTGAATATGTGCTTTTATGCAAATCATTAAAGCCTTGTGCGGGCGCAACCCCAGGCCCATACGGCGGTCACGATTCGAGGGATGCCTCAACGATTCTACGGAATCGGGTTGTGACAGTAACTGTGGCTCACGTCACAGGAAAGCTTCCACGTAAGTTCGGTTCAAATATGTTGTTGATGAGATCTCGGAGTTGTTATCAACCCGTTGTGGGTGTGACTTGTTCAGTTGGACACATAGTCAGCACCAATTGTGCGAAGATCTCTGCAGTTGTAACAAAAAGATCTTGTGAGCTGGAGGCCGCATAACAACTTGGCCGCATAATGGTAAGGCCGCATAGGTCTTGTAGCCACATACGTGCTCTCGTTTGGGCCTTGGTCGAATAGACACTCTGACCGCATGTTGGTGAGGCCGCATAGGGCGTATCGGCATACGTGCTCTAGTTTGGGCCTTGTCGGATAGACACTCTAGCAGCATGTTGGCGAGGCCGCATAGGGTGTAGTCGCATACGAGAGAACACATAGCATGACACATTTGTTAGAGCAATTAATGCGTTGATGTGACTCATTGTTTTTTTGAGTCATCGTCTTCATGAGTCTTGAAGCATCTCAGAGTGATGAGTAATGTGTCAGAGCCTCTGACAGACATCGAAATCTATGTTAGGGGGTCCTTATGTGGCCTCCCTACTCTGTGGTTGTTCTGGCAGCATACAGTATACTATGCGGCTTCTTTGTGACTTGGTTGATCAGGCCAGACATGGCTGCTTTGCGGCTTGTTTGTTCAGGCCGTATGTTGCTTCTCTGCGGCTTGTTTATTATGGCCGCATGTGGCTTCTTTGCTGCTTGTTGAGGGGGCATAACATTTATGCGGCATGCATGTTTTTTTTATGCTTCTACAAGACCCCCTTCAAAGTTTTCAAAATGATAAGTTTGGAATACTTTGAAAGAAGCATGGACGAGCGCTATTGGCCGCATATGCAGGTCATGCTGTATAGCCTCGTTGCTACATAGTTGTCTCTGACAGGCTGTCCAATCATTAAATGAGAAGATTTGCTCTATCTTTGACCTGATCTCTTAGGATTTTGCATCGTCTCCTGACACAGGGCTTGAGGCATCAGTTTTCGAGGAGATTCAAGAGGATTATATGGATCGAGGTATCAGGTTCATCTTATTAATCGCTCGGTTCATTACCCCGATCCCTTCACGCGGTTTTGGAGCCTATAAATAGGTAGTCAGGGGGGGAGAAAGAACATTTATCTCTTTGCTTTCTTACTCCTTTTCCTGCGAAGGATACCGCAGGCTGTGTTACTCCTCGTTCCCGATATATGTATTTGGAGCATATTAGTTTACCTGCTTATATTATCTGATGCTTGCATGATTAATTAGGTGGCATGCATGGAGACTAGACCCATTCTTTGATTCAATTAGACCCATGGTTTAATTGTTGGGTTGGTTCATTCATGAGTTGAACCCATGGTCTAAACCTCAAATCCTAACTATAAAACCCAACATCTTTCTCTCTCTTCTCTCTTTCTCTCCATTTTCCTCTTCTTCCTTCATTTAGGCAAGTACACCTTGCACCACATAGAGAAATCTCTTGATTTTTGTTTTTTTTTACTTTTTTTTCTTGTATTTTATTAGTCTATTATGTGCTCATGATGATTCGAAATACTTTCAGTACTTGGAGTTTTCGATTTTAATGGATGAATTTGAGTATATCTACATTTTAAGTTTAGAATTTTTATGGATTTTTTGAGTTTTTTATGGTTTTTATCTACTAAAATATAGTATTTTTGAAAAATAGTTTTTGGGATTGATGGAGCACTTTATTTCGAGCATTTTGGCTTTTGGTTCACTCAATTCGAAATTAAAATAAAGTTTTTATGAAAAAAATAAAATTTTGGCTTTTGGAGTTCTCGCCGTGGCTGAACTTGCTGCCTGGAGAAGACGACTTCCTATGCGAAAACAGATCATATGTGGCCTTGACCCATATGCAGCAAGTAGACTCATGCGGCCTTGAGCTCATGCGACCTCTGCAGTCAGTAACCATGCGACCATGCGGTCTGAGCTTATACGATCATGCGGCCTTGAGCTCATGTGACCTCTGCGATCAGCGACCATGTGACCCATGCGGCTATGTGGCCTGATTTCCTATGCAGCAACTGATCCTATGCGGCCTAGACCTATGCGAAAACTGATTCTATGCTGCAGCTGATCCCCATGCGGCCTTGATTCTTATATGCGCATGCGGCCCCTTGCACATGCTTTATTGGACTGGTTTTATTAAATGTTCCTTTGGACTTTATGGTATATATGTGTGACTTTGATGACCACAAGAGTATTAGACCCATCTATGTGCTATGACCCGACCACTTGTATCCGTGCTGATACACTTACTACGTGCTATGTGTTCCCATGTGCTAAGTGTTCCTACACGATTATATTATATGTTTACACTGCGGTGTACCTATGCGCTACGTGACATGCGATATGACTTAATATTCAACAAGGATATAAGGGTTAGTCAATGACCAATGGTGGCTAGGATATGTTGATTGTTGCATCACGCTGGGGTGAATCCAAGTTAAACTGCAAAGTGACAAGTGGATTCGTATCTAGCATGGCCGTACTAGTGTACATCATATAAGGGGAATATCATATGACTACGCCATGTGATTCCAGTTAATAATAGGGTTAACTAGGCAACTAAACTTGTAGAGCATTAAGAGGGAATAAAATCTCGAGATCGTGCATAACTGGCCACCTCTAATCATCTGAATTTGGGTGTGCATGCTAGTTCCCATGGATATTGTTTAAGTCCTCATTAGTGGATGGCAATATCCGATTATTATACTATACTATGTGTTCTATGCAATCTTAGTACGGTGGTCTTACGAGGGACCGATGCGCAATATTACGTGCTATACAGTAATTTATGGCTCATCTAACCCTGCTAGTACCTGGTTCGATCTAAGAATTCCTATATGCATATTATCTTTGGGATAACCCGGACTTCATCTAGTAAGCCGTATAAATGATTGACCGATTTTATAACTGAGCTTGTTTGTGTATTGTATATGTTGTCAAATAGTTTAGGGACATGGACTATCATGGTGCGATGGTCTAACCCTTGTCCTTGTTTGGTTGTAGGATTAGATTGTTGTGTCACGATAGACTATGAACCAAAACTATGAGACAGGAGTGTATATATATATATATATATATATATATATATATATATATATATATATATATATATATATATATATATATATATGTGTGTGTGTGTGTGTGTGTGTGTGTATCTAGTTCATAACCTGGTTTTATTTCTTCATTCGTGCTTCCTTTGTGGTACTTTCTATTTGGGTCTAACTCCACTGGTTTTGCATGGCCAGGTTAGAGCCAGCACCTTAGGATCAAGCGTACTTCCCCCTGAATAATGGCGCACACCAGACCGATGGCCGTTGAAGGGAACGAGTGGATTTCTTTTTCCCTGCTCGTTATTGCACACTTTACTTATTTTTGGCATTTAGCCATCGACACTTGTTAGCCGTAAGATTTGGACATTTAGTTCCCTTTACATGGTTGTAATTAATCATACTACAGCTGATCATGGTCATATACTTTTGATATTCTGCCAGCTTTCTTATTTTGCACAGTTGGTTTCCAAAATATCGTGGCAAAGAGTTTGGAACACCTTACTTCATTGTCATATATGTTCTATATTTACTATTCTTGCTTGAGTGATTGAGACAATAGATGTGCTGTATGACCCTAAGTGACTTGCTTGTAGTATGCACCCCCTTGTCTAGTTACAGTCATGACCGCCATACGACATTCTAGACCTTGTATGGAAGAGCTGGCCATGTCCGTCTCCGTATTTCGGTACTGGAGCGTGATAAGGTTTTAGTGGTGGCCCATGCAGGTCTGTGTTTTCAGACTTGTGGGGTGTTATGGTCATAGGAGTCTCAATCAAATTTGTCCCCTTTGATATCTTGCTTCATCTTTCTCGATACCACCGCTTGAACTGTTAAACTGTTAAATTGCTTGCCTACTTGATCCTTCTCGTCCTGTTCTTGATGTTTCTTGCCCTTTTCTTTAGGAAATTTTCAGTTGCTGGAGCAGCTGGCATGGCAGGATAAGGTTCCCTTGGGCAACAAAGGGAGGTAGCACCTGTTCAGAGTCAAATTTGAGTAGAGCCAGTAATTGAATAAGCTGGCATAGTAGAACCAGAAGTTGGACATATCGAGCAACCAACCCCTGAAATACCTATACCCCCAGTAGTACCAGTGGTACTTGACACTCCGGCATTGTTGGAGATCCTCCGGGGAATGGTGGCTATGCAGCAACACCAGATGGCGGTACAACAACATCAACAGTTTCAACAACAAGAGCAGAATGTCTTGTTGAGTCAAGGTTTACAAACGGTTCTAAAAAGAGGCAGGAGGACTGATTCGGGGGCGTCGATTAGATTTTGATGACTTAACTGTCACCCTCACATTTCTATCTAGGGGTAGTTTGGTAATTATTATGGGTATTAATTATTTTAGGATTATTATAATTAATAATTGTGCATGACTGAATTATTTATTTTATTGTATTAATAATTATTGCTAGTGTAGACTTGTTTTGGACTTGTGTAGTGGACTTAACCTTTTAATTAGGGGACATGAACAAACTTTTTGGACTAGTCTAAGTTGAGCCTATGAATTAGGCCCATGGATTAAGAAATATGCTTAATTAGTGAAACCATTAGACTAGAACCTTCCCTCCCTAATTATTTCTTCATGAGAGGCCCCAAGGGGTATTTTTGACTTTGTACATTGCTTGAGGAAGGGTTTATGTCCAGCCATAATTGAGAGGAGAGAGAGTGCTTTCATTTTAGTTCTTCCCCAAAATTCTAGATCTAGTTTTCCCCCTTCCAATTCTCCATCAATTCTCCATCAATTCTCTTCAAATCTCTTCCTAAATTCAACATTGAAGCCCCTACATCAAGGATCTACAAGCAAGGAGCAAGGAACAAGGAGGAGGAGGCCAAGATCTACAAGGAGAGGAGCAACTTGTCATTTGGGACCTTTTTATTGGGAATCCATCTCCCAATAGGTATAAATCAATTTTCTCCCTTTCTATAGGCTATAGATCTGAGTTTTTACCATAAGAAACCATCCCACATGCATAGGTTACCCATAGGATTTGTTTTGGTATCATTTGGAGACCTACGGTGGGAGTTATGTCCATTTTGGTGTCGATTTTGGGGAAATTCCAAAATTGGCACATGTAGTGCTTGTCAATGGATCTAATAGATCTAATTGACCATTGATTGTTTGTTTGTAGCTTGTGTCGTGTCCACAATTGGATACGTGTGGGCCGAGTCTCATCGATTTGACGAAATGGTCAATTTTGGGGGTTTTCCTCCGACACGGGGCCATGTGCATATCATATGGTGACACGGACACGTAGACACTATAATTTATATATGTATTGTTCATAATATATGTTTTGGGCTTGTACGTATCCTCCGGGATACGTTTAGTTGTGAGTTGGGGGCCGTGTCGCAAGCGTATCATAGAAAAGTGTGATACGAGTGCGGTGCACCCCATGTGTTTGTGTTTTGGTTTTTGTACTATACATGCATATGTAAATATATTTGTATATGCTATCTATACATTAATTGGAGTATATAATGGTGTATTTTGAGTTTTTGGTTTTATGTGTGTCCATGTGTATATTATGAGGGTATCTAGATACATAGAACTATGAGTATATGTCTATATATATATGTTAGTGTATATAATATGTATCTAGATATATATATATATATATCTATTTGTATATAAGTCTATATGTATACCTATATGTTGATTCATAAGTGTGGCTAAGTATTTGCATATGTAGCTATGATTAATATGTATGAGTATATCTATATGTATTGGTATCTATACCTTAGTGTTATGCATATATGATTGATATGTATGAGGGGTAGTACATGCATCTATGTTTGGAGATACTTAGATATCTGTGTGTGTACATATATATAGATATATTCTTAGAGATTGTTAGTGTTGTGTAGTGTTGTGTGTCTGTGTGGATGTGAGTGTATGAGGAGGGCAGAAACTGGAAATCAGACAGCAAGGTGCAGCACGTTCAGAAGCTGCACAGCAACAGTGAGGATCGGGCAGTGTCAATGCACACTGCAGCAGGGAACACTACAGGATTGGGCAGCAGCAGTTTCTCCACTGTGCAGTTGCACAACTGCACAGATTGTTGCTGTAGTGATCTGTATCAGGAAACACTGCAGAGGTATCTGCAATGTACACAGCTTTGAGCAAGGGACTGAAACACAGCAGGCTGTTTCAGTGAGATACTGAACTGCTTCAGTGAGATACTGAACTGAACTGCAGTGAGGATAACCTCTGAACTCAGTAGGTTGAGACTGAAGACTGCAGCAATTCCCTGTGTGAAGACTCTTTTACCACCACTGCATCGTGCACAGCAACTTCAATCTGAACAGATCACCTGAACACTGAACACAGCAAGGAGGCTGTGTTACTGAACACATAGCAAGGACAGTCAGGTAATGCAATATGCAGTTTCAGGTTGGGGTATTTGGGGTTTGAGTCAGCTTGGTATCAGTTAGTTGGGTTTAGTGTTTAGTTGGGTCTTGTTGGTTTCAGTCAGCAGATTATTAGTTGTTGGTTGTTTAGTTAGTATTGGATTAGTTAAGGTTCTAGTAGTTAGTATCAATAAGATTATTTTCAGCCTTGTGTTCAGTTTATTTTAGTAGTTAGGTGTTGGTTTATGGGGTAAATCATTGGCAACTCGGGCATTAGGAAGCCACAGTAAGTATAGGAGCAGTATCAGTACCAGTGAGGGACTGGCCTAGCAGGAGTTGGTTTTAGTTGACTAGTTAGTTTAAGGTGTTGGGTCGAGTTTCAGTCAGTGGATTAGTTGGTTAGTTAGTAGCTATAGAAATATTTGGCTAGTAGTGGCATGTAGGATAATTAGGTTTGGCCTTAACTATATGAAATAGAAATAGGTTTCTTTTGTGTCAGTTATGTTTAGTTTTAGTTATATATACAGGTAGGTATGACTTGGCTAAGTGTTGCAATACCTCGGGATACCAGGATATCACCAAGGTATTGAGCGTGGGTATCGAGGGTAATTGCGATACGCATTGGCACAAGGCCAAGGTATCCCATTTATATTGTTTTGAGATATTGTTGCTATATATGACTTATGTATATATATATAAACCTATTTTTATATTAGAAAATCGGCGTATCTTAGGATACGGCTTCTTGATTTGCACCGTGGTGTGTTAGCTTAGCTAGTATAGCATAGCTTCATAGTGTATTGACTTAGTGACTAGTTTTAGACTCTTACAACCTAGAAATACATTGGTTTGACCTAGAAACGGCGTATTGACCTAGAACTTCTTCAACTTCAATTATTTTCATCATTGAACCTTGTATTGATACAACATACCATATATAGGTTGTGAGACACCAGCTTGGGCATCGAGAGACACACTTTGCTCAGGACTTCAGGCGAGTACATTTCTCTGATTGTTTTCAATTCATAATATTGTATATATATGCATGTTCTAGATTAGTATACATTGATTCCTGACACAGTGATTTCACGGACTGGTGCTATATGGATCCCGTCAGGAGGTGTTATCCCCTACCGTATGCAACGGGTACCCAATGACATGTATTTCATCGTGTACATCGGGTATTGACTTTCATGTGCTTCTTGTGCATTCACTATTTCGTGTGCTAGTGTGACTATCGTGATCATGTACGTAACGTGTCGTGATTGGATCCATGAGTATTGGTTGGGGAGGGGGAGTAGGAGTTGGTTATGTGATCAAAGCCCTCTTGATCTCATGTGCATGTCGATTATACACCTCACGTATAATGGAGTTACCTATATACCTCATGTGCAACCTAAACCGATCACATAACGAACTCTCACTCTAAAACACATAGTTTAGTATTTCTTGTTCTCTACTTGCAGTCATTCTTGTATTTACTTCCAGCTTTATTGTGCCTATTGCCTGTTCACTTGTACAGTTTATTCTTCTACTTGTGCATCTTGTATCATTTTTCTATTGCTTGTTATATATGCTCGATTATGTTATTGGAACTGCTTTCAGAGGTATGTACTTCGCTCTAATCCTGACTGGATATATTTTTCCAGATGATTGGCTAGAGGAGCTGTGTCCCACACATTATGGACCTCAGGAGGGTGAGACTTTAGAGGACACTCCCCTAGAGCCAGAGGACATAGTAGCAGTGACCGAGGAGGTCTAGTTTGGTTTAGATATTGTATTAGACTATTATTTTTGTGGAGATTCACAGATGTACTATTATTTTATATTGTGGATGTATCTTCTTTCCTTCGCTATTTCCATTCGTGCATTATTTCCTCCTTAGTTTGTTTTGTGATTGAGATTGATATATTTGTGAGATACCATATTGCTCCTCCGATTGGAGTTGAGATGATTGATAGGTACCATATTATATTGTTGAGATATTAGATAGTTAGAAATGACCCAGACAGCGTTCTACCGCCGATTCTGCGGCGTAGGCTGGGCGTAACCACGTACTCGTGCCCGAATATCAGGGTGCGGGTCGTGACATTAACCCAAGGTACTTTTATGGCACGGAGGACGTCATCACAGCAGATGCCTAGTTACAGGATATTGAGGTTATTATAGCAGCAGCAAGGGTTCCGACGGATGAACAAGTTGATCAAGTTTGATTGCAGCTTCAAGACCTTGTCTGTGACTGGTGGACATCAGTAGAGGTTGGCTTGAGAAGTCCTATCTCCTGGAACAGTTTCAGGGCTGGATTCCAGGCTAAGTATTTTGGAGTCGTAGCACAGTATGAGCTCTAACAAAGATTTATCGGTCTCAAGTTGGCCGGAAGAACAATGGATGGATATGCAGCCGAGTTTTACAGGCTAAGTAGATTCGCTCTGACTATGGTGGCTACGGAGTCGGATAGGGCAATGAGGTTCCAACAAGGAATTCATCTGGAGATTTTACAACTAGTAGAGGAGCACGACTACCAGACTTACGGAGAGGTACTGATAGCAGCTCGGAGGCACAAACTTACCATGCAGAGGTTATCGACAAGAACAGGAGGCCAGAAGAGGTCTCATGCTCATAGTGGAGAAGGAGGTGGAGGAGTACCTCGGACGTCAGCACCATCACCTGGCATTCGCATCCATGATTCAGCGCCAAGGGGGGCAACAGTTTCGACGATGACAGTTGTCACCACCCCATTTCCAGAGTCGGGTATTTTTTTTTATTTTTAATTTAGTTAATTGTGCATTATTTTTAATTAATTGTATTTATAATTAATTATTGATTGTATTATATTTTTTATTGTATGTTTTAGGATTTTGGCTAGCCTGGACCCATGTCAGACCCTAGTGGACCCATGTCCGACCCAGCCCACACCCTTGTGAGAATTATTTTGGGGCTTAGAAATATTTATTTTATTTTTAGGAGGTTAGTGGGAGAGATTTGGAGTTAGTTTGAGTGTTTTTGGAGCCCCGAAACCCAAAATCCGAGTTAGGAGGGCATTTTGGTCATTTGGACTTATGTAACCCTTTATTTAGGTGTGTAGCCGGCCCCTACCTACCCATTTTCGTGTAAAACCAGCAGCCCCACCCGTGGAACACCAGCTCCCTTTCCCCCCTCTTTATTCCACTCTTTCTCTTCTTCTTCCTCTTCTTCTCCATTTCTTCTTTCTTCTTCTTTCTTCTCCAAAGTAAGTTCTTCTTCACTTTTCTTCCTTCTTTTTTCCATTTCTTCTTCTTACTTGAACCCTAACCTTACATTCTTCCCCAACCTAGGTGGGTAGAGCCTAGATTTGGTGTTGGAGCTTGGATTTGAGGCTTGGAAGCTTGGATTGGAGGATTTGGAGCATTTTTAAGACTTTGGCTTGGGATTCCAACTCCCAAGAGGTAAACCCTAAATTTTCCCTTGTAATTACTCTTTTATAGTGTAATTAATATTTTAGAACCTTCCTAGACCCTTAGGCTACCCGTGGAAGGAAGTTGGAACTAGTTGGGTAGTGTTTGGAGACTTTAACACTAGGTTTTGTGTCAATTTCGGGAGAAATCCAAATTTGGCCCAATTTTGGGTGATGCCCTAGGTTAGATGGACCTAGGTAGACGTTGTCGGGTGTCTTGAGGGTGAGTGCGTGTCTCCGTTCGGACACGGGAAGCCGCGTCACGGAGAAACGGGCGTTTCGGGCGAATTTGGGGCTTTTCGTCGTCGCCGATTCTAAGTGCGTGTGCGTTTCCGCCACGGGCCTAGAATCAATGCGGGAGCGCATTTTCTAGGGTCTAGACATCGTGTAGAGCACATGGGTAAATTTTGGGTCGATTCCGAGTTCGTTTGGTGTACGTTTCAGGAGGTTTTCCGAGCCGCGCACCACGTGTTCGTCGAAATGACCGAACGGCCATTTCGACTTGGGTTCCTCGTTTTGGGCTTGTGCGCGCGTTGGGTTAGTATCGGGGAGTGTGTGCTAGAGTTCTCGGGCTATATTTTATATATTTTTAGGTGTTTCGGCGTGTCGGGATCGTTGGGCGTGCGTTGGTGGGCGTTGTGGGCGTGGTGTGCGTGGTGTGCGTTGTGTTGTGTTTGTTTATATATATGTGTATATATATAATGTGTGTGTGTTTTTATATATATATTTATATATATATGTGTGGTTATGTGTTTGTGAGCGTGTTAGGGAGTGCTTGTGTGAGTGTGTAGGTGAGTGTGTGTGAGTGTGAGTGAGTGTTTATAGGTATATACATATGAGTTTATATATATGTATATATATTTGTATATATATATATATGAGTTGTGTGTATATATGTATATATATTTATATATATATATGTATGAGGGTTTGTGTGTGTGGTTGTGCGCTTGTGAGTGTGTGTGCTAGTGTGTGTGAGTATGTGTGTGTGAGGGTGTGTGAGAGTGAGTGTGTGTGAGTGAGGATAGATATATATATATATATATATAGATATATATATGTTTGAGTGTGTGAGTGTTTATATATATATGTAGATATATGTGTGTGCTTGTGTTTGTGTGTGTGTGTAGATATATATGTTAGTGTGTGTTGGTATATAGGTATTAGTATATATGTTAGTTAGTATGTATATATATATATATATATATATATATATATCTATAGAGTTATATATATGTATATATATGTATGTATATATATAGATATATATATATAGTGATATATATATAGGTGTGTGTGTATGTGTGTTGAGAGGGGGGGGGGGGACTGGACTGTGCAGCAGCAGCAGGAATAGCTGCTGCAGCAGCAGAATCAGCAGCAGCAGTAGCATAGAGCAGCAGTAACAGCAGTAGAAGGAGCAGCAGCAGCAGGAATAAGAGCACAGCAGCAGCAGTAACAGGTACAGCAGCAGCATCAGCAAGCAAGAGCAGCAGCAGCAGCAGCGTGTTGGCGATAGATAGATAGATAGAAGTCTAAGATAGATTAAATAGATAGATGGATAGATAATAAGTTAGATAGATAGATATATCATTAGATAGATAAATAGGTAGATAAGATAAATAGATAGTTAGATAGCTAGGTATTTAGATAGATAGATACTTAGATAGATAGATATATAGATATCTAGATAGGTATTAGATATATATTTATATCTATATGTATAGATATAAATACATATAGTTAGATAGGTAGTTAGATAGATGCATTGATAGTTAGTTAGATAAGTTATTAGATAGATTAGATAGTTAGATAGTTACCTAGATAATAGGTAGATAGTTAGATTTATAGATTATAGATAGGTAGATAGCTAGATACTTAGATATATCTACCTAAGAGATAGATATCTATATACCTATACTTATATATATATATATATCTATAGATATCTTGATAGGTAATATATATATATATACATATATATATATATGTTATGTTTGGTAAGGTAAATGGGTAATGGGTATATATATGTGTGGATATATATGTATATAGGTAGATACCTATTTAGATATATATAAATATGATAGGTATCTATATTACCTAGCCTAGATTAATAACTAGGTGCATAATTAATAGCTAGGTAGCTAGTTAGAGGGTTTTAGAGCGAAACCTCAATACCTTGAGATACCGAGGTATCTCAATACCTTGAGATAACCAAGGTATTGGGTTTCAAGCGGGGTTTTTGAGCAATAGCCTAGGAATAGTATTGGAGTGATTTTTATACGTATATGTGTATATATTTACGCGTGCTAGCATAGGTTTTAGAGGGTATAGGCGGGGTATATAGCGTAGGATGAGGTATCGGATACCGAGGGTATCCCGGTATCTCAAGGAGGCGAGTTTGTGAGTTTTCTAGCTTAATGAGCTCGGTTTGACCTAAAATTTCAGGAGCACCCTAGTTTGACCCAGACTTGACCGTAGTTGACTCGGTTGACCGCCAAAGTCAACTTTTGACCTAGTTTTGACCTAGAGTTGACTTTTTGGACCCAGAGTTGACTTTTTGACCCAGATTTCACCGGTTTGACCCGTTTGACCTAGAACGACCCTAGAAGCCTATTTTTAGTTATTTTATATCTGTTTAACTCATTAGAACTCTGTTTAACCTTGCTTTTTGTATTAGGTCCTTGCGACACCGGTTCGGATCGCTAGTTGCTCAGGACGTCAGGCGAGTACATTCTCTGATAGTTTTCATTATTTGATGATTATTATGATTCAGCTTCTAGTATAGTATCATCTGATTATTCTGGCACAACACGGGACACTGATTGATATTTCTGGATTCATTTACTTGCGACACGTACATTTTATGTTTCTGGCCTCTATTCTGGAATCACTACAGGCATCACTACAGGCATCATTCATGTTCAGGCTGGACTCATCTTGATTTGCGTGTCGGATCTTGGATCCATTTGTATTAGTCGGGGCGGGGAAATACTCGAGTAGACATGTAAACATTCCTATCTGGCATCATCAGGAATCACTCCCTCTGGTCTAATCTGGAATGATAGCAGCCGCGCACCCAGTGCGCGATGAGCCGTACTTACCCCTAGCCGTTTACATGTCGAAACAAGTATTTCAAAGACACCGAGTTCATTCTTTATAGTCTGGACTCTCATGCAATTCTTGACTTGTCTCACTTACATGTTCCTGGACTTGACTCACTACATGTTTTTCATGCTGGACTCACTACACGTTCATGTGCACAGACTTACTCTTAGTGTAGATTTCTTGTATCTTGCAGTTATTACTATCTTGCTCTGATATCCATGCATCTTTACCTTTATGCACCAGTTATACATATTTTCTTGTTTCATACTTGCTTCATTCTTCTTGCTACTTGCTATAACTGTTTTATAGTTTTTATCATTTAAATGGAACTGCTGTTAGAGATGTACTTGCTCCAGTCCTGACTGGACATATTTTTCAGAGTATCCGGAGGATTGGTGTCCGACGTTTTATGGACCTGAGCCTGTCGATGGTGCAGACAGGGACCCTCTAGTTTAGGGGTAATTTCCGGGTTGGTAGCCGGGATCACTGGAACTTTGTTGTTGTTTTTATTAGCTTTAGCACCGGATTTGTCTCCGGTTTTGGATTGAGACCTTGTATTGTATATTATTTTGGATGATTTGGATGATGTATTATTATTATGGATGTTGTGGTTGTTGTAGTACTTGTTGTTGGTTAGACTTTATAGCTGTTAGTCTTCTTTGATATCTTATCGTGCTTAGATTCGTGATTGAGTACTTGAGATTATCATTTGATATTGCTCCTCCGTTTGGAGTTGAGATCTTGACAGGTTTATATATTGATTGTGTGGTTGCCCTCCTTTTGGAGAGGTCATGGCCAATTTTTGTGTGAAATTTTATCTAGATAGTTGACCTAGACAGCGTTCTGCCGCCGATTCTGTGGCGTAGGCTGGACGTACCCACGACTCATGCCCGATTTTCCGGGTGTGGGTCGTGACACGTTTTTGGTGGCGGCCCCATGCAGGTCTCGATTCGCAATTAGTGCGCTATCGTGGTGGTACAACAACTTAGTTGTACTGCTGCGAGCCTGCTATAGGATCTAGGATCTAGGATGAGAGTGTACTCAATCACGACTAGGAACAATTCCAATCTAATTATTCTAAAATTGCTTCTTTTGAAATATTACTGTCCTTCTTTGATGATATCGTATCTTGCGCCGTATTGACTTCTTTTGATCTGTGTTCAGAATGCCTCCGAAGATACGATCTCATCGTACCGTCCCAGCAGTTGCCACTGAGAGGTCTGCTACCTCTCATCCAGCTCGTATTCAGGCAGCTGCTACCGCTCCACTCACCACTCCTGCGGTTGAGGGAGCATCTGCTTCTCTCGGGGATTCTCCTTTACCTGTCGATCCGAGGACTACCCCAGTCGTTCCGGTGGTTCCTCCACCACTTCCTGCTCCAGTAGATGCCGCGCAGTTGTTTGCGTTCTTCAGGGAGATGATGGACGCGCAGCACCGTCAGGTGGATGTGATGAGGCTGGGCATTGAGAACGCCCACCAGGTGGCCATGACGGCAGTGGATAGGGTAGCACAGATTCAGCCACAGGCAGATCAGATTCAGCATCCGAGGCCAGGCAGTATTATCGACTTTCAGAGGATGCGGCCCAAGGAGTTCCGTGGTACAGAAGGTATCCTGTACGCGGATGACTGGATAGAGCAGATTGAGGGCATCTTCAGGCTGGCGCAGATTCCAGACAGCATACAGATAGAGGCAGCGGGCAGTCAGATGTTCGACCTCGCCTTGACATGGTATCGCACAGATACGAGGATTGCGGCGCCAGGGCTTACTTGGGAGGCTTTCAAGAGGCTTTTTAAGGAGAAGTTTTTCCCAGATGTGGCGCTCAGTGCTTTGGAGAGCCAGTTTGAGGCACTCGTCCAAGGGAGCATGACAGTGGATGAGTACGCAGCGGAGTTCTGCCGTCTGGGCAAATTTGTGGATGGCTTGAGTGAGGCAGCTAAGGCGAGGAAGTTTCGCAAGGGCTTGGTTATGGCGGTCAAGTCTTTGACCAAGAGCGACCGCGAGGCAACTTTTGAGCAGATAGTAGGAGATGCTCAGAGAGCAGAGAATGACTTGGAGCTCAAGTCCAAGAGAGGCAGGGATGATTCAGGCAGTGCGAGTGGCAGTTTTGGACCAGCTAAGCGTCCCTATGTGCAGAAGGCAGCGCAACAGGGTCAGGATCAGAGGGTGCCCACTTGTGCCTACTGTAGGAAGGCAGGACACACATGGGATATTTGTAGGAGGAGGCTGAAGGTGTGTTTGTTCTGTGGATCCGCTGCTCACCATATGCGAGATTGCCCTACTGCACCTCCATTGGGTGGAGCACAGGATCAGAGAGTTGGAGCTAGGCCATCTGTGGCACAGCATCATGCCCCGCACCAGCAGAGGGATACACCCCAGCAGGGCAGGGCTTATGCGTTGACGGTCGAGGAGGCCGATGCTACGGATGTCGGGTTAGCAGGTCTGTCTCTTGTTTCTTCTTCCTGTCCTTTTTCATTCCTGTGGTGTGCTTCATTAGTACCTGTTAGATTTTTTTTGTGCTGTGGTAGATAGTGTAGTGACCCCGATTGAGACTGTAATAATACGACCAGTAGGACCCTGATCTTGTATGTTGTTTAGGTAGAATTTCTTGACTGTGATTGTTGGGGGTTTGACCTGGAGAGAGTGTGATTGACTTTAAATTTCGAGGACGAAATTTTATAAGGAGGATAGGCTTGTCACCACCCCATTTCCAGAGTCGGGTATTTTTTTTTATTTTTAATTTAGTTAATTGTGCATTATTTTTAATTAATTGTATTTATAATTAATTATTGATTGTATTATATTTTTTTATTGTATGTTTTAGGATTTTGGCTAGCCTGGACCCATGTCAGACCCTAGTGGACCCATGTCCGACCCAGCCCACACCCTTGTGAGAATTATTTTGGGGCTTAGAAATATTTATTTTATTTTTAGGAGGTTAGTGGGAGAGATTTGGAGTTAGTTTGAGTGTTTTTGGAGCCCCGAAACCCAAAATCCGAGTTAGGAGGGCATTTTGGTCATTTGGACTTATGTAACCCTTTATTTAGGTGTGTAGCCGGCCCCTACCTACCCATTTTCGTGTAAAACCAGCAGCCCCACCCGTGGAACACCAGCTCCCTTTCCCCCCTCTTCATTCCACTCTTTCTCTTCTTCTTCTTCCTCTTCTTCTCCACTTCTTCTTTCTTCTTCTTTCTTCTCCAAAGTAAGTTCTTCTTCACTTTTCTTCCTTCTTTTTTCCATTTCTTCTTCTTACTTGAACCCTAACCTTACATTCTTCCCCAACCTAGGTGGGTAGAGCCTAGGTTTGGTGTTGGAGCTTGGATTTGAGGCTTGGAAGCTTGGATTGGAGGATTTGGAGCATTTTTGAGACTTTGGCTTGGGATTCCAACTCCCAAGAGGTAAACCCTAAATTTCCCCTTGTAATTACTCTTTTATAGTGTAATTAATATTTTAGAACCTTCCTAGACCCTTAGACTACCCGTGGGAGGAAGTTGGAACTAGTTGGGTAGTGTTTGGAGACTTTAACACTAGGTTTTGTGTCAATTTCGGGAGAAATCCGAATTTGGCCCAATTTTGGGTGATGCCCTAGGTTAGATGGACCTAGGTAGACGTTTCAGGTGTCTTGAGGGTGAGTGCGTGTCTCCGTTCGGACACGGGAAGCCGCGTCGCAGAGAAACGGGCGTTTCGGGCGAATTTGGGGCTTTTCGTCGTCGCCGATTCTAAGTGCTTGTGCGTTTCCGCCACGGGCCTAGAATTGACGTGGGAGCACATTTTATAGGATCTAGACATCGTGTAGAGTGCGTGGGTAAATTTTGGGCCGATTCTGAGTTCGTTTGGTGTGCGTTTCAGGAGGTTTTCCGAGCCGCGCACCACGTGTTCGTCGAAATGACCGAACGGCCATTTCGACTTGGGTTCCTCGTTTCGGGCTTGTGCGCGCATTGGGTTAGTATCGGGGAGTGTGTGCTAGAATTCTTGGGCTATATTTTATATATTTTTAGGTGTTTGGGCATGTCGGGGTCGTTGGGCGTGCGTTGGTGGGCGTTGTGGGCGTGGTGTACGTTGTGTTGTGTTTGTTTATATATATGTGTATATATATATTGTGTGTGTATTTTTATATATATATGTGTGGTTATGTGTTTGTGAGCGTGTTAGGGAGTGCTTGTGTGAGTGTGTAGGTGAGTGTGTGTGAGTGTGAGTGAGTGTTTATAGGTATATACATATGAGTTTATATATATGTATATATATTTGTATATATATATATGAGTTGTGTGTATATATGTATATATATTTATATATATATATGTATGAGGGTTTGTGTGTGTGGTTGTGCGCTTGTGAGTGTGTGTGAGTATGTGTGTGTGAGGGTGTGTGAGAGTGAGTGAGGATAGATATATATATATAGATATATATATGTTTGAGTGTGTGAGTGTTTATATATATATGTAGATATATGTGTGTGCTTGTGTTTGTGTGTGTGTGTAGATATATATGTTAGTGTGTGTTGGTATATAGGTATTAGTATATATATTAGTTAGTATGTATATATATATATCTATAGAGTTATATATATGTATATATATGTATGTATATATATAGATATATATATATAGTGATATATATATAGGTGTGTGTGTATGTGTGTTGAGAGGGGGGGACTGGACTGTGCAGCTGCAGCAGCAGCAGAATCAGCAGCAGCAGTAGCATAGAGCAGCAGTAACAGCAGTAGAAGGAGCAGCAGCAGCAGGAATAAGAGCACAGCAGCAGCAGTAACAGGTACAGCAGCAGCATCAGCAAGTAAGAGCAGCAGCAGCAGCAGCGTGTTGGCGATAGATAGATAGATAGAAGTCTAAGATAGATTAAATAGATAGATGGATTGATAATAAGTTAGATAGATAGATATATCATTAGATAGATAAATAGGTAGATAAGATAAATAGATAGTTAGATAGCTAGGTATTTAGATAGATAGATACTTAGATAGATAGATATATAGATATCTAGATAGGTATTAGATATATATTTATATCTATATGTATAGATATAAATACATATAGTTAGATAGGTAGTTAGATAGATGCATTGATAGTTAGTTAGATAAGTTATTAGATAGATTAGATAGTTAGATAGTTACCTAGATAATAGGTAGATAGTTAGATTTATAGATTATAGATAGGTAGATAGCTAGATACTTAGATATATCTACCTAAGAGATAGATATCTATATACCTATACTTATATATATATATCTATAGATATCTTGATAGGTAATATATATACATATATATATATATATATATATATATATATATATATATATATATATATATATATGTTATGTTTGGTAAGGTAAATGGGTAATGGGTATATATATGTGTGGATATATATGTATATAGGTAGATACCTATTTAGATATATATAAATATGATAGGTATCTATATTACCTAGCCTAGATTAATAACTAGGTGCATAATTAATAGCTAGGTAGCTAGTTAGAGGGTTTTAGAGCGAAACCTCAATACCTTGAGATACCGAGGTATCTCAATACCTTGAGATAACCAAGGTATTGGGTTTCAAGCGGGTTTTTTGAGCAATAGCCTAGGAATAGTATTGGAGTGATTTTTATACGTATATGTGTATATATTTACGCATGCTAGCATAGGTTTTAGAGGGTATAGGCGGGGTATATAGCGTAGGATGAGGTATCGGATACCGAGGGTATCCCGGTATCTCAAGGAGGCGAGTTTGTGAGTTTTCTAGCTTAATGAGCTCAGTTTGACCTAGAATTTCAGGAGCACCCTAGTTTGACCCAGACTTGACCGTAGTTGACTCGGTTGACCGCCAAAGTCAACTTTTGACCTAGTTTTGACCTAGAGTTGACTTTTTGGACCCAGAGTTGACTTTTTGACCCAGATTTCACCGGTTTGACCCGTTTGACCTAGAACGACCCTAGAAGCCTATTTTTAGTTATTTTATATCTGTTTAACTCATTAGAACCCTGTTTAACCTTGCTTTTCGCATTAGGTCCTTGCGACATCGGTTTGGATCGTCAGTTGCTCAGGACGTCAGGCGAGTACATTCTCTGATAGTTTTCATTATTTGATGATTATTATGATTCAGCTTCTAGTATAGTATCATCTGATTATTCTGGCATAACACGGGACACTGATTGATATTTCTGGATTTATTTACTTGCGACACGTACATTTTATGTTTTTGGCCTCTATTCTGGAATCACTATAGGCATCACTACAGGCATCATTCATGTTCAGGCTGGACTTATCTTGATTTGCGTGTCGGGTCTTGGATCCACTTGTATTAGTCGGGGCAGGAAAATACTCGAGTAGACATGTAAACATTCCTATCTGGCATCATCAGGAATCACTCCCTCTGGTCTAATCTGGAATGATAGCAGCCGCGCACCCAGTGCGCGGTGAGCCGTACTTACCCCTAGCCGTTTACATGTCGAAACAAGTATTTCAAAGACACCGAGTTCATTCTTTATAGTCTGGACTCTCATGCAATTCTTGACTTGTCTCACTTACATGTTCCTGGACTTGACTCACTACATGTTTTTCATGCTGGACTCATTACACGTTCATGTGCACAGACTTACTCTTAGTGTAGATTTCTTGTATCTTGCAGTTATTACTATTTTGCTCTGATATCCATGCATCTTTACCTTTATGCACCAGTTATACATATTTTCTTGTTTCATACTTGCTTCATTCTTCTTGCTACTTGCTATAACTATTTTATAGTTTTTATCATTTAAATGGAACTGCTGTTAGAGATGTACTTGCTCCAGTCCTGACTGGACATATTTTTCAGAGTATCCGGAGGATTGGTGTCCGACGTTTTATGGACCTGAGCCTGTCGATGGTGCAGACAGGGACCCTCTAGTTTAGGGGTAATTTCCGGGTTGGTAGCCGGGATCACTGGAATTTTGTTGTTGTTTTTATTAGCTTTAGCACCGGATTTGTCTCCGGTTTTGGATTGAGACCTTGTATTGTATATTATTTTGGATGATTTGGATGATGTATTATTATTATGGATGTTGTGGTTGTTGTAGTACTTGTTGTTGGTTAGACTTTATAGCTGTTAGTCTTCTTTGATATCTTATCGTGCTTAGATTCGTGATTGAGTACTTGAGATTATCATTTGATATTGCTCCTCCGTTTGGAGTTGAGATCTTGACAGGTTTATAAATTGATTGTGTGGTTGCCCTCCTTTTGGAGAGGTCATGGCCGATTTTTGTGTGAAATTTTATCTAGATAGTTGACCTAGACAGCGTTCTACCGCCGATTCTGCGGCGTAGGCTGGACGTACCCACGACTCATGTCACGCCCCAGTCCCAAAATACCGAGGGACCAGACGCGTGATAATGGCCAGCAGTACGCACCGATGGACCAACTCAATATAATGGATCCATCAGGGCATACTTAAGCTGTAAAACAAGTCTACGACAATCATGGCACAACTAATCTCATCCACACAAGATATAAAATATGATCCACAGAATAAATAAGGAATGTAAATCATCATCCAGTCTCTCAAAGTACTTCGGGGAACAACCCGATAAATATCTAGTACAATGGTTCAAATGACCAGAATATAAAAGACTGAAATAAATAATAAAAGCTGAGCATAAACATTGATGCTCAAGAGAAGTCTTCAGCTAAGACCTCGTCCTCAGATGGTGGTACAACTCCTGGATCAGCTCCTGCTCCGGTCCCGTAAACCTCGGGATAAACCTCGTCTGCAAAATCTGGGGACAAAAATCCGGATCCAGGTCCTCAGGGGACATAGCAAGGTACAAGAAAGCTCATGCCAATAAATATAGATAAGCAGTGCAGCAATATATAACTAAATGAAACAAAGGGGTAAATCTGTAACCATCTAAGTGTAAATGCAAGTGAGAGCATCACTAGTCTCAGGCTGAGCCACTACAAGCTCTGTGTCGGGGAGCCGGTAGCGGTAATAACCGGTAGTGGGTCTAGCTCTGCTACGAGAGTCTACGACCTCTCAATAATAGAAAATATATATAAATACAGCCTGTAGCCTGTGTGTCTCTCCCTACCCAATGTAACCACGCATATCATGACCATAACGTCTCATGCCCATGTCAAGCGCGATCATAGCTAAATGTAACCAGTCATAAAGTATCTAATAGTATAATGTCCATGTCCTGTATCCTATACAGAATCACCACGAATATCTCAGGAAAATCCTGTCTCATGAATAGTGTCAAGTGTCCTGGGTCATATGGTACTTGATAAGACAAGTACGAGAATATAAAATGTCACGGATATCCATCTCTAAATGACCGTACCCAACACTGCGTACAGTGTCGGCACCCGACTGATAATCGGACGCTAAGTACGTCACACGGTCCTAGGTTGAGCATGCATAGCAATATATATAAAGCAAGGAAAATAGATAACTAAACTGCAGAGTTTGGCAAGGTACACTTGCCTGATGTCCGAAAACCAACGACTGTCCCTGTATCAGTGGATCCGGTAGGTACTACTCCAAAAAGCTGTAATAAACATCACCAACAGTCTCAGACGATGTCAAATAGCTGGAAATGCCTGTCCTTACGTCCAATTTGGACACAGGGGCAAAAAGATCATTTTCGGGCCAAAGCGGGTTCCACCTGTGGGCCACTTTGCACCGAAAAGCGTGTCAGGGTCAAAGGTCTCCAAATTCCGCAAACTCAGTGTCTACAAGTCAGGAACGATGATACGAACCCAACGGAACTTCCAGAATTGGATTCCGATGAGCCGATCTCAAAATCACCCGTCAAGTGGAGCCTGTGGGGCCCACGATACGTGATTTTGTCAACGTTCTCAGAATCGAACCAAACTTGGCTCACAGGACCAGCGTATTACTATGGATCCGATGGCGCAAGTTTCATCTCGATCTGACGTGTGTACACGAAGTTACAGCGTATTCCAGAAAGGACGGATATTGGGTGTCGTCGGCGGATACGCGTTGATTCCGGGGTGCACGCACCTCCGAATCGACTTCTGCGAAATCCTACACGACCGTATCAACGTCGCGCACAGTTTGGTAAAGACCACGTGCGACCAAGTCGTCCCGATTGGCGGGGCGGGCTCAGTTCCGGGGAGAAACAGGGCATTGTTTCTTCCTGTTTTGGATCGCGGTGTACGATCACTACAGGACACGATGCACCGAGCGAGTTGCACGGGCACCGAGGGGGTTATACGGTCTACGCATAGCAACTGACGAAATCGAAATCGGAGTTGCGATGAGAAAGAAATTGGTACCTGAACGGGGCTCCGTAAATTCTGAATTCTGAGTGTCCGAGAGTCGACTTCGTGTCCTGATCGAGGATTCCCGTGTCCGTCGAGAGTCTGGGCTAGGGTTCTGACTCGGTCCAGCAGGGTGACGCTCGGGATGCGTCGGGTCGTCGACGATCCGGGGAATCCGGGCCGGGTCCACAGCAGCGGATCCGATCGAAGTCGACAGCAGCGGATACGATCGAAGTCGACAACGGTTCGGGTATAGGGGACGTCGGGGTTGCGGTGCGGAGGCGTCGGGTCAGCCGCGAGGGTCTGCAGCGCTCGAGATGAGAGGGCGGCGCCGGAGTCTTGAGAGGGAGTCGGCATCGAGCGAAGAGGATGACGATCGACGAGGACCCGAGAGCAGCGGGGTCGCTCGCTGATCGGAGCGGAGGGGAAGGGAGACGCGGGGAGTCGGGGATGACTCGACTGCAGCGTCGATCGGAGTACAGCGGCCGCGGGCGGGTCGGGGCTGACTCGGCGAAGGGTCGGCGGCGGTTCACGGCTGAGGGGGAGATGGTCCTGGAATTGGCGACTACGGCTAGGGTTTGGTCTGGCACGCACTTCCATGAGGGTGGCTTTATACCGCTACAGTAGATCCGGCGGCCTAGGGTTTTCCCCGTGCGGGTTTGGGTTCTCATCGGTTCGGGTCGGACCCGCTGTGGTTGGTTTGATCCGGGTTGGTTCGAGCTTGGTTTGGTTCAAAAAACCAATAGCTTTTGGTCCTCGATACGTTGCTCCGGTGTCCAATAAATTCACCGAAAAATGCCATGCGTCCGGTTCTCCATTATACACAATAAATTTTTACTTCCAGAATATTTTAACCCCATTTAGCCACACTTAAAATTATTTAACCCCAAATCACCTTAGCTATAAATTCTAGAAAATACCGAAAATACGGAAAATTATATAAATTTTATTCCTGAAATTTAGGGTGTTTACAATCTTTCCTCCTTAAAAGGATTGCGTCCTCGCAATCAAAGAATAAGCTACTAAAGAAGGGTTATGGAAATACAAGGTGGCCTAGTTTACAACTGCCTCCTCGAACAAGTGGGGGTATCGCTGACGCATACTATCTTCTCGTTCCCAAGTCGATTCGCCTGGTGAATGATGTTTTCATGCTACTCGGACCAGTCTGATTGTCTGTCCCCGCAATGTCTTCTCACTGACGTCGAGGATGCCAACTGGTTGTTCCTCATATCTCAAGCTCGGGCCTACTGCGATCTCTGAATGATCGACTACGTGACTTGGGTCGGTCACGTACCTTCGCAGCTGTGAGACGTGGAATACGTCATGCACTCCCTCTAAGGATGGAGGTAATGCAAGCCGATAAGCCACCTCACCAATGCGCTCGAGGATGTCAAATGGCCCAATATACCTTGGGCTCAGCTTGCCTCTGCTCCCGAATCTGATAGTACCCCGAGTGGGCGAAATCCTCAAGAACACGTGATCTCCTTCCTTGAACTCTAGGGGACGCCGGTATGTATCAGCCCAATGCTTCTGTCTGTCCTGAGCTGCTCTTAGATGATTCTGTATCTGCTTTACCTTCTCCACTGTCTGCGTTACCAATTCTGGACCCAGTATTTGACGTTCACTAATGTCACTCCAACACACAGGTGATCTGCACTTCCGTCCGTATAAAGCTTCAAATGGCGCCATCTGAATGCTGGCCTGATAACTGTTATTGTAGGAGAACTCTACTAAGTACAAATGATCTTCCCAAGATCCTCCGAAATCTAGCATACATGATCGTAACATGTCCTCCAAGATCTGAATGGTGCGCTCCGATTGTCCATCTGTCTGCGGGTGGTATGCCGTGCTGAATTTGAGTCTGGTGCCTAGACTCTCTTGCATGCTTCTCCAGAAATGAGATGTAAATCTCGAATCTCGATCCGATACAATACTAACAGGTACTCCATGTAATTTGACGATTTGTCGCATATACATGTCAGCTAGTACCTCTGTGGACTGTCCAACTCTAAATGGCAAAAAGTGTGCCGATTTAGTGAGTCGATCCACTATCACCCATACTGCGTCTCTTCTGCTGGGGCTCTTCGAAAATCCTGTGACAAAGTCCATCGTGATATGCTCCCACTTCCATTCCGATATCGGAAGCGGCTGTAACATACCTGCAGTTCTCTGATGCTCCGTCTTCACTTGTTGACATACTAAGCATTTGGCCACAAATCTCGCAATCTCTCTCTTCATTCCATGCCACCAGTAATACTGTCTCAAGTCCCGATACATCTTGGTTCCTCCTGGGTGAACAGAGTACATAGAGCTATGCGCTTCAGTCATTAACTCCTGTCTCAATTCTCCATTTAGGACATACAGGCAATTTCCAAACCTCAATGTCCCGTCTTCGTGGATGCGTAGTCCTGTCTGCATACCTGCTTCTGTCCTTTCTTTGAGTCTTCGAAATCTAGCATCGGTGGGCAATGCTTCTTTAATCTTCTCCACGAGTGATGACTGAATCTCAAGGTTAGCCATCAATCCATTCTGTCCCGGTACGATAACCTCTATCTGTAGCTCCTGTAAATCTCTCAATAACTTGGGCTGCATCGTCAAGAAATACGCCGTAGGCTTCCTGCTGAGTGCATCTGCAACAACATTCGCCTTTCCCGGATGATACTGCAGATCTATGTCAAAATCCACCATTAGTTCTAGCCAGCGTCTCTGTCTCATGTTAAGCTCCTTCTGAGTATACACATACTTCAGACTCTTGTGATCAGTAAAGATTTCTACCCTCTCTCCATAAAGATAGTGCCTCCATATCTTCAGTGCAAATATAACAGCTGCTAGCTCCAGATCATGTGTGGGGTAGTTCTTCTCGTGGTCCTTCAACTGTCTCGACGCATAAGCAATGACCTTGCCATGTTGCATCAAAACACATCCTAGTCCACTGCCTGATGCATCACTGTAAACAACAAAACCTCCTGACCCTGTAGGAAGAGTCACGACAGGTGCTGTTGTTAATCTTCTCTTTAGTTCTTCAAAAGCCTTCTGGCAGTCTTCTGTCCATACAAACTCTTGATCCTTCCGTGTCAGCTTCGTCATTGGTTCTGTAATCCTTGAGAAATTTTCTACGAACCTTCGATAATATCCTGCGAGTCCGAGAAAACTTCTTACCTCTGCAACTGATGTAGGTGTAGGCCAACTCTCTATTGCCGCAACTTTCTCTGGATCCACTGAAAGTCCTTCTCCTGAGATGATGTGCCCCAAGAAAGGTACTTTGTCCATACAGAACTCACACTTACTGAGCTTGGCATATAACTTCTCCTGTCTCAAGGTCTCTAGCACAATTCTGAGATGCTCCTCGTGCTCTTCAGGGCTCTTGGAATATATGAGAATGTCATCAATGAACACCACTACAAATTTATCCAAGAACTGATGAAAGACTCTGTTCATTAAGCTCATAAACACTGCTGGTGCGTTGGTTAAACCAAACGGCATCACCAAGAACTCATAATGCCCATACTTCGTCCTGAAAGCTGTCTTCGGGATGTCTTCCTTCCTCACCTTGATCTGATGATAGCCGGATCTAAGGTCAATCTTCGAGAATACCCTTGCACCACTCAATTGATCGAATAGATCATCAATGCGTGGTAAGGGATACCTGTTCTTGATGGTGACAGCATTCAGTGCCCTGTAATCAATGCACAACCGTACTGTTCCATCCTTCTTCGGCACAAATAAGATGGGTGCTCCCCAAGGTGAAACACTGGGGCGAATGAAACCCTTCTCCAACAGATCATCTACCTGTTCCTTCAACTCCACTAACTCCTTAGGTGCTAGCCGATAAACTGATGAAGTGATTGGCTCTGCTCCTGGAGTTAAGTCTATTGTGAATTCTATTTCCCGATCAGGCGGTAAACCTAGAAGGTCATCAGGAAATACATCCACAAAACCTGATATGACTCTTGGGTAACCTGTCTTCTCTTCTACAGATAATACCCTAAGAGTAGGCTGAACTCCTTGCTCTACTGCTCCTCGGAGAAACTCAAATTCTGGATGTCCTGGCGGTCTAAATATAACCCGCCCAAGTCGGCAATCAAGAGTCGCATGGTACTGACTTAACCAGTCTATACCAAGTACGATATCATAATCCGGCATAGAATATATCAGAAATTGAGCTCGCATCTCTCGGCCATAAACTACTACAGAACATGATCTACAGACGTCACTAACCGGAATAATACCACCTCCCGTAAGAATCCTCTTCATCTTCGGGAGGGGTGCGGTAGCTACTCTATGGGTGGCTACAAAGCTAGCTGCTATAAATGAATGCGATGCTCCAGAATCAAATAAAACTACAGCAGGTAATGAAGCTACTAAAATAGTACCTGCGATGACCTCGCCTGCTGTAGCCTCCTCCTCAACAGCTAATGGGAATGCCTGTCCCCGTCCCTGAGCTGGACCTCTCTGCTGCTGCTGCTGCTGATGAAATAGGGCTGCCTGTGGTGCCAGGGGTGGTCTCTGCTGGTTCCCTCTGGGGGCTGGTGGTCTGACCCCACAAACTCCTGTCTGTTGGGCTCCTACTGCTGGATAAGCTGGTTGTGGTGCAGGCAATGCTAGTCTTGGTGCTCCGTCTCGGCGTTCGGAACAGTCCCTGGAAAAGTGCTGGCTGGATCCGCAGCTCAAACATAGTCCCAACTTACGCCTGCATTCCTTCTCAATGTGTCCTACCTTGCCGCAGTGGTGACAAGTAGGAAGAGGTCTGTCTCTATGTGCTGCTCTATCTGGCATACCCCTCTGGGTTCGCTTTGCCGAATCCCCATGTGCTGGCCTGGATGGTGCTGATGTGATAGGCCTCTTCAGGTTAGTCTCCCTTCTAGCAACGCGCTCCAAGCGTCGGGCTGCTGCAAGGACATCGGTATAAGAGGTAGGTGCTACCGATCCAATCACTCTCTGAAGCTCGAACTTCAAGCCGTCAAAGAACTTCTTTGCTTTTTCTTCCTCCGTCGAGATCAATGTCGGGGCAAAGCGGCTCAGGCGAATAAATTCCGCATTATATTCCTCCACTGACATGCTGCCTTGGATAAGGCGGTTGAACCTGTCTCTGAGCTCTGACCGTGCAATGGCTGGAATGTACATCTCTTGGAAGAGTCTGGAGAACTCTTCCCATGTGACTCTGTCCTGTCCGAGCCTCCTTTCTTCTGCTAACCACCAGTGGTGCGCATTATCAATTAACTGCATTCTAACTGCAGTCATCCACTTCTCTCTCGGAAGTTCAGCGGCTTCCAACTGATGCTGAATGTTGGTGAGCCACTCATGAACTTCCGTTGGTCCTTCTTTACCAGAAAATGTGCGAGGTTTGAGGTGACAGAAATCAGTGATAGATCCCGTCGCTGTTCGCCTTGCTGGCGGATTTGCCTGCTCCAATGCGGATACCAGGCTGGTCCTCAGATACTCGGCCTCCGGCCGATGGGACTCCTGCTGAATCTGTTGCTGTGCTTGCATCATAGCATACATCATCTGGAACATTTGTTGCCCGTCCATGGCTTGTCCTGGCGGGAATACTGGCACCTGGGGAGTGAACTGAGGTGGTGGTGGAATGTCATCTCTCCGGAACCTTGGATTAGGCTGTCCGGGTTGATCATTCTGCGATGCTTGTCCACCATCCCCTGGTGTCACTCCGTCTCCGTAAGTAACCACAGCGTCGTGTGGCGTATCCAAAGGAATATCATCTCTGTTCCCGAAATTCATTGCTCTGCAATCAAAAGATAAACTATGAGAACGCTCAGAGGAATCAATACAGGATGCAGTTCAAGTAACAAAATTCGAGATCGATATAGAGTTCAACAACTGGTTAAATAATGGATGAGATCCTATAGTTCATACTATCCTTAGGGCAGGCTGGTCCGGTCCCTAAGTTAAAACCGAACTATTTAGTCGTAGACCTGCATGGGCCACCACAAAAACCATGTCACGCCCCAGTCCCAAAATACCGAGGGACCAGACGCGTGATAATGGCCAGCAGTACGCACCGATGGACCAACTCAATATAATGGATCCATCAGGGCATACTTAAGCTGTAAAACAAGTCTACGACAATCATGGCACAACTAATCTCATCCACACAAGATATAAAATATGATCCACAGAATAAATAAGGAATGTAAATCATCATCCAGTCTCTCAAAGTACTTCGGGGAACAACCCGATAAATATCTAGTACAATGGTTCAAATGACCAGAATATAAAAGACTGAAATAAATAATAAAAGCTGAGCATAAACATTGATGCTCAAGAGAAGTCTTCAGCTAAGACCTCGTCCTCAGATGGTGGTACAACTCCTGGATCAGCTCCTGCTCCGGTCCCGTAAACCTCGGGATAAACCTCGTCTGCAAAATCTGGGGACAAAAATCCGGATCCAGGTCCTCAGGGGACATAGCAAGGTACAAGAAAGCTCATGCCAATAAATACAGATAAGCAGTGCAGCAATATATAACTAAATGAAACAAAGGGGTAAATCTGTAACCATCTAAGTATAAATGCAAGTGAGAGCATCACTAGTCTCAGGCTGAGCCACTACAAGCTCTGTGTCGGGGAGCCGGTAGCGGTAATAACCGGTAGTGGGTCTAGCTCTGCTACGAGAGTCTACGACCTCTCAATAATAGAAGATATATATAAATACAGCCTGTAGCCTGTGTGTCTCTCCCCACCCAATGTAACCACGCATATCATGACCATAACGTCTCATGCCCATGTCAAGCGCGATCATAGCTAAATGCAACCAGTCATAAAGTATCTAATAGTATAATGTCCATGTCCTGTATCCTATACAGAATCACCACGAATATCTCGGGAAAATCCTGTCTCATGAATAGTGTCAAGTGTCCTGGGTCATATGGTACTTGATAAGACAAGTACGAGAATATAAAATGTCACGGATATCCATCTCTAAATGACCGTACCCAACACTGCGTACAGTGTCGGCACCCGACTGATAATCGGACGCTAAGTACGTCACACGGTCCTAGGTTGAGCATGCACAGCAATATATATAAAGCAAGGAAAATAGATAACTAAACTGCAGAGTTTGGCAAGGTACACTTGCCTGATGTCCGAAAACCAACGACTGTCCCTGTATCAGTGGATCCGGTAGGTACTACTCCAAAAAGCTGTAATAAACATCACCAACAGTCTCAGACGATGTCAAATAGCTGGAAATGCCTGTCCTTACGTCCAATTTGGACACAGGGGCAAAAAGGTCATTTTCGGGCCAAAGCGGGTTCCACCTGTGGGCCACTTTGCACCGAAAAGCGTGTCAGGGTCAAAGGTCTCCAAATTCCGCAAACTCAGTGTCTACAAGTCAGGAACGATGATACGAACCCAACGGAACTTCCAGAATTGGATTCCGATGAGCCGATCTCAAAATCACCCGTCAAGTGGAGCTTGTGGGGCCCACGATACGTGATTTTGTCAACGTTCTCAGAATCGAACCAAACTTGGCTCACAGGACCAGCGTATTACTACGGATCCGATGGCGCAAGTTTCGTCTCGATCTGACGTGTGTACACGATGTTACAGCGTGTTCCAGAAAGGACGGATACAGGGTGTCGTCGGCGGATACGCGTTGATTCCGGGGTGCACGCACCTCCGAATCGACTTCTGCGAAATCCTACACGACCGTATCAACGTCGCGCACAGTTTGGTAAAGACCACGTGCGACCAAGTCGTCCCGATTGGCGGGGCGGGCTCAGTTCCGGGGTGAAACAGGGCGTTGTTTCTTCCTGTTTTGGATCGCGGTGTACGATCACTACAGGACGCGATGTACCGAGCGAGTTACACGGGCACCGAGGGGGTTATACGGTCTATGCATAGCAACTGACGAAATCGAAATCGGAGTTGCGATGAGGAAGAAATTGGTACCTGAACGGGGCTCCGTAAATTCTGAATTCTGAGTGTCCGAGAGTCGACTTCGTGTCCTGATCGAGGATTCCCGTGTCCGTCGAGAGTCTGGGCTAGGGTTCTGACTCGGTCCAGCAGGGTGACGCTCGGGATGCGTCGGGTCGTCGACGATCCGGGGAATCCGGGCCGGGTCCACAGCAGCGGATCCGATCGAAGTCGACAGCAGCGGATACGATCGAAGTCGACAGCGGTTCGGGTATAGGGGACGTCGGGGTTGGGGTACGGAGGCGTCGGGTCAGCCGCGAGGGTCTGCAGCGCTCGAGATGAGAGGGCGGCGCCGGAGTCTTGAGAGGGAGTCGGCGTCGAGCGAAGAGGATGACGACCGACGAGGACCCGAGAGCAGCGGGGTCGCTCGCTGATCGGAGCGGAGGGGAAGGAAGACGCGGGGAGTCGGGGATGACTTGACTGCAGCGTCGATCAGAGTACAGCGGCCGCGGGCGGGTCGGGGCTGACTCGGCGGCGGGTCGGCGGCGGTTCACGGCTGAGGGGAAGATGGTCCTGGAATTGGCGACTACGGCTAGGGTTTGGTCTGGCACGCACTTCCATGAGGGTGGCTTTATACCGCTACAGTAGATCCGGCGGCCTAGAGTTTTCCCCGTGCGGGTTTGGGTTCTCATCGGTTCGGGTCGGACCCGCTGTGGTTGGTTTGATCCGGGTTGGTTCGAGCTTGGTTTGGTTCAAAAAACTAATAGCTTTTGGTCCTCGATACATTGCTCCGGTGTCCAATAAATTCACCGAAAAATGCCATGCGTCCGGTTCTCCATTATACACAATAAATTTTTACTTCCAGAATATTTTAACCCCATTTAGCCACACTTAAAATTATTTAACCCCAAATCACCTTAGCTATAAATTCCAGAAAATACCGAAAATACGGAAAATTATATAAATTTTATTCCTGAAATTTAGGGTGTTTACAACTCATGCCCGATTTTTCGGGTGTGGGTCGTGACAACAGTGCTGGCCCGACAGCAGCCAAGGCAACAGCAACAACAACAACAATAACGCTAGGGAGCACCGATGGGATATACTTATTATGGCAAGGGAGGCCATACTAGAGATGTATGTAGGGCAGCCAATGGATCGTGTATGAGGTGTGGCAGTCCAGATCATTGGATTGCCAATTGTCCAATAATACAGAGGCCAGGAGGGCCAGTTCAATAATTTCCAGCGCTCCAGCACCAGGAGCAGTGCAACAAAGAGGGCCAGCGATAGCAGTACGACCATTAGCTCAGCGTCCGTTACTAACGCAAGCTGAGATATACCAGCAGCAGCAGAATCAGCAACAGGGCCAACATAGGCCACAATAGCGTCAGCAGGGGAGACAACAACGAGGAGAATAGCAGGGCCAAGGGCAAGCATTCACCTTGTGTTTGGAAGAGGCTTTAGCAACGGGCGACGTGGTGGCAGGTAACATTTTGTCGTATCTTTTTTTGCTGTAACATTGTTTGATTCAGGCGCATCTCATTCTTTTATATCTGTACGATTTGCGATACACATTAGATTGGAGTTCGAGGCGTTGCCAGAGAGGTTGAATATACTCACTGGTAATGGGCTCGTAGGAGTTAGCAGAATATGTATAGCATGTCCAGTCGTAGTGTGCGGGCGTTCACTACTAGCACGGTTGATCGAGTTCTCTATGGGTAACTTTGACGTTATCTTAGGCATGGACTGGCTGAGTGACAGTCATGCTACGATAGATTTCCATAAGGGTAGGGTATTATTTAGTATCACGGGCACATAAGGTTTCACCTTTGACAGATCTGTGGGAGACCAACATGAAAAGAGGACCGTAGCGACAGTATTAACAAGAGAACAACTCCCCGGGATAGTTAAGGAGTTCTTAGACGTCTTCTCAGAAGAACTACCAGGGTTACCCCCAGTAAGAGATATTGAGTTTTGTATATAGTTGATTCTTGTTGCAGGGCCAATATCTTGTAAAGTTTACCAAATAGCACCATCAGAGCTAGACATACTGTACCAACATATAGAGGAACTGAAGTCAAAAAAGTTTATTCGAGCTAGTGGATCACCTTCGGGAGTGCTAGTGGTTATAGTGAAGAAGAAGGATGGGTCGTCACAGTTATGTATCGACTACAGACAGTTGAACACTGTCACAGTGAAGAACAAGTATCCATTACCAAGGATCGATGATTTATTTGATCAGCTGAATAAAGCCAAAGTCTTCTCCAAGACCGATCTTCGATCAGGGTATCATCAAGTAAGAGTTCAGCAGTAAGACATACCCAAGACAACATTTAGGTCATGATATGGGCATTATAAATTCTTAGTTATGCCATTCAGACTGACCAATACTCCAGCAATATTCATGGATTTGATGAACCATATTTTTATGCCATATCTAGATCAGTTCGTGGCGGATTTCATAAACGACATTCTAGTCTATTCCAGTAAAGAAGAGGAGCACGAAGAGCATATTCTAAAGATCTTGTATATTTTAAGGGAATACCAATTATACGCAAAGCTCAGCAAGTACGAGTTTTGGTTAGATCACATGTCATTTTTGGGTCACATCATCTTTGGGGCAGGAGTAGCAGTAGATCCGAAGAAGATTGAAGCCGTAGAGAGTTGGCTAGTTCCTAAGCCAGTAGCTGAAGTACGTAGTTTCCTGGGATTGGCAGGATACTACAGAAGGTTCGTAACAGACTTTGTAAGAATTTCAGCACTGCTGACTCGATTGACGCACAAGGAAGCCAAGTTTGATTGGTCAGCAGAATGCCAGACATCATTTGAATAATTAAATAAGAGATTAATTTTAGCTCTGATTCTCACACTTCCAGTAGGTTCTGGAGGGTTTACAGAGTATTACGAGGCATCAGGCAAAGGACTTGGGTGTGTGTTGATGCAACATGGAAGAGTGATAGCTTATGCATCGTGGCAGCTGCGAGATCACGAGAAGAATTATCCGACTCACGATTTGGAGTTAGCGGCGGTAGTATTTGCACTCAAGCTATGGAGGCATTACTTATATGGTGATCGGGTAAAAATATTTATGGATCATGTAAACCCCCTTACCTAATTTTTATGTATACTTAGCTTAATGAGAGATTAGGGATCAATTTAGAATTATTTTGGATTAATTAACTAGAGTTATAAATTCATCTATTTATTTTATTCTCTCGTTACACCTTGGCATTTCTTAATTATTTAGAGCAATGTACTAGCTTTTGCCTTCCACCAAATTTTACATCCTTGACCTAGTCAAGCCAATATTCAATCCCGACCTTTGTGTCACTCATAAATGCATATTCAATCCCGACCTTTGTGTCACTCATAAATGCACTCTCTTGGCATTTTTCCACATCCAATCCACTTTTTCCATCTTTGTGCAAGTCCTAAACTATTGGGGACTTTTGTGCAAATAGCTAGCCATGTGTCCACCTCCTATTGGTTGGAACAAATGAAGAAGACCCAATTCTTGAGGCTTGACCGATCATATACACTCTCCCTCTCTCTTTGTATGGTACTATGCAACATCAAATATGCTTACTTTAAATCCTAACCCTTTATTCAAACTTTATTACATCACCTCCACCCATTCCTTCATGAACCCCTCCCCCTTGGGAACCTAGCCGTCCTTAATCCCTAGGCAATACTCTCTCCCTCTCTCCTTATTTAAACCAACACCCTCTCCCTCTCTCCCTTAACATGCAACCACCATTAACCACCTTCACCACCTTCGGCCACCAAGCAACCACCACGACCACTACCATCACCTCCACAACCCCCATCACCTTCAGACCAGTACCACCATTATCACCTTCCCTTCCTCTTCTCCCTCACCAACTGTCCCGACCGCCACCACCACTCCACGACCACCTCTACCACATCACGACCACCACCACTACACGACCACCTCTACCACTCCACGACCACCACCACCTCATGACCACCTCCACCTTCTTTCCCCCACCTTGTTGCAGCAGCTAGCGACTGTTACTGCCTTGTACTGCTATCGCTGCTGCTATAGTTGTTGATGCGGTTGTTGCTGCCTTGTCAGGCCGTCAGAGCACCCTCGGGCCACCACGAGCACCACCTGACCTATTGTGCCCCTTCTTTGTTGTTCCCTGCAGCAGTTCGATACCCCCACAGCAACCAAAACATCCTGACATCTCCAACAGCAGACCCGAGCACCCCACAGTCCAGAACTGAGCACCAACACCCCATCTTCGCATTGTGATATCTCCCTCCTCGCTTGATCAAATCCTGAACCATTACCTCTGGTATACTTTCAACCTAACCCTCTTTCAGTGCCTTTAATTAGAATAATTTAGTTACTTTCTATGGTTAGTAATTTAAGTTTCAAAATCAAAGAAAAACAATTTTTAAAACATTAAAACTTCCCGATACAAAGTTGGTTCCATCAAACTGGACAACCATGTCACGTACCGATTACACCGAAAGGCGCGTACGGTATTTTCTGACGTGTGGGCTTTTGCGGAACTTGATTCGGACGTGTGTGCGCACTGGAATCAACACGTATCCGTCAAAAATCTTTTGTATCGATGTTTTGCAAATTACCCAATTACTTTGTGCACGCTTGTCGTATCGTGACAAAACTGGCGCCATTGGACTCGCGATATTCGACTTGTCCTGTGACCCAAGTTTCGTCTGATTCTGAGACAGTGATCGCATCGTTGTTTCGCTGGCCCCACGATCGGTTCCAACGGGCATTTTTGTGATCGGCTCACCGAAATCTAAATATAGACATACCGTTGAGTTCGTATCATCATTTAGAATTTGTTTGACCTATAATATGCTATTTTTAGGGACCTTTGCTCCTGGCATATTTTTTGGTCCAAGGCGGGGCCCACTTGTGGTCCCCGTGTTGACCAGAAACTTTATTTTTGTCCCTGTGTCCAAATTGGACGTCTGAATATGCTTTTTTAAGTATCCCACTCATTCTGGGATTGTTGGTGATATTTGTGACAATATCCGGGATATCTGCTCCAGTTTCTATCTTGCGCTGCTACTTCCCTGGCGAGTTCGTGTTCGAATCTTCGCCTGGCTTGCAGGCAAGTATACCTTGCCTTGATGTACTATTTAAATTCAGTTATTATTATTCATATACTTTTAGCTCTGAATATTTTATAACTGTGCGCTTCTGAGTATGCCTCGGGTGCAGTCGACGAAGACGTTGACGTTAGGACTTGTGTTTGACCTAGTGTCTAGTGGACGCACCTAAAGTTGTGGAGTTATCATTATAACTCTGAGGCCTTGTCACGTATCATTTTACGTCACAGAGTGAGTTCATGATAGGATACGGGTTTATGTACTCGAATGGCCATCAGTGTGAGTAGCTCGTGTGATGCTACTTAGCATAGTTGTATTGCTTTAGGTAACTTGTATTATAGTTACGAGATATCCACGTCGTACTTGAGACTTGTACATTGATATTGGGCGGGGAGGACAACTAGTAGGTGTATGGGACACCCATCTCTTTATCTATACATATTTCGCGTTCTTTAAAATGATACCGACGTTATTATTTATGCAGATTTTGCGTTCTTCGGAGTGATATGGACGTTATTATTTATGTAGATTTTGCATTCTTCGGAGAGATACGAACGTTACTATATTCAGACACTACGTTCTTCGGAGAGTTATGGCCATCATTATATATGCAAGGGCCCTTATTATGGGCGCACATGTGGCATATACTATCCAGTCACGACGATTGGTAAATTACGTCAGCATATGTCTGGCCTACACTTCCCATACTGTAAACTCCCTCACCCAAAATAAGTATTTTGTGTATATTTTATACTATTATATTTATTATAGATGATGAATTTATTTAGAGTATTCTCTTAGTTAATTAGAAATAATTTTTTTAGTATATTTACTTATATAAATATTTATTTAGAATTATTTTTAGGCTATTTTAGATTATTGGGATTTTTCCATAATTTTTAGTTAATTAAAAACTAGTAACACTAATTTTCTAGGACTTTGAAGAATTTATTTTATATTAAAACTTAATTAAAAATATCCCAAACTTTTATTTTAGGTTCTAAATAATAAAATATATTTTCTGTAATTTTTCCAGATTTTTATGATTATTTTTAATATTTATTTGGAGTTATTTAGATTTAAAACGACTTAAATAATGTTTTGATAAAGGCAAATCAAAAATAAATAATATAAATAAAGCCATCCAATCAGATTCTGACACGTGTCAGCCTATAGATATCCATTCAGCCGCAGGTACATCTCTCTATATATATAATATGATAACCCTAATTATCCCATTATTTTAGAGAGAGAGATTTTGGAGAATTGCCATCTAGGGTTCCTTTATCTTCCAGAAGCCATTGCGCATAGCTCCGGACTCCAAACGAGGCCTAGTTTCTTGTGTTAGAAAGATATTGAGGTTAGCTTTCTGATTATATAAATTGTATTTCGAAATTATAAGTATTAAATTCTGGAAAATTCGTAGAGCACAGCATGTCCGAAAATAGACGTATTTTGATGTTTTCGCAATTTCGGGAGAACCCGGAATCAGAATCATGAACCGTTTAAAGTTTCAGAAAGCTAATGTCGAGATCATCGACATATATTTTTCCCAGAATTTAATTCGAAGTATTTATATACTGTTAATTATGTAGAACTTTTATGTTAGAATTTAACCATCGGTGCACAATACAAAATTTGTATGTGCCATAATTCCCAAACGAATTTGAATTCGGATGAGCCATAAATTCTAGCATGTTTTTGATGCTGAAATCTACAGAAAATCATGCATGAAAGTTGAGTTTATGTCGGTTGACTTTTCGGTCAACAGATCGCCTTGATTTGCGTGCCATGAGTCTCGAGTTGATAAAATTTAGTTCTTTGGACAAAATTAGGGTTTAACAATAAAATTAGATTATAATAAGATTAAAATACTATTTTAGGTTATTTTATTCAGAATTAAAATATATTAAATGGAGGAACCTATTTACCCACTTTTGTAACCTAACTTGTTTAATTTATGTGACGGGTAGATCGGACGACACCTTTAGTTGGGACTTCATCCTTTTCAGACCAGGCAAGATACCTTGCCAAATTGTTACAGTACTTTTGCATGCTATTTATATTTCTTTATATTTATTGCATTCTGTATATTTCTTGCATGTGTAGTTTTCTTTCAGTCATTACTATGTATTAGATATGTTGACACACACATGGCACTTAGTATCATGAGAGGGCAATCATTAGGCGTATGGTCTTTTAACTACTCTGGTAAACCGTAGTATATAGTTCACAATACGGACGTGTGTCGTGCTGGTCGCTACCCCCGCGGTATATCGATTTCTGGAGTCTCGCTGGTCGCTACCCCCGTGGTATATCGATTTCTGATGTCCATTGACGTGTGTGTGAGTTGTGAGGTAGATCAAGTAGTCTATCCTTGCCCATACATCGAAAAGTTGTCCTTATTTGCATTCATATAGATGTCTTGTACAGCGTACTTATTTATTTACAAATAATATGCATGTTTACTGTATTCAAGTTGGCTCGCTTTTCTGTATCTTGTTACGTCCCTCTGAGGACCTGGTCCTCTGCCAGGTATATCTGTTCTTGAGTATTTACAGGAGCGCAGATTTGGATGGTTATATATATTTCGTGGATGTCCTCTCTTTGAGCCCGTGATTGCTAGCTGGTATTCTTATATAGTGTTGTTGTGTTGTACATATTTTGTATTTGCTCTTACATTCGAGTTGGTAGTGGATTTGTTTCCATCCAACTATCATCCTTAGATACTTATGTTGAGATCTAGTTATATAGATGCTGGTAATTCATTTATATTGATTTTCTGTGGATGAGGTTTAGATTGTACCCTGTGACTTGTGACATATGTTTATACCACTTGTGGATTTTATATTCATATTACAGCATACGTATTGGTTTGGTTTCCATATATTAGAGTTGCCATATCCATGCGGCTGGCATGCTTACGTGTTCCTAGTCCTACGTATTTTGGGACTGGGGCGGGACATATTTTTGTGGTGGCCCATGCAGGTCGAGCGCATATTGTCTCGGTTACGTTATTGTACCGAACAAGCCTGCACCTAGGAATAGAGTATAGGATCTCATCCACAATTGACTATTATTCATCTTCCTCCTATCTGTTCTATCTGAATAATTGCATCCTGTTTGATTCCTGTACTTCCCTAATAGTTCTTTGAGTATAGCCTTCTGCTAGAATATATGAACCCCTGTTATTAGGATGATAATTATGGTAGCACACCTATTAAGAATACAACGAGAATATAGACACACTACTAAGTTTAGAATATCTAGTGAACCATAGAATTTCTTATCTCTAGAATTGGTTTACCATTACCCCTTGATGTAATATGAAGACTTGAGAGTAGTATAGACACTACTAGAGTTAGTTAGATAGTTAGAAGTTTGACCATAGTGTTTGACCCTAGTATTGAGGAACCAATAGAAATCCAGGGTTAAATATTAGGGCTGGACCTAACACTTATGGTGAGATAATATTAGAACTATAAACTTAGATCATTGTCTTATTAGTAGCAGACAGTACCTTAGGAAGCCAAGAGCAATGAATATAACGTTTCTCTTGATCATACCTCGAACATAGCAACTAGCATACCACTTTTCCTTAGAAAACCACGATGCTATATAGAGCCCCCTATTTTAATTTTATATATTGTTCCTCTGCGACCTTAGCGTTCGCTAATTGTGCGACGACCAAATTTTGTTCCTCTATTCTTCATCTTTCAACTCGTGCCATCTGACACTACTGACTATAGACCAAGTAAATTTATTCTATGTTAGGATATATATAGCTTGCTAGGATTTTGGTGGTTACTCTTGAATTTTGAAATTGTGTGCTTAGTAGTTAGAACTTGATGGTTTAAGCTATTCTTGTAGATTGAGACCTGGCGCTTATCCCTTAATTTTAAATTGCGTAACATGTACCCCCACCTCGATACGAGTTAGATCCTTTCCCCTTGATGGCCAGTAACTCTTCTATCCTTACTATTGATACTTGCTCCATGAGCGCTATGATTAAGACTTAGGACGGCCATGACCTATGTAATGAAAGAGGATACCCTAATAAATACCAAGACCCCTTCCCGTAGACCTTAACAGGAGTTCTACGGTATCCTTAAGGCAATTACAATATTAGTTAATTGTTATAAGTTGGGTAGCATACCTTACAACCTAGTATCACATAGTCTTTTGCCCTATTATTGAGGTGTAGCTGAATGACATTAATTGTATGCTAGCATAAGACGACAGTATTTATTCAGACAATAGAATTTAGAGGTCCTTGCTCCCATTTGGTCGACTAGCGACATAGACAAGGAGGTTGTATGATAACTATAGAGATTTGTAGAGTCTTTATTATTATTGCTTATTCTATTTTTTTGTTTTATTTTTGTGAACTTGAATTGACTTGTACCTTCTTTCATCATCATCTAGCGTACCTATAATTGTTGTACCACCTTGACTTATGCCGCTATTATAGCCTAGTTTTGCAAGCTTATTCTTTCATCAAGCTTGTTCACTATATATGTATTAGTGGATGCATACATTAATACATTTCAGAATCAGTGTACTACGGTCTGATCAACCATAGTGCGCGTGGTTCGCCCTTCGTATAACTACTTTACGTGGATTGAGATATCTAGTGATTAGTAAATGAATGAACTTGCCCTCTAGATATGTCTAAGCATATCGTATCTGTTATATATCTGTACCGATGCGAGCATGTGGATAGGCATTACCAAAATAGGACTTCAATCCATAACTGCTTTGACAATTCCTATTTGAATTCTTTAAACGCCTTGATTCCGATACTTCTATTCTATTACCTCGCCCTTGAACTCTTTATTATTGATCTCCGTCTTCCCTTATTTCGGAAAGATAAAATCTTGTGCTTGGTATAAGTTTGATACATAGAGAGTACTAGATATACCCCATAGGCCGATCACATACTTGAGGATTATTCTTTGGTAATTAAGGACATATCATATATGATATAATCGACGTTAAAGTTTTGAGGATTGAATGACATGAGTAAATAAATTAAGAAATATTTTTCTTAAAGCATATAGCCTTCTGTGATAGATGGGTAAATTCTAAGTTGGGTAGCAGTGCATTGGCAACTCGAGAGAAATTTTTTTTAGATTGTGATCGAGTAAGATTAGATTGGGAGAGGTTCAAGCCATTTAATTTTGAGAATTTTAGAAGAATAACTAAGATGATGAGGATTAATGAATTTTAAAAATCTTGATATTGAGGACCCAATATTTATACCTTAAGTACATAATTTAAATTTTTGAGTATTGAAGGTAAAATCATCAATTTGAATTTGAAGGATAAATATATAATTTCAGACTTGAACATTGGTGGACTGCATTTAAATTATTTTTTAATTTGATAATTTAAATTAAGAATTAAAATTTGATGGTTGGACTACCTATTTGAAATATTGAGGATGTGAATGGAATTTAAAAAGTTGAAGAATACAAAAAAAAATTTATAAGTGAAAATAGGAATAATATTGGACTCGAATTACTTCTAGAGGAGATTATGATAGTTGGAGATCATGAGGTAAAATTTGATATGGGTTATTTAAATCTTGAAGATATTATATGGATTCAATTTAAATTTGGATATTGATGATTTGGAAAAGTGAGAAGAGATTACAATAGGTTAAATTTTGATTTGAACAATGATTATCTTAATTTTGAAATGATCGCGATAGATTTGAATAGATTTTATTATTTAAATTTTTGGAAGAGATTACGATTGACGTACCTTATGTACGAATGTGAAGGATTTAACAAATTATGCCTTATTTTAATTTCGAGGACAAAATTGTTTTAAGTTGGGTAGATTGTAAACTCCCTCACCCAAAATAGGTATTATATTTTATACTATTATATTTATTATAGATGTTAAATTTATTTAGATTATTCTCTTAGTTAATTAGAAAATAAATTTTTTAGTATATTTACTTATATAAATATTTATTTAGAATTATTTTTAGGCTATTTTAGATTATTGGGATTTTTCTATAATTTTTAGTTAATTAAAAACTAGTAACACTAATTTTCTAGGACTTTGAAGAATTTATTTTATATTAAAACTTAATTAAAAATATCCCAAACTTTTATTTTAGGTTCTAAATAATAAAATATATTTTCTGTAATTTTTCCAGATTTTTATGATTATTTTTAATATTTATTTGGAGTTATTTAGATTTAAAACGACTTAAATAATATTTTGATAAAGGAAAATCAAAAATAAATAATATAAATAAAACCATCCAATCAGATTCTGACATGTGTCAGCCTATAGATATCCATTCAGCCGCAGGTACATCTCTCTATATATATATTATGATAACCCTAATTATCCCATTATTTTAGAGAGAGAGATTTTGGAGAATTGCCATCTAGGGTTCCTTTATCTTCCAGAAGCCATTGCGCATAGCTCCGGACTCCAAACGAGGCATAGTTTCTTGCGTTAGAAAGATATTGAGGTTAGATTTCTGATTATATAGATTGTCTTTCGAAATTATAAGTATTAAATTCTGGAAAATTCGTAGAGCACAGCATGTCCGAAAATAGACGTGTTTTGATATTTTCGTAATTTTGGGAGAACCCGAAATCAGAATCATGAACCGTTTAAAGTTTTGGAAAGATAATGTCGAGATCATCGACATATATTTTTTCCAAAATTTAATTCGAAGTATTTATATACTGTTAATTCTGTAGAACTTCTAGGTTAGAATTTAACCATCGGTGCACAATACAAAATTTGTATGTGCCATAATTCCCAAACGAATTTGAATTAGGATGAGCCATAAATTCTAGCATATTTTTGACGCTAAAATCTACAAGAAATCATGCATGAAAGTTGAGTTTGTGTCGGTTGACTTTTCGGTCAACAGATCGCCTCGATTTGCGTGTCATGAGTCTCGAGTTGATAAAATTCAGTTCTTTGGACAAAATTAGGGTTTAACAATAAATTAGATTATAATAAGATTAAAATACTATTTTAGGTTATTTTATTCAGAATTAAAATAGATTAAATGGAGGAACCTATTTACCCACTTTTGTAACCTAACTTGTTTAATTTATGTGACGGGTAGATCGGACGACGCCTTGAGTTGGGACTTCATCCTTTTCAGACCAGGCAAGATACCTTGCCAAATTATTACAGTACTTTTGCATGCTATTTATATTTCTTTATATTTATTGCATTCTGTATATTTCTTGCATGTGTAGTTTTCTTTCAGTCATTACTATGTATTAGATATGTTGACACACACATGGCACTTAGTATCATGAGAGGACAATCATTAGGCGTATGGGATTTTATCCACTCTGGTAAATCGTAGTATATAGTTCGCACTACGGGCGTGTGTCGTGCTGGTCGCTACCCCCGCGGTATGTCGATTTCTGGAGTCTCGCTGGTCGCTATCCCCGCGGTATATCGATTTCTGATGTCCATTGACGTGTGTGTGAGTTGTGAGGTAGATCAAGTAGCCTATCCTTGTCCATACGTTAAAAAATTATCCTCATTTGCATTCATATAGATGTCTTGTACAGCGTACTTATTTATTTTTAAATAATATGCATGTTTACTGTATTCAAGTTGGCTCGCTTTTCTGTATCTTGTTACGTCCCTCTGAGGACCTGGTCCTCTGCCAGATGTATCTGTTCTTGAGTATTTGCAGGAGCGCAGATTTGGATGGTTATATATGTTTCATGGATGTCCTCTCTTCGAGCCCGTGATTTCTAGCTGATATTCTTATATGGTGTTGTTGTGTTGTACTTATTTTGTATTTGCTCTTACATTCGAGTTGGTAGTAGATTTGTTTTCATCCAACTATCATCCTTAGATACTTATGTTGAGATCTAGTTATATAGATGCTGGTTATTCATTTATATTGATTTTCTGTGGATGAGGTTTAGATTATACCCTGTGACTTGTGACATATGTTTATACCACTTGTGGATTTTATATTCATATTACAGCGTGCGTATTGGTTTGGTTTGCATATATTGGAGTTGCCATATCCATGCGGCTGGCATGCTTACGTGTTCCTAGTCCTACGTATTTTGGGACTGGGGCGTGACACATACGCACTAAGTTGTCCTCAAATTGCATTCACTTAGAAGGATAGTTCACCCTAATTTACTTTACTCAGTATTTATATTATGACATATACTTTTTGTATCTTGTTACATCCCTCTAAGGACCTAGTTCCCTTCCAGGTTATTTATGTAGTTTTGATGAGGCTTGATCTGGTAGTGTATTGGACATCATTGTAGGTATCATTATATCTTTCCTTTATTACAGTTATGTACTATTTTCCATTGTGACTCTGCTACTGTAACCTAGTATTCATAGTCCTATATTATTCTCTTGGTCTATTCGAACGGCTGTATTATTGGGCTATAAACTAATGATGTGTACTGTTCCTTCTTGAGATTTTATTTACCATGGATTAAGATTTAGTTTAGTTGTTGGATATTATAAGTTGATATTTAGCTGGATTACTTAACCTTAGACAGCGTAAGTGCACTTCGTCGGGCCCATTAAATTGGAAAGCCCTACGGAGTCATACCAGCTGGCCATTGCCACGTGTCTGGTCCCATATATTTTATGACTGGGGCGTGACATGGTTTTATTGGTGGCCCATGTAGGTCTGAGCATATCGTTTCGGTTATGTTACTCTACCGAATGAGCCTGCAACTTAGAATTAATGTTGAATAATATCTCAATCTATAACTGATTTTAAAACTCCTCTTGTATTCGATTGTCGTCCTTGGACTTCATTATTGTATTCGTTCATTTACCGTCGACATCGTTATTATTGTTTTTCATCTCCCCCTATTTCGGAGAGATGGACGTTCGTGCGCGGTAATTCTCTCTAGAAGCATATCCTCGTCAAAACGAAGAAGGCATATCTGATAGGATGTTTGAATAGATGTTATCCATAGTAGAGGAGGTTGATAGGTTCTTTCTTGTGCTAGAGCTAGTATAGACTGTTGGCATAAAAAATAGACATAGAAGTAGAGACTTAAAACTAGACCCTACCCTTACTTAAGCAGAGATTTGGAAGTATTTGAAGTTGGAAAGATTGTTCGATTCTAAATACTCTGGTGTAATTTATGAAAATGGATAGCTAGATGTTGGGGATTAGTTGTAGCCCATGGTGGTGATACAAGGAACGATATTATGAACTTGAGAAGATAAAATTTTAGGCTCTCACTTGGAAGAAGATTATCTGAATCTCTGGAGTTTTATCATGTGCTTGGGTGGTACCCATTATTATAATTGTACCATGGTGACTCAGAGTAATAAATAGTAGAAAGAAAAAAAATCGAGGAATACAATTTTAGGGAGAATAAGCTGTAATTTGATACTGTATGCGGAGGATTAATTTGAACGAAATAGTTGATAAAATTATATCCTAGATGATTTTTGAGACCAATATTAAGTATGAACTACTACAAGGACAACACTAGTTGTGACGGTTTAATAGAGCATTATACCTAGAGGATATGAAGAAATTAATAACTGACAAAATTATGTTTATGATAAAGGAACGATGAATATATCGATAAAATAATTTGGAATATCAGATTAGAGAACTAAATAAAAACTTGATTAAAGAAACGATACCATTGAAACTGAGGTATGAAGTGGAACATGAATAGGTATAAAATGGAACATAAATGAGAACAAAATTCGAGGATAAATTATGAGGAGAAGAGTATTTATACATTAAGGGCGAGAAAGCACAAAAGATTTTTTTTTTGAGGATTAGTGTTTGTAAATAGAATGAGAGAATTTATTATGAGGTTAAGTCTAGACTATGACTGGAGAAACTCTCGGTGAATCAATAAGATGATTAAGTTGTTATAAAATCTTGAAGTTCTGTAAATTTATCGAGGACAAATTATGGGTAAGTCATAAGGGATATGTGAAAGAAATTTTGACTTAGGGAAATAGAACTTTATGTAGAATGCCCTAGAAGTTGGACCTATAGTTGTCTTATGAATTTTAGTATCAAACCTAGATGAAGATTCTAAGACTGGTTTAAGATAGATAGATAGATAGATAGATAGAATGCTAGGTCTGCTGTTTGAATAATGGTAACTTAGGTACTAGGGTATAGCTTCTGGAATCAGATTTGATATACTTGATTTGTTTGGATTGCCAGTGTCTATTGGGCTCGTGGTTTTCACCTTTGATAACTCGATTAGTTGAGCTAGTATCTGAAATAGAGTAATTAAATTGAAGGATGAGAGTATCGACAGATGTTATAGTCTTGAGTTGGATATCGTGAACTACCTATAATGGATGGCCAGTTATAAACAAGACGGTACCCATGTAGTTTGGATAAAGGGTATGCATGGAGTAAACTAGGAGAAACCTCAGGTTCAAGGTAAAAAGGTAGAATGGTAACAAGATGAGATTCACGAGAAGTACCTGACCTTGAGCTTTTTAAATTAAGAGAATGATCTAGGAAAGACTAAAAAATTTATCATTCGGTAGTTGTCTCGAAGATCGATACTACGAAGCAGAAGGTACTGGGCCATGATTGACGGAGTTTAGAGTTGAAAACAAGATCAACGTACTAGAAAGATATAAAGGTGAGTAGGAAACAAATGATAAGAGAAATATATTAGAGTCACGTAACCCAAGGACGAGAAATTTTGATATGGACTTGAGGGATAATAATTATAGTATTTATGAATTGTAATACTTTTGGAATTTTGATGATTTAGGCAGGTAGAAATTGTTGATCAGCCTCGAAGTGCTACGAATTTTGAGGAACAAAATACAGGCTTAGATCTGACTCATTGGTCAATCGGTAGAGGATTACTACTAGACTCTTATTATATATTGACACATGAGTAGGGGATGTAAATAGAAGATAAAAGTCTAATAGGAATGATAGCTGAATATTAAAGTTTACACATAAACCGCTTAGGGATAGAGATTTAGATTTTTGACTAAGAGGACATGAGCTTGCTGAACCTAATCCTTAGTAGTAGGTGGTGTTATGGGAACCTATTTCCAATTTACCCTAGCCGATGAATTTTAAAAATCGTATTCTTGTTATTATATTTGTTATATTTTATTCTAGGGTACTTAGAATGATTGAATAGATATTTATTACATAATTTCTATATATTCTTATTACTATATATTGAGTAGAGACTTATGTTGTATTTTATTACATATATTTCTCCTAGAAATTGTTCGAGTTGAGCTTCTAGACTAGGTATCATGACTGACTGTCTAGATTAGACTTGTTACTGCTAAGACTGATTATAAGAAGTTAGGTTGCATGATTCCATTGTTAATACTATAGGATGATGACGTTATGCCTAAGAAAGAATGTTGAGATTGTGTCACCCTCATATTTTCAATCAAGGATAGTTTGGTAATTGACATGAGTATTTTTATTTTTAGGAGTATAGTATTTAAATATTGTACATATGTAATTAATTATTTATTGTATTATTTATTTATTATTAGTGTTAGATTTATTTTGTACTTGTGTAGTGGACCTAACTAGTTTAGTTAGATGCATGAACCCAACATTTGTTTAGTTTAGATTGAGCCCACGATTAGGCCATGGTTAGGAGGATGAATTAATTAGTGAAGCCATTAGACTAGAACCTTTCCTCATTAATTATTTCTTCATGAGAGGCCCCAAGGGGTGTTTTGGATATTTTATATTGCTTGGGAGAGGGGTTTATGACCAGCCATTAGAGGAGGGGAGAGAGTGTCTCTCTCATTTTATTTTTTATTTCTTTTAGATCTAGATTTTTTTCCTTTCCAAATTTCTTCATTCCCTCACCATTCCTCACCAAATTTCTTCCCAAATTCATTCTCTATTTTTCAATTGAGGCTACTACAACAATAATCTACAAGAAAAAAATAAGGATCAAGAAGGAGGAGACCAAGATCTACAAAGAGGAGCTACTTTCCAATTTTAAGAATTTTTTATTGGGAATCCATCTTCCAATAGGTATATTTTAGTTTTTCTTCTTCTAGTAGACTCTAAATATGAGATTTAACCATGAGAAACTAACCCACATGTATAGGCTACCCATAGGAATTGGTTTTAGGTTCATAGGAGACCTATGGTGGAAGTTATGTGTGTTTTGGTGCCAATTTTGAGGAAATTTTGAGATTGGCACATGTGATGTTTATCATTTGGTCAAATAGATCAAAGTGACATATGTATATTTGTTTGTGACTAGTGTCGTATCCATAATTGGGTATGTGTAGGCCGTATCTCGTCAATTTGACGAAACGAGTAATTTTGGGGGTTTTCTCCGATACGGAGATTTGTGCACATTAATTCTTGACACGGATATGTAGTTGATCTAATTATTATACGTATTGTGCATAATTAGTATTCTAGACTTGCTCGTGTCCCTCGGGATGCGTTTGGTTGTGTGGTGGATCCGTATCGCAAGCGTATCATAGAATGAGTGTGATACGGGTGCAGTGCACTCCACGTGTTTGGTTTATTGCATTTATTTCCATATGTACTTGTGTATATATACTTATATATTTTATATATATATATATATATATATATATATATATATATATATATATATATATATATATATATATATATTATATGTTATAGTATAGCTATGTCCAATTTGGAGAACCAGGATATAGAGGATGAGAAGTCAAACGCTTGAACGAAATTTGTATTGATAGTAGAAAATATTACAACCAAACACTCTTACAAAGCACGCTCAAACACACAGAATAAAAAGGCAGAGCATACATCCAAGAGAGAACTTAGCCTCTATTTATAATACAGAGGGTCTTCATTGGGAGACTTTGGCAACCGACAAATGTAGGTAGCAGAACCGACAGCAGCAGGTAAGTAGATTCCTTTTGATCGCTTTAGTGAGTGCACGTCAGCGTCAATCAGCATCAGCTTTACTTTATGTCATTATCATGTCGGCCATGATTAAAGAGAGATTCCTCTTTAATAAAGTACACAGTAATTGCCACGTATTCTGGCAATAGTAACCAATTATTGTAGGCTTTCATCATTGCTGTCGTCATCAGAGTGTTGAGTAGTGACTCTATGATGCATTCTTTTGAAGAATGTTTCTTCTTCAATATTATCTTCCATCATTTTCTCTGATTTGGTAGAACTAACAGACATATTTTCTGTCTCAAAAATGGATTCAAACTGAGTTTGCATGTAATGAAGACATTTCTTCTTTAATTCCTCCTTAGTGATTCGAGGATTTCTTCTTCTCAAAGATTCCTTTAATTTCTTTAAAGGACTATCTTCAATGATTTCCTTTTTCAATTTTGCTTCTACAAGGATCTCATTATCCTTGATAGATTTCTGTACCATTTGTACTTTTTCTTTATCATCAATCCTATTTCACCATTTGATCATAAATTTTTTGGCTAGAATAGAGAAATTCAAATGATTGTATTCACATTTAATTATTCATTTAAAAATATAGGGGATTTCAAAATGGACAAAGAAATACATTGTACTCTCCCCCTCCAGAAGAGTGTCAGCATTCTGACATAAAGGGTAGGATTGTGTCCAAACTACAAATAATTCTTGCAGTGATGGGGGTAATATTTCCAAAGTGGCACCAAATTTTAACCACCATTGGATGAACCATGCAGGAATGTCCTGCTTTAATGTTTCAGGACAAATTCTGATAAACCATGAGTGCTTTTGTTTACTATTGTCAAAGTAAAATACTTTGGTAAAAGCCTCAACGTAATCCCAATAAGTAAAAGATACATTGATACCTTTGTCACGATGAACCAATTGTCTGGTTCTGTTGGGATGAAGTCCCCAAGATTGAGGGGTAATAATTTGTCGAATAATAATTTTGCTGTAATTAATATCACTGCGAAGATCATTGGTCTTCTGATAAAAATGCTCAATTTCAACTGATTTAGTTGTCAGCAAAATTCTTTCATAAATATTGCGATCTTTTCCTTGGACTGGAAATATATTATTTTCCAGATAATTTTCTTTTAGCTTCTAAGGATCGTCCATCAGTGGGATGTCAGATTTTTCCAATAGAAGAATTTCTTCTGAATAATTATTTTGAGTGCAAATGGTTTTCACTTCAACTGCTTGCTTGTAAGAAACATTGGTTTCTTCAGGGTCTTGAATTTTTTGCCTCTATTAGAGGGCTTTCCCTTTTTAAGAACAGTTTTCTTGGACTGATATCGAAACTCATTGGAGTCTGAATTCATGGGTCTAGGAACCCATGGCTGCTTTTCTTTATCTCTTCTATTCATGATTCTGCAAAAATTCATGAGTTAAAAAGTCAGGAAGCGAATTATTAATTCCCTTAATATATTCAATATCAAATTCAAATATGGCTAATTCTGCTTGCCATCTAACAAATATTTGCTTAGATGCTAAATTTTTAACATCCTTTTCTAAAACAGTTTTAGCAGAACTACAATCAATGCATAATAAAATTTTCTTATTAAGCAAATCATCTTGAAATTTATGTATACATTGAATGATAGAAAGAATTTCTTTCTTAATAGTAGAGTAATTACTCTGAGCATCATTCCACTTTCCTGAATGATACCTTACTAACATTTCTTTATTAGTGGTAGGGTTCAATTATTTTAATATACCACCATAACCCATATCACTAGAATCCGTTTCAACAATTTTAAACCATTCAGCATTGGCTAAATGTAAACAAGGTAAATTTTTAACCTTTTGTTTTATTGTTTTTACTGCCTCCGTTTGGGCATTAGTCCATGGAGTACGATTTTTTCTTAATCTTTGATACAAATTTTTTGTATCATGAGCAATATTTTTGTAAAACTCAGAAACATAATTTAATGCTCCAAGAAATCGCTGTAACTGCTTATTATCAATTATTTCATCAGGAAATTTAGAAGCAAATTTAATACTTCTATCAATTGGATGTATTGTGTTATTAGTAATGTTATGTCCCAAAAATTATATTTTTTGCTGAAAGATTTTCATCTTTGGGGCAGAAATTACTAGTCCATTTTTAATGGCTAAATGTTTAAACACACTAAGATGTTTAAAGTATTCTTCTATGGTATTAGAGAAGATTAATATATCATCTATGTAAGATAATATAAAATTAGAATATTGAATGAATATTTTATTCATAATGTTTTGAAATTCTAAAGGAGTATTCTTCAGACCAAATGGCATTACATTCCATTCATAATGACCAAAAGGAACAGTAAAAGCGGTTTTATACCGATCCTTTTCATCAATTTGAATTTGCCAATAACCTGATTTCAGGTCGAATTTAGAATAAATTCTAGCTTTAACTACTCTATTAAATAGATCCCTTTTATTAGGAATTGGGTACCGAATCCATTTCAAAATCTTATTTAGAGGTTTGTAATTAATTACGAGTCTAGGAACTCCTCTTTCTTTTTCAGCATTATTATTTACATAGAATGCTGTGCAACTCCATGGGGAGTATGATTTTCGGATTAAACTTTTATCTAATAATTCTAGGATTTCTTTTTTACATAATTTAAAATATTCTTGATTCATTTGACAAGGTCTTGCTTTTGTCAAAATTTCCTTTTCATTAAAGAATTCTTCATAAGGAAGAGGAACAATATGTTATTTTCTGTTCCAGAAAGCATTAGGAAGATTGCTACAAGTTTGTAGTTTAAAGTCTTCTTCGACTTGTTTAATTTTATTTTGAATTTCTAATTGCTTTAACTGCTGGGTAATATTTACCTGTGCAAGTTCTTCTTTTAAGAAATTAATCTGATTTTCTTTTAGATTAACCTCATTAAGAATTTTAACAATTGGATTAGTTATAAATTTAAAAGTTATTCTTTTGCCTTTATAACTAGTTGTAATACCTTCTTTATTTATCTCATTAATAGGCATAAGTTTTTCCAGGAAAGGGGTTCTCAGAATAACATGCTGAGATATTTTCTTTACAACTATTAGATGTATAGGAATACAAATATCATTTCTACAGATGTTTACATCTGTAATTTTGTAAGGAGTAGTTAGTGTTTTATTATTAGCAGCACTAAGGTTTTGAGTAGTTCTTTCACAGTATTTTACTGGGACTACTCCCTCTTTAACACAATTAAGATCTGCACCACTATCTACAAGTGTAATTAAATTGGTTATATAATACTCATTATTTATGAGTAAATTTATTTTAATATACCATTTATGGGTAATAAATAAATTTATTTTTTGTAGGAAATTGTTCCTAATATCTTGTTCTATCTGTTACAAATTCTCTCCCTCTTGTTCTTGAAATTGGGAAGAACTAGCAGAAGATTTACCAGTTTCAATTATTCTGGTTATATTTCTAGATATATTATCTATCTCAAGTTTATCCAATCTCTTTTGGATCTGCTGATCTTGAGACTTTAGATTTTTGATCTCAATTTTCAAAGTCTTTATTTCAGACTGAAGATCCTGTATAGTAACAGGTTTCACTTGCCTACTCTTATATCTCGATATAACTTCAGCCATATTATAAGCTTCAGTAGGACTTTGAATAGGAGTAGTAGAACCTTCTACCTCTGCTCCAATAAAATTAATAATTTTGTTTTTAATTACAGGATTGATATTATCATGTAATAAAGCTTCAATAATATCCTTCTTCTCATCAAGAGTTAAGGTATTGATTGACAAGCCATTCATTTCTACTATAGATTTATAGTAGCTAACATCTTTATCTGTAACACATTCGTTACATTGGCAATTCTCACCACATTCAATTTTGAAATTGTCCGTGGATTCATCATTAGATGAACTGTCTTCTTCATAGTCTGAATTAATCATTAATTTATAAAGAGTATTTCGTAACTCTTCATCTTCAATTGACGGAGGTGGTGGCCATCTTGACACAACGAGGAGAGGACCACGAAAGCTGCGAGGCCCGGTTGCGGCATAAAAATAGTGGAAGATCGCCAGGGGCTCTACGATAGTGAAGAAAGTGGCAGAGAGGGATGAAAGCAGGTCGAGGAAAAGATGGATGATGTAGGAAAGCTCGATGGTGGCAGACGTGGCGTGCAATAGTTCATAGTTGCCATAGGCGAGTTGGTGGTGCGAGGACCTCCTACGCAAAGGAAAACAGATCTTGTGGTGAGTCTATAGAGTTCTCATCAGCATTAGGCAATGACCCGATGAAGGGTGTAAGCAATAATCAGGACTTGGTCCTTAGCAGTTCCTTGCATTCTGCATAGTAGTTGAAGTGGCACCCTTGAGAATAGGTCCACAAGCATGCACGTTACATATCATACATTGTAGCTCTATGAGCATGTATGGCGTAACTTTAGGCATGTTGGTTATTTGCCTTCATGTATTTAAGCACTCTAGTTGTAACTCTTTCAAAAAAAAAGGTTGAATCAAGCATTATCAATACCACAAAGTTCATGTTTCTCCTTTACCTTCGACGAAAGTTTGTTGTCTCCTCTGAGTATCACAAACAAACACCTGTTTGTGCGATCCCTTTGAGCCAACATGTAGTATCAGAGCCTACATTTGAGGAGATGGGCAAGAATGGAGCTGCATCGCCGCAGACACCAAGTTCTAGCGGTAGTGCAATCACACAGTCGTTGGCCACACTGGTGAAGGAAGGCAACTTGGCACTCCCATACCCTATCCTTACCAGTACTAACTACTCTATGTGGGTGGTTAAGATGAGGGCTAACATGCGCGCGCAAGGCGTGTGGAGTGCGGTTGAGACCAAGGACGATGAGGTGGTGAACGAGCGTAAGGACAAGGCAGCCCTTACACTCATCTTCAATGCGGTATACCAGGAGAGCTTCATGCACATCTCCGACAAAGAGAATTCTAAGGAGGCATGGAAAGCCTTACGTATGGTGCATCTGGGAGATGATCGTGTCAAGGAGGTTAAGCTCCAGACTCTCTGATGGGAGTTTGAGGGGCTCCGTATGTCGGAGTCCGACACGGTCGATGGCTATGGTGCGTGTCACGCCCCGATCTCCCGCAGGCTAAATCGGCCGTTCCCGCTAGGCGAGAATCACCGCGCCAGCGCTCCCGCGGAACGATCGCTTTGACCCATCCGGGCGTGATGCCGCACGAGCGTGAGCCACGCCCGTACAAGACCGTGGTTCATTGGCTGGCGGTAAGAGTTTTAAGCCACAGAGTCGCACATATTGTCCGAGTGCAGCGGAGTCATGAACGCATAGGCGATCGGTAACAAGTTCACTGAGTTGACAATATAGCGAAATCATTGAATAACACAAGTAGAAGTAAAGCAACTTTTTATTGATATAAACAAGTGTTACAGGCGGCGCTTGGCCGAGATTACAAGTCGCTCAAGCCCCTCTCTCTGAAACAGTAAAAGCGTGCCAAGTGGCTACAATTGTGCAATGATTGTACAGACGATGTTCAGGCAATGTTCCAATATTATGTCTTATATATGTACTTCAGTTTCGGACGCAACGCCCCAAGGCTTCGGAGTGATCTCCATGCCTTAGCACGCACGAAAGAGGCATCCGCACCGAACGAGGTTCTCCCGCACCCTGCAAACAAACTGGTGGATTATCAGTACATTGAATGCACTGGTGGGGAGGCTACTCGCCCGTTCGACAAATCCAAACATGTAATATAGGTTCCGTACACCAACTATTAAGTTTGTCTTTCTAGTTGCCTTAGGATCAGTTTTATGCAAGATTTGAATAGCCTAAACCGTGTGGCAGTGCGCCGTGAGACATGAGAGAAAATACGGCGAGACTTACCAACTTACCATTTTACCTTCCCGGTCCAAGGCAAACATTGTTAATTCCAAGCACGAGCAAGTATAAACATTCAGAGGCATTCATAATAAAAACCAAGGCAATAGCATATGCAACACGAGAGTCATTGTATCATGATCGTTCAGGTGTTTAGTTGTTCAGTGATGCGATGCAATGACTCGCACGCGGATAGCCGCTAAGCGAGGATGACTTATCTATATGAACATGAGTCGCTGGCATAGCCATAAAGGACCGATCACAGACGAGAATAGAACGCAACGAAAGTACAAGAGGCGCTATAAACCGTCTCCTGCACACGATGATCGCACATGAAGTAGTCCAAGGCCAAAATAGAATGCAATGAAAGTACACGATGCTCTACAAACCATCTCGCTCGTACACGATGGACTACACATGAAGTGGTCCCAGGCCAAGTGGAAAGCAATAAAAGTACAAGAGGCGCTACAAACAACTCGCCTGTACACGAGGGACCACACGTGACGTTCCATCCGGATCGGATCGGCCCCAGTGCCCGGGTGATCGTCCGTGGAACTGTACCTCATTTCCGAGTTGTCCGCGACATGCAGGTGCTTGAATCTTGATTCTCTGTTCAGTGAATGACTTGTCTTGATGCATTTCCCCTGGGACGGGAATTGCCTTGGTGACCTAACGGTCCCGGATACTTGCAGGTTCAATTGCACAGAAGGACTATTTGATAGTCTCCTGGCTAACAAGAATGCATGCACAATACAATAACGTTAAACATTCGTAAGCAGGCAAGCATGCGTTTCTAAGGAACATAAGCAGACACGTTTGCTCGGACCCGAAGGTAAGCCGAGAGATAAAACCGTAAGGGACTTGGCATGCGAGAGTCTGAATATAAGCAATATTTTATTTTCATGTTCTAGCACAAGCAATACAAGTTGGGATTATTCCCTTAGCTAGGTGCGTTGAATTCTTATTAGCATGCAGGGGAGGATTCACCTAGCGACTAGCATGTATCATTCCCGATTTTATGTGTGCTGGCTAAGCAAAGACATGTTCACCGTAGTCACCCACCTTAGCGATGATTCGCCTCGGTAGAGCGATACGTCAAGCGAGCCTCTGAAAGCCTAAGATGGAAATCCTGTAGGGACAAGTCTAGATATCCTTTGCCTCAAACGAGTATTCTCGCCTGAGCAAAGCGGGTCGGGACCGAACCATGTTGGCGACAACACGAAGTCTGCTGCATTCTTGAGGTATGCCAGCTTGGTTCTAGGGTAAAGCTATTCGACATGCCATGTATCTACTAAACATGTCTCTGACGAAAGCTCTAGACGGCGTGGCACCATACGATGCATGGACAAGAAGGAAGCCGAACCTGCATCACCTATACATATTTGGCTGCTTGGTGTATGTCAAGGTGCTTCATGATCACTAAGAAAAGCTGGAGGACAAGAGCACTATTATGGTGTACCTTGGAGTTGAGCCTGGCACCAAGGGACATTGTCTCTATGATCCCATGACCCAGTCTGTACGTGTCAGCCGTGGCATTGTGTTTAGAAAAGATGAACAACACGACTGGAGCACTGAAGCAAACCAACTTGGGGTCGTCCCTGTCACCTTCATCGTACAATACAATGAGGAGCATGTACCCCTATCTCCAGCGACGATGTCGAGCTCTCCAAGTACACCATGCACGCCACCAGATGGAGTTGGTACAACAACATCTGAACCTGAGACCTCAGGGTTTAATGTGCCTACAGTAAGACAGGCGTCTGGAGCAAGTGATACAACGTTGCCAACCGGAGAAGTTTCAGACCCCAACATCGACGGGAGTGGGCCACATAGATACCATGATTTGTCTGATATCTATGACAAGACAAGTGAGCTCCATATGTGTAAGCTACTCAACGATAAGCTCCAAAGCTATGACGCAGCTGCACATGACCTCAATTAGAAGTGGGCTATGGAGGTTGAGCTTGAAGCCATCAAGAAGAACAAGATATGTAGTCTTGTAAAGCTACAGGAGGGCGTGCGAGCCATAGGGCTGAAATGGGTATACAAGCTCAAGAAGGATTCAAATGGCAACGTCATCAAGTACAAGGCTCGGCTGGTTGCCAAGGGCTATGTTCAACACCAAGGCATCAACGTCGATGAGGTGTTTGCACCGGTGGCTAGGCTGGAAACCATCCGGCTCATTCTTGCAATAGCATGTCAGCGAGGTTGGCGTGTGCATCACATGGACGTCAAATCCGCATTTCTGAATGGCGAGCTCAAGGAGAATGTCTACGTTGCACAGCTGTCATGCCCCAGTCCCAAATACGTAGGACTAGGAACACGTAAGCATGCCAGCCGCATGGATATGGCAACTCCAATATATGGAAACCATAACCCATACGTATGCTGTAATATGAATATAAACTCACATGTGGTATATATAATTTCACAAGTCACAGATATGCTAATCTCATCCACACAATAAGTCATAGAAAAGAAATACTAAACTAGAATAAGGAGTCTAAAATATCCAGAAAATAATAGTCGGGTGGAGACAAATTCACTACCCATGACTATATCCAAAACTAAAATGAGAGAGGAGTATAAAATCTCCAATGTAAAATAATGTGAAGACAGAAGTGCATCAGCTAAAAGAATCCATCGCCAGATAATCAACGATGCTCAGAAGGTAAGACCTCCTCGAGAAAAAATAATGCGTCAGGTCCAGGCCCGTACTCCTGCAAATACTCAAGAGCAGATACACCTGGCAGAGGACCAGGTCCTCAGAGGGACGTAACAAGATACAGAAAATACGAGCCAATTTGAATACAGTAAATATGAATATGGTTTGAAAATAGATAAGTACGCTGTATAAGACAATCAATATGAATGCAAATGAGGACAACTTTTTGACGTATAAGCAAGGGTAGGCTACTCGATCTACCTCACAACTCACACACACGTCAATGGACATTAGAAATCGACATACCGCGAGGGTAGCGACCAGCGAGACTCCAAAAATTAACATACCGCGGGGGTAGCGACCAGCGCGACACACGCCCGTAGTGCGAGCTATATACTACGGTTTACCAGAGTGGTTAAAAGCCCATACGCCTAATAATTTTCCTCTATGATACTAAGTGCCATGTGTGTGTCAACATATCTAATACATAGTAATGACTGAAAGAAAACTACACATGCAAGAATAAACAGAAATGCAATAAATATAAAGAAATATAAATAGCATGCAAAAGTACTGTAACAATTTGGCAAGGTATCTTGCCTGGTAAGAAAGTTGCAAGGTGTACTGTCCAGAAGTCAAACGCACAGGATCAAAAGCTATGGCCGCAGAACAATGTCTCCGGATACTAAAATAAACATCACCAAAGTTTCTGGAATGAGCAAAATAGCTAAAAAGTACATCCCTTTCGTCCAATTTGGACACAGGGGCAAAACGATAATTTCGGGCAAAAGTGGGGTCCACGTGTGGCATACTTTGCACCGAAAAGCGTGCCGAGAGTAACAGTCTCTAAATGGGATAAACTATAGGTCAAACAACTCTAAATGTCAATACGAACCCAACGGTATGTCCAAATATGGATTCCGATGAGCCGAACATAATTTTGTCCAAAAAGTCAATTGTGGGACCCGCCAATTGGCGATTTGTTCAACCGTCTCAGAATTGTGTGAAAATTGGGTCACAGGACCAGCGCGTTACCACGAGTCCAGTGGCGCAAGTTTTGTCGTAATCTGACAAGCGTGCACAAAATATGCACGAGTTCCACAAAAGTTGCGACACGGAGTGTGTCCGCGGATACGGCCTGATTCCGGCGCGCACACGCGTCCGAATCAGTTCCCACAAATTTTTACGTGTCCAGTTACGCTGCATGCACCGTTCGGTACACTTGGTACACGGCTGGGCGGTCCCGTTTGGCGGGGCGCGCTCCGTTTTCTAACTTTTGGAAATCTAGAAAAAGTGGGTGCACGTAGTTGTGTGACAAATTTAATTATGTCCACAACAACTAATAATATAGGGTTATTTAACAGAAAATAAACTAGGTCAAGTGTTCTACATGTATCAAAAAGAATCACTGAATTCGGATCTCTGTGGTGGGAGATACGAACTCGGCAATATGGGTGGTCACTGCAGTTTTCTGCGATCCTAGAATTGGGTCTGCTCGCGCCCACTTTGGATGCTATTTTTCGCCTAGGGGTACACGTTTTTCGAGGTTCATTATATACAAATATGGAAGAGGGTTAAGGGGTGAGTATACCGGTGAAGACGGAATAACGTTTGGTTGAGCGAGTCGACGGAAAACAATTCCGGAGCGAAAGTGCCTCGTGTGGGAATCTGCCGTGCGCGAGGTCGGAGTCGTCGGAATGGTTTGGACGGCTTGGCGGGGTTCTCTGGCTGCGGTGATGGCTCTAGATGAGAAGAGGGGGTCTGGATATTTTAGGTTAGGGTTTTTCAAAGAGATATATATATATATATATATATATATATATATATATATATATATATATATAATAGGGAGAGAGAAAGGAAATAGGTTCGGTCCGTGGAAAAAAAGAAAAGGGAAGAGAATAAGCTTGCTGAATGCTAATAGGGGCATTCTGGGAACAAGTCGCTGAAGGGACGGGTCTGGAGCAAATTGCTAAGGCCAATTGGCGGGTCCTTGCAGCAAGTTGCTAAAGAATGGAAATAGTAGTAGTGTTATGTTATTATTATTATTATTAGTATTAGTAAATTCTTATTTAATTATTCTTTTTCTTTCTTTCCTTTTCCTTTCTAAATATATATATACATATATATATTTGTGTATACATATATATATTATATATATACTCATAAGAAAATTCATGGATTAGAATAATGCACAACATTAGGCTAGCAACTGCTTAAGGGGTCTCCTACATGAAATAAATTTCGAAAAATTCCTGATGGTCCCATAAATCCTCTAAGTGCCCGAACACCTACAATAAAAATTATTAAAAATCTATTTCTCCTATTTAGCACATAATTACCATAATTAAATTATTAATTAATAAAAAAATAATAAATACTATTTTTAGAAATAGGGGTTTTACATTCTACCCAACTTACAAAAATTTTGTCCTCGAAATTGACACTAACCCATATTCATAATGATAACTATAACTCTTACACTACATTGGTATCTAGTAGGACTCCTAAAACTCATGGTTTGCCATTCTAACACTTTCTCATCTATTTTCCATCCACTATTTTATCATCCTCTAACTCGTCTACACTACCCAACTTACAAAATTTTTACTAGTAGTCACATTCTTTGAAGCTATTGTCTAGTTTGTAAGGTAAATACATTTATTGGGTCGAGAATCTTGGGATACCTGTATAGAATCTCATAACTATGACTTTTCCCATAACCGTCAAGTATTATAGTCTAATACTGCCACGCCACCTGGCCAGTATGGCTGCAAGTAATTCGACTACTCTACCAAAATCGTCTGGCGGCAACTGTCGCGACCTCGCCGGCGATTTGTCATAGTCATCAGTTCGTAACAAGTGCCTTCAACTCTTTCATAGGTATAGTCTAAGTTTTTAGGGAGGCACTTAAGGTCTTGACTAACTATTAGGGCTATGATCTAGCTCAAGTGATCTAACAATTCCTACTATGCTGCATGGTGCTACTTAAGGGTTAAACTAATAAAGAATACATATATTGCTATAGTGCATATACATATTAAGAACTCATCCTTAGTTATCAAGCATTACTAACACATTTATGTTTAACTAACAAAATAGGGGTGAGGTTGATATCAAATAATTCATAATGGCACAAAAGATACGACTATGATAGGAAGAGTTAGCACGAGATAAGGAACGAATATAAAAGGAGAAGATGAGTCACCCCAAGAGAGCGAGATAAAATAGGGGAGAATACTACTACTGCTACTCACGTCATCCATTAGCATCGCGTGTATGCCATCTGGGTAGAATATACATACATCCTCATAACTGCTAAGCTACCATATATAAAATTCTACAACTATTTGTACATCTAAGAGCTTGTGTCACAATGGGTTTATGAGTATGCAAAGACAATTATAACTAAAAGGTCGTACCTGTATCTACGGCTTCCTGTGTCTGCTCTCCCATACTTGTCATAATGAGTGCTTGGCCTTGTTCTTGGTTGTTCAACTGGGGTCTAGTCCCCTCCATTTGTGCAGACTGTAGAAGCAGTGGTGGGTCACTTTGGTCTTCTATACTTGAGGGTGTATGCGGTATTCCTGATTCTAATGCCATAGACCTCTGGTTCTGCTGAGGACATCTTCGGGTTTGATGGTGACTTGATCCACATATCATGCACAGCCCCAATCGACGATGAGAGTCTTTATGAATATGACCTATCTTACCACAAAAGTGACAAGTACGGGGGTCCTTGGTTGGATACGGTGCATCACTATCTGGTTGCTGGCGTGTCAAAGGGTGTCTAATGGGTCCTCCTTGCTGTGTCCTTACTGGTCCTTGGTGAATTCTCTGTTGAATTCCGTTTTCCTTGCTGATGACCTCCTGGATCCTGGCCTTTGTCAATAACTCGACATAAGAGATCCGGGACTGTGAGCTAGTATAGTGCTGGAGCTCCTGAGTCAGCCCGCGGTGAAACCTCTTAGGCTTCTCCAAGTCATTAGGTATTAGGACTGTGCCATACTTACTGAGACGGCTTAACTCTGCGTCATACTCATCAACCGTCTTGTCCCCTTGCTCTAGATAGAGGAACTGATCGTACAATGCGTCCCTTACAGTATCCGGGAAGTACTTCCTCTCAAAGCATTCCAAAAATTGTTCCCAAGTCTGACGCGTACTCAACTGGCGCTCCATTGATTCCCACCAGTGATGCGCGTTACCTTCTAACTGAGTCCTCACGCCTATCATCTATAGGTCAGTAGGTAGTTGTGATGCCTCAAACAACTTTTTGGTATTGGCAATCCAGTTCGTGGTCTCCTCTGGACTCTCATTGCCCTTATATGGCTTAGGGCCCATCTGCACAAAGTTCTTGACTGAACCGACCCGAGCTTGTGGTACTGAAGCTAGTGCCTGGGTTGGTACAGGGGCTAGTGCAGCCATTCTCTTAAGTGCTGCCAGAAATTCTAGCCTCTGCTCTGCTGTTTGCTGCCTTTGTTCTTGTATTATCATCTGAAAGAATTAGAACAGCTGCGCTTGGCCATCTTGCGGTGCTAGTGGAGCTGGAAAAGTCCTATTAGGTATCATGGAAGGAGTTGATGGAATTTGATTGTTAGTCAGTCCATCCGGTCCGGGAAGAAGAGGTGTCGTTGAGGTCACTCCTAGTGGTTGCTCGTCGTCCCCTGGAGACGTGTTGTCCCCGGTGGCGGCATGCCCGTTATGCAAATTCATCTCTCTGCAAGAGATGGACGAAGGATTAAGAAGAGTACATGAATCAAGCAGGATGCAAGAACTTAGTAGGACATGTTGGAAGGAAGGTAAGTTATAGTCAAGTGTGGATGAGATCTAAAATTCTAATCCTAGGTGCAGGCCCGCTCGGTACAGTTACGTAACCGAAACGGCTAACTTGACCTGCATGGGCCACCACAAAAACATGTCACACTCCAGTCCCAAATACGTAGGACTAGGAACACGTAAGCATGCCAGCCGCATGGATATGGCAACTCCAATATATGGAAACCATAACCCATACGTACGCTGTAATATGAATATAAACTCACATGTGGTATATATAATGTCACAAGTCACAGATATGCTAATCTCATCCACACAACAAGTCATAGAAAAGAAATACTAAACTAGAATAAGGAGTCTGAAATATCCAGAAAATAATAGTCGGGTGGAGACAAATCCACTACCCATGACTATATCCAAAACTAAAATGAGAGAGGAGTATAAAGTCTCCAATGTAAAATAATATGAAGACAGAAGTGCATCAGCTAAAAGAATCCATCGACAGATAATCAGCGATGCTCAGAAGGTAAGACCTCCTCGACAGAAAATAATGCGTCAGGTCCAGGCCCGTACTCCTGCAAATACTCAAGAGCAGATACACCTGGCAGAGGACCAGGTCCTCAGAGGGACGTAACAAGATACAGAAAATACGAGCCAATTTGAATACAGTAAACATGCATATGGTTTAAAAATAGATAAGTACGCTGTACAAGATAATCTATATGAATGCAATTGAGGACAACTTTTCGACGTATGGGCAAGGGTAGGTTACTCGATCTACCTCACAACTCACACACACGTCAATGGACATCAGAAATCGATATACCGCGGGGGTAGCGACCAGCGAGACTCCATAAATCGATATACCGCGGGGGTAGCGACCAGCGCGACACACGCCCGTAGTGCGAGCTATATACTACGGTTTACCAGAGTGGTTAAAAGCCCATACGCCTAATGATTGTCCTCTATGATACTAAGTGTCATGTGTGTGTCAACATATCTAATACATAGTAATGACTGAAAGAAAACTACACATGCAAGAATAAACAGAAATGAAATAAATATAAAAAAATATAAATAGCATGCAAAAGTACTGTAACAATTTGGCAAGGTATCTTGCCTGGTAAGAAAGCTGCAAGGTGTACTGTCCAGAAGTCAAACGCACAGGATCAAAAGCTATGGCCGCAGAACAATATCTTCGGATGCTGAACTAAACATCACCAACATTTCTGGAATGAGCAAAATAGCTAAAAAGCACATCCCTTTCGTCCAATTTGGACACAGGGGCAAAACGGTAATTTCGGACAAAAGTGGGGTCCACGTGTGGCCCACTTTGCACCGAAAAATGTGCCGAGAGTAACAGTCTCTAAATGGGACAAACAATAGGTCAAACAACTCTAAATGTCAATATGAACCCAACGATATGTCCAAATGTGGATTCCGATGAGCCAAACACAATTTTGTCCAAAAAGTCAATTGTGGGACCCGCCAATTGGCAATTTGGTCAACTGTCTCAGAATTGCGTGAAAATTGGGTCACAGGACCAGCGCGTTACCATGAGTCCAGTGGCGCAAGTTTCGTCGCAATCTGACAAGCGTGCACAAAATACGTGCGAGTTCCACAAAAGTTGTGACACGGGGTGTTTCTGCGGATACGGCCTGATTCCGGCGCGCACACGCGTCCGAATCAGTCTCCACAAATTTTTACGTGTCCGGTTACACTGCATGCACCGTTCGGTACACTTGGTACACGGCGGGGCGGTCCCGTTTGGCGGGGCGCGCTCCGTTTTCCAACTTTTAGAAATCTGGAAAAAGTGGGTGCGCGTAGTTTTGTGACGAATTTAATTATGTCCACAGCAACTAATAATATAGGGTTATTTAACAGAAAATAAACTAGGTCAAGTGTTCTACATGTATCAAAAAGAATCACCGAATTCGGATCTTTGTGGTGGGAGATACGAACTCGGCAATATGGGTGGTTACCGCAGTTTTCTGCGATCCCAGAATTGGGTCTGCTCGTGCCCACTTTGGCCGCTGTTTTTCGCCTAGGGGTACACATTTTTCGAGGTTGGCTATAATACAAATATGGAAGAGGGTTAAGGGGTGAGCATACCAGTGAAGACGGAACGACGTTTGGTTGAGCGAGTCGACGGAAAATAATTCCGGAGCGAAGGTGCCTCGTGTGGGAATCTGCAGTGCGCGAGGTCGGAGTCGTCGGGATGGTTTGGACGGCTTGGCGGGGTTCTCTGGCTGCGGTGACGGCTCTAGATGAGAAGAGGGGGTCTGGATATTTTAGGTTAGGGTTTTTGAAATATATATATATATATATATATATATATATATATATATATATATATATATATATATATATATATATATATATATATATATATAATAGGGAGAGAGAAAGGAAATAGGTTCGGTCCGTGGAAAAAAAGAAAAGGGAAGAGAATAAGCTTGCTGAATGCTAATAGGGGCGTTCTGGGAACAAGTCGCTGAAGGGGCGGGTCTGGAGCAAATTGCTAAGGCCAATTGGCGGGTCCTTGCAGCAAGTTGCTAAAGAATGGAAATAGTAGTAGTGTTATGTTGTTATTATTATTATTATTATTATTAGTAAATTCTTATTTAATTATTCTTTTTCTTTCTTTCCTTTTCCTTTCTAAATATATATATACATATATATATTTGTGTATACATATATATTATATATATACTCATAAGAAAATTCATGGATTAGAATAATGCACAACATTAGGCTAGCAACTGCTTAAGGGGTCTCCTACATGAAATAAATTTCAAAAAATTTCTGATGGTCCCATAAATCCTCTAAGTGTCCGAACACCTACAATAAAAATTATTAAAAATATATTTCTCCTATTTAGCACATAATTACCATAATTAAATTATTAATTAATAAAAAAATAATAAATACGGTTTTTAGAAATAGGGGTTTTACAACAGCCAACTGGGTTCGTCGTGATGGGTCACGAGGATAAAGTATACAAGCTTCATAAAGCCTTGTATGCTCTATGTCAGGCGCCACGAGCATGGAACTCAAGGCTTGATGCATACTTGTTGTCACTTGGTTTCAGCAGATGCCCATAAAAGCATGCCATGTACATGCGCTGTCAAGAGAACGAGGTGCTGCTTGTTGGAGTCTATGTTGATGACTTTATTATCACCGACTCAAATCTTAGACATGTGGAGGAGTTCAAGCAGTAGATGAAAGGTGAGTTTGCGATGAGTGATCTCGGCGACCTCAGCTACTACCTTGGCATAGAAGTACAACAAGGTGCCAATGAAGTCAAGCTGAAGCAAACGGCCTACGCCAAGAAGATCCTCGAGAAGACCAGTTCGTTGGAGTGCAATGCAAGCAAAACAACCATGGAAACAAAGCTGAAACTTACCAAGTCAGATACAAGTCCAAAGGTGGATGCAACACACTACCGGAGTATCGTCGAAAGTCTTCGATACTTGACGCACATCCGGCCCGATATCGTATACTCCGTTGGCATGGTGAGTCGCTTCATGGAGGCACTGACGCAGACTCATTACGCTGCCATCAAGCAGATACTGCAATATGTGAAGGGAACATGTAACGCCCAAGTCCCAAAATACGTAGGACTACGAATGCGTAACATGCCAGCTACGCATTCGACCAGACTCTGGTCCGACTCGAATACGTATAAGCTATATAATAAGGGTAACTATCTAAGAATAATGAAATATCTATGTCTTAATCCACATAAAGAACAAAATATCAAAAATGAACTACATGTGCTAAAGTCGGCTGTCCAGTAACACATAAGCTCGAATAGACTCGAGAAAGAAATATGAGTCTATAAAGCTAGGCTACATCAGCTGATGAATAAACAATATGAATAAATAACCATAACTCCGGTAGAAATAATATAACTACCTGGCAACAATGCATATAAGACAAAGCAACACACATCAGCAACTCCATGCAGGTTCTACAACGGTCTATGCTGCAAAACTGACAAGGGACCAGGTCCTCAGGGGGACGTAACAAGGTACAAGAAACAGCTTGCCAAAGTAAAATAGTATAATGCCACATACTCAAAGGTAAACTAATATAACCATCTAAGTGATATGCACGTGAGAGCATCACTCGCACTCAGGCTGAAGCCACTACAGGCTCTGTATCGGGGAGCCCATAGCAGCAAGTAATATCACGTAGTCCAATATAGGTGCCAAAGCACCTCCAGTAGTATATTATATATATAAATAATCAGTCTGTAGTATGGTGTGTCACTCTCCACCCAATGTAACCTCACATCTCATATCCATGATGTCTCATATCCATAACATGCAAGATCATGACCTCTAGCTAGTACAACGAGTCATAATGATATATCTATATATGCAAGTCTCATATCATGAATCCTGGAAGCCTATACAGAATCACCATGAATAATTCAAGAAATATTCTGTCACATGAAATAGTGTCAAGTGTCTTATGGTATAGCATACTTAGTAAAGCAAGAACGCAAAATATCATCGTGGTATCAACTCTCTAAGTGACGTTATTCGACTCAGCGTGCGACGTCTACACCCGAATCATGCGACGTCTACACCCGAATCATGTTCGGATGCTAAGAAATGTCTCACGGTCCTAGGTTGAACATGCACAATACAATAATATATAAAAGAAACACAAGTCGATAATATAACAGAATTTACTATAAGTTGGCAAGGTACACTTGCTTGGGTTCTGAACTCCGTCAACTACTCCTATAAAAGTAGAATTTGCAAGTACGCCTTCAGATGCTTAAATAAACATTACTAATACTCTCAGAATACTTGAAATAGCTAGGATTGACTAACCATAAGTCCAATTTGGACACAGGGGCAAAATTGACAGTTTTGGGTTAAAGCGGGATCCACATGTGGCCTACTTCGCATCGAAAAATGTGCTAGAGATAAATTTTTTTAAATTTAGCAAACTTAGTGTCTACAAGTTCAGAACGATGACACAAATTTAATAAAATATCCGAAATTGGATTCCGGTGAGCCGGTCATGAAATCATCCGTCAAGTGAAACCGTGGGACCCGCGAAATGGTATTTCATCAAAGTTCTCAGAATTTAACCAAACTTGGTTTACATGACCAACGTAACGCTGTGAATCCGATGGCACAAGTTTCGTTGTGAAACGAAAAGCATACACAAAGTTATGACAAGTGTCAGAACAGGCCGATACGGTATTTTTTGACGGATACACGTTGGTTTCGGTGTGCATGCACATCCAAATCAAGTTTGACAAAATTCTACAAGTCCGCGTTGACGATACGTGCCTTTCGATAAAATCCTTACATGACGAAGTTATCTCGTTTGGCGGGATGCACCCCGTATTAAAAAATTTGGGTTTACGAAATCAAGTTTTTGGTCAAATTTGACGTTGAATAATCAACAGATAAATTAACAATAAAATAAACTAATTGAAGAGATTAAATCTTGGTTATATTGTCTTTAATTTGGAAGAAGAAATTCGAATTTTGGTTCATTATTTTGAAAGAAAATGGCTTTGGAAAATGGGGTGTTGGGACAGTTTCTTATAATCCTGCAATCAAGTTTTTCTTGATTTTGGATCGCGATTTGCGATCAACTTAGAACGATTTAAAATAAACCATTTGAAGGGAGTTGAGGGCATATAGGTTATGGGTTTACCTGTGAAATTGGTTTGGAAAACCATGGAGCGATGGAGGAGAAAAGTAGCTACAAAGTAGGGGTTTGGGCTACGCTGCTGCTGCTGCTGATGCTTTCGCGTGGGCGGCTCGGGCGCGCGACGGTTGAAGTCGTCGACGACGACGGTCGGTGGTGTGTCTGGTCAGTAGGAGAGATGCCGAGGGGGTCTGGTCTCTGGTCTATATATAGGGAGTGAGGGGGTTAGGAATTGGTAACGAGGGGTCGTCAGTTTCTGGAGGGGAACGGAGGGGGTCGCGGCTGTTACAGAAGGTGTAGAAATCGGGGGCTGGGCGGTTCTCAGGATTTGAATTGAAGAGTTGGGTTACTGTAGCTAAACGGGTTTGGATGTGGGTTTAGGGTTTATATAATAATTATTATTAACCATATATATATATATATATATATATATATATATATATATATATATATATTGCCATTTAAAAATAGGTGTGTACCTCAAATAATTTCTAGAAAAATCTATAATACTTTAATAATAGTTGTACACCCAAAAATATATTTTTGTGTAATATTTGTACTATACATATATAACTATACAAGTTAATAAATTCATTTATATTTTTCTAATTAGCTAAAAATAATGAAATTTTTTCCTTAATCTCAATAATTACATAATACCAATAATAAAATAGTAAAAATAATAAAATTTAAAATTTAAAAAAATTAGGGGGTTTATAATCTATCAAACTTATAAAAATTTCATCCTCAAAATTAAAAATAAACATGGTAGAAAAGATTTTAGTTAAGCAAGGTCGCACTTGTTTATCAAAAGATGGGGGATACAGTTACCAATGGAGTCCTACTTTGACGTCGCATTCTAAAAATAAGGGTACACTTAATCAAGGCTCTACCCAACTTATAGAAATTAAGTTGGTACCAGGAACTATAGTCATGATCATATTTCTAAGGGTTTTAGAAAGTCTAAGTTCAAGGAGGTATACGAGATGGTGAGGATTTTGTGACCGTTGTCACAGCCTATCAAAGGATATCTAGGTACTACCATGGCGTTAATGAGTCAATAACTCAATAAAGGAAGTTTACCAGTTCTCTTTGCTTCTAATTAGATTACGAGTCTACAAGACAATAGAAAATATCATAGCCAAATACAACTAGGGTGAAATAGTACCGAGGAACACTTCATCACATATCATGGATGCCGATGAATGGTTCAGCAATAAGCGTCAAAAGATGATATAACTCATCAAGGTGATTAGTATTGTGTAAAGAGTATAAGGGTTCAATTTAGTGCAACACAAGTGTAGGTTGGCATGAATGGACTACGGGTACATTAGTGGTTAGAGTAATTGGGTTGCCGATGTACAAATTAATTTAATTAAAATGGAATTGAATATTTAAGTATAGGTTTTCTAGAAGGAGGTATGCCACGAATGTTATGGGGTCTATATGGAGCATGAGAGTGTATATTTGGGCGTAACAACTAGGTCATGAGTGATGTAAGTCCAGTTAGGCTCAGACCCTATTGGTCAAAAATCTAAATTCTTGGCCCTAATCAGTTTATATTTAACCCACAACATTCAGCTATCATGCCTATAAGACTTGTATCTTCTATTTATACTTCTCTACCAGGTGTAATCTATACTCTAAGGGTCTTGTGATAATCCTCTATAGAATAACCATCAAGTCAGTATGTGATTCTGAACCTGTGTTTAATTTTTGAAGTTCGTATCACTTTGAGACTAGTCGACAATTTCTACTCGCACTAAGTTCCAAAAATTCTAAAAATATTACAGTTCATAAATACTAAAATTATTATCCCTCAAGTTCATATCAAAATTCCTTCTAATTGGATTATGCGACCATAATATCTTTCTCTTATCATTTGTTTCCTACGCACCTTCATATCCTTTTAGTATGTTAATCTTATTTTAACTTTAAGCTTCGCCAATCATGACCCAGTACTTTTTGCTTCATATTATAGATCTTCTAGGCAACTACCGAGTGATAAATCTTCAGTCCTTCCTAGATCCTTCTCTTAATTTAAAATGCTTAAGATCATGTACTCCTCGTAACTCTTCTTGTTATCATTCTAGCTTCTTCACTTTGAACCTAAGATTTCTTGTTTATTCCATGTATACCCTTCATCCAAACTACATGATTACCAGCTTGTAATAGCTTATCATCTATTATAGGCAATTCACTATATCAAGACTATAACATCTTATCAAAACTCTCATCCTTCAACCTATTTGCTCTATCACGGATATTAGCTTATCTACTCAAGTAATCACGTGTGGAACTCACTTGTTCAATTAACACCGACAACCCCAATAATCAAGTATATCTAGTTTGATTTCGAAAGCTATACTTTAGTACTTGAGTTATCTAATTACTCAAACATTTGGTCTAGCAATCTACCTATCTATTTAGTCCAGACCTATAGTCATCAATAATTTAAAAGGGACATAAGATCTAATTTTGATACTAAAAGTCACAAGACAACTTGAGATTTAACCACTATGGCCTGCTACGTAAGGTTCTAATTTTTTAAGGTCATAATACAATTTCTTGTATCACCATCATAAGCCACAACTGATCCCTAGCATCTAGCTATGTATTTCATAAAGTATTCCAGTGCATTTGAATCAAACCATCTTTCTAACTTCTAATACTTGCAAAATATTGCTATTTTAAGCAAGGGTAAGGTTTTATTAGTTCTAGGCCTCTAATACTATATTCAATTCTCATGCTAACAATCTACACTAGCTCTAGCATATATGAATAACCTATCTACCTATCCTACTAAGGGTAACCGTCTTCTCAAAATTTATATCCAGCATGCCTTCTTCTGTCTTGACAAGGATCTGCTTCTGAAAGAAACACCGCGCACGAACGTCCATCTCTCTGAAATAAGGAGAGATAATAAACAATAATAAGGATGTTGAGGGGAATAAAAGAGTATAATTATGAAGTCCAAGAGCGATAATCAAATGCTAAGAAATTTTTAAATCAGTTATGGATTGAGATACTAATACTGCTAATCCGGATTACAGGCTCGCTCGGTACTGGAAAGTAACCAAAATAATTTAATTAGACCTGTATGGGCCACCACAAATATATGTAATGCCCCAGTCCCAAAATACGTAGGATTATGAATACGTAACATGCCAACTACGCATTCGACTAGACTCTGGTCCAACTCGAATACATATAAGCTGTATAATAAGGGTAACAATCTATGGATACTAAAATATCTATGTCTCAATCCACATAAAAAATAAAATATCAAGAATGAACTACATGTGCTAAAGTCGGCCGCTCAGTAACACATAAGCTCGAATAGACTCGAGAAAGGAATATGAGTCTATAAAACTGGGCTACATCAGTAGATGAATAAACAATATGAATAAATAACCATAACTCCGGTAGAAATGATATAAGTACCTGGCACCAATGTCTGCAAGACAAAGCAACACATATCAACAACTCTAGGCAGGCTCCACAACGGTCTATGCTGCAAAACTGGCAAGGGACCAGATCCTCAAAGGGACGTAATAAGGTACAAGAAACAATATGCCAAAGTAAAATAGTATAATACCACATACTCAAGGGTAAACTAATATAACCATCTAAGTGATATGCACGTGAGAGCATCACTCGTACTCAGGCTGAAACCACTACAGGCTCTATGTCGGGGAGCCCATAGCAGCAAGTAATATTACGTAGTCCAGTATAGGTGCCAAAGCACCTCCAGTAGTATAGTATAGTATAGTATACTGTATATATATATATATATATATATATATATATATATATATATATATATATATTTATATATATATATATATATATATAATCAGCCTGTAGTATGGTGTGTCTCTTTCCACCCAATATAATCTCACGTCTCATGTCCACGACGTCTCATGTCCATAACACGCAAGATCATGACCTCTAGCTAGTACAACGAGTCATAATGATATATCTATATATGCAAGTCTTATATCACAAATTCTGTAAGCCTATACAGAATCACCATAAATAACTCAAGAAAGATTATGTCACATGAAATAGTGTCAAGTGTCCTATGGTATAGCGTACTTAGTAAAGCAAGCACGCAAAATAGGATCGTGGTATCAACTCTCTAAGTGACGTTACTCGACTCCGCGTACGACGTCGACACCCGAATCATGTTCGGACGCTAAGCAATGTCTCACGGTCCTAGTTTGAACAAGTACAATACAAGAATATATAAAAATAAATACAAGTCGATAATATAATAGGATTTACTGTAAGTTGGCAAAGTACACTTGCCTGGGTTTGAACTCCGTTAACTGCTCCTGTAAAAGTAAAATCTGCAAGTACGCCTCCGGATACTGAAACAAACATCACCAATGCTCTCAGAATACTTGAAATAGCTAGTATTGACTACCCATAAGTCCAATTTGGACACAGGGGCAGAATTGACAGTTTTGGGTCAAAGCGTGTCACGCCCTAGTCCCAAAATACCGAGGGACCAGATACGTGGCAATGGCCAGTAGCACACACTGATGGACAAACCTAATTTAATGGATCCATCAGGGCGCAATTAAGCTGTAATACAATAATAAGTAGGTCCAATAATATAAGTCACAGTCTATACTAATCTCATCCACAACAGATAATCACAGATCAAATGCCCGAATAATGTAAATAAAATAAACTGACAAATCTCAATCAAAATGTCTCGGAGAACAATCCGGGAATAAGTCTGATACATTAATGCAATAGACTGGAAAATAAAGGAACTGGAAATAAAAATAAATGAGTATCTCAAGACAATACTCAGGAGAAGTCCTCTGGTACGATATCATCCTCGGGTGTCGGTACAGCTCCTGTATCATCTCCTGCTGCGGTCCCGTATACCTCGGGAAAGATCTCGTCTGCAAATCCTGGGGACATAATCCGAATCCAGGTCCTCAGGGGACATAGCAAGGTACAGAAAATACAAGCCAAAATGAATGCAGTGCAGCAGATAATGAAATAAATAGGGTAAGTATGTAACCATCTATGTAAAAATGCAAATGAGAGCATTACTAGTGCTCAGGCCGAAGCCACTACAAGCTCTGTGTCGGGGAGCCGGTAGCGGTAATAACCGGTAGTGGGCCAAGCTTGGCTTCCGAGTCTTGTGCCTCTCAATAATAGGGGTTTATATATATATGATCAGCCTGTAGCCTGTGTGTCTCTCTCCACCCAATGTAATCACGCCTCTCATGACCATAACGTCTCATGTCCATGTTAAGCGGGATCATAGCTAATGTAACAAGTCATAAAGTATCTAAGAATATAGTATCTCTGTCAAGTCCTGTATCCTATACAGAATCACCACGAATATCTCGGGAAGATTCTGTCTCATAAATAGTGTCAAGTGTCCTGGGTCATATGGTACTTGATAAGACAAGTACGAGAATATAAAGTGTCACGAATATCCATCTCTAGATGACAATACTCAACACCGCGTACAGTGTTGGCATCCGACTAATAATCGGACGCTAAGTACGTCACACGGTCCTAGGTTAAGCATGCACAACAATATAATGAAGCAAGAAAAATATATAACAATACTGTAGAGTTTGGCAAGGTACACTTGCTTGGGGTTCTGGCTCCAACTGTAGCTCTGGTCTCAGTGTGATCTGCAGGTACTACTCCGGTTGCTAAAATAACCATCACCATTAGATTCAGAAAATATTAAATAGCTAGAAACGCCTGTCCTTGAGTCCAATTTGGACACAAGGGCAAAAATGATATTTCCGGGTCAAAGCGGGGTCCACATGTGGGCCACTTTGCACCGAAAAGCGTGTCAGGGTCAAAGGTCTCCAAATTTCTCAAACTCAGTGTCTACAAGTCAGGAACGATGATACAAACCCAACGGAACTTTCAGAATTGGATTCCGATGAGCCGATCACAAAATCGCCCGTCAAGTGGAGCCTGTGGGGCCCACGATACGCGATTTTGTCAACGTTCTCAGAATCGAACCAAACTTGGGTCACAGGACCAGCGTATCGCTACGAGTCCTATGGCGCAAGTTTTGTCTCGATCCGACATATGTACACGAAGTTATGACGTATTCCAGAACCAACAGATACGGGGCGGTGTCGGCGGATACGCGTTGATTTCGGTATGCACGCACATCCGAATCAACTTCTGCGAAATCTCACACGTCCGTATCGACAGCGCGCATGTTTCAATAAAGACCGTGTGCGACCAAGTCGTCCCGTTTGGCGGGACGTACTCAGTTCCGGGGTAAAATGGGGTATTATTTTTCCTGTTTTTGGATCGCGGTTCGCGATCACCACAGGACGCGATGCACCGAGCGGGTTGTACGGGCACCGAGAGGGTCATATAGTCTACGCGTTGCAACTGACGGAATAAAAAACAGAGTTACAAGGAGAGAGAAAATGCTACCTGAACAGGGCTCTGGAAACCAAATTTTTCGTGTCCAACACGACACAAAGTGGGCCGTGTCCGAGTCCACGCGACCTAGGGTTAAGGTTTCGAACTGCTGGGGCATCGCTGGAGGACGGCGAGGTCGGGCCGGGGGCTGGAGGTGGCCGAGGGCGGTGTGGCGGCACGTTGGGAGGTGGCGCAGGCGGTCGACGGCTGGGCAGTGGGCCGGAGGGGGCTGCGGGGCCTGCTGTGCTGCCGAGGGGAGGGGAAAGGAGGAGGAGAGGGAGCTGGGCAGCGCTGGTGAGGGCGGGCACGGCGGGGAGGTGGCTGGGCAGCGAGGCAGAGCCAGGGGAGGAGTCGGGGAGAGGTGTAGCGTCGGAGGTGGCTAAACTCGAGGGGAGTCGTTCGTCCGGCGGAGAGGGAGAAAGGAAAGTCGGGGATGGCGACTGCGTCGGGGTGTCCGGTGGCGCTCACGGCGAGGCGCCGGAGGAGGCGGGCTTAGCGCTGGAGGGGGCGGCCTGCTGGTTCTCGAGGAGCGGCGAGGTCAGGCGGCCGGGTGGTCCTAGGGTTCAGGCTGTGAGGGGGAAGTTGGCCGGAGACGGGTCTGCGGGGATGACGAGGGGTGGCCGATGGTCGGGCTGCTGCGGGGGGGGGGGGGGTCCGGCGGAGGAGGAGAGAGCGCTCGAGCGGCGGCGTGGAAGTCGAGAAAGGCGGCGGCATGGAAGTCGAGGCGCTTAAATAGGCACGCCGTCGCGGATGAAGTCGGAATAGGTTTAGGGTTTGGTTAGGGTTAACGGGTCCGGGTCGGGTTCGACTCGGATCCGACCCGACCCGACCCGTTAAGCTGGGTGGGTTCGATTCAGTATAGCGGTTCGGTTTGAGTTGGGTTGGTTTGGTTTAATTTGGTTTATTTGGAATAAACCCGGTTTATTTCTAGGTTTAAATTGGTTTATTTATTTACTAGATTTTAGGGCTTTAAACGCGTTTTCGGAGTCCAATAAATTCTCGGAAAATTATCCTATGTCCGGTTTTCCATTTTACACCATAAAATATTATTTCCATAATATTTTAATATTAATTACAGTAATTAAAAATCATTTAATTACCAAAAGCCTAGGTTTTTAATTACAGAAAATTTCAGAAAATTTGTGAAAAGCCAAATTAGAAATTACTGAAAATTAAGGGGCTTACAAAGCGGGATCCACATATGACCCACTTCGCACCGAAAAATGTGCCAAAGATAAATTTCTTCAAATTTAGCAAACTTCGTGTCTACAAGTTCAGAACGCTGACACAAACTCAACGAAATATCTGAAATTGGATTTCGGTGAGCCGATCACGAAAATACCCGTCAAGTGGAACCGTGGGTCCCGCAAAATGGTGTTTCGTCAACGTTCTCAGAATCAAACCAAACTTGGATCATAGGACCAGCGTAATGCTGCGAATCCGCTGGCACAAGTTTAGTTATAAAACGACAAGCACACACGAAGTTATGATAACTGTCAGAACAGGTCGATACGGTATTTTTTTATGGATACGCATTGATTCTGGTGTGCACGCACATCCTAGTCAAGTTTCACAAAATCACACATGTTCGTGTTGACGATACGCGTATTTCCGTAAAATCCTCACACGATGAAGTCACCTAGTTTGGCGGGACGCATTCCGTATCGAGAAATTTTGGGTTTACAAAATCAAGTTTTTGGTCAAATTCGACGCTGAATAATCAACAATAAAATAAACTAATTAAAGAGATTAAATCTTGGTTATGTTGTCTTTAATTTGGAAAAAGAAATTCAAATTTTGTTTCATTGGTTTGAAAGAAAATAGCTTAGAAAAATTGGGTGTTGGGACAGTTTCTTATGATCCTGCAATCAAGTTTTTTTTTGATTTTGGATCACGATTTGCGATCAACATAGAACGATTTAAAATAAACCATTTGAAGGGACTTGAGGGCGTATAGGTTGTGGGTTTACCTACAAAATTGGTTTAAAAAACTTTGGAGCGAGGGCGGAAAAAACTAGCTACGAAGTAGGGGTTTGGGCCACGCTACTGCTGCTGATGCTTTCGTGTGGGCGGCTCAGGCGCGCGGCGGTTGAAGTCGTCGACGGAGACGGTCGACGGTGTGTCTGGTCGGTAGGGGAGATATTGAGGGGGTCTGGTCTCTGGTATATATATAGGGAGTGGGGAGGTTAGGAATAGGTAACGAGGGGTCGTCAGTTTCGGGAGGAGAACGGAGGGGGTCGCGGCTGTTACAGAAGGTGAAGGGGTCGGGGGCTGGGCAGTTCTCAGGATTTGAACGGAAGAGTTAGGTTACTGTAGCTAAACGGGTTTGGGTGCTGGTTTAGGGTTTAGGGTTTATATAATTATTATTATTAACCACATATATATATATATATATATATATACTATATAAAAATATGTTTGTACCTCAAATAATTTCCAGAAAAATCTACAATACTTTAATAATAGTTGTATACCCAAAAATATATTTTTTGTGTAATATTTGTAATATACATAAATAACTATACAAGTTAATAAATTTATTTATATTTTTCTAATTAGCTAAAAATAATAATTTTTTTTCCTTAATCTCAATAATTACATAATATCAATAATAAAATAGTAAAAATAATAAAATTTTAAAATTTTAAAAAATTAGGGGGTTTACAACACATTACATTATGGCCTTGAGTTTGTCAGAGGACAAGCAAAGGAGCAGCTTCAAGGCTACTGTGATAGCGACTTGGCCGGAGATTTGGACGACCGTAAGAGTACCAATTGGATCATCTTTTACTTCTGTAAATGCCCGATCACTTGGACGTCACAAAAACAGAAGACAATAGCATTTTCTTCGTGTAAGATGGAGTATATGGCAGCGTCGGCAGCAGCAGCTTGTCAAGCAATTTGGCTGAATCGCATGGTGGAGATGATGACAGAGAGTGCAATTTGTTAAGAAAATCTACTGGTGGACAACAAGTCTGCAATTGCCTTGGTGAAGAATCATATTTTTCATGACAGGATCAAGCATATAGATGCACACTATCATTTTATCAAGGAGTGTTTCGAGAATGGGCAGGTTGATGTGGAGTACGTGAGCTGCAAAGAGCAAGCTGCAGACATCCTGACAAATGCTCTGAACTGATCCATGTTTGAAGAGCATCATAGGAACATTGGAGTCAAGGATCTCTCAGAGTGAAGTCCAGATTAGGGGGAACATCTGAGCAATAATCAGGACTTGGTCCTTAGCTGTTCCTTGCATTCTGCATAGTAGTTGAAGTGGCACCCTTGAGAATAGGTCCACAAGCATGCACGTTCCAGATCCTACATTGTATCTCCATCAGCGTGTATGGAGTAACTTTAGGCATGTTAGTTATTTGCTTTCATGTATTTAAGCAGTCTAGTTGTAACTCTTTCTAAAAAAAGTTGAATCAAGCATTATCAATACCACAAAGTTCCTATTTCTGCTTTGCCTTCCACGAGAGTTTGTTGTATCCTCTGAGTGTCACAAACAAACACCTATTTGTGCGATCCCTTTGAGCCAACAAAGGGGTGCTCATGTTACCTCAATGAGCGCTGATGAGAAACTATGGGGATGGGGGTGCGGATTCGGAGATGCCGATATTGAGGGCAAGCTTCAACGTTCGGCTCGGCAGATGTCTTGCTCAGCGAGTCTGTGCGGGGTGTTGTTCGCTGCTTGGAGAGGTGATAAGGAGGAGGCGATCAGAAGGTGCAGAATCAGAGGAGATGGTGTCGGTCATGTGGGAGGCAAAGTTGTGGCCTACGACCGAACGGTTGGACTAGGATACCGACGTAGAGTGGGGAAGGGATAGGGTCAACGCCAGATCAACACTCGAAGCCGACGGGGACCGACGGAGGATGTCGTGGACGACCTGGCTGAGAGGGAGGAGGTTGGTGCTGTGCAGCGGTAGGGAGTAGCATCAGGGGGCCCGAGGGGTCGTTGGAGGAGGGAGGAATGGGGTGGTCGGGCGCAGCCGTCGGGGTGGCGTGGAGTGGACGAGCGTATTTCTCTACCGGAGCATGGTAAAGCGAGTGCAGCAACAGCTCGGTTTTGGCTGAGGCGTCATGGAGGAACTATTAGGTTTTGTAGTGTGGAGGCGAGGTGAGAAATATTCACGAGGTAGAGAATAATGAGGGGGAAGGAGGCTTGGTATATGAAAAAAACTTCTTGGGTAATAGGAGGAGGGGAGACTGGTTGGAAATCTGGGAAGAAGTAAAAACAAAAGGGCTGGTTGGCTTTAGCAGTAAGGGACGGGGTATTCATCTCACACTGTGCGCTTGCACAGAGTGGTCGAGCGGAGCGTACTGCTCATTGTCCCCTTTGCAGGAAGGGAAAATAGGAAGGCGGGAAAAAGGAAAATTTAAATTTTCTATTTGGGCCGGGTCACTGGGTACGTCCAAGGAAAAATAAATTCCTACTGGGCGGAGAAAATATTATTTGCTGGTTCAAGCAATGGATTGCTTTTTGTGAGCACCCTAATTTTTTTCATAGGGTTAGTTCGATAATTAATAATTAATTATTTTACTTTAATATTTATTCGATAATCTAATTGAACTTTGGAAATCAACCACCATGGGTTTAAGATCTTGAGAGCAACACTAGCCCTTTCCTTCCAACCAACCTAGCATGCTCGACTTAGACGAGTCAAATTAGGCTCCTACCATGACTGTCCCTCACAAATTCGCAATCCCATACCTTATTTTGGTCGCACAACTTTTGCGACATAATTACGAGGAAACGATGTTTAATTAACCCTTTGTCGTGGCGTACGATTTTAACACGCTACACCAACCCATTGCTTCCAACTAAATTCATACTATGAGCCTAACTGGTCCTATTACGCACATGGCACTCGAGTTGCGTTATTCGAACCCCCTACATGCTCCCAATATAATATTAAGTAAAAAATAGAATTTTATGGATTTATTTAATTATTTTAATATTCATATTTAGTAAATACTTTTTTAATTAATATAAATTTGGTTGTAGATTATTTATTGGAGGAAATATAAATTTTCTAGAATTTTTTCAAGTGCCTAACTATTTTTGAATTTTTTTTACATATAATTATTGTATAAACAAAACAAAGAAAAAGAAATAAACCTAAGACCCTAACCCTACCCGTTAACCCAAACCCATTAACTAAACCTAAACACTAAACCCCCCATCCACGTACAGTAGCCTTCCCCCCTCATATATATATATATATATATATATATACATTACAACCTAAAACCCTAACCCTCGCCTACACCACCTCCACCAACCGCCAGAGCTGCCGATCGCCGCAGCCCCGACGACCGCCGCAGCAGCGCCGGAGCGCCGCCGCAGCAACCGTGCGACTGGCAGCAGCAGTAGTACACAACCTTGTGCCCCCCTTCGCGCGAAGCTTTCGCCCTCCTTACTCGTCCGTTTTGTTCCCCGTCTTCGCTGGTATGTTCACAACCTAACCCTCTAGGATTTTCTTCAAGTGGAACGAATTTAGGCACCCGAGTTTGATCGAAAAATCGACTGGAAGTTGACCGAAAAATGTTTAACAACAGTTCCAAAATTCAGTCCAAGTACCCCTATTCATGTCCAGTTCTGGATGTTCTGTTGGGTTCGTATTGCCGTTCTGGACTCATAGACACTAAGTTTGATTAATTTGGAGAACTTTGTCTTTGGCACATTTTACGGTGCGAAGTGGGCCACATGTGGACCTCACTTTGACCTAAAACTGTCAATTTTGTCCCTGTGTCCAAATTGGACTTATAAGTAGTCAATCCTAGCTATTTCAAGTATTCTGAGAACATTGATGATATTTATTTCAGCACCCGGAGGTGTACGTGTAGATTCTACTTTCTCAGGAGCAGTTGACGGAGTTCAGAACCCAGGCAAGTGTACCGTGCCAAACCTGCAGAGATTCTGTTATATTACTTGCTTGTGTTCTTTTATTATATATCCTTCTGTGATGTATCTGTTCAACCTAGGACCGTGAGACGTTGCTTAGCGTCCGAACAAGAATCGGGTGTCGACGCCGTAAGCGGAGTCGTACAACGTCACTTAGAGAGTTGATTCTGTGATCCTATATTTTTACGCGCTTGCTTTACCAAGTATGCCATACCGTAGGACACTTGACACTATTTCATGTGACAGAATCTTTCCTGAGATATTTATAGTGATTCTATATAGGCTTATAAGATTCGTGATATGAGACTTGCATATTACATGGATATTACTATGACTCGTTGTACTAGCTAGAGGTCATGATCTTGCGTGTTATGGATATGAGACGTCGTGAACATGAGACATGAGGTTACATTGGGTGGGGAGAGACACACATGCTGCAGGCTGATTACATACATATATATTTATTATTGTGGTGCTTTAGCCTCTGTTCCATAGCTTGGCCCATCACTTGATATTCTTGCTACCGGCTCCCCAACATAGAGCTTGTAGTGGTTTCAGCTTGAGTACTAGTGATGCTCTTATTTGTATTTTACTTAGCTGGTTACATAGCTTATCCTGAGGATCTGTTTATATTTACTTGCTATATTTTATTTGGCTTGAGAGTTTATTGTACCTTGCTTTGTCCCTTGAGGACCTGGATCCGGATTATGTCTCCAAGTGTAGACGATGAGAGCTATCCCGAGGTTTACGGGACATGTGCTACTATTGGAGACGTACAGGTTGCAGAGGACGAAGTTGTTCCAGAGGACTTCTCTTGAGCACACAGTATTCTTATCATTCATTATTGATGCTTGGTGTTCTTGGATATTTGATCTTGTAGTGACTCTGGATATTGTACTTGGATTTATTTTCCTTTTCATTTTGATAACGGGTTGTTCTCCATGACATTATTTATATTGCTTTGGTTGGACGGATCATTTTATATTATTGTGATTGGACTTGTCTCTTTGTAATTTTGTTACTTATTATGGATAAGATTAGATATATAAACTGTGACAGGTATTCGTAGACCATTTTTATGTATTACAGCTTAAGTGCACTATAGCGGGTCCATTAAATTGGGTTTGCCCATTGGAGTTATTCTGCTGGCCATTGCCATGTGGCTAGTCCCTCGATATTTTGGGACTGGGACGTGACATGATTTTTGTGGTGGCCTATGTAGGTCTACGAATATATTGCTTCGGTTTCAACTAAGGAACCGAGCAAGCCTGCATTTAGGATTGGAATAAATTTATAGGAACTCATCCACATGTTGACACGTTCTTGACCTCTATATCGGACTCAAATAAGTTTTTTGACTTGCATCATGCTTGATTCAATTGTTCAACCCTACACTGATCCCGACAGAAGAAGAGAAGGCAAAAAAATTCTTTGACTGTCTGAGCTTTGAACCACAGAGACAGATTATCGCAGTTGCACATACTTCTTATGCGGATGTCCTTGTAGCAGCTCGACGCATGGAGCACAACCACAGGAGCGATTCCAGCCAGAAGAGACCGTACGTATTAGTACCAGCTCGAGCACCACACGGAGAGCCTGCAAAGCGATCCTAGATGAATCCACCCGAGAAAGCAGCATCACGAGCCCCATCACTTCCTACTTGTTACTACTGTGGCAAGGTAGGCCATATTGAGAGAGTGAGTGCAGACACAAATTGGGATTATGTTTAGCTTGCGGATCCAGTCAGCATTCAGCCAAGGATTGCCCTGAGCGCCGGGGAGGAACACCAATGGTTCCCCGACTAGCTTTACCAGCACCGGAGTCAACCCAGCAGCCACATTGACCAGCTTATCCAGCACCAGGAGCATCACATACGGAAGATGGAGGATTCAGACCACCAGCACCGAGAGGATATCAACCGAGGCCACCCTTGGCACCACAGGCAACACTCTTCCATCAGGCCCAGCAACAACAGAGGACACCACCACTGGGACGTGGTCAGGCTTTTGCGATGACAGTGGAGGAGTCACGGACTCGAGGAGTAGCGAATATGTGTAAGGTTTAGTTTTATCATAGCCAGCTATAGTAACAAATATTCCTAGTAGTACTTTAGCATGTGCCTGTTAGTCCTATTTCCTAGCCTATACATAGTATTATGTTAGCATGAACTTGATAGTCTAGATTAGTAATATGTCAGTGGTACCCAAGTTTTCATAAGTTGTTGATCATCGCTCTAATCAGACTTCTTTACTCATGAGTTACTCATCTCTTATTGTCTAGGAAAAAGTTTTCATTGCTTTCCTACATGTTCTGCTTGAACAAAACCCTCACCCTTCCTCTCAAATTTTTCTTGTTCATGGTCCTTTATCCTTTGTGTCGTGCTTCAACAAATGTCATGCGACCTTGTCATCTCTTCTGGAGCAAACCTTTCCTGAATGGTTATGTTTCATTTTTCTTAATTGCGAGGACGCAATTCTTTTAAGGTGGGTAGATTGTGAGCACCCTGATTTTTCATAGGGTTAGTTCGGTAATTATTAATTTTTATTTTATTTTAATATTTATTCGATAATTTAATCGAACTTTGGAAACCACCCCCCATGGTTTTAAGATCTTGAGTGCAACCCTAGCCTTTTTCTTTCAACCAACCTAGCATGCTCGACTTAGACGAGTCAAATTAGGCTCCTGTCATGACTGTCCCTCACAAATACGCATTCTCATGCCTTATTTTGGTCGCACAACTTTCGTGACACAATTACGAGAAAACGATGATTAATTAACCCTTTGGTCGTGGCGTACGATTCTAACACGCCACACCAACCCATTGATCCCAACTAAATCTATGATATGACCCTAACTGGTCCAATTACGCACATGAAATTCGAGTTGCGTTATTCGAACCGCCTGCACGCTCCCAATTTAATATTATACAGAAAATATAGTTTATGGATTTATTTATTTAATTTAATATCCATTAATATTTAGTAAATATATTATTTAATTAATATAAATTTGTTGTAGATTATTTATTGGAGAAAATATAAATTTTTTAGAATTTTTACAAGTGCCTAACTATTTTTGAGAATTTTCTGCATTTAATTATTGAATAAATAAAAGAAATAAAAAAAGAATAAAGAATTAAAATAAAACCTAAAACCTAAACCCTACCCAAACCCAATAATCCAAACCCTACCCAAAACCCAAAACCTAATCCTAAACCAACTTAAACTAACTCTCCCCCTTCTTTCCACGTACAGACCCTCTCCCCCCTCTATATATATATATATATATATATATATATATATATATATATATATATATATATATATACAATAAAACCCTAACCCTAACCATCACCCACGCCCCCACGCCTCCACCCGCCGGCGATCGCCCGCAGCCCCGCCGCCTCCGGCAGACCGCCGCACCGCCGTCCCCCCCTCGCGCGCACACACAGCACAGTTACGGTCCCTACTTCGCGCAAAGCTTTCGCCCTCCTCGCTTGTCCGATTCTTGTCTCGTATTCGCTGATATTTTCACAACCTGACCCTCTAGGATTTTTTTCAAGTGAAAAGAATTTAGGCACTCCGGTTTGATCGAAAAATCGACTGGAAGTTGGCCGAAAAACTGTTCGGAAATAATTCAAAATTTTGATCCAAATCTCCATGTTCATGTCCAATTTTCTATCATCTCGTTAATTATTTTCAAAATATAATTGAAGGGACTTCTTCACAATATTACCAAGATTTTTACTGTTATTTTAGTTTTTATTAGTTTGCTTTAATAGTTAAATTATTCTTGTTCCAAAATGACCAAAAACTTGTTTTTAAAACAACCAAAATCTCGGGATATGGGGTACGTCCCGCCAAATGAGATGACTTCATCGTGTGCGCATTGCATTGAAAGACGGGTAACGTAAATACGAATGTGTGGACTTTCGTGGAACTTGATTTGGATGTGCGTGCACACCGGAATCAACGCGTATCCGCTGAAAAGTCCCGTATCGGCCTGTTCTGACACTCGTCATAACTTTGTGTGTGCTTGTCGTTTCGCAACGAAACTTACGCCATCAGATTCATAGTGTTACGCTGGTCCTGTGACCCAAGTTTGGTTCGATTCTGAGAACGTTGACGAAACATCATTTTGTGGGCCCTACGGTTTCACATAACGGACGATTTTGTGATCGGCTCATCGAAATCTAGTTTTGGATATTCCGTTGGGTTGTATCGTCGTTCTGGACTCATAGACACTAAGTTTGACAAATTTGGAGAACTTTGTCTTTGACACATTTTACGAAGCGAAGTGGGTCACATGTGGACCCCGCTTTGACCCAAAACTGTCAATTTTGTCCCTGTGTCCAAATTGGACTTAGGGGTAGTCAATCCTAGCTATTTTTAGTATTCTGAGAATATTGGTGATATTTGTTTCAGTATCCAGAGGGGTACGTGCAGATTCTACTTTTCCAGGAGCAGTTGACGGAGTTCAGAACCCAGGCAAATGTACCTTGCCAAACCTGCAGAGATTTTGTTATATTACTTGTTTGTGTTCTTTTATTATATATATACTTCTGTGATGTATCTGTTCAACCTAGGACCGTGAGACGTTGCTTAGCATCTGAACAAGATTCGGGTGTTAACGCCGCACGCGGAGTCGTGCAACGTCACTTAGAGAGTTGATTTCGCGATCCTATATTTTTACGTGCTTGCTTTACCAAGTACACCATATCGTAGGACACTTGACACTATTTTATGTGACATAATTTTTTCTGAGATATTCATAGTGATTCTGTATAGGCTTACAGGATTCGTGACATAAGACTTCCATATTACATGGATATTACTATGACTCGTTGTACTAGCTAGAGGTCATGATCTTGCGTGTTATGGACACGAGACGTCGTGGACATGAGACATGAGATTACATTGGGTGGGGAGAGACACACAGAATATAGGCTGATTATATACATATATATTTATTATTGCGGTACTTTAGCCTTTGTTCCATAGCTTGGGCCATTACTTGATATTCCTGCTACCGGCTCCCCGATACAGAGCTTGTAGTGGTTTCAGCCTGAGAACTAGTGATGCTCTTATTTGTATTTTACTTAGCTCGTTACATAGCTTGCCCTGAGGATCTGTTTATATTTACTTGCTGCATTTTATTTGGCTTGAGTATTTATTGTACCTTGCTATGTCCCCTGAGGACCTGGATCCAGATTATGTCCCTAGGTGTAGACGAGGAGAGCTATCCCGAGGTTTACGGGTCATGTTCTACTATTGGAGACGTACATGTTGCAGAGGACGAGGTTATTCCAGAGGACTTTTCTTGAGCACACATTATTCTTACCATTCATTATTGATGTTTGGTGTTCTTGGATATTTGATCTTGTAGTGACTCTGGATATTGTACTTAGATTTATTTTTCTTTCCATTTTGATAACGAGTTATTCCCCGTGACATTATTTATATTGCTTTGGTTGGACAGATTATTTTATATTATTGTGACTGGAGTTGTCTCTTTGTGATTTTGTTACTTATTGTGGATGAGATTAGATATATAAACTGTGACAGGTATTCGTAGACCATTTTTATGTATTACAGCTTAAGTGCACTCTAACGGGTCCATTAAATTGGGTTTGTCCATTGGAGTTGTGCTGCTGGCCATTGTCACGTGGCTAGTCCATCGATATTTTGGGACTGGGGCGTGACAGAGGATCTGTTTATATTTACTTGCTGTATTTTATTTGGCTTGAGTGTTTATTGTACCTTGCTATGTCTACTCAGGACCTGGATCCGGATTATGTCCCCAGGTGTAGACGAGGAGAGCTATCCCGAGGTTTACATGGTAGGTGCTACTATTGGAGACGTTGTCATGCCCCAGTCCCAAAATACGTAGGACTAGGACACGTAAGCATGTCAGCCGCCTGTATATATGGCAACTCAAATATATAAAAACCATAATACAAGCGTACGCTGTATAATGAACAATAATTCATAAGTGGTAAAACTAATCACAAGTCACAGGGTAATATCTATATCTCATCCACAGAAATCATATATACATGACCAAATAACCATGTAACTAGATCTCAATAATAAGTATCTAAAGAATGACAGTCGGATGGAAACAAATCCACTGCTGAAAAAGAATATAAAATGGACCAGATACACACCATATAAGAACAATATCTGATAATCACGAGGCTCGAAGAGAAGACCTTCTCGGAATATACGTAACATGTCCGGATCTGCGCTCCTGCAAATACTCATGAACATCTACACCTGAAAAGGGACCAGGTCCTCAGAGGGACATAATAAGATACAGAAAAACAATATGCCATGTATGTAAATACTGAATAAATAAATGGGGTGTGCTAACCATCTAAGTGAATACAATTTAAAGACCTTGTAGTACGCATGGGAATGTGTAAGCTTGACATATGCTGACGTAATTCACCAATCGTCATGACTGGATAGTATATGTGTCATATGCCCCCGGACACACGGGTAGCTCTGCAATCGACCATCTCCGAGGAGCATGGTACGAAGGATAAAAGGCTCAAGGAGGGGGTGTCCCATACGTCTACTAGTACCTTCCCCGCCCAATATAGATGTACAAGTCGTAAAAATGACGTGGACACCTCCGACTATGATGCAAGTCTCAATAAAATAAATAACTAAGCAACATACCGTTACACGTGTTGCTCACACTGATGGCCAGTCGCGCATGAGGCACGCGTCCCTATATGAACTCACTCTGTGACGTGTAATGATACGTGTCAAGGCCTGGGAAGTTATATCAATAACTTCATAACTTTTAGGTGGGACTACGAGACACTAGGTCAGACACAAGTCCTAACGTCAACGCCTTCGTTGACTGCACCCGAGTTTTCTCGGACGCGCACATTTATATTTAAAATAGGTAAACATGTAACTAACAATAACTGAATTTAAACAGTACAACAAGGCAAGGTATACTTGCCTGGCAAGAGAGCTGCAAAATATAACGTCCAGATGTCAAATGCCAAAAGTCAGAAACTATGGTCTCAGAATAAATGTCTCCGGATGCTGAAATAAACATCACCAACAGTCTCAGAAAATATCAAATAGCTAGAAACGCCTGTCCTTAAGTCCCAATTGGACACAGGAGCAAAAATGACAGTTTTTGGTCAAAGCGGAGTCCACATGTAGGCCACTTTGTACCGAAAAACATGTCAGGGTCAAAGGTCTCCAAATTTGCCAAACTTAGTGTCAACAAGTCCAGAACGTTGATACGAACCCAACGAAATATCCAGAACTGGATTTCGATATGCCGATCACAAAATCGCCCGTCCAGTGGAGCTTGTGGGGCCCACGATACGGAATTTTGTCAACGTTCTCGGAATCGAACCAAACTTGGATCACAGGACCAGCGTATTGCTACGAGTCCGATGGCGCAAGTTTTGTTTCGATCCGACGTGTGTACACAAAGTTACAGTGTGTTCCAGAATAGGTGGATACGGGACGTCGGCAGATACGTGTTGATTCCGGTCTGCACGCACATCCGAATCAACTTCTGCAAAATTCCGCACGTCCGTATCAACGGCGCGCACGTTTCGGTGAAGACCGCGTGCGACCAAGTCATCCCGTTTGGCGGGGCGTACTCAGTTTCGAGATAAAATAGGGTATTATTTTTCTTATATTTGGATCGCGGTTCGCGATCGCCACAGGACGCGATACACCGAGCGGGTTGCACGGACATCGAGAGAGTTATATATCCTATGTGTCACAACTGAAAGAATTAAAAACAGAACTACGAGGAGATAGAACGGGTTACCTGAACAGGGCTCCGTGGAAACTGAATTGCGCGTGTTCGTGTGTCGATTCGACACAGAATTTGTGTTCTGGACGTGTCCGGGCTGCTGTGTCCGGTCTGAGTCCAGTGGAGACTCGCCGGGGCTTCGCCGGAGGCGCTCAGGCGGAGCTCGTCGGTCAGCGGAACGTCCGGACAGGGCACGGTGCTGCTCGGGTTGACGAGGCTGAGGAGGAGGGATGATTGGTCTCGGCCATGGGAGGGGGTTCACGATAAGGAGGAGGAGGAGTGGCTGTGGTCTCGGCCAAGGGGGGAAGAAGTCGGCCTGGGCTCGGGGACGATGTCGAGCTCGAGGGGAGAAGTGGCGCTGGAGATGGTGGTGTTGGCGGTGGTGGGGAAATCGACGGGGGAAGGAAGGAAGGGCTGGGAGGGGGAGAGGGAAGCTGGTGGTGGCGTTGGTGCTGGTGGTGGAGGATGGTGAGTGGCGGAGGAGGTGGAGGAGGTCGAGCTGGAGGTTGTAGGGAAGTCGAGGGGGTCCGGCGAGCGGGGTAAGTCGAGCGGGGAAGTCGTGGGCGGAGCTCAGGGGGTCGGGTGGCCAGTCGCTGCGGGGTGGGGGGGTCGCCCAGTCGGACGGTCGGGGGGGGAGGTGGCTTGGAGCCGTGGCGGGGGAGAAGTCAGGCCGGAGCTAGGGGTGGATCCGGTGGGGGATGGCGGTGGAGATGGAGGAGAAGGGGGAGATCGGGTTGGTGGAGAACAAGGAGGGGGTAGGGGAATCGAGGCCGGCGGGGTGGGGGGGGTTGACTCGCCGCGGGGAGGGGGTCGGCTCGCCGCTCCGGCGAGGGGGGGGGGGGCGACTGACGGCCTTGTCAGGGTTAGGGATTTGGTTTTCTTTTTATTTTTTATTTCTTTTATAGAAATTAAATTAGGGGTAAATTTGTAAATTCATATTTAGGATATTTACAGGATATTTTCGGGTGGGTCCCGCCTCCAAATGGACGGTGCAGGTTCACCGGCCAATAGGAGGCTGACACCTCACACAAAAATTTGCAGAAAAGTCCCTATAATTTCATAAATTGCATAATGGTCCTATTTTGGAAAATTGCGCAATTACAAAATTGTCTGGGAAAAACACCCAATTTTTGAAAATGCTAAAATTCACAGAATTGAAGGGAAAAGCTGTGTGAGGGTCCTGAGGGGGTGGGGGTGAGCCTAGGCAGGGGCAGGGCCTGGTTTCTGGGTGATACGGGCCATCGTATTAATTAATTAATAAATACTGCGCACGGTGTTCTCTAATTATTTAGAGGCAGGTAGGGCCATAATTTTAATACGGTGTCAATATACTAAATGTAGTATACTCAGTGTAGAATATTAACGTATTTTTGTTTGGGCAAAACATGTGCATGTTGGGTCTCTAATGTCTGTTGGAACAGAGATGGATACAGGTCTGAGAATTTAAATACGGACGTTTGTAACGATATTTGTGCGTCTAAAACGAGGCTCAAAATAGAGTATCTGGGAGTTGCACAAAGTGCAGAATAGTAGACTGTCATATCTAGGAGAGGTATGTGAACTTTGTTCGGGGATAACAGTCAAGGTAAAGCTCCAAATAATTCGGTGATGGACAGGTACACAAATCAATAGGATATGTAAGCAAAATAAATTAAAATATTGCCATAAATCCTAAATTGCTAAAAATAATCCTAAAATGCTGGAATCTGGTCGAGGGGGTTTACAATCTACCCAACTTATAAGAATTTCGTCCTCGAAATTAAAATTAAGCCACGGTAGAAGTCAAAGACGGCATAAGATATAATTTAACAAAGTAATTTATATCTTGGTTTACGAATAGGTTCGAAAAATATTTACGCATGTCGTCCACACGCTTCCAAGTAGATTCTCCTGGCACGCCATGCTTCCATGCCACGCGGACCAAAGGAATAGACTGATTCCTCAATACCTTTTCTCGATGATCAAGGATTTCTATGGGTTGCTCTTGATACGACAAGCTCGGCCTAATGGTGATCTCCGAATGGTTGAGAACATGAATGCTGTCTGTCACATATCGCCTGAGTTGCGACATGTGGAATACTTCAAGTACTTTCTCAAGTGAAGGTGGTAGCGCAAGTTGATATGCTACTACTCCCACTCTTTCTAGCACGTCAATGGTCCAATATTCCTTGGACTCAACTTGCTGCGTCCTCCGAATCGAATGGTGTCTCTAGTAGGTGAGATCTTCAAGGAGACATGATCATCCTCTTTGAATTCCAAGGGACGATGATGACGGTCTGCCTACTGCTTCTGTCTGTCTTCCACTGCTTGCAAGTGTCCTTGTATTTACTTAACTGTTTCTACGGTGTTGACCACCAACTCTGGTCATGCGAATCCTTGTCTGGTAAAATGCTGACTGGTATGCCGTGCAATCTTACGATTTGCCTCATATATAAGTTAGCTAAAGCTTCTGCAGACTGACCAACTCTAAAGGTAAGAAATGTACTGACTTGGTGAGTCGGTCCATAGGAATTCTTAATCCTTACAAGTCAACCTAGTCATAGGTGCTGCTATCCATTCAGGAGTCAATAAATTGTTCATCCAGGTAAAACCCTTTTAGATCTCTGACAGCAATGATACTTTCTTTATCGTAATACTTGAGTTCTGAACTTGACCCAAGTTACGAGGCAAAAATAAAAATTTTATGCTGTCATAATGATGCACGTATCAGAAAGTAATGTAGGTAGGTAGCGAAGGGTCATTCTAAAGGTAGCACCATTTATATACTGAAATCAATCTAATAATATGGTTTGGTAATTACCCAAGAAACAAACAGAAATGGTTACAGAAACAATACCCTTCTCGTGCTTATACTAAGCATGAGGTTTTGTCTTTCCAAAATAAGGGAAGACGGAAAACGATAATCAAGAGTTAAAGGGGGGAGGTAATAGATTAGAAGTATGGGGGTTCAAGGCGTTTAAAGAATTCAAATGGTAATTGTCAAGGCAGTTGTGGATTAAAATCCTATTTTTGGTAATCCCTATTCACATATTCATATCAGCATAACTAGGTAGCTGATACGATATGCTCAGACATATCTAGAGGACAAGTACATCCGTCTACTAATTACTATATATCTCAATCCACGTAAGGTAGTTATGCGAAGGAAGAATCAAGTGCACTATGGTTGATCATACCGTAATACACAGATTCTGAAATGTATTAGTGTAGCACTCCAATAATACATAATTCATGAACAAGCTTGATAAAGAATAACCTTGCAAAACTAGGCTATAATTGCAGTATAAGTCAAGGTAGTATAGTAAATATAAGTACGCTAGATTATGATATGAGAAATTTCAAAACAATTTAAATTCACAAAAAGACAAAGACTCTACAATCTCTACAGTTATTATTCTAACTTCTACTCTAAGACGCTAGTTTGACCAAAAAGAGGTATGGCCTTCTAAGTTCTACAATCTTAATATACACTATAGGTTGTTGGCCTAAAATAGAGATTTTAAGAAAGTCTGCATAAAGTAGGGGTTCGAGGTTGTCTGCATAAAACGGAGATAAAATAATTTGGCATAACGCATGGCTTCAGAGCTATCCGCGTAAAACAGAGAAGCGTAAGGTAGAGCTTCAGAGCTGTCCGCGTAAAAAGTCTGTGCGTAGAAATCCGCGCGTAAATATCTCCTGTGTAAAGTCTAGCATTCGTTGCAGCGTAAAGTTGTACGAGAAACTCATGAGTTTGTCAGTCAAAATTAGTGAATCCTGATATCTGACAAAAGTACTTGCACAACGATCGAGTGGACGGTTGTGATGATGAATTTGCACGGGGACCCAGGTTGTCGTTTAGTGACTTTATTGGATACAAGTCATTTTTACGCTCGAGGTGAGACAGAATCAGATGTCCCGTCAAAAAGCTGTTTCTTTTTGCACAGGGCTCGAGGCGTATCTCTGCGTTTAATGCACGAGGTTTGGTCATGACTGGGGAAAGCTAAGGCTGTAAAAATTACGCTCACATCCTATCATTATATTTTACGCCTAATCAGGTTACTCTACGCTGGTTATCTATTATTCATGAATTATCAGGTTTACGCAGGGCAGTTACCTACGTGGCTTGCATGACGCAGGATAAGGAAGATTAAGGGATCGTGGGTAGCAGTTGTCATAACTGCGGCGTAAAGGAAATAATCTTTTGCATAGTTTGGCTTTTACGCCAATCAAGAAAGTCATTTGGCTTTTACGCCAACTAGGCAGTTTGTTTGACTTTTACGCAAACAAGAGTAAAGGGTTCTGGCGTAAAACTGGGTTTATCCAAACATAGGATGAGGTTTCAGTCTTAGTATTCAACCTTGGATTTCTATTGGTTCCTTAAGACTAGGGTCAACACTATGGTCAATTCTCTAACTAATCCTAGTAGTATTTTTACTACACTCAAGTCATACATAAAATACGTCAAGGGACAATGGTACGTTAATCTATAGGTAGTGATGCTAGGGTTCATTAGGTAATATGGAAGACTAGGGTTCATTAAGTAGTCTGAACTTAATGATATGTCAATGCCCTAGTTGTATTCTAAGTAGGAATATTACCCTAAGTATCATCCTATTAACAGGGATTCCTATATTCTAGCAGGGGCTATACTTAAGGAATTATCAGGAAAGCACATGAATTAAGCATGATGCAATTTGTAAGTAGGACAGACTGGAAGAAAGATAAGTCATAGTCAATTATGGATGAGATCCTATGCTTTAATCCTAGGTGCAGGCTTGCTCGGTACAGTAACATAACCGAGACAATATGCTCTGACCTGCATGGGCCACCACTAAAAACATGTCACGTCCCAGTCCCAAAATACGTAGGACTAGGACACGTAAGCATGCCAGCCGCCTGTATATATGGCAACTCTAATATATGGAAACCATAATACAAGCGTACGCTGTATAATGAACAATAATTCATAAGTGGTAAAACTAATCACAAGTCATAGGGTAATATCTAAATCTCATCCACAGAAATCATATATACATGACCAAATAACCATGTAACTAGATCTCAATAATAAGTATCAAAAGAATGATAGTCGGATGAAAACAAATCCACTGCCGAAAAAGAATATAAAATGAACCAGATACACACCATATAAGAACAACATCTGACAATCACGAGGCTCGAAAAGAAGACCTCCTCGGAATATATGTAACATGTCCGGATCTGCGCTCCTGCGAATACTCATGAACATCTACACCTGAAAAGGAACCAGGTCCTCAGAGGGACATAACAAGATACAGAAAAACAATATGCCATGTATGTAAATACTGAATAAATAAATGGGGTGTGCTAACCATCTAAGTGAATGCAATTTAAAGGCCTTGTAGTACGCATGGAAATGTGTAAGCTTGACATATGCTGACGTAATTCACCAATCGTCATGACTGGATAGTATATGTGTCATATGCCCCCGGACACACGGGTAGCTCTGCAATCGACCATCTCCGAGGAGCATGGTACGAAGGATAAAAGGCTCAAGGAGGGGGTGTCCCATACGTCTACTAGTATCTTCCCCGCCCAATATAGATGTACAAGTCCTAAAAACGATGTGGACACCTCCTACTATGATGCAAGTCTCAATAAAATAAATAACTAAGCTATATACCGTTACACGTGTTGCTCACACTGATGGCCAGTCGCGTATGAGGCACGCGTCCCTACATGAACTCACTCTGTGATGTGTAATGATACGTGTCAAGGCCTCGGAAGTTATATCAATAACTTCACAACTTTTAGGTGGGTCTACTAGACACTAGGTCAGACGCAAGTCCTAACGTCAACGCCTTCGTTGACTGCACCCAAGTTTTCTCGGACGCGCACATTTATATTTAAAATAGATAAACATGTAACTAACAATAACTGAATTTAAACAGTACAACAAGGCAAGGTATACTTGCCTGACAAGAGAGCTGCAAAATATAACGTCCAGATGTCAAATGCCAAAAGTCAGAAACTATGGCCTCATAATAAATGTCTTCGGATGCTGAAATAAACATCACCAACATCACCAACATTTTTGGACACAGGGGCAAAAATGACAGTTTTTGGTCAAAGCGGGGTCCACATGTGGGCCACTTTGCACCAAAAAACGTATCAGGATCAAAGGTCTCCAAATTCGCCAAACTTAGTGTTAACAAGTCTAGAACGTCGATACGAACCCAATGGAATGTCCAGAACTGGATTCCGATGTGCCGATCACAAAATCGCCCGTCAAGTGGAGCCTATGGGGCCCACGATACGGGATTTTGTCAACGTTCTCGAAATCGAACCAAACTTGGATCACAGGACCAGCGTATTGCTACGAGTCCGATGGTGCAAGTTTTGTTTTGATCCGACGTGTGTACACAAAGTTATAGCGTATTCCAGAACAGGCAGATACGGGACGTTGTCGGCGGATACGCGTTGATTTCGGTGTGCACGCACATCCGAATCAACTTCTGCGAAATCCCGAACGTCCGTATCAACGGCGCGCACATTTCGGTAAAGACCGCGTGCGACCAAGTCGTCCCGTTTGGCGGAACGTACTCAGTTCCAGGGTAAAATGGGATATTATTTTTTCTGTATTTGGATCGCGGTTCGCGATCGCCACAGGACGCGATGCACCGAGCGGATTGCATGGGCATCGAGAGGGTTACATAGCCTACGTGTCACAACTGACAGAATTAAAAATGGAACTACGAGGAGATAGAATGGGTTACCTGAACAGGGCTCCGTGGAAACTGAATTATGCGTGTCCGTGTGTCGATTCGACACAGGATTTGTGTCCTGGACATGTTCGGGCTGCTGTGTCCAGTCTGAGTCCAGTGGATAATCGCCGGGGCTTCGCCAGAGGCGCTCAGGCGGAGCTCGTCGGTCAGCGGGACGTCCGGGCAGGGCATGGTGCTGCTCGGGTTGTCGAGGCTGAGGAGGAGTAGGGGTGATTGGTCTCGGCCATGGGGGGGTTCACGGTGAGGAGGAGTGGCTGTGGTCTCGGCCAGGGGGGAAGAAGTCGTCCTGGGCTCGGGGACGACGTCGAGCTCGAGGGAAGAAGTGGCGCTGGAGATGGTGGTGTTGGCGGTGGTGGGGAAATCGACGGGGAAGGAAGGAAGGGCTGGGAGGGGGAGAGGGAAGCTGGTGGTGGCGTTGGTGCTGGTGGTGGAGGATGGCGAGTGGCGGAGGAGGTGGAGGAGGTCGAGCTGGAGGTTGTGGGGAAGTCGAGGGGGTCCGGCGAGCGGGGGAAGTCGAGCGGGGAAGTCGTGGGCGGAGCTCAGGGGGTCGGGTGGCCAGTCGCTGCGGGGTAGGGGGGTCGCCCAGTCGGCCAGTCGGGGGGGAGGGGAGGTGGCTCGGAGCCGTGGCGGGGGAGAAGTCAGGCCGGAGCTAGGGGTGGATCCGGTGGGGGATGGCGGTGGAGATGGAGGAGAAGGGGTAGATCAGGTTGGTGGAGAACAGGGAGGGGGTAGGGGAGTCGAGGCCGGCGGGGGGGGGGGGAGGTTGACTCGCCGCGGGGAGGGGGTCGGCTCGCCGCTGGGAGGGGGTCGGCTCGCCGCTCCGGCGAGGGGGGGGGTCCGCTGACGGCCGGGTCAGGGTTAGGGATTTGGTTTTCTTTTTATTTTTTATTTCTTTTATAGAAATTAAATTAGGGGTAAATTTGTAAATTTACATTTAGGATATTTACAGGATATTTTTGGGTGGGTCCCGCCTCCAAATGGACGGTGCAGGTTCACCGGCCAATAGGAGGCTGACACCTCACACGAAATTTTGCAAAAAAGTCCCTATAATTTCATAAATTGCATAATGGTCCTATTTTGGGAAATTACGCAATTACGAAATTGTCTGAGAAAATACCCAATTTTTGAAAATGCTAAAATTTACAAAATTGAAGAAAAAAGCTGTGTGAGGGTCCTGAGGGGGTGGGGGGTGAGCCTGGGTTGGGGCAGGGTCTGGTTTCTGGGTGATACGGGCCATCGTATTAATTAATTAATAAATACTGCGCACGTTGTTCTCTAATTATTTAGAGGCAGGTAGGGCCATAATTTTAATACGGTGTCAATATAGTATACTCAGTGTAGAATATTAACATATTTTTGTTTGGACAAAACAGGTATATGTTGGGCCTCTAATGTCTGTTGTAACAGAGATGGGTACAGGTCTGGAAATTTAAATACGGACGTTTGTAACGATATTTGTGCATCTAAAACGAGGCTCAAATTAGAGTATCTGGGAGTTGCACAAAGTGCAGGATAGTAGACTGTCATGTCTAGGAGAGCTATGTGAACTTTGTTCGGGGATAACAGTCAAGGTAAAGCTCCAAATAATTCGGTGATGGACAGGTACACAAATCAATAGGATATGTAAGCAAAATAAATTAAAATATTGCCATAAATCCTAAATTGCTAAAAATAATCCTAAAATGTTGGAATCTGGTCGAGGGGGTTTACAGACGTACATGTTGCAGAGGATGAGGTTGTTCCAGATGACTTCTCTTGAGCACACAGTATTCTCACCATTCATTTATTATGCTTAGTGTTCTTAGATATTTGATCTTTTAGTGACTTCTGGATATTTGTACTTGGATTTATTTTCCTTTCTATTTTGATGACGGGTTGTTCCCTGTGACATTATTTATATTGGTTTGGTTGGACAGATAATTTTATATTATTGTGATTGGACTTGTCTATTTGTGATTTTGTTACTTATTGTGGATGGGATTAGATATATAAACTGTGACAGGTATTCGTAGACCATTATTTTTATGTATTACAGCTTAAGTGCACTATAACGGGTCCATTAATTTGGTTTGCCCATTGGAGTTGTACTGCTGGCCATTGCCATGTGGCTAGTCCCTTGGTATTTTGGGACTAGGATAAGACATAGTTTTTGTGGTGGTCCATGCAGGTCTACGAATATATTGCTTTGGTTTCAACTAAGGGACCGAGCAAGCCTGCGATTAGGATAAGAATAAATTTATAGGATCTTATTCACATATTGACACGTCCTTGACCTCTATATCGAACTCGTACTTAATTTCTTGACTTGCATCCTGCCTTGATTCCTCTGTGCGCCTCTCATAGTTTACTTTGTATACAGAGCAATGGATCCACGAGCCAACGACGAGACTTTCGCAGGTACACCACTAGGTGTTGTGGTTACCTACGACGATGGGGTGACGCTTCGAGTGAAGATTCCTCCACTCAACAAAGCAATCAAGCAAATCAACATGCCTCGAGGTTCCAGCGAGATGATATTCCACCACCTCAATTCACTCCACCGATCCACCGACGCCAGCTTTTTAGCCAGGGTAGCCTATGAACGGACATAAGCTATTTCAGGTATTCTATGCAATGATGCATGCTCAACAGCAAGTTCAGCAAGAGGCCTAGCAATGCCAGGCAGAGAACTTAAGTAACAGTATAGTGACAGCATTGGAGCAGGTGACTCCACCAGCCAGACAGCCATCGACAAGATCCATCTCGGATTTTCGCCACCTGAAGCCACGTACATTCTTAGGCAAGGAGGAGCCCACGTAGGTCCATGAGTGGCTCACTAACATCCAGCATCAGTTGGAAGCAACTGAGCTTCCGAGGGAGCATTGGATGACTGCCGTCAGGATGCAGTTGACGGGCAATGCACATCACTGGTGGCTATCTGAGGAGAGACGACTTGGGCCACCGAGTTACTTGGGAGGAGTTCTCTAGACTCTTCCAGGAGATGTACATTCTATCTATTGCTCGGGCAAAACTTCGAGAAAAGTTTAATTGTCTCACCCAGGATAATATGACGGTGGAACAGTATAATGCGGAGTTCATATGATTGAGCCGCTTCGCACCTACACTGATCCCGACATAAGAAGAGAAGGAGGAGAAAGTCTTTGACGGACTGAGCTTTGAACTACAGAGATAGATTGGCGCAGTTGCACATACTTCTTATACGGATGTTCTTGTAGCAGCTCGACGCATAAAGCACATCCACATGTGGGAGTCCATCCAGAAGAGACTGTACGCATTAGTACCAGTTCGAGCACCACACGGAGAGCCTGTAAAGCGACCCCATATGAATCCACCCCAAAGAGCAGCATCACGAGCCCATCTCTTCCTGTCACGACCCGTACCCGATGTAAGGATACTAGTCGGAAACAACGCCCAGCCTACGCCACAGAATCGACGGTAGAACGCTGTCTAGGTAGTCTATCTAATATAATGAACCACCAATAATGATAGAATACTCAATCACAGAACTAAGATAGAATGAGCACGAATCAGATAAGAATAGAATAGTCATCATACAACTCATGAGTTTAAAATAATACATCAATGAGTCTGAAGAGTAAAAAATAAGCTGGAGACAAATCCAGTACAAAAGAATACTATCATACTACAAAGCTACACTCCAGGGTCAACTGTCTCAGTTGGGATAAGTCCCTCTTGAGCCAGGGTCTCAGAATCTAAACCCACAACATCCTGGGGTCCATAATAGGTAGGGTACTCCTCAGTGTCATCTGGAAAAATATATCCAGTCAGGAAAGGAGCAGAGTACATCTCTAACAGCAGTTCTAATCCATGATAAAAACTATGTAACAGTAAATAGCTGTGGATAAACAAAATGCACAAAATAGATACAAGAGATATATAGACAATAAGTAAATACTGGAAAGAAATACAATAATGAACAATATGCCAATGAAACAATAATACTAATGACTAAGTGTGTGAGTACTAGCTTAACATGTGATCGGCTTGGGCAAGATACAATGCGGCCTAGCTAATCATACGTGCGGTGCATGATCAACACTATTCGCTTACCAATACTTTATTCAATAGGGATTTGATCACATATCTATACTAATACTCCCCACCCCCAACTGGTATAATAGATCCAACCACGGTATGCTATGGCACTAGATTCCCCAAGAAGAGAGCGACTCCTCCCGAAAATTGGTGTCTGTACATGTACAAGATAACCAATGAAACAATACTTGCACCATATACACCATATACCAAGGAATAACATCTCATGACGAGATCCGGATATACCAATCCGTGTAACCATAGTGTCAAGAGAAACATGTATATCTACACTAGATACAACGAACATAGAGGATATCATAAATGAGAAACCATCAGAGAATGTACTCGCCTGAAGTCTAAAGAACAGTCTCACAGATGTCTGACTCGGTACCTCGAAGACCTAGATATGGAATACCACATTAATACAAGGTCCCGGAAAGAGAACAAGTCAAACTAGTCAACTTCTAGGTCAATAAATAAATTATAAGTCAAAAGTCAACTATGGTCAACTCTAAAGTCAACTAAAGTCAAACATGGTCAAACCAAGGTCAACCTCACAAGAAATCTATATAAATAATATAGAAATAAAATACAACAATTTAGGAATCAAAATTAGATCCCAATTGGTACCCACACACAGTATACTAATAATACAATTAATGCACACTCTAAATAATGTATATACAAACCAATATTTATAAAAATAAAATAAAATAAAATATTATTATTAGTATTATACCTCACAAAACACCTATATATATACATATATATATATATATATACAAATATAATATATAATATATAAATTAAATCTGCCAAATCGTCACTGAAAATAGTGAGCTGAAAATACAATTTAAATAAAACAGCTTATAGTGACAGTCTCAACTGTCACAGAAAATCTGTCGCAGAATACTGAATAATAAACCCACTGCTGACTCGGATCGCTGACAGTTAAAACTGTCGCAGAAACTGTCGCGAAAACTGCTGCTTAATAAACCCGCCCACTGCATTTAATGACAGAACTGTCATTAAATGCTCTATTAATGCTACAGCGGCTGCTGTTTTAATGACAGGATTCTGTCATTAAATGCCCTGTCGCCAAAGCTAATATATATAATCTATATATTAATAACTATAAATCAATATAAATAAATATATATATATATATACATATATAAAATAATTTAATAAATATATATACTTATATATATATACAGATAAACTTGCACATTAAAATATTAATAATTACTAAACATAATGCACATATTAATGTACATATTTTACATGGCTAGAAGCACACATAAAAATACATTCATTAATATCCAAATAATTACATAATAATTATAAATAATATAATTATACATTTAAACACATAAATATATTTTATAAAATATTTATGTATAATTTATGTTATTAACATAAGTACATATATATTTGCATGCAAGAAAGCTACATATATATATTTATACATCACATTAGAACACAAAGAAATATATAGATCTATGCTACAATAAAGACCATAATAAATACACTAAAATAATATATAATATCTATATATATTTACTAATTATAAATGAAGAATTTAAAGCATAAATAATTAGATCTACACAAAATACACCAAATTTGGAGAGTATCACACCGTATCCCACTAGATCTAGGATACGCATGCGACACGAGTCCAACACACAACCAATTGCACCCCGAAGGACACAAACAAGTCACAAATAATATTTATGAACAAATCAAAGTGTCAAAAGTAGATCTATGTGTCCGTGTCAAAATACGACATGTACAAAGTCCCGTGTCGGAGGAAAAACCCCCAAAATGATACGTATCACCAAATAGTTGGGATACGAACCACATGTACCCAATATGGACACGACACAAGCCCCAAACACATAAGCACATGCCCAATTGATCTATAGGATCAATTGACACACACAACAAAATATAAATTCGGAATTCCAACAAAATTGACACAAAAAGCACCATAACTTTCTCCATGGGTCTCCTATGAACATAAAACAAAGTCCTATGGGTAGTACATACATATGGGTTGATTTTACATGATTAAATCTCAGATTTAGAAGCTATTTTAATGGAAAAAACTGAATTATACCTATTGGGAGATGGATTCCCAATGAAACCTCCAATTGAGATGAACTTGCTTCCAAATTATAGATCCTTGCTCCTCTTTATAGATCCTTGCTTCCTCCTTCTAGATCCTTGCTTCTCAACTTTCTAATGGTGAATTGGGAAGAATTTGGGATAAATTTGGTGAAGAATTAGAATGGGAATGGAAAGAATTTGGGAGTGGGAAATTCTAGATCTAGATTTGGAATGAGAATGAGAGGAGAGAGAAATTTTCCCCCCTCTAATATAGGCCGGCCATGCCCCCTTCCCCAAGCAATTATAAAATATCCAATGTACCCCTTGGGGCCTCTCATGAAGAAATAATTAAGGAAGGAAGCTTCTAGTCTAATTACTTAATTAATTTAATCCATCTCCTTAACTATGGGCTTTCTAAATGGGCCAAGTCTAACTATTTAATTCATGTTGGTCCATGGGTCCAAACTAAACTAGTTGGGTCTACTAAAATAAGTCCAAAATAATTAAATAACATCCAACAACAATTAAATAATACAACAAAAATTATTTACCATGCACAATATTTATTTAAATAGGAAATTACTAAAATACCCTTTTTCCTAAAATGTGGTAGTGACACTTCCTACTTGTCACTGCTGTGGCAAGGTAGGCCATATTGAGAGAGAGAGAGTGCAGACGCAAATTGGGATTATGTTTAGCTTGCGGATCCAGTCAGCATTCAGCCAGGGATTACCCTGAGCGCCGAGGAGGAACACCAATGGTTCACCGACTAGCTTTACCAGCACCAGAGCCAGTCCAGCCGCCACATCGACCATCTTATCCAGCACCAGGAGCATCACAGGTGGAAGATGGAGGATTCAGACCACCAACACCGGGAGGATATCAGGAGAGGCCACCCTTGGCACCACAGGCATCACTCTTCCAGCAGGCCCAGCAATAACAGAGGGCACCACCACAGGGACGTGGACAGACTTTTGCGATGACAGTGGAGGAGGCACAGACTCGAGAAATAGCGAATATTGGTAAGATTAGTTTTATCATAACCAGCTATAGTAACGAATATCCCTAGTAATACTTTAGCATGTGCATGTTAGTTTCATTCCCTAGCCTATACCTAGTATTATATTAGCATGAACTTGTTAGTCTAGATTAATAATATGTAAGAGGTACCCAAGTTTTCATAAGTTTTAGTTGATCCTCGCTCTAATCAGACTCCTTTACTCTTGAGTTACTTATCTCTCATTACCTAAAAAAAAGTTTTTATTGCTTCCTTACGTGTTCTGCTTGAACAAAACCCCCACCATTTTTTTCGATTTTTCTCTTGTTCATGGTCCCTTATCCTTTGTGTTGTGCTTCAACAAATGTTATACGGCCGCGTCATCCCTTCTGGAGCAAACCTTTCCTGACCAGTTGCGTTTTATTTTTCTTAATTGCGAGGACGCAATTCTTTTAAGGTGGGTAGATTGTGAGCACCCTAATTTTTATAGGATTAGTTCGGTAATTAATAATTAATTATTTTAATTTAATATTTATTCGATAATCTAATTGAACTTTGGAAACCAACCACCATGGTTTTAAGATCTTGAGTGCAATACTAGCCTTTTCCTTCCAACCAACCTAGCATGCTCGAATTAGATGAGTCAAATTAGGCTCCTACCATGACTGTCTCTCACAAATTCGTAATCCCATGCCTTGTTTTGGTCGCACAACTTTCATGACACAATTACGAGAAAACGATAATTAATTAACCCTTTTGTCGTGGAGTATGATTTTAACACGCCACACCAACCCATTACTTCTAATTAAATTCATGTTATGAGCCTAACTGGTCCTATTACGCACATGATACTCAAGTTGTATTATTCGAACCCCCTGCATGCTCCCAATATAATATTAAGTAGAAAATAGAATTTATGTATTTATTTAATTATTTTAATATTCATATTTAGTAAATACCTTTTTAATTAATATAAATTTAGTTGTAGATTATTTATTGGAGGAAATATAAATTTTCTAGAATTTTTTCAAGTGCCTAACTATTTTTGGGAATTTTCTACATTAAATTATTGTATAAACAAAATAGACAAAAAAAAACATAAGACCCTAACTCTACCCGTTAATCCAAACCCAAACCCATTAACTAAACCTAAACTCTAAATCCCCCAATCCACGTACAGTAGCCTTCCCCCTTCCTATATATATATATATATATATATATATATATATATATATATATATACACATTACAACCTAAAATCCTAACCCACGCCTACACCACCTCCACCACCCGCCGGAGCCGTCGACTGTCGTAGCCCCGACGATCGCCGCAGCAGCGGCGGAGCGCCGTCGCAACAACCGCACGGCCGGCAGCAGTAGCAGCAGCGCACAACCTTGCGCCCTCCTAGCTCGTCCTTTTCGTGTTCCATCTTCGCTGGTATGTTCATAACCTAACCCTCTAGGATTACCTTCAAGTTGAACGAATTTAGGCACCTGAGTTTGATCAAAAAACCGACAGAAGTTGGCCGATAATGTTTAACAAAAGTTCAGAAATTCAGTCTAAGTACCCCTGTTCATGTCCAATTTTTTACCATCTCGTTAATTATTTTTAAAATATAATTGAAAGGACTTCTTCACAATTTAAGCAAAATTTTTACTGTTCTTTTAGTTTTTATTAGTTTTCTACAATGGTTAAATTATTTTGGTTCCAAAATGACCAAAAACTTGTTTTTAGAACACCCAAAATCTCGCGATACGGGGTACGTCCTGCCAAACGAGGCAACTTCATCATGTGCGAGTTACACCGAAAGACGCATAACGTAAACCTCGAATATGTGAGCTCCCGCGAAACTTGATTTGGATGTGCGTGCACACCAGAATCAACGTATATCCGTCGAAAAGCACCGTATTGGTCTATTCTGATACTCGCCATAACTTCCTGTGTACTCGTCAATTCATAACAAAACTTATGCCAATGGATTCGCAGCGTTACGCTGGTTCTGGGACCCAAGTTTGGTTTAAATCGGAGAACGTTGACGAAACACCATTTCGTGGGCCCTACGGTTCTACATGACGGACGATTTCGTGATCGGCTCATTAGAATTCAGTTCTGGATGTTCCGTTGGATTTGTATCATCGTTTTGGACTCTTAGACACTAAGTTTAACGAATTTGGAGAACTTTTCCTTGACACATTTTTCGGTGCGAAGTGGGCCACATGTGGAATCCATTTTGACCCAAAACTGTCAATTTTGCCCCTGTGTCCAAATTGGACTTATGGATAGTCAATCCTAGCTATTTCAAGTATTCTAAGAATATTGGTCATGTTTGTTTCAGCATCCGAGGGTGTACGTGGAGATTTTACCTTCCTAGGATTAGTTGATGGAGTTCAGAACCCATGCAATTGTACCTTGCCAAACCTGCAAAGATCTTGTTATATTATTTGCTTGTGTTTTTCCTATATATATATACTCTTATGATGTGCCTGTTCTACCTAGGACTGTGAGACGTTGCGTAGCGTCCGAACGAGATTCGGGTGTCGACGCCGTACGCGGAGTCGTGCAATGTCAACTAGAGAGTTGATTCCACGATCCTATTTTTAGGTGCTTGTTTTACCAAGTATGCCATACCGTAGGACACTTGACACTATTTCATGTGACAGAATCTTTCTTGAGTTATTCATGGTGATTCTGTATAGGCTTACAGGATTCGTGATATGAGACGTACATATTACATGGATATTATTTTGACTCATTGTACTAGCTAGAGGTCATGATCTTGCGTGTTATGGACATAAGATGTCGTGAACATGAGACATGAGGTTACATTGGGTGGAGAGAGACACACAGGCTACATGCTGATTATTTATATATATATATACTACTGGAGGTGCCTTAGACTCTGTCTCAGATCTTTGGCACATATACTAGAGTCATGATACTACTTGCTGCTATGGGCTCCCCGACACAAAGCCTGTAGTGCTCTCAGCCTGAGTACTAGTGATTCTCTCATTTTGTATTTCACTTAGCTGGTTACATAGCTTGTCCTGAGGATCTGTTTATATTTACTTATTGTATTTTATTTGGCTTGAGTGTTTATTGTACCTTGCTATGTCCCCTGAGGACCTGGATCCGGATTATGTCCCCAGGTATAGACGAGGAGAGCTATCCCACGGTTTACGGGGCAGATGCTACTATTGGAGACGTACATGTTGCAGATGACAAGGTTGTTCCGGAGGACTTTTCTTGAGCACACAGTATTCTCACCATTCATTTATTATGCTTAGTGTTCTTAGATATTTGATCTTTTAGTGACTTCTGGATATTTGTACTTGGATTTATTTTCCTTTCCATTTTGATGATGGGTTGTTCCCCGTGACATTATTTATATTGCTTTGGTTGGACATATAATTTTATATTATTGTGACTGGACTTGTCTCTTTGTGATATCGTTACTTATTGTGGATGAGATTAAATATATAAACTGTGGCGGGTATTCGTAGACCATTTTTTTAATGTATTACAGCTTAAGTGCACTCTAACGGGTCCATTAAATTGGATTTGTTCATTGGAGTTGTGCTGCTGGCCATTGCCACATGGCTAGTCCCTTGGTATTTTGGGACTGAGACGTGACACTTTTCTTTGTGGTTTGGATTAAATGGTAAGTTGGACCAAGGCATTTGTGCTGGATTTAGTCGTTAGGCAACAATAAACACATCAAATTATTATATAGATTAGATCCAGTACAACAAGTGTTATAAATGGCTTTTAAGACCTAACAAATATACATATCAAATACATATGGAAGCTAAGGCCCTACATAATATATAAATAAAATTGTTTACATATAGTCTTAGGCCTGAACATATATGGTGGGCTTAGGTCCAAACAATCTAATATCTAGCTTAGGGGCCCATTATCATGAATATACATATGATATCTAGCTCAGAGCCTAATAATTTAGATATAATATAAATAGTCATCTAATACTTAGAAGAGTAAAAAAATAAAAATAAAATGGTAGAGAATCTTTGTACTTAAGTCCCTTACGAAATAAATGTATAAAACTAGAGTAAATCATTTTAGTTAGATCTAACTTTCCATGAGGGGGTTTACAAGGTTTACTAAGGATACAAGTTCAAGCTCCTTTAGGAATTTTCTGCAATGCTTCATCAGGCTACTCTAATAGGAATACTTACTTTCTGAATTAATTGACGTAGCTTTCAGATTATACCTATCCTTACACTATTAATGATTTCATGAATATCATCTACATCTTTAATGACAGTCTTAGGTTAGGATTCCTAACTATAAAGGCTTACTATAAGTAACCCTTTAACAAGGATATATATGATAAGTGAAATGGACATAACATAATATGGATAAAACCTTATATATATATATGATATTTCTCATCCTAAGGTTCTTTATAGTCCACATATTTATACTACACCTACATCCTATTGTAGGTTCTATATTTTTTGAGGCTTTCATGGTCCACCACTAAAAGAACGTGTCATTTCCCGCTCCTAGAATACAGCGAGCCGAACACGTAACATCATCATCCTCCCCAAGCTACACGACATACGAATACTCCAGTACCCATATATATTTGCGATTGTTGCTCGTAAGGTTATAGGATAGATTTATCACATGTCATTTATTGTAGAATATAATTCATACCATTTTGGATAAAGTCATTCTAAGGCATTATAATTTTATAAAATGGGAAGGTCTTCATTCTACCCAACTACAACTATAAATTCGAACATACAATAACACATATATACCTTAATTAATGGTGAGAATATGATATGTTTCCAACATGTTTGTCTTCCATTGCATTATCTCATTCTTGCATTGCAGCTCCTCTCCTCTTCAGGGTACAGTATCAGCTTTCTTAAAATCATTTTTTAAAATCTACTGAACAATACTAAGTCATCAAACGACATACAAAACATTAGTCAAGAATGAAAAATAATAAAATAAAATAAAATACAACTAGCATTATAATTTATGCAAAATATAGCTTAGAAACAATTAAAGCACTAACATCAGCATGCATATATCGCTCCCATGTGTGATCGAACCCATCCATCCATGTCTTCCATCTTAACCACATGAGTTAGAAATATTTGGCCATCAACTTGTGTATCATAGAAACTATGCTTTGCTGAAGACATGCTCGAATCTAGTTAAGTTACTAGACATAAATGCCTTGCAAAACGAGTTTTGAATGTTGTAGTGGCAATTGTAGCGAAATAATTAAGCAAATGCAATTGCAGCACTCTAAAGTGCAAGACATATTTACACAGATGCGTACGCTCTCATGATGTCTATGTAGAGCTCATCCAGATAAAGCTTTATTAGAGTTTCCCTTATAATAAGAGAAGGAAAGTTTCAAAGTGGCTAATCGATCTTACAACAAATTTCAACGGTTACTTAATTCAATTATGAATGTCTAATCACCTTTTAGTTATATACCGACAATTATTTGCATTATGTGAAAGGTCAGAAGTATATATATATATATATATTCCATCTATCATTGAAAGAAGCTTGGCTACTAGTTGCAGAGTGCGGAAAAAGATGTCAGTTTGACTAAACAAGCACACATTAGTTACTGAAGGTTAAATAATTAGTAGAAGAAGATATTATTATAGCAAATTACTTCCTGATTGTGTTGTGTGTGTAGAATATAATATATGTATATTCTTATAATTAATTAATTAACGAGAAAGATGATTGCAAACTAAAGTGGCCCTTAGTTTAGTTTAGTGCATGAAACTTTTGAGGATGTGGAAGGGGGAAGATTGACTTGGTAGCTGTCATATTTGCTAGGGAAATGAAGATTCCTGGAATGGAAATAATAACCAACAAGAGCCTGGTAAAAAAAGAAGTCATGGCGATAGATCTGGTGTTGATCCTTGGAAACATCCATGGGGTCCATACCATAGGGGCCACATTAGTGATGCGGCGCCAAGGTTCTTGGACTCTCTTTCTCTCTCTCCTCCATGGGCCATGGCATGGCATGGCATGGCCCTCCTTCTTTCCCTATATAAGTGCTCTTCCCTCCAGTTTTGTTTTCTGAATCCCAACAACATTTCAAACTTTGCTCTTCAAAGTCGATCGATCGGTGCTAGCTAGCTATAGCTATAGCTATGGAGAGTACAATGAGTAGTGAACCTGAAGGCAACAAGAAGCTGGTCGACAGTAGTACTAAGTTCGAGCTCCCGGTGGACTCGGAGCACAAGGCCAAGTCCATAAAGCTTCTCTCCTTGGCCAATCCCCACATGCTCACCTTCCACCTCTCGTGGGCCTCCTTCTTCACCTGCTTCGTGTCCACCTTCGCGGCCGCCCCCCTCATCCCCATCATACGCGACAACCTCAACCTCACCAAGGCAGACATCGGCAACGCCGGGGTCGCCTCCGTCTCGGGTAGCATCCTCTCCCGTCTCCTCATGGGCGCCGCCTGCGACCTCCTCGGCCCCCGGTACGCCTGCGCCTTCCTGGTCATGCTCGCCGCCCCCACCGTCTTCTGCATGTCCCTCGTCACCGACGCCGCCGGATACATCGCCGTCAGGTTCATGATCGGCTTCTCCCTCGCCACCTTCGTCTCGTGCCAGTACTGGATGAGCACCATGTTCAACAGCAAGATTATAGGCCTGGCCAACGGAACGGCTGCCGGCTGGGGGAACATGGGCGGAGGGGCCACGCAGCTGCTCATGCCCCTCGTCTTCGACGCCATAGCAAAGTGCGGGGCCACCCCATTCTTTGCCTGGAGGATCTCCTTCTTCGTCCCCGGGGTGATGCATCTGGTCATGGGGACACTGGTGCTCACTTTGGGCCAGGACTTGCCCGACGGGAACCTGGGATCCCTCAAGCACAAGGGAAACGTCACCACAGACAACTTCTCCAAGGTGCTAAGGAACGCGATGACCAACTACCGGACCTGGATCTTCGTCCTCCTCTACGGCTACTCCATGGGCGTCGAGCTCACCACCGACAACGTCATCCACGAGTACTACTACGACCACTTCGGCCTCAACCTCCGCACCTCCGGCCTCATCGCCGCCTCCTTTGGCATGGCCAACTTCGTCGCGCGACCCTTTGGAGGTTTCATCTCCGACCTCGGCACCCGTCGCTTCGGAATGCGTGCCCGCCTGTGGACCGTGTGGGGCCTCCAGACCCTCGGAGGAGCCTTCTGCGTCTGGCTCGGGCGCGCAACGTCCCTGCCTCTCTCCATCTTCGCTATGGTCTGCTTCTCCATCTGCGCGCAGGCCGCGTGCGGGGCAACCTTCGGAGTCATCCCCTTCATCTCCCGCAGGTCGCTCGGGATCGTGTCCGGGATGACCGGAGCTGGAGGGAACTTGGGTGCCGGGGTGACGCAGCTGCTCTTCTTCACTAGTTCAAAGTACTCTGCAGGGACCGGTCTTTCCCTCATGGGACTTATGATCATGGCATGTACGCTGCCTGTCACTCTTGTGCACTTCCCGCAGTGGGGGAGCATGTTCTTGCCGGCATCCGAGAATGCCACCGAAGAGACCTACTACGCTTCCGAGTGGTCCGAGGAGGAGAAGGAGAAGGGGCTCAACCAGGCAAGCATCAAGTTTGCAGAGAACTGCCGCTCCGAGAGGGGAACCCGAGCCATCGCAGCCGCTCCACCCTCCCCTAATGCCAATGCCACACCGGTGCATGTCTAGTCCTCTAGCTAGCTCGCGAGGTCTCTTCTTATATATTATCATCCTGGTTTGTTTGTTTGTACTGGGGGGAAGACACATAATTAGGATTTTGAGTACATACATATATGAGCGGGAGCTAGATCATCATGCATATGTATGGAAAACAAATGTATACTATAGCAAACTGCAATTATATATATATATATATATATATATATATATATATATATATATATATATATATATATATATATATTCCAGATTGAAAGATTGGTACGCTATCCAATCGGCTGAATAAGCATTACAATTTTATTTCCAAGAAATCCAATCCAAACTAGCTCTCCACAGTTCATGCATCTCATGTAACATTCAAATTCAGTACTTATCTCTAGTTTATCTTTAAATATATGCGTAAGAATGTTGCATTCTATTTAGCATATATGACTAATGTTGCATCTACCTCAAATTTTCATCCACTGTAGTATATAGTATATATGTAAGAAATAATTAATATATATATATATATATATATATATATATATATATATATATATATATATATTATTTTCTAGTTAAATTTCTCATTAGGAATAAAAATTCCACTAATCAAATAACTCTTCATGACAAACCCAATGGAACATAATGGACATTGTGCATTAGCTAGCCCTAGGTTTTACTTGGCCGGCCACATATAGGAGGGGGAGCCTCCCTCAAGTGCATTTATTTGTTCATGAGAAATCTTAAGTGAGTTCTTCTCCAAACACACACATTCCTCGACCAAATTTAAGTAAATTAATTCCAAATCCCTCTCATTTCCCTCATCTAAGAGGCCTAGAAGCTTGGGTTTCAAGGAGCATTGAAGAAGAAGGAGTTTAGCTAGAAAATCCTTGGCTTTGCATTAAAAATTCATCTTCCAATAGGTGAATCCTCAAATATCTCTTTTAAATTCAATTTTTATTAATTGTTTGGAATCCCACCCATGGATTAGGAATACCCTCAAGGGGAGAGAATGATTTTTTTTTTTTCCATAGTATTTTCTATATGAAGTTGTGTTCCAATTGGAGGTTTTGTGTTGAGTGGAGTATTTTTCCTCCATTCTTCATTGTAACTAATCATATTAGATGTATATAATTATATTTGATATGTATATATGTTATTAGTTGCATATTGGAGGTTTTGGACATGAGATTGCGACGACGATTTAGTTGACGTCTATGCGATATTTTAGCGACGGATTCATTAACTGGCGCTTTAGCGACGTATATGCGAAGTAATTTTGTTTATACTGCCGTCTAGATAGTGACAAATTTACGTGAAAAACGATGTCTGGTTAACGACGTTATTGTGATATTATTTATGTTCTTGATACTCAAAAAAAGTCTGATACTCAAGTTGACGACGGAATAATGACATTACTTACTGTCGGGAGGAAGTCGCATGTCCGTCGACGTGTGTCGGTAATCCGTCTCCCAAGAATAGAAATATACTTGGCGACGGTTGTATCCGTCGCTAGCATGTCGCAAGTAAGTCGTAGCAAGCCGCTAAGTCGACGGATATCCGTCGTTAATATGCACATAACAGCAAAAAAAAACTTTCTAAATATAGATATCCCAGCATGTTTGGTTTATATAAAACATGTTAAACACTATCAATATATCAACCACCTAGTGCAACCCGCTGTTGAATTCCCGTCCAATCGGATCTTCAACGGCACAAACGCACGCTGGAAACACACATGAGACATAATTCAGAAAAGACATAATTAACATAATAAAATTAATCGCATACATGAACAACATCCACAAGTCTACGACCACAAGTCCAAATAAAATAATCAAAGTACATGAACAACATCCACAAGTCCACGACAACACAAATAAACAATATCCACAAGTCTGTGATTACTACAACACAAATAAATATCAAATATAAAGAAAATTACCAATCTGACGGTGTTCCCTGGTCACGCAAACGTTCGAGGATATCCGAAAGAATTTTATTCACTAATTCAGATGGTAGTAAACCTAACGCCTCCGGTGACAATAAACTTAGGAGTCTCATCACTATGTCAGCAGATAGAATAGGGCCAGAAGAAGCAGCGGGAAGAGCAGAGGTACCTAAAGGACCAGATGTCGTGGCGCCAGGCCAGAACAACAATGGAAGGAGCATGAACACCGGAATGACCTGCTACATGGAGTCATGCATGATGTTGATCGACTCCTGCATACCCACCATTGTAGCCTGCAATATGGTCATCGTTGCAACAATTTTCTCTATCCTATCAGGTTGTGCCGCAGCAGAAGATGCCGACGGTGTAGGTCTCGAGTATACCGACATTTGCGACGCCAAGGAGCCGGTGCCGTAGACGCGTCCGTTTTTTTCTCTTTCGCCAGCGGCCTGTACAAAAAGGTCGCTCGTCCGAGTGGCCATGGAAGAGGACGTTGTGGCGGGCGATGACTTAGCGACACTATCTTCCACCCCATCCTGAGTGGCCCGAGAGGCATTCTCAGTCTGCAGAGACTGAAACGCAGCTTATCCAATGACCCGTGCTTAATTTTCTAATGGACTTCTAACTTGTAATATAAATTCTAATACCTCATATTATTCTAACTTATAATATAAATTGAAATACTTACAACAGTCTTGCTGGCATTCTCGTTCACGTAGCTCCCGTCCTTCCTTCTCTTGTGCGTATACTCAAAAATATCGGCAAAACTGATACTAGAGGGATATTCTCCGTCCTTCGCCAGCTTCTCCGCCTGTGTACGAAATATTGAAAAAAATATCTTGATAATTAATATTATTTAACTATATAACGAAAATATTTAAGTACTTCATGTTATCTTACCAGGTTTCGATGATGTATAGCGATGGGGATCGATCCACCAGTATGCAGACTCCCATGAGATTGCACCTTCTTCCCTTTCTCGGACCTCTTCTTGAACTCAAGAGTATCGAGCTTCTTCTGCATCTTCTCCCAAAAATTATCACGGATCCAGGATTTCTTTTTCTTTCCAGCATTTACCCTTTTTTGCAAATCATTATTCGCATCCCACATCTTCTTGCTACAGGTGCTGCGATATGTTTTTCCTGATCTCTGCATCGCGATGCTCGGGCAACCAGTAGGTTTTATGACATACAAATTTAATTAACAATTAATATAAATAGATTAAAAAATAATTAATAAATAGAATAACAAAAAAGATCGTATATACCTTCATCTGGTCAAGCCATATATACTGCATGTCGAACGGCACATAAGAGAATTTAAGGTAGGGGCCGTGGTAGTTCCCCCTAATAATTTCCCCTAGTGCTAGAGTAGCACTATAGGAAAAAAGCCTACAAAGAAATAACAACAGATTATTTAGTTGAATAAATAAATGAAACATATGAAATTAACTACATCAGATGAAACATATAAATTTACTTACATCTATTTGGTTGCGGGACGAGGCTCCTTTCTGAACTGCCCCTCTTGTCTCTCTGGTTGTGTCAAAGGACCACCCGGTCAGGGGATACTGACCACTAGCATCATACTCTAAGTCCGGATACTTCGGGGCCCATCGTACAGCTGTCAGAGTATCTGGTGGACGAACTGACGATGGGGTGCCGGGATCTGCATCAGATGATGACGGGGGCATAGATGCCGATGATGGAGCACCGAGGACATATGCGACAAATGGCGGAGTGTTGTACCTGTAGCCTATGGAGGTGCCTGCGACCGACGAGGGGGTATCGGGATCACGTGATCGAGGAGATAATCTATCCCCGGGTAGTATAAGATCACGACCACCTCGATCATGTCCACGACCACGATCACCGCGATCACGACCACAACCACCGGCCATCTATGATCACGATTCACATATATAGACATATAATAAATAGAACTAAGCAACATAATAGACATCTAATAAATAGAACTAAGCAATAAGATAGACATCTAATAAATAAAATTAACCAACAAAACAGCTATAAAAACTGAGATAAAAATATTTTCAGTAAGAGAGAAGTATTTTTAGTAACAAAATCAAACTCCATCTCTAGGTACAACATGTAGACAAGATAGGTAATCTAATCATCGCCATCACCATCGTCATCGTCATCGTCATCGTCGTCATCATCCTCATCAAGCTCTTCATCTTCATCTTCATCTTCATCTTCATCTTCTTCTTCTTCTTATTCTTCTTCTTCAGAGACATCTTCCTGGTCGTGAACAAGGCCAATTATCTGGTTGTGAGCTAAGTCTTGTATATCAACCTCTTTCTCCCCTTTATTTTTCTCGACAATAGCTTCAACATCAATATTATCTACGACATCTTTTTTCTGACTGCTGTCCCAAATATTGAGGCTCTTCGACCTGGTCCTCCTGGTACGTTGGGTCTCCAACATTGAACATATTTCTAACTTTAGTCTTATATGCCGCCCACCAGTCAAATCAATCTCTACGACGCGCGCCTTGGGTAACTTATATAGTAGACTTGAACAGCTTGACTTGCTATCATAAACGAGTCGGACCCTCTATATCTCCTGCGATAGTTTATATCGACAAATTTAAATTGTTTATTAATTTTCCATCCTTGATTTGGTGTTGTGTCGAACGAATCACATTTGAAATTCACAATATTCATGTCATATGGGGCCGGATATTGTAACTCTACAATATCTTGAAGTACACCATAATAGTCAAAGTCTGGCTCATCATCGTAGATGGTCTCTCTTATACAAACACCGAAATCCTTTGTATTCAAGCCGTCAGTAAGAAATTCAGTATTTATAGAATTTTTAGTTGCTTTAAACTTAAAGCCATTAATAACATAGCTTGACCAAGTCCTTGCTTCCTTAACCGATCCCAATGCCAAATAACGAAGGCTCTCATTTATGAGTGTTGTTCCAGGCAAGAAAACCTGTAAACACACGTCGATAATAGACATGGTATTAGTGACATATACAGAAATGGTAGCTGCAGTATATTTAACATATTATCTGAGTTGCTTACATATTTGCTAAACCAGGACGTAAAGTTACAATCGACCTCTCTTTGAAGTTCCTCCTCATTAATATTGGGTATCCTCATTTTTACTTCATCTCTATATACACTGAGAGATAGAATCAAAATGAGTTAGTATATTCTATTGACAATATTAGAGATAACTGTCAAAGGCTAGTCACTTACATCTTCAAATCTCTTACTTCTTGTATGTCACAATTTAACAATACATATCGATGAGCTGCATCCAACTCATCGTCCCCAACTACCGTTTCTTACTAGCCCAAATAGGCTTATCCCTCACATTGAATATCGACAAGCCTCTATTGTAGCGTGCATCTCCTACGTCTTCGTCATTCCTTGGAGCTTTATTTTGATTTGTCTGGACATGAGTATCAAAATAAATTGAGTAAAAGTTTGAGACCTCCTCGATAATATACGCTTCACATATCGAAGCCTCTATATGAGCCTTGTTTCCAACTTTCTTTTTAAGATGGTGTAGCTACCTAGAAAGACACATTAATTTGAATTAATTTTGAGTAAAAAATCTACTTAATTTGTTAATTAAAATACATCTTATATTGATATTTTACCTTTCAAATGGACACATCCATCTATACTGAACAGGTCCACCGACACTTGCTTCGTACGGTAGATGAATCGACAGATGCTCCATATCGTCGAAAAAGTAAGGAGGAAATACTTTCTCTAATTTGCAAATTGTCAAGACAATTTTCTCCTCAAGTTCAACCATATGCTGCACCATCAGCTTACTTGAACAAATATCCCTGAAGAATATAGATAGCTCGGCCAACGGAATCCATACAGCATGAGGCAACAACTCTCTAAGAGCAATAGATAATAACCTTTCCATGAACACGTGCCACTCGTGACTCTTTATTTCTGTTAGCTTGCATTCATTGAGATCAACGCATCTAGACAAATTCGATACATAACCGTCGGAAAATCGTAAACTGCATATTCTTCCCTTCTTAATGTGAATGGCGATATTGGCTTCATAGGTCCACTAGCTCCCCTTTGTATTAAGTTTAACTGAGGACGCATACATATCTCGGCCATGTCTTATCTTGCTTTGGGATTGTCCTTTGTCTTTCCTTTAATATCCATAACGGTATTAAAGATATTATCGAACACATTCTTTTCGATATGCATGACATCAAGATTATGTCTTATAAGATTATCTCTCCAATAAGGTAAGGCCCAGAAGATACTCCGCTTTGTTCAATTATGTCTATGTCAAAATTCCTCGACATGATTGTTCAATATTAGATCTTCTATCATGGTTGGCAAATCCTTTACATCTTCCCAAATATCGTATTTCGATAATCTGGTAGGTGAACAAGAAAGTTCTTGCTTTCCAGCTCTAAATGCCTCCTTGTTCTTTCTCCAAGGATGTGACGCGGGTAAAAATTGGCTGTGACAGGCGCCAAAGAATGAGGCTTTACCTCCATGTTTAAGATGGAACACCTTACTCTTTTTTATACATATCGAAAAAAATTTAGTGCCATAGGTACTCCATCCTGATAACATACCATATGCATAAAAATTATTGATATTCCACATAATTGAAGCTCTCATCTGAAAGTTCTATTTTCTCGAAATATCGTAGGTCGTGACGCCCAACTCCCACAGCTATTTTAGTTCATCCACCAATGGCCGCAAATATATATCGATATTCTTCGTCGGATTTCTGGGACCGGGTATGATAACAGTCAAGAACATATAAGGAGTCTTTATACACATCTATGCTGGTAGATTGTAAGGGGTGAGAATCACCGGCTAACAGAAGTATTAAGATCCCGACTGTCCTAAAGGAGCGAAGCTATCAGAACATAGCGCTAATCAGACATTTCTAGGCTCCACATCAAAATTTGGATAACATCGGTCAAAATACTTCTACGCCTCTCCATCAGAAGGATGTGACAATTATCTATCATCCTTTGTACGTTCCTCGTTATGCGACATCATGAATTCTGCTGTATTAAGGGACATATACATCCTCTGTAAGTGCTTGGTGATCGACAAGTAATACATGTACTTGTACGGACGTTGTTTTATTCTAGTTGACTTTTCTTTTCCCTGAACTGGCTTGTAACCATCGCGTGGCAGAAACTACATCTTTCTTTGTCCTCATTCTCCTTATAGTACAACATGCATCCGTTGCGACAATAATTTATCTTTTCGTACCCCAGTTTGAGCTGTCGGACCCTCATCTTTGATTTGTAAAAGTTTTTAGGAAGCTCTTTCGATTCTTTCGGTAACCCCTCTTTGACTAATTGTACGATCCGATCATAGCAAGCTTGCAGTAAGTTGAAATCAGACTTTATATTCAACAAGCGCATCACTACCAACAATACTGACTGAGTTTCACAACCAGGATATATAGGAGTATTTGCATCCTTAAACATATCATAGAACTCTTTTACATTGAGATTTTGATCCTCCAGATTAAAATTAGGCCCTGCTGCATCATACATCATATCTCGTGCCAAGTTGTAGTCTCCATATTCAACATAGACTACATCACCTTAGATGAAAACTTTCGTAGCAACATCCATAACAAAAGAAGACTGTCTTTCTGCATAAATTTTACCTTGCGATTCCCACAAGTCGTAATCACGTACAAAACCCTTAAGGGTCAGATGCTTCCTCATAATCATCACTTCTTCATAAGGTCTATTATGACAATGAGCACATTGACACTTGATTTTTGGACCATCTATATAATCAGGTTTGCTCATGGCATACTTAAAAAATACTTCAATGCCTGCCTTAAAATCGTCACTCAGACAAATCTTGCTCTCGTGTTGCCGCCTGTACATCAACATACGATCAACCAAATAACATCCATTGCTTAGTGGGTGTGGAAAATTCTGTATCCTAAGATAAAATACACATAAGCAATTAGATGTACATACGATATTAGATGGGCATTCTAAAAGCATTGTAATTTAAACTTTGCGTATTCTACCATAGCGAAAAATAGATAAACAGGTGAAAGTTATAACATCGATATTTGTTCAATATGATATCTTTTCGCATAGTATCGACATGAATTCGGTTATCGATGGCTCAGAACACTACCCAAAATTTATTCTAGCAAACATTAGTGCGAATCATCTAAGTTCTGTACATCAGTGTAGTATATGTTCTTATCAAATATAGTATCTGAAGGATATACCAGAATTAAGATAAACCCACATAATGTAATGCTAAGACATCATCTCATAATATAAAATATAGTGCTGGGTTATGGTATCATCAATTGTCACGCCCTAGTCCCAATATACGTGGGACTAGAAATACGTAACATGTCAGTTACGTATTCGATCAGACTCTGGTCCGACTCGAATACGTATAAGCTATATAATAAGGGTAACTATCTAAGAATACTGAAAATACCTATGTCACAATCCACATAAAGAACAAAATATCAAGAATGAACTACATGTGCTAAAGTCGGCCGCCCAGTAACACATAAGCTCGAATAGACTCGAGAAAGAATAATGAGTCTATAAAAACTAGGCTATATCAGCAGTTGAATAAATAACCATAACTCTGGTAGAAATAATATAAGTACCTGGCACCAATGCCCGCATGACAAGCAACACACAACAACAACTCCAGAGGCTCCATAACCGTCTATGCTGCAAAAACTGGCAGGGGACTAGGTCCTTAGGGGGACGTAACAAGGTACAATAAATATCATGTCAAAAGTAAAACAGTATAATGCTACATACTCAAGGGTAAACTACTGTAACAATCTAAGTGATATGCACATGAGAACATCACTCGTACTCAGGCTGAAATCACTATAGGCTTTGTATCGGGGAGCCCATAGCAGCAAGTAATATCTCGTAGGACCAGTAAATATGCCAAAGATCTGGGACAAAGTCTAAGGCACCTCCAGTAACATAGTATATATATATATATATATATATATATATATATATATATATATATATATATAATCAGCCTGTAGTATGGTGTGTCTCTTTCCACCCAATGTAACCTCATATCTCATGTCCATAAGATGCAAGATCAGGACCTTTAGCTAGTACAAGAGTCATAATGATATCTATATAATATGCAAGTCTCATATCACGAATCCCGTAAGCCTATAGAGAATTACCATGAATAACTCAAGAATGATCTGTCACATGAAATAGTGTCAAGTGTCCTACGGTCTGACATACTTGGTAAAGCAAGCACGTAAAAATAGGATCATGGAATCAACTCTCTAAGTGACGTTACACGACTCCGCGTACGACGTCGACACCCAAATCTTGTTCGGACGCTAAGTAACGTCTCACGCTCCTAGGTTGAACACACACATCAACCATATCAAATAACTATAATAACTAAATAAGATAATTAAGGTAAGAAACTGTGATACATCATGGCAAAGTATACTTGTCTGGATTATGGATATAGCAAGGTCCAAGTAGCAAGCTCAATGCGTCAACTGCTCCCGAAAAGGTGGAATCCACACGAACGTCTTCGGATGCTGCAACAAACATCACAAATGTTTTTAAAACATAAGAAATAGCGAGGATTGACTACATATAAGTCTAATTTGGACACAGGGACGAAAATGACAGTTTTGGGTCAAAGCGAGGTCCACAAGTGGCCCACTTTCCACCAAAAAGCATACCGGAGACAAAATTTTCCAAATTTAGCAAACTTAGTGTCTACGAGTCCATAACGATGACATAACCTCAACAAAATATCCAAATTTGGATTCCGGTGAGTCGGTCACGAAAACTCCCGTCAAGTGGAACCGTGGGGCCCGCAAAACAATATTTCGTCATTGTTCTCAGAATCGAATCAAATTTGGGTCACAAGACCAGCGTAATGCTACGAATCTGATGGCATAAGTTTTGTTGTGAAATGACAAGAACACACAAAGTTATGACAAGATGTCAAAAAATGACGATATAGTATTTTTTGACGGATACGCGTTGATTCGAGTGTGCACGCATGTCCAAATCAAGTTTCGCGAAAGCTCACACGTTCGCATTGACGATACGAGTCTTTCGGTATAATTCTTATGCAACGAAGTCACCTTGTTTGGCGGAACGTACTCCGTATCAGAGAATTTTAGTTTTTAGAAATCAAGTTTTTCTTTGTTTTGGAACTCAATTTTACAGATATTAAAAGTTGTCAAAAATAAATAAAGAAGGGATTGAAACTTGGTTATGTTGTCTAAAATCATGTTTAAGATGATTTTTAAAATATTAAATAGGTTGGAAGAAATTGAATCACAAACAGGGGAGTTCAGGCCTATTTTTTGGACTATTTTTAACTAAATTTTCGGCCAACTTTCGATTCAATTTTCTCTCTCTATAATATTTTTTAAAACAAAATACTTGAAGTGATTTACAATTGGTTATGTTGTGAACATATAGGGAGAACCCATTCGTAAAACGAAGCGACATGGAGGGAGAAACCATACCTGAAAGTTGGTGGTCAAGCCCACATGTGTAGGCGCATATGGCGACTATTGTAGCACGTAGGCGACAGCGCAGGTGGCCGCGGGTGTCTTATGGCCGCGGTACAGGCTGGCGACGAGGTCAGGGGGAAGGTGATGGTGGTGGTGATGTTGATGGTGATGGTGATGGTGGCGGTGGTGTGTGCTTAAGGTTAGGGTTTGTTTAGGTTTATATATATATATATATATATATATATATATATATATATATATATATATAGAGAGAGAGAGAGAGAGGGGTCCGGGGAAGGGTTCTGGGCCGCTGTCTGGGGGGGTTTAGTATTAGGTTTCCTTTTCTTTTCTTTTCTTTTCTTTTCCTTTATTTTCCTTTGTTTTGTTTTCTTGTGTTTTTATTTTTTTTATTTATATATTATATGTATACTTTACAAATTTTGAAAATAGCTTTGCACCCAATAAATTTTAGAAAAATATATGATACTTTAACAAGAAATTTTAAGCAAAATATTTTTTTCTAATAAATTTAATTTTCTAATTATAAATAAATATTTATATAAGGAAACAAAATCAAAGAATTATATACATATATATTTAAATTCACTAAAAATAACCAAAAATCCTCTAAATAATAAAATTCAAAAATTCAAAAAAAATGTGGGGGTTTACATTCTACCCAACTTATAAAAAATTTGTCCTCGAAATTTAAAGTAAGTATGGCAGAAAAGTGTAAGAGAATTCATTTTGGAAGAAAAATAAATAGGACTCGTCGTATCGGATTTCTCGGTATTAAAGGTAAGGCACGACCTAACCACAAGGTGGTAGAAAAAGGATTTTAACTACGCAAGGTCAACTATGGAGTCTCAAAAGATGGAGGATGCAATGATCAATGGAATCCTAGTTGGATGTCATATTCTAGAGCAAGGGTATGCTTAGTCCAAGGCGCTACCCAACTTATAAGAATTTAAGTTGGTAGTAGAAAATCTGGTCACGATCCTATTCATAAGACTTACAGAAGGGTCTCATTCTAGGGTAAGATAGTACAGAGGAATACATTCATCACATATCATATATGCCGATGAATGGTTCAACAATAAGTGTCAAAAAGTAATATAATTCATCAAGGTGATTAGGATTGTATAAAGAGTATAAGGGGATCAATTTAATGCAACACAAGTGTCGTAGACGTAGTTTGGCTCGAGTGGGCTATAGGTATATTAATGGTTAGGGTAATTGGGTTACCGATGTGCGATTTAATTTAACTGCAACAGAATTGAATATATATATATTTTTAGAGGGAGGTATGCCACGAATATTGTGGGGTGTATATAGAGCATGGGAGTGTATACTTGGGAGTAACAACTAGGCCATGAGTGAGTAGGTCCAGTTTCGCTCATGCATTTTAAAGTTATCAAAAGAATTGAGTCGGTGTTGCGTATTAAAATTGACCGCAACGGAAAATAATATATATGTGTCATTTGTGTGTACAAATACGTCGCAAATATTGTACGACTAACACGAAACATAGGAAGGTGAGTTTGAGAGTGATGTAACCTCCCTCACCCAAAATAGGTATTTTGTGTATATTTTATATTATTATATTTATTATAGATGTTGAATTTATTTAGAGTATTCTCTTAGTTAATTAGAAAATAATTTTTTTTACTATATTTACTTATATAAATATTTATTTAGAATTATTTTTAGGCTATTTTAGATTATTGAGATTTTTCCATAATTTTTAGTTAATTAAAAACTACTAACACTAATTTTCTAGGACTTTGAAGAATTTATTTTATATTTAAACTTAATTAAAAATATTCCAAAATTTTATTTTAGGTTCTAAATAGTCAAATATATTTTCTAGAATTTTTTGGGAATTTTCTGAATACTTTTAGTATTTATTGGGAGTTATTTAGACTAATAACTAATTTTTTAGGACTTGTAGAATTTATTGTGCAAGCTCAAGAATATAGAATGGACCCACATTATTTTCTAGGATTTATAATATTATTATATATTTTTTGGAATTATTTCAGAATTTTTGAAATAATGTTAGTATTTATTTTTAGTTAAATGGATAAAACTAATGTTTAGAGCTTCTCCTAATTATAGTAGTAAACTTATGAATATAAAATTATCCCAAATATTTTTCTAGGGTTTATAGGTTCAAAATATATTTTATATAATTTTTCCAGATTTTTATGATTATTTTTAATATTTATTTGGAGTTATTTAGATTTAAAATGACTTAAATAATGTTTTGATAAAGGTAAATCAAAAATAAATAATATAACAAAAACCATCCAATCATATTCTGACACGTGTCAGCCTATAAATATCCTTTCAGCCGCAGGTACATCCCTATATATATATATATTATTATAACCCTAATTATCCCATTATCTTAGAGAGAGAGAGATTTTGGAGAATTGCCATCTAGGGTTCCTTCATCTTCCACAAGCCATTGCGCATAGCTCCGGACTCCAAACGAGGCCTAGTTTCTTGCGTTAGAAAGATATTGAGGTTAGCTTTCTGATTATATAATTTATTATATGAAATTATGAATATTAAATTTTAGAAAATTCGTAGAGCGCAGCATATCTGAAAATAGACGTGTTTCAATATTTTCGCGATTCCGGGAGAACCAGGAATCAGAATCATGAACCGTTTAAAGTTTTGGAAAGCTAATATTGAGATCATTGACATATGTTTTCCCAAAATTTAATTCAAAGTATTTATATACTGTTAATTTTGTAGAACTTCTAGGTTAGAATTTAACCATCGGTGCACAATACAAAATTTGTATGTGCCATAATTCTCAAACGAATTTGAATTCGGATGAGCCATAAATTCCCGCATATTTTTACGCTGAAATCTACAGGAAATCATACATGAAAGTTGAGTTTGTGTTGGTTGACTTTTCGGTCAACAGATCGCCTCGATTTGCGTTCCATGAGTCTCGAGTTGATAAAATTCAGTTTCTTTGGACAAAATTTAGGAATTAACATAAAAATCAGAATAATAAGATTAAAATAGGATTTTAGAGTAATTATTCCAGAATTAAATAAATTAAAATAAATTATCTTTTGACGTGATAAATTTGTAATACATAGGCTATTTGGACTGTGACTTGGACTCTGATTCATACCAGCAGCAGGACCCCAGGCAAGATACCTTGCCAAATTGCTTACAGTATTTTGTATGCTTAGTATATTTCTGTATATTTATTGTATTTCTGTTTATTCTTACATGTTTAGTTTTCTTTCAGTCATTACTATGTATTAGATATGTTGACACACACTTGGCACTTAGTATCATAGAGGACAATTATTAGGCGTATGGGCTTTTAACCACTCTGGTAACACCGTAGTCACTAGCACGTACTATGGTGGATCGTGTCCGATGGTCGCTACCACCGCGGTATGTCGATTGATGGAGTCTGAGGGTCGCTACCCCCGCGGTATGTCGGCTGATGATGTCCACTGACGAGCATGAGGTTGTGAGGATTAGATCGAGTAGCCTACCCTTGTCCATACGTCAAAATATTGTCCTCATTTGCATTCATATAGATTATCCTGTACAGTATACTTATCTATTTTCAAATAATATGCATGTTTATTGTATTCAAATTGGCTCATATTTTCTGTATCTTGTTACGTTCCTCTGAGGACCTGGTCCTCTGCCAGGTGTATCTGTTCTTGAGTAATTGCAGGAGCACAGATTTAGATGATTACTTGTGTTGCGAGAATGTCTTCTCTTCGAGCCCATGGTCGTTAGCTGGTATTCCTATATTGTATTTGTTGTGTTGTACTTTTCTATTCTAGTTGGTAGTGGATTTATTTCCATCCAACTATCATCCTTAGATATTTATGTTGAGATCTATTTATATAGATGCTGGTTATTATTTATATCTGATTTTCGCGGATGAGATTTAGATTATACCCTGTGACTTGTGATACATTTTATACCACTTGTGGATTGATATTCATATTACAGCGTACGTGTGGATTTTGGGTTCCATATATTGGAGTTGCCATATCCATGCGGCTGGCATGCTTACGTGTTCCTAGTCTTATGTACTTTTGGGACTGGGGCATGACATGTTTTTGTGGTGGCCTATGCAGGTCGAGAGCATATTGTCTCGGTTACGTTACTGTACCGAACAAGCCTGCACCTAGGACTAGAGTATAGGATCTCATCCACAATTGACTATGACTCATCTTTCTTCTAATCTATTCTATTTGAATAATTGTAACCTGCTTGATTCCTGTACTCCCATAATAGTTCCTTTAGTATAGTCTCTCCTAGAATATAGAAGTTCTTGTTGTTAGATGATAAGTAGGGTAACCTTCCTATTAAGAGTACAACTAGAGTGCTGACACACCACTAAGTTTAGGATGTCTAGTGAACCCTAGAATTCCTTATCTCTAGAATTGGTTTACCATAACCCCCTGATGTGTTATGAGGACTTGAGAGTAGTATAGACACTACTAGAGTTAGTTAGAAGTTTACCATTATGGTTGCCCCTAGCATTGAGAAACCAATAGAAAACCAAAGTGAATATTAGGACTGAACATAACCCACGCCGTTAGATGAGTATTGGAGAACCATAAATTTAGATTCTTGTCTTGAGATAAGCAGAAAGTACCTTAGAAAGCCAAGAGCAATGCATAGAATATTTTTCTAATCATACCTCAAACACAGAGACTAGCATACTCCTTTCCCTTGGAAAACCATGATGCTATCTAGAGCCCCTATATTTTCATATATTGTTCCCCTGTGACCATAGCGTTCGCTAATTGTGTGACGACCAAAATTACGTTCTTCTTTTCTTTATCTTTCAACTCGTGCTACCTGACACTTCTGATAGTAGGTCAAGTAATTTATTTCTTTGTTAAGGACACATAGTTTGCTAGGATTATAGTTGTAATCTTGAATTTTAAAATTGTGTGCTTAGTAGTTAGAACTTGATAGTTAAGTTATTCTTGTAGATTGAGACCTGATGCTTATCCCTTAGTTTTAAATTGCGTAACTTGTACCACACCTCAATACGAGTTATATTCCCTTTCCCTTGAGGCCAATAACTGTCCCATTCTTACTATTGATACTTGCACTATGAGTAAGAGTTAAGACGACCATGACCTATGTAATATAAAAGGATACCCTAATAAGTACCAAGATCCCTTCTCGAAGACCTTAACAGGAGCTTCTACGGTACCCTTAAGACTGTCACAGTATTAGTTTATTATTTTAAGTTGGGTAGTATACCTCACAACCTAGTATCACATAGTCTTTTGACCTATTATTGAAGTGTGATTGAACAACATTAATTGTATACTAGCATAAGACGACAGTGATTATTCAGACAATAGAAGTTAGAGGTCCTTGCCCATATTTGGTCGACTAGCAACATAGACAAGGAGGTTGTATGATAACTGTAGGGATTGTAGAGTCTTTTATTATTGTTGCTTAGTTGTTTTATTTTGTGAACTTGTATTAATTTGTACCTCCTTTCATCATCATCTAGCGTACTTATATTTGCTGCACTACCTTGACTTATGCTGCTATTATAGCCTAGTTTTGCAAGCTTACTCTTTTATCGAGCTTGATCATAAGATATGTATTATTGGGGACGCCTACTAATATATTTCAGAATCAGTGTATTAAGGTCTAGCTAACCTTAGTGCGCTTGATTCGCCCTTCGTAATACTACTTTACGTGGATTGAGATATGTAGTGATTGGTAGACGAATATACTTGCCCCTAGATATGTCTGAGCGGATCGTATCGGTTACATAACTGTACTAATACGAGCATGCGAACAAAGAATTACCAAAATAGAATTTTAATCCACAACTGCTTTGATAATTCCCATTTGAATTCCTTAAACTCCTTGATCCCGATACTTCTATTCTATTACCTCACCCTTGAACTCTTTATTATTGGTCTTCGTCTTCCCTTATTTCGGAAAGACGAAACCTCGTGCTTGGTATAAGTTTAATACACAGAGAGTACTAGATATACCTCGTAGGCCGATCACATACTTGAGGATTATTCTTTTGTAATTAAGGACATATCATATATGATATAATCGGCGTTGAAGTTTTGAGGATTGAATGACATGAGTAAATAAATTAAGGATATTTTTCTTAAAGTATATAGCCTTCTGTGATAGATGGGTAAATTCTAAGTTGGGTAGCAGTGCATTGCCAACTTGAGAGGAATTTCTTTTAGATTGTGATCAAGTAAGATTAGATTGGGAGATTCAAGTCATTTTAATTTTAAGAAATTTTAAGAGAAGGATTAAGATAATGAGGATTTAACGAATTTTAAAATCTTGATATTGCGGACCAAATATTTATACTTTGAGCACATAATTTAAATTTTAAATATTGAAGGATGAATCATCGATTTAAATTTTGAGGATAAATATAAAATTTTAGGCTTGAACAATTGGTGAATTAGATTTAAATTTTACAATTTGATGATTTGAATTAAAAGTTCAATTTTGATTGTTGGGTCACATATTTAAAATATTGATGATGTAAATTGAGTTTAAATATTTGAAGAGTACAAAATTCTTAATTTGAGAATAGAAATAAGATTTGATTAGAATTGTTTATTGTTCAAAGTCTAGAGGAGATTATGATAGTTGAAAATGGTGATATAAATTTTGATGTGGGATGTCATATAGACTTGAGTTAGATTTGAATGTTGATTATTAAAAAAAAATCGAGAAGAGATTACGACAGGTTGAATTTTGATTTAAACAGTGGTTATCTTAATTTTGAAGTGATCGCGATAGATTTGAATAGATTTTATTATTTAAATTTTTGGAAGAGATTGCGATTGACGTACCTTATATACGAATGTGAAGGATTTAACAAATTATGCCTTATTTTAATTTCGAGGACGAAATTATTTTAAGTTGGATAGATTGTAACCTCCCTCACCCAAAATAGGTATTTTATGTATATTTTATATTATTATATTTATTATAGATGTTGAATTTATTTAGAGTATTCTTTTAGTTAATTAGAAAATAATTTTTTTTTAGTATATTTACTTATATAAATATTTATTTAGAATTATTTTTAGGCTATTTTAGATTATTGAGATTTTTTCATAATTTTTAGTTAATTAAAAACTACTAACACTAATTTTTTAGGACTTTAAAGAATTTATTTTATGTTCAAATTTAATTAAAAATATTCCAAAATTTTATTTTAGGTTCTAAATAGTCAAATATATTTTCTAGATTTTTTTGGGAATTTTCTGAATACTTTTAGTATTTATTGGGAGTTATTTAGACTAATAACTAATTTTTTAGGACTTGTAGAATTTATTGTGCAAGCCCAGGAATATAGAATGGACCCACGTTATTTTCTAGGATTTATAATATTATTATATATTTTCTGGAATTATTTCAGAATTTTTGGAATAATGTTAGTATTTATTTTTAGTTAAATGGATAAAACTAATGTTTAGAGCTTCTCCTAATTATAGTAGTAAACTTATGAATATAAAATTATCCCAAATATTTTTCTAGGGTTTATAGGTTCAAAATATATTTTATGTAATTTTTTCAGATTTTTATGATTATTTTTAATATTTATTTGGAGTTATTTAGATTTAAAATAACTTAAATAATGTTTTGATAAAGGCAAATCAAAAATAAATAATATAATAAAAATCATCCAATCATATTCTGACACGTGTCAGCCTATAAATATACATTCAGCCGCAGGTACATCCCTATATATATATATATATTATTATAACCCTAATTATCCCATTATCTTAGAGAGAGAGATTTTGGAGAATTGCCATCTAGGGTTCCTTCATCTTCCACAAGCCATTGCGCATAGCTCCGGACTCCAAACGAGGCCTAGTTTCTTGCGTTAGAAAGATATTGAGGTTAGCTTTCTGATTATATAATTTATTTTACGAAATTATGAATATTAAATTCTAGAAAATTCGTAGAGCGCAGCATATCCGAAAATAGACGTGTTTCAATATTTTTGCGATTCCGGGAGAACCAGGAATCAGAATCATGAACCGTTTAAAGTTTTGGAAAGCTAATGTCGAGATCATTGACATTTGTTTTCCCAAAATTTAATTCAAAGTATTTATATACTGTTAATTTTGTAGAACTTCTAGGTTAGAATTTAACCATCGGTGCACAATACAAAATTTGTATGTGCCATAATTCCCAAACGAATTTGAATTCGGACGAGCCGTAAATTTCAGCATATTTTTACACTGAAATCTACAGGAAATCATACATGAAAGTTGAGTTTATGTTGGTTGACTTTTCGGTCAACAGATCGCCTCGATTTGCGTTCCATGAGTCTCGAGTTGATAAAATTCAGTTTCTTTGGACAAAATTTAGGAATTAACATAAAAATCAGAATAATAAGATTAAAATAGGATTTTAGAGTAATTATTCCAGAATTAAATAAATTAAAATAAATTATCTTTTGACGTGATAAATTTTTAATACATAGGCTATTTGGACTGTGACTTGGACTCTGATTCATACCAGCAGCAGGACCCCAGGCAAGATACCTTGCCAAATTGCTTACAGTATTTTGCATGCTTAGTATATTTCTGTATATTTATTGCATTTCTGTTTATTCTTGCATGTGTAGTTTTCTTTCAGTCATTACTATGTATTAGATATGTTGACACACACTTGGCACTTAGTATCATAGAGGACAATCATTAGGCGTATGGGCTTTTAACCACTCTGGTAACACCGTAGTCACTAGCACGTACTATGGTGGGTCGTGTCCGATGGTCGCTACCCCCGCGGTATGTCGATTGATGGAGTCTGAGGGTCGCTACCCCCGCGGTATGTCGGCTGATGATGTCCACTGACGAGCGTGAGGTTGTGAGAATTAGATCGAGTAGCCTACCCTTGTCCATACGTCAAAATGTTGTCCTCATTTGCATTCATATAGATTGTCCTGTACAGCGTACTTATCTATTTTCAAATAATATGCATATTTACTGTATTCAAATTGGCTCGTATTTTCTGTATCTTGTTACGTTCCTCTGAGGATCTGGTCCTCTGCCAGGTGTATCTGTTCTTGAGTAATTGCAGGAGCACAGATTTGGATGATTACTTGTGTGGGAGGATGTCTTCTCTTCGAGCCCATGGTCGTTAGCTGGTATTCCTATATTGTATTTGTTGTGTTATACTTTTCCATTCTAGTTGATAGTGGATTTATTTCCATCCAACTATCATCCTTAGATATTTATGTTGAGATCTAGTTATATAGATGTTGGTTATTATTTATATCTGATTTTCGCGGATGAGATTTAGATTATACCCTGTGACTTGTGATACATTTTATACCACTTGTGGATTGATATTCATATTACAGCGTACGTGTGGATTTTGGGTTCCATATATTGGAGTTGCCATATCCATGCGGCTGGCATGCTTACGTGTTCCTAGTCCTATGTACTTTTGGGACTGGGGCATGACAAGTGATAATTATGTCATAGGTGTAAAGTGACTAGTCTAGGTCATAAGGAAGAAGTTGTTGGAAAGGAAAGGATAGTGTTGTGCTCCAAATATTCGAGCCACAACAAAGGGTATCAAGGATACATAAATTAAATAGGTAATTTAATCCGTTTGAGATTAACCTAATTAATACCAAAATAAATTCAAATTTATCCTGAATTTCTAAAAATAACCTTACACTAAAACCAGGGGGATTACCCTCTACTAAACTTATAAGAATTAAGTTTGTATCAAAACTAAAGTCATTATTTTGTTAACAAGATTTCTTGAAGGGCCTATTTCCTAAATAAGGATATAAGAATTCTAGGATTTACTGGTCGTAATCAAGGATTATCTAAGGGAACCTAGATACTATCAGGTTACTTTTGGTCAACAACTGTATAAGAAAAATTACTACCCATCCAACACTGCTCTTGTATAGGTCAAGCTTCTACAATACAAAAGAAAGGGCTGAGTCGGATCTAACTAAGGCAAGGTTGTATAGATGCTTCGATCATCGATTGACATTGATGATGAGGAGACCAAAATCGAGGGAATCATGAAAGGAAGAAATTTTTAGACCAAGATCAGAGAAAATTTTATGATAAGTCTAAAGGATATGGTTGCAGGGTTGAATAAGGCACGATTATGCGGGTATCTGGAGAATCGAGTCATACTAACTAGATTAAGGAGGATTATAGTAGAAAAGAACTAATACCTTTGGTGATATGGATATCAACACCAAGAAGTGGTACCAACTAAGGGATTGATGTTGTAATTAGGGCACGACTAGAAGAAGAGGAAGGATCTACTGAATTAGATAATTAGAAGGCTTGTTTCTGCAAAAAGCAAGAGGCTTATGTATGTAAAACAATCTAGGAATTATTATTTGGAAGGATAGAAATTCAATCGATAAGGTAATACAACAAATCCTGATCTCAATACTATATTTTCTATAAATTTTATTCTGTATAACCTTACTCATAATATTGGCGAACCACTTCTAGCTATAGGTAAGCACTATGCAATCCCTTTGACTTTGTCTAACTTGTATTTTCCTAACTTAGTAGGCAAGGGTCAAGGCTAAACTAAACAGGTACTCAGGTCTATCACTCATGACATACTATTTACTACGGTCGCTCTTCAAATCATGATTGAGATTGGTCATTCCAATACTTATATAACCTTCAATTGGAATGTCTATCTATTCTCATACAACTTACCCCTTCTATTACCTGTCCTTCTGTGTTATTGTTCCTCTAGTCTCTGCTATCTAATACCTATATTTCTTATGGAAGCCATCTTGTCTAGTTTATTACTCTATAACAAAAGCTTGAAGTCATGATCCTCTCTTCTAAGTGACCATGTCGTTGACTCAATGAGATGGTAAGAATCTATTCAGGCTTAGGTCTAATCTTAACTACAAGGATTATAGAACTATTCTATTCATAATAAGAATCTCAAATCATATCTTCTAAAGTCTCCCTTAAGGTTGTTCCTATTATTTTATGGAGCTACAACTAATTCTAAGATTTTAACTGGGTACTCTCTCAATAGCGTCCCTAGTCGTCTTAGTCATTACAGAAATTCTATAGCTATCCTGGCCAATATTTATGATTGGTAAAGCTTCTAGTCCCACACTAACCGCTGGTGGAAGTTCTAATATCTATTTGATAAGGGAAAGTTTTCTGCTAAGGCTAATTCTTATATAACTCCAAGTTACCCTCTCGTTCTAGTAGCCTGCCTAGTCATCTATCTTACCCATTTCTAACCTTGATAACTCTTCCTATGAATTTTTTCACCACCTTGCTTATCTTATAATAAATATACAATTAAAAGTCAAGCACGAGTATTTGCCCTTCCGAAATAGGAAAGAACAAGAATCAATGATAGGGAGTTCAAGAAGGATATCATCGAATACGATTTTCGAGGTTCAAAGACGATAAAAAAATCAAGGTTCAAAGCAATTGTGGATTGAGATCCTAATAATCATATCCTAGCACATGCTCGCTCGGTACAGTAACATAACTGAGACGATTTAATCAGAACCTGCATGGGCCACCACAAAAATATGTCACGCCCAAGTCCCCAAATACGTAGGACTAGGAATATGTCACATGTCAGCTACGCATTCGACCAAACTCTGGTCTGACTCGAATACGTATAAGCTGTATAATAAGGGTAACTATCTAAGAATACTGAAAATACCTATGTCACAATCCACCTAAAGAACAAAATATCAAGAATGAACTACATGTGCTACAGTCGGTCGCCCAGTAACACATAAGCTCGAATAAACTCGAGAAAGAATTATGAGTCTATAAAAACTAGGCTACATCAGCAGATAAATAAACAATATGAATAAATAATCATAACTTTGATAGAAATAATATAAGTACCTGGCACCAATGCCCGCATGACAAGCAACACACATCAACAACTCCAGAGGTTCCATAACCGTCTATGCTGCAAAAACTGGCAAAGGACCAGGTCCTCAGAGGGAGGTAACAAGGTATAAGAAACAGCATACCAAAAGTAAAATAGTATAATGTAACATACTCAAGGGTAAACTACTATAACCATCTAAGTGATATGCATATGAGAACATCACTCGTACTTAGGTTGAAACTACTACATGCTCTGTGTCGGGGAGCCCATAGCAGCAAGTAATATCTCGTAGAGCCAGTAAATGTGCCAAAGATCTGGGACAGAGTCTAAGGCACCACCAGTAACATATTTTATATATATATATATATATATATATATATATATATATATATATATATATAATCAGCCTGTAGTATGGTGTATCTCTCCCTACCCAATGTAACCTCACGTCTCATATCCACGATATCTCATGTCCATAACACGCAAGATCATGACCTCTAGCTAGTACAACGAGTCATAATGATATCTATATAATATTCAAGTCTTATATCACGAATCCTGTAAGCCTATACAAAATCATCATGAATAACTCAAGAAGGATTCTGTCATATGAAATAGTGTCAAGTATCCTACGGTTTGGAATACTTGGTAAAGTAAGAACATAAAAATAGGATCGTGGAATCAACTCTATAAGTGATGTTACACGACTCCGCGTATGGCGTCGACACCCGAATCTTGTTCGGACGCTAAGCAACGTCTCACGGTCCTAGGTTGAACACACACACATCAGCCATATCAAATAACTATAATAACTAAATAAGATAATTAAGGCAAGGAACAGTGATATATCATGGCAAGGTACACTTGCCTGGATTCTAGATATATCGAGGTCCAAGTAGCGAGCTCAATGCGTCAACTGCTTCCGAAAAGGTGGAATCCATACGAACGTCTCTGGATGCTGCAACAGACATCACCAACATTTTCAAAACATAAAAAATAGCTAGGATTGACTACCTATAAGTCCAATTTGGACACATGGATAAAAATAACAGTTTTAGGTCAAAGCGAGGTCCCCAAGTGGCCCACTTTGCACCAAAAAGCGTGTCGGAGATAAAATTCTCCAAATTTAGCAAACTTAGTGTCTACGAGTCCAGAACAATGACACAACCTCAATGGAATATCCAGAATTGGATTCCGACGAGCCGTTCATGAAAACGCCCGTCAAGTGGAACCGTGGGGCCCGCGAAATTGTATTTTGTCAACTTTCTCAGAATCAAACCAAACTTGGGTCACAGGACCAACATAATGCTGCAAATCTGATGGTGTAAGTTTTGTTGTTAAACGACAAGCACACACGAAGTTATGGCAATGTGTCAAAAAATGCCAATACGGTATTTTTTTGATGGATATACGTTGATTCCGGTGTGTACACACGTCCAAATCAAGTTTCGTGAAAGTCCACATGTCCGCGTTGACGATACGCGTCTTTCGGTATAATTTGTATACGGTAAAGTTGTCTCGTTTGGTGAAACGTACTCCGTATCAAAGAATTTTGGTTTTTAGAAATCAAGTTTTTCTTGGTTTTGGAACTCGATTTTACAGATATTAAAAGCTATTAAAAATAAACTAAAAGAAGGGATTGAAACTTGGTTATGTTGTCTAAATCATGTTTAAGATAATTTTTAAAATATTAAATAGGTTGGGAGAAAATGAATCACGAACAGGGGAGTTCGGGACTGTTTTTAACTAATTTTTCGGCCAACTTTCGATTCGATTTTCTCTCTCTATAATTTGTTTAAAAACAAAATACTTGAAATGATTTACAATTAGTTATTTTGTGAACACGTAGGAAGAATCCGTTCATAAAATGAAGTGGCGTGGAGGGAGAAACCATACCTGAAAGAGGGTAGGCAAGCCCGCATGTGTAGGCGCAGATGGCGGGTCACTACCAGAAAAAGTCAAATTAGCGACGTTTAAAAATGTCGCTAAATAACCAAAAAATGTCGCTAATTACGTTTAGCGACGTAATTAGCGACATTTTAAAGAAGTCAAAAAAAGTAAGTCGCTAAAAGAAAAAACGTCGCTAAACGTCGCTATGCCGATATTTTTTAGCGACTTTAATGTGTCGCTAAATTTAGCGACGTTTAGCGACTCAGCGTCACTAATTAGCGATGTTTATTAACGTCGCTAAACATTGCTAATTAGTGACTTATATAGCGACGTTATAGCTACGTCTTTAATGACCTGGCAATACTGCCATGTCAGCAATTTGCGACGTACATCGACGATTTTAGCGACATCTTTAGCGACGTCATTAGCGACGTGTAGCAACATCGCTAATTAGCGACATAGTTAGCAACGTATATTAACGTCACTAAACGTCGCTAAAAACGTCGCTAATTTTGCAGAAAAAATAAAAAAAAGAATACTGAATTGAATTTCTAGGTTTGCCAACCCCCTTGGGTTGAACACTCAACACCGGTAAAATAAAATATTTAATATAAATAATATAATAAAATTTGAAGAAAAGAAAGCATCCAGCAAATCTCATCGTAAAGAATATGGCAAATATATATCCATACAATCGTATCCTAAATATAAAAAAATACAAATATCCAGCAACTAGCTATACTACTACGGATCTGTAGGAGGCTGACCACCGACGCGCCTGAAGGATAATAACAGCTCATACTCGTCCCGTGGAATCGACACCGATGTCGATGGAGAAGGCAGTGACATCGGTGGAGTCTGTGTCGATGTAGGCCCACCAGGAGGCCGTACCCGCTCTAAGTCTGCGAGTCGCTGGTTGTAAGAATCCATGGTAGATCACAGCTTCATACTGCTATGAACCATTGAATCCTGCATCATCGTCAGCCTCTCGCCCATCGATAGCTGTGATGCATGCAACTCCATGATGTTGCGGTCTGTCGAGGCTCTAATATCATTTGTCAAATCCCGGAGCTCCGTCATGCCGCGGTCGAGCATATCGAATCGTGCGATGAGCGTCGGATCGTCCGCCTGCGACTGGGACTGGGGCTGCTCCTCCATCCTTCACACTAACTCATCATGGAGAGACGCAATCTGACGGTCAACGGCCTCCTGGACGACCTCTTGGACTCTGGCCGACGACTGCGAGGGCTGCGACTGCGAGGGCTGTGTGGAATGCACAGCTGTCGGGGAGGCCCTAGATGACTGCATCGCAACCAGGGCGCCATAGGATCTCGTACCGTAGTACGTACCCCTCTGGAGACCACCAGCTGTGGTCACCCACAGGTCGTCCGCCGACGGAGCTGGAGCGGGCTGCGAGGAAGTATCAGCCTCTCCAGGTGTAGGTGCACTAGCAGTCGTCCGCTCACGCAGCCTAAGATACTCTACCTAGAAAGGTTTGGAAACTCTATAAATGCCTAAGTTATATTAAAATTAACACAAAGTAAAGTAATACTTACATAGGTCTGCGAGGCCCTCTCATCAATGAGATTTCCATCCTTGCGATGGATGGCCAAGAAGACAGTCACCATGTTTGCATCCTCACCCCTCTGTACCTGTTAAAAATATATTATTTAATAATAAACCTAAACATTTTTTCCAAGTACCATTTTATGGTAATTACATTAAAATAATATATTTTAAAAGAAAAAATATACCAAACGACGGAAATATTTCGTCATCGGAATCGAGCCACCACACCACTTGGCAGCATTCCGCCTAGCCGCCTTGGCCTTCTCAGACCTTTCCTTGTAGCTCGGATCGTCAAATCTAGCCCTCATCGCAGTCCACTGCTCAGACGTGATCCAACCTTGGATCAGTTTTCCAGCATGATCACGAGCCTTCTGGTCATCCAGAGCATCTCGGATAAGCTTGGCGGCAACGGTAGGAAAGAGCCGCTCGATCAACTCGGCCCGGTGCGGAGGATAGAAATACGTTTGCTACAATAAATAATTTAGTAAGTGAGCATCACGGATAAGTTATATAATATACATAAATTAGAAGATTTATTTAATATACTTTTACCTGGAAGTGCGCAAACCAGAATGCCTTTCTCTCCTCCGGAGCCTTAGAGTAGTTGATCCAAGGACCACCGTAGTTGTTCCTCAGAATTGGCCCAGACGTCTCTGAACCGACGATGGACGATATCTATACAGAGATAATTATTTTGATCGAAAAAGTCAATATACGATGAATAAATAAATATACGATATATATTATACTAAACCATCTAATGGACTTACTTTGTACCGTCGGCCCAAATCTATGTCCTCGTCTCCTCCGGAGGTGCGCATGGAGGATCTTGCTGATATTGGGACAACGTGGGCACGACCTCCTCGACATGCTCATCTGTCCCCATGGTTCCGTCAGCAGAAGGAATGCTGGACGAAGGTGTATTATCACGCCTGGAACTACTCGTCCCAACAGTCGGAGATATGAGTGATCGATATACTGGAGTACTGGACGACGATGATCCGGAACCAACAGTAGGCAGTACCGGAGGAGCACTTTGTCTACCTCGGGACCTGCTGAATCCTTCGTGTCGTCCTGTCATATCTGATAACAACATATGATGAATATAGAAAAATATAAATATATAGTACATTCTACAGTCAAAATGTGATGCATATCTCAAAGCATTCTACAGTCAAAATATAATACATATATTCGTTAAAATAGTATATTCTACAGTCAAAATATAGTTACATTCTACCGGCAATATATTTTATTTTCAATCATCTTCAGAAAATTCATCTTGTTCGCCTTCCTCATCCTCATCTTCCTCTTTCTTTTCCTCCTCCTCGTCTTCACTTTCATCTACTTTGTCTTCCTCTTCGGATAATTCTACATCTTCTACATTATTACTCGTGTAATGAGTAACTTTCGTTGAGTCCACATCTATAATATTTGTTACAAGAGGTAGATCGTCCTCCTGATAAGCTATTTCGTCAATGTCAAAGGTATTTCTAGCTTTAATCTTGCATACTGCCCACAATCCGACCTCGCTGTCCCCCGTCTAGGATAAGTTGTGAAGTACACGAGCTGAGCCTGACTTGATAGGACAAATGGTTCGTAGCCTTGATATCTACGCTTGTAGTTTATATCCACAAGGCCATGCTTGTCAATTTTCCAACCTTGATCTTGAATCGGATCAAACCATTCACACTTGAATAGCACGATATTAGCAGGTTTTGTACTATAATTATATGTTAACTCCACAATCTCTCATAAGATGCCAAAGAAATCATTGCCAGGATTGACGTCTTTGTAGTTTGAAGATTTGATACACAAACAACTATTTTTCGTGGAATCAAGATCCAGAAAGCTGTCTCTGATAGGAGCATTTGTTGACTTGAACCTGAACCCATTCACACAGAAACTTGGCCATATTTTAACGGCAGTAATTGGTCCCTTGGCTAGAGTTCTAATAGATCCAGTCTCGGGTGTTATTAGACGATCGACCTTAATACCAAAGTAGCGATAGTAAGTTATTTGTTTTGCAAGTGCAGAAATAAAAAGTAATTACCAAGCATCTTACATATGCGCTCAACCAAGAAGAAAAATGACATCTCATTTCTTGTTCTACTTCTTCGTCTGTTATGTAGGGTCTAACCGACCTCAACTCATCATTATATGTGCTGAAAAACAATGAAGCAACTGTTGATTAGTAGCATAATAGTATCTTATACTATTACATTGAGATGATGTAAACGTGGACGTATTAATTACTTACCCCTCTAGCTTCTCCACTTCATCCTCGTCGCAATTGAGTAATATATACAACTGAGCAGCCCTTAGCTCGTCGTCATTCAAATATCTCTTCTTTATTTTTCCTGAAGGCTTTCCGGATGCATTGAATACTTTGAGTATTGCATCATTAGATTCCTGATATGCATCGTCGTTTCTCGGAGCTTTCGTTCTATTAGTAGCAATATGCAGTTTGAAATACGTCGAGCAAAAGTTTGTAATCTCCTCGAGAGCATAAGCTTCACAAATAGAGCCCTCAACCCGTGCCTTATTTTTCACCTTTCTCTTTAGGTGATTCAGATGCCGCTCGAAGGGGTACATCCACCGATAACCGACAGGACCACCAACACGTGTCTCATAGGAAAGATGAATTGGCAAATGCTCCATAGAGTCGAAGAATCCAGGAGAAAACACCTTCTCGAGCTTACATAGTATTACCGTAACGTCCTTCTCTTGCTTTTCTAGACGATCGATGAGCAACTTAGTAAAACAAAGATCTTTGAAGAATATGCTCAGCTCTGTCAATAGATCCCAAATGATCTGCGGTAAGAATTCCTGAAATGCAATCGGAATTAACCTCTCCATGAATACGTGACAATCGTGGCTCTTCATACCCGCCAGTTTGTTCTCCTTGAGGTCGACGCATCTTCTCAAGTTCAACACGTACCCGTCTGGAAACTTTAAACCCTGAATCCACCTACAAAGTCTCCCTTTATCCTCTTTCTCCAGTGAGAAAACTGACTTAGGTTGCTTTAACTTTCCATTCCCCTCCTCTATCAAATGCAATGCAGGAGGTCTATATATTTCTTCTAAGTCCAACCTGGCCTTCGGATTATCTTTCGTCTTTCTCTTTACCTCTATTACAGTATTAATTATGTTATCAAACACATTCTTCTCGATATGCATGACATCAAGGTTATGTCTGATCAGATTGGTGCTCCAATATGGCAGATCCCATAATATACTCCTCTTCGTCCAGTTATGGGTACGACCAAATCTGTCACACTTGTACCCCTTAGCAAGCTCTTCGATAGTACTTGGTAAATCTTTTACCTCTTCCCATATCGTGTATCCGGGCTACCTTGGCGGTAGATTGGCCTTCTCCACAACTCCCGCACGAAAAGCATTCTGGTTCCTCCGGTACGGATGATCTTTAGGCAAAAATTGTCGATGACAATCGAAGAAGCACAGTTTGCCTCCTTGTTTCAAACAGAAAGCCTTTGTACGGTCCATGCAATACGGACATGAGAGACGACCATGGGTGCTCCATCCTGATAACATTCCATAGGCTAAAAAGTTATTGATGGTCCACATAAGTGCTGCCCTCATCTAAAAATTCTATTTTCTAGAAACATCGTAAGTGTTGGCACCTACTTCCCACAGCTGATTCTGTCATGCCCCAGTCCCAAAAATATGTAGGACTAGGACATGTAAGCAAGCCAGCCGCATGGATATGGCAACTCCAATATATGGAAACCATAACCCATACGTACGTTGTAATATGAATATAAACTCACATGTGGTATATATAATATCACAAGTCACAGATATGCTAATCTCATCCACACAACAAGTCATAAAAAAAAATACTAAACTAGAATAAGGAGTCTGAAATATCCAAAATAATAGTCGGGTGGAGACAAATCCATTACCAATGACTATATCAATACTAGAATGAGAGAGGAGTATAAATCTCCAATATAAAAAAATAAGGTGATGGCAGAAGTGTATCAGCTAAAAGAATCCATCGCTAGATAATCAACGATGTTCAGAAGGTAAGACCTCCTCGGCAGAAAGGAATGCGTCAGGTCCAGGCCCGTACTCCTGCGTATACTCCTGATCGTCTATACCTGGCAAGGGACCAGGTCCTCAGAGGGACATAACAAGATACATAGAAGCAAGCCAATTCGAATACAGTGAACAAGCATAATGTTTGAAAATAAATAAGTACGATGTATAAGACAATCTATATGAATGCAAATGAGGACAACTTTTTGACGTATGGGCAATGGTAGGCTACTCGATCTAATCCTCACAACTCATACGCTCGTCAGTGGACATCATCAGCCGACATACCTCGGGGGTAGCGACCCTCGGACTCCATCAATCGACATACCTCGGGGGTAACGACCATCGGACACGACCACCATAGTGCGTGCTAGTTAATACAGTTTACCAAAGTGGTTAAAGCACATATGCCTACTGATTGTCCTCTATGATACTAAGTGTCAAGTGTGTGTCAACATACCTAATATATATTAATGATTGAAAGAAACTACACATGCAATAAATAAGCAAAAATACAATAAATATACAGAAATATACTAAGCATGCAAAATACTGTAAACAATTTGGCAAGGTATCTTGCCTGGCAAGAAAGCTGCAAAATATAGTATCCCGATGTCAACACCAAGAGTCAGAAGCTATGGCCTCAGAATGAACGTCTTCGGATGCTGAAATAAACATCACCAACGTTCCCAGAATAAGCAAAATAGCTAAAAATACTTCATTTTAGTCCAATTTGGACACAGGGGCAAAACGGTAATTTCGGGTAAAAGTGGAGTCTACGGGTGGCCCACTTTGCACCAAAAAATATGTCAAGGGTAACAGTCTCTAAATGGGACAAATTATAGGTCAAACAACTCTAGATGTCAATACGAACCCAACGGTATGTCCAAATGTGGATTCCGATGAACTGAACACAATTTCGTCCAAAAAGTCAACCGTGGGGCCTGCGCGCCAATTGGCGACTTGGTCAACTGTCTTTGAATTATGTGAAAATGGGTCACAGGACCAGCGCGTTACCATGAGTCCAGTGGCACAAGTTTCGTCGCAATCTGACGAATATGCACAAAATGCGTGCGACTTCCACAAAAAGTTACGACACGGGGTGTGTCCGCGGATACGGATTGATTCCGGCGCATATACGCGTCCGAATCAGTTTCCACAAATTTTTACGTGTCCGGTTACGCTGCACGCACCATTCGGTATACTTGGTACACGACGGAATGGTCCCGTTTGGCGGGGCGCGCTCCGTTTTATAACTTTTAGAAATCTGGAAAAAGTGGCTTCGTGGGGTTTTCCAACAAATTTAATTCTATCTACAGCAGTTAATAATCTATGATTATTTAACAGAAATTAAACTAGGTTAAGTGGTCTACGCATAGCAAAAAGAACCATCGAATTCGGATCTCTGTGTTGGGAGATACGAACTCTGAAACATGGGTGGTCACCGCAGTTTTCTGGGATCCCAGAATTCGGTCTGTTTGTGCCCACTTTGGTGCTATTTTCGCCTAGGGTTTCGTGTTGTTCGAGGTCTAATACACACCGATATAGAAGAGGGTTAAGGGGTGAGCATACTGGTGAAGACGGGACGACGTTTGGTTGAGCGAGTCGACGGAAAACAACTCCGGAACACAGGTACCTCGCTGTGGGAATCTGTAGTGCGCGGGGTCACAGTCGTCGGGATCTGTTTGGACGGCCTGGCGGGATTCTTCGGTTGCGGTGGCGGCGCTCTCTAGGTCTAGATGGGAAGAGGAGGGGATTTGATGATTTAGGTTTATGTTTTATTGAAATAAATAAATAAATATATATATATATATATATATATATATATATATATATATATATATATATATATATATATATGAAAGGGAGAGGAGAGAAGTGGGTCGGGCTCGTGGGGCTAAGGGTTTGCTTTTGCTCGGGTTGCTGTGTGTTTGGTTTGCTTAAGTGGAATTGCTAAAGGGGGGTCTGGCTCACATGGTTGTGCTCACGGTTGCTAACTCACAGCAAGGGCGGGTGGCTTCGGTAGTTTGCTTGGAATGGTTGGGTAGTAGTTTAGTAGTAGTTTGTTTAGTTGTTTAATAATAATAGTTAATAGTATTAGTTAATAGATTCATTTAATAGTTTTTCTTCTTTTCTTTTCTTTTATTTTTTTTCCTTTTATAAATATATATGTATATATATATATTTGTATATACGTATATACTCATAGAAAAAATCTAGAATTACATTAATGCACACCATTAAGCTAGCAACTGCTCAAGGGGTCTCCTACATGAAATAAATTAGGAAAAAATTCATAATTGCTCCATAAATTCCCTAAATGCACATATATATAAATACATAGAAAAATTCTAAAAAATATATTTGTGCACACCATTAAGCTAGCAACTGCTCAAGGGGTCGCCTACATGAAATAAATTCCAAAAAAATTCTGATGGTCCCATGAATCCTCTAAGTGCCCCAACACCTAAAATAAAAATTAATAAAAATCTATTTCTCCTAATTAGCACATAATTACTATAATTAAATTATTAATTAATAAAAAATAATAAATATAATTTTTTTTTGAAATAGGAGTTTTATATTCTACCCAACTTATAAAAAAATTTTCCTCGAAATTGACACTAACCCATATTCATAATGATCACTATAGCTATTATACTACATTGGTATCTAGCAGGACTCCTAAAACTTATGGTCTGCCATTCTAACACTTCCTCATCTATTGTCTATACAATATTCTATCATCCTCTAACTCGTCTACACTACCCAACTTACAAAAATTCTACTAGTGGTCACCTTCTTTGAAGCTATTGTCTAGATTATAAGGCAATTATATTTATTGGGTCGAGAATCTTGGGATACATGTCTAGAATCTCATAACTATGACTTTTTCCCATAACCGTCAAGAATTATAGTCTAATACTGCCACGCCACCTGGCCAGTATCGCTGCAAGTAATTCGACTACTCTACCAAAATCGTCTGGCTGCAACTGTCGCTACCTCGCCAGCGATTTGTCATAGTCATCAGTTCGTAACAAGTGCCTTCAATTCTTTCCTAGGCATAGTCTAAGTTTTTAGAAAAACACTTAAGGTCTTGACTAACTATTAGGGGTATGATCTATCTCAAATGATCTAATAATTTCTATTAGGCTACATGGTGCTACTTAAGGGTTAAACTAATAAAGAATACAGACATTGCTTTAGTACATATATATATTAAGAACTCATCCTTAGTTATCAAGCATTACTACACATTTATGTTTTAACTAACAAAATAAGGATAAGGTTGATATAAATCAACAATTAATAATGGCACGAAAGATACGACTATGATAGGAAGAGTTAAGCACGAGATAAGGAATGAATATAAAAGGAGAAGATGAGTTACCCGAGAGGGCGAGATAAGAATAGGGGAAGAATACTACTACTTCTACTCACGTCATCCATTAGCATCGTGTGTATGCCATCTGGGTAGAATAGAAATATATCCTCATAACTGCTAGACTACCATATATATAATTCTATATCTATTTGTGCATCTAAGATCTTGTGTCACAATGGGGTTATGAGTATGCAAAGACAATTATAACTAAAAGGTCGTACCTGTATCTACGGCTTTCTGTGTATGCTCTCCCATACTTGTCATAATGAGTTCTTGGCCTTGTCCTTGGTTGTTCAACTGGGGTCTAGTACCCTCCATTTGTGCAGACTGTAGAAGCAGTAATGGGTCCCTTTGGTCTTCTATACTTGAGGGTGTATGCGGTGTTCCTGATTTAAATGCCATAGATCCCTGGTTCTGCTGAGGACATTATCGGGCTTGATGGTGACTTGATCCACATAGCATGCACAGTCCCAATCGACGATGACAGTCTCTTAGAATATGACCTATCCTACCACAATAGTGACAATTATGGAGCTCCTTGGTTGGATATGGTGCAGCACTATCTGGTTGCTGGCGTGTCAAAGGGTGTCTAATGGGTCCTCCTTGCTGTGTCCTTACTGGTCCCTGATAAATTCTTTGTTGAATTCTGTTTCCCTTGCTGATGGCCTCCTGGATCCTGGCCTCTATCAATAACTCGGCATAAGAGATCCGGGACTGTGAGCTAGTGTAGTGCTGGAGCTCCCAAGTCAGCCCACGGTGAAACCTCTTAGCCTTCTCCAAGTCATTAGGTATTAGGACTGTGCCATACTTACTGAGACGGCTAAACTTTGCGTCATACTCATTAACCGTCTTGTCCCCTTGCTCTAGATGGAGGAACTGATCGTATAATGTGTACCTTACAATATCCGGGAAGTACTTCCTCTCAAAGCATTCCAAGAATTGTTCCCAAGCCTGATGCGTACCCAACCGACGCTCTATTGATTTTCACCAGTGATGCATGTTGCCTTCTAACTGAGTCCTTACTCCTATCAGCCATAGGTCAGAAGGTAATTATGATGCCTCTAACAACCTCTTGGTATTGGCAATCCAGTTCGTGGTCTCCTCTGGACTCTCATTGCCCTTATATGGCTTAGGACCAATCTGCACAAAGTCCTTGACGGAACCAACCCGAGCTTGTGGTACTGAAGCTAGTGCCTGGGTTGGTATAGGGGCTAGTGCAGCCATTCTTTCAAGTGTTGCTAGAAATTCTAGCCTCTGCTCTGCTGCCTGCTGCCTCTGTTCCTGTATTATCATCTGAAAGAATTGAAACAGCTGCGCTTGGCCATTTTGTGGTGCTAGTGGAGCTGGAAAAGTTCCATTAGGTATCGTGGAAGGGGTTAATGGAATTTGATTGCTAGTCAGTCCATCTGGTCCGGGAAGAAGAGGAGTCGTTGAGGTCACTCCTGGTGATTGGTCGTCATCCCCTGGAGACGTGTTATCCCCGGTGGCGGCATGCCCTTTATGCAAATTCATCTCTCTGCAAGAGATGGACGAAGGATTTAGAAGAGTACATGAATCAAGAAGGATGCAAGCACTTAAGTAGGACATGTTAGAAGGAAGGTAAGTTATAGTCAAGTCTGGTTGAGATCTAAAATTCTAATCCTAGGTGCAGGCCCGCTCGGTACAGTTACGTAACCGAAACGGCTAACTCGACCTGCATGGGCCACCATAAAAATATGTCATGCCCCAGTCCCAAAAACACATAGGACTAGGACACGTAAGCATGCCAGTCGCATGGATATGGCAACTCCAATACATGGAAACCATAACCCATACGTACGCTGTAATATGAATATAAACTCACATGTGGTATATATAATGTCACAAGTCACATATATGCTAATCTCATCCACACAACAAGTCATAGAAAAGAAATACTAAACTAGAATAAGGAGTCTGAAATATCCAAAATAATAGTCGGGTGGAGACAAATCCACTACCAATGCCTATATCAATACTAGAATGAGAGGGGAGTATAAATCTCCAATATAAAAAAATAAGGTGATGGCAGAAGTATATCAGCTAAAAGAATCCATCGCTAGATAATCAACGATGCTCAGAAGGTAAGACCTCCTCGGCAGAAAGGAATGCGTCATGTCCAGGCCCGTACTCCTGCGGATACTCCTGATCGTCTATACCTGGCAAGGGACCAGGTCCTCAGAGGGACATAACAAGATACATAGAAGCAAGCCAATTTGAATACAGTGAACATGCATAATGTTTGAAAATAAATAAGTACGCTGTACAAGACAATCTATATGAATGCAAATGAGGACAACTTTTCGACGTATGGGCAATGGTAGGCTACTCGATCTAATCCTCACAACTCATACGCTCGTCAGTGGACATCATCAGCCGACATACCTTGGGGGTTGCGACCCTCGGACTCCATCAATCGACATACCTCGGGGTTAGCGACCATCGGACACGACCACCATAGTGCGTGCTAGTTACTACAGTTTACCAGAGTGGTTAAAGCACATACGCCTACTGATTGTCCTCTATGATACTAAGTGTCAAGTGTGTATCAACATATCTAATATATAGTAATGAATGAAAGAAACTACACATGCAATAAATAAACAAAAATATAATAAATATACAGAAATATACTAAGCATGCAAAATACTGTAAATAATTTGGCAAGGTATCTTGCCTGGCAAGAAAGCTGCAAAATGTAGTATCCCGATGTCAACACCAAGAGTCAGAAGCTACGGTCTCAGAATGAACGTCTCCAGATACTGAAATAAACATCACCAACGTTTCCAGAATAAGCAAAATAGCTAAAAATACTTTTCTTTCGTCCAATTTGGATACAGGGGCAAAACGGTAATTTCGGATAAAAGTGGGGTCCACGGGTGGCCCACTTTGCACCGAAAAATGTGCCAAGGGTAAAAGTCTCTAAATGGGACAAATTATAGGTCAAATAACTCTAGATGTCAATATAAACCCAACGGTATGTCCAAATGTGGATTCCTATGAGCCGAACATAATTTCGTCCAAAAAGTCAACCGTAGGGCCCGCCAATTGGCGACTTGGTCAACTGTCTTAGAATTGCGTGAAAATTAGGTCACAGTACCGGCACGTTACCATGAGTCCAGTGGCACAAGTTTCGTCGCAATCTGACGAACGTACACAAAATGCGCACGACTTCCACAAAAAATTACGACACGGGGTGTGTCCGCGCATACGGGCTGATTCCGGCGCGCACACGCGTCCGAATCAGTTTCCACGAATTTTTATGTGTTCGGTTACGCTGCGCGCACCGTTCGGTACACTTGGTATACGGCGGGGCGGTCCCGTTTGCTAGTTTGCTTGGAATGGTTGGATTTTAGTTTAGTAGTAGTAGTTGTTTAGTTGTTTAATAATAATAGTTAATAGTATTAGTTAATAGATTCATTTAATAGTTTTTCTTCTTTTCTTTTATTTTATTTTCTTTTCCTTTTGTAAATATATATGTATATATATATTTGTATATACGTATATACTCATAGGAAAAATCTAGAATTACATTAATGCACACCCTTAAGCTAGCAACTGCTCAAGGGGTCTCCTATATGAAAAAAATTAGGAAAAAAATTCATAATTTCTCCATAAATTCCCTAAATGCACATATATATATATAAATACATAAAAAAATTCTAAAATATATATTTGTGCACACCATTAAGCTAGCAACTGCTCAAGGGGTCGCCTACATGAAATAAATTCCAAAAAATTCCTGATGGTCCCATGAATCCTCTAAGTGCCCCAACACCTAAAATAAAAATTAATAAAAATCTATTTCTCCTAATTAGCACATAATTACTATAATTAAATTATTAATTAATAAAAAATAATAAATACGATTTTTTTTTGAAATAGGGGTTTTACAGATTCAACTTATCTATCAAAGGCTGTAAATACATATCGATGTTCCTCTTCGGATTGTTCGAACCCGAGATAATAACGGTTAGGAACATATACGGAGTCTTCATGCACATCCAAGGTGGTAGATTGTACGGAGTGACGATCACAGGCCAACACGAATACTAGGAGCCCGAAAGTCCGAATGGGGTAAAACCGTCAGAGGAGAGCCCTAATCTGACATTACGCGGATCTTCGGCAAAATGTGGATTCTCTAGGTCAAAGTGCTTCCATGCTTCTCCATCGGATGGATGATCCAACACTCCTTCGATCTGTTTTCGCCTATGCCAACTCATGTTTTCTGCAGTCTCCTTAACCATAAACAACCGCTGGAACCGCGGCGACAAAGGCAAGTAGTACATCGAATCGGTAGGCTTTCTTGCACCGACAGACTTTCCTCTAACAGTTGCCTTGTAGCAATCAGCACCACAGAATCTGCACGCATCTTCATCCTTGTCATCTTTGTAGTACAATATGCACCCGTTGCGACATGCATCAATTTTCTCGTATCCCATCCAAAGCGATCTCACCATTCTTTTAGATCGATAGAAGTCTTTAGGTAACTTTGCACCCTCGGGCAAGATCTCTATAATCAAATCGATCAATCGATTATAGCATTCTTGCGACATGTTAAAATTGGACTTGATGCTCAATAATCTTGTAACCACCTCCAACGGTGAATGATCCTCACAACCAGGATATAGTGGAGCCTTTGCATTCTCCAGCAACTCCATAAACTTTACAGCATCGGCATCCGGTGCCTCCTCAGCTGCATTATAATTGTCCGAATTAAAACTAGGTCCCGCCGCATCATAATTGTCCGAATTAAAACTAGGGCCCGCCGTATGATAAACCATGTTCACCCACCCGTCGTCGTAAGCATCGTGGTCGTGGACATCCATATACGGCTCCACATAGGGCTTCGACTCCGATGCTACAGATACAAGTTCTCCGTGCACGGTCTACTGATAGTAATTCGACGTGAAGCCCTTCAAGTACAAATGATATGTAACTCCACTTCTGGATGATATTTTCAGTTGCGACATCTCATACACGGACACTTAATTTTGGTATCGTCCATGTACTGAGGGAACGCCTTGGCGAACTGCAGGAACTGCTCTACACCCTTAATGAATTCATCCCGCACACCGCACATATCATCAGGATGACGGTTGTACATCCATGAACGATGACGCAGATAGTAATTCATATCCATTTCTAGATACTTTTGCAAAAATGACAGTATGTATCATATAAATTATTATAGACAGTGTAATTCTCTAAAGAAGAAGCTGACAATTAGTTGGATAGGTAATCTATATTTGAAGTCAAACTATTAGACATGTCAAGATTCATGGAATGTCAAAACTATTAGAAAATAGCTTTCGCTTCATTATTGTAGAGTGCTATATGATTAACTATAACAAACTGTTCCTGAACCTGCAAGCCTTGCTTTGAAGCCAATTTAAATGCCAAAGGACAGGTTGGGGAAGAGAAGCAAGAAAACAATTCCACTTGTCTTCTGTTAATGTCTCTTAATGCCTTTCAACCAACAATGAGAAGAAAATATAATCATTGAGAGAACTAAATTAGCCTTTATGGTTGTCATAGGCAACATTCTGTTTCAACTCTTTAGTTGCCTTCTCTTATATGCAATTTTTACGGGATTTTGTGTATTTTTTTTATTGAATTAACTATTTATATTATCTAATTCAACATGTCTGCTCCTTTAAAATAGTATAGTACTAGGAAAAGAAGAGAAGTTCTAATAGCCAAAATGGCCAGATGAGCAACCTGTCGTTTAAGCACAAAACAATCTCATCGCAAAATGAATTGGTCACAAAAGGAAAATGAAGCGCAATAGCGGGCAGTTAAATTTATACTTAAAAAGAATCTGGGTATCTCCTCTTTTATGGCAAAGATGTCCAATTGACCAATGGTCAATTAAGTCTTCATAGCACGTAAGCAATAATTGGGTTCTCTTTGAAATTCAGAGATGAGTTCTAATTCAGGTGTAGATAGAATAAGCAGTCTCACAAAAAATGTCATTGAGGCCATTCTCATGTGTTTGCCCATCAGGGATGCTGTTAGAACAAGCATCCTATCTAGTGGCTGACAATAAATAAATCCCATCTCCTAGGTCCTTTAAGTGCTACATGAATCATTTTTTACTTCACCTTCACAGGGCCATCTTACTGATCATGTTAAAAGTCGCTAATCCTTATTGCTTCAGTTACCATCCTATCAATTTTAATTATTGTATCCATTGTCCATTATGTCCAAACCATCTCAAAGAATTTTCTTTCATTTTTCAGCTTATATGTCCAAATCGTCATAAACTTCTTAGCCTTATTTCAACCGCCACTGAAACTGCTTGTAACTTTGAATCATGTGTAATTCTATCATGTATCATATGAATTCTTAGCCATCTAAACATGTTTATAGTAAAACCTATCTAACGTAGCAATTTTGGTTTTTGTCATTCTGGCCTCAGCATGAGATTTTTGGACGGTAGTCACGGCAGTGTGGGGTTCTATCTCTCATTTGAACGGGCTTATTCAATTAGGACTACGCCTTACTGTGACTCGGCGAGCCTTATCGCTATGGAGCAGGGTTGCCTATGGGGATATTTTCTAAGAGTTGAACTGTGTAGAGGATCGGGTCTTAGCAACTAAAATCAACTATAAAATAGATAATTCCCTTTAGACTAGGGTGTCTCTTTGTGAAGCTAAAGCTAATCTGAAACAAAAAATCCTCGTTGATGAGGCATTTTGGAAACAAAAAGTCAGACTTAAGTAGAATTTGCAAGGGGAATGTATCTCTAAGTACTTCCATGCATGCCTATCTAACAAAAAGAGGAAGCTTTATATCCACAATTTCCAAGCTGAGGATGAAAGACTCATTTCAGATAAGAAAGAGATTAAGCATGCTACAAAAATTTATTTTGTCAATTCCTATGCTCCGGAGTCCTGTATTGATGATGATGAGTTTCTGGATATTAGCCCTCTTCTTATTTCTGAAGAAGATAACAAACTTTTGAGTCTGCCATCCTATCAATTTCAATTGTTCTACAGATTTATTTGCAACCATTACTTAATCATTGTCCTACAGATTTATTTGTAATGGTTTTTAACTGTTAGTGTGTGTCAGGTCATGTTGTATCGTGTCGTGTTGTGTCGTGTCGTGTTAGAAAGTGAGACAGAGAAAGGAGACAGAGAGAGGAGCTCACCAAGGAGGGGAGCTGGAGGAAGGACGCCGGAGGGAGAAGGGGAGCCGGAGGAAGGAGGAGCTGACGGCGGAGGGGAGAGGACGCGGCCGGAGGGGGGTCGCCGGGAGGGATGAGGGGACGCCGAAGGGAGGAGGGGAGCCGGAGTGGGGGGGGACGAGGCCGGAGGGGGGTCGTCGGAAGGAGTAAGGGAGCCGGAGGAAGGAGGAGCGCCGGGAGAGGTTTGAAATTTGGGAGAGGGAGAGAGAGAGTTCGAAGGAAATGGGGGAAACACCAGCCCTAAATAAAAAATTTAGCGACGTTTTTAGCGACTCCAGTAATAACGTCGCTAACTAGCGACGTTAGCTTAGACTTTTAAAGACGCAAATAACGACATCGCTAATTAGCGACGTTCGAACGTCGCTAATGACGTCGCTAAAAGTCTAATAATAAATACTTCACTAAATTAGTCGCTAAACGTCGCTAAATGAAATATATTAGCGACGTTTAGTGACCTTAATTGAACTTATGGCGACTAATCTTTTAAAAACTGAATAAAAGTCACTAAACGTCGCTAAACGTCGCTAATTAGCGACGTCTAGCGACATTTTTATATGGAGTCGCTAATTTATATTATATTAGCGATGTTTTTCGTTTACGTCACAAAAAAAGGTCGCTAATCCCGCTTATTCTAGTAGTGGGTGTTGTAGCGCGCGGGCAGCAGCGCAGATGGCCGCAGGCGGCTTTTGGCGGAGGTGCAGGTCGTCGGCGAGGTCAGGGTGAAAGTGATGGTGGCGGTGGTATTGATGGTGATGGTGGAGGTGGTGTGTGTTTAGGGTTAGGGTTTGTTTAGGTTTAGTTATATATGTATATATAGAGAGAGAGGGGTCACGGGAAGGGTTATGGGTCGCGGGTTGTCTGGGGAGGGGGGGTTAGTATTAGGTTTTTTTTTCTTTTCCTTTATTTTACTTTACTTTGTTTTGTTTTCTTGTGTTTTTATTTTCTTTTATTTATAGATTATATATATACTTTACAAATTTCAAAAATAGCTTTGCACCCAATAAATTCTAGAAAAATGTATGATACTTTAACAAGAAATTTTAAGCAAAATATTTTTGTCTAATATTTAAATTCACTAAAAATAACCAAAAATCCTCTAAATAATAAAATTCAAAAATTCAAAAAAAATGTGGGGGTTTACATCAATGCCGAGGGATGGGGCCGAAGGACAATCAATGTTATCTATGGCTGCATAGTCTCTACCTCGCCAGTCAAATGGCTGCATGGACTATGCCTCGCCGTTATTGGGCCAAGTCCTTGCTTTCTAGAGAAGTAATCCAAATTTTCTAATTAGTTTGTATGGTATCCTTTAGTTGGAGCTAGGATATGCTGTAACAATCTAAAATTTGATCTTATAAACTCATTTTTCTATGGTGGTTGTTCATCTAAAGTTGCAAACACCTACAGACCCGAGCTCTACCCCCAAAATCTTAGTACTCACTGATACTACTTATCCTCACACTCATACACCAATAACACACTGTGCCAAAGACCTCTTCTCTTTCTCACATCCACGTATCATGGATACATTGATACCTAGCCACTCAACCTCATATAATCATACTAATATATCATACACTCATTGTGTAACCACATATATAATCATAATTGTTGCAAAGTCTGCACAACTGCCCTTATATTAAATCTGTACTGCAAGCCTCAACAAGTTCTACGACAAATACGATGACAAAGTTTTTAATCACGTAGTTCGAGCAATAACAAAAAATTATCACAGAAATCATCCCCAAATATCGATTAGTAACAAAAAATTATCATATAAATCATTCCCAAATGGTACACACTAAATGTCAACAACAACATATATTGAGAGATCAAATGATCTAGAACTTACAGTGGGATGGGACACGTTGGAGGAGGAGAGGAAACGATAGAGGGGGAGGGGGTACAGAGGAGCCGAGAGGGGGAACAGACACGGAGGGGAGTGGGCACTACCACGTCGGAGCTAAGAGAGGGGACCATGGGAAGCGAATCGCCGAAAAAGAGGGGACCACGGAAAGGGGGTCACCGAAGAGAAGAGACAACGGGAAGGGGAACGCCAGAGAGAGGGAGAGAGGGAAATTCGAGTTAGAGATGAGAGAGAGAGCGGTCGATAGAAATGTGAAATGTTAAATTTTGATCGACCGTATTTTCTTTCAACTTAGGACAAAGACATATGCGACGGACCAGTGACGTCCTAGTACATCGCCACAATCAAGTAGCCATCGCCAATCTATCATAAAGGTTTACCATATAGTTCCCGCGCAATGTGGCACAATCCGGTGATGACATAGCGACGATCTGTCGACGGAATCATATTATATTTCTGATCTATTATATTTGGTCATTATAATGCCGCTGAGACGTCGCTATTTGGCATCAGATATCAGCCGTCACAAACATTCCGATCGATAAATCTCTGTATTTTAGTAGTGGAAGCTTAGGGGGAGATGTGTATCAGTTGCAAGTAGTATTCAACATTAGTGTTAGCTATTTAGTTGTGAGCCTAAGAAGGAAGGGCTAGGGTAGGAGCAGTGAGGGGATTCGGATCTGGGTATGCTAGTTGGGGTATTGAAGTTCAGATCCTGTGTGTATTCACAGCAGGTCATGAAGTCGGGAACTCCGCAGTCCAAGCTATTGTTGAGTTGGTATTGAGTAGTTGAGTGCCAGGGTGGATAGGTAGAGTATAGATGGGTGTGGGATGAGAAGTATCAGTAGGGTGTTAACTTGGTTCAAGAAAAGAATGGTTGGGCACTTGGTATCAGTCAAGTGACTGAATGCAATACTTCCAGGATAGGTGCCAGGTGGTGCATAGTGTAGGTGGAAGCAAGGACGTGGTGAGAGATAATTGCATTAGTTTTTCTAGGTACAAATTAAGTGTCTTGGACAAGTAGGTACCTGGGACAGGTAGGACTGATACTAAGATTACTTGGGGGTCTTATGTATCAGTCATGTTAAGGGCTAGTATAGTGAATGGGGTGAAGTGTAGTTCTAAGACAGGGGTTTCGAGTAAGTTGGCAAGGTAGTCCCAAAGGTAAATTAGCTAAATACTAAGCTTGAGTATAGATACAAGGATATTGGCTTGATACCAGTAAGTATAGGAATCAGATACTAGAAGACCTAGTATGACCATATTAACTAGTGTTAGTTAAGTATCAACTAGTATAATCTAGATAATAACTATTATGAGTCTAATATTAACTAAGATATACTAGTATACCTTGGCAAGACCCAGAAAACTTAGGGTAGTGAGGTAATGACCTAGTTAACCTAGCATGGACCTATAAGTGGCTTAGAAACATCACAATTTGCTAGTTACACATGTATCACTTCAAATCACTTTTTAACATTAATATTTTATCTTTAGGTCCTTGTGACTCCATCTTGAACATCGATCCTCACACATTGCTCAGGACCACAGACGAGTACATTCTCTGAGAATTTTTATTATTTTGATAATTACTATGATTCTAGTTGTAGTGTATACTTAATTTCGATAGAGTGGATACATGGACTAGTATCATAGATACCTGTCATGAGGAGTCGTGATTGGATCCACCGTACTAGTTGGGGATGGAAAAATATTAGCAAGTTATGTGATCATTGTAAACACCCTGATTTTGCAAGAATTATTAAATTTGTATTTTTCGCAATTTTTTAGAATTTTTTAGAATTTTCTGTAATTAAAATCAGGTTTCTAATTATTAAATAATTTTTATTTGATAATAAATAATATTAAAATATTATGAAAATAATATTTTTGGGTATAAAATGAAAAACTGGACTTAGGGTAATTTTTCTGAAATTTATTGGACCTCGGACCTATTTTTAATCTCCTAAAAACATTTATTTATTTATTTATTTATTTATTTATTCATTTAGTTATTTATATTTTACAAAAACTTAAACCCAGCCCAACCCCGGCCCATCGGCCCAGCCCGTATAGTTAACGGGTCGGGTCGGGTCCGCCCGGCCGAACCCGACCCGCACCCGAACCCGAACCCCCACTCCCCCGTGTCCCTCGCCCCGCCCCGCATCTCTCGCCGGACCCGCCGGCCGACCTCCGCGCTGCCGCGGCCACGCGCACCCGCCCCCGCGCTGGCCGCCCCCTCCCTCGGCCCCACGCCACCGTCTCCTCCCCTTATAAACCCCCTTCCTTCACCTCAGCCTCCGTCCACCGCCTCCTCGCCTCGCCGCTGTTCCCCTCGCCGCCTCGCCGTGCCCAGCCTCGCTCCGCCACAACAACGCCCCGTACCGCCCCGGTTTCCTTGTCACGACCCGCACCCGAAAAATCGGGCATGAGTCGTGGGTGCGTCCAGCCTACGCTGCAGCATCGGCGGTAGAACGCTGTCTAGGTCAACTAACTAGATAATAATCTCACACAAAAATCGGCCATGACCTCTCCAAAAGGAGGGCAACCACACAATCAATATATAAACCTGTCAAGATCTCAACTCCAAACGGAGGAGCAAATATCATAAAGATAAACACAATATACTCAATCACGAAACTAAGCACGATAAGATAACACAGAGATCTAACAACTCCAAAGTCTAACCAACAACAACTAAAATCCACCACAACATCAATAATAATAATAATACATCATCCAAATCATCCAAAATAATATACAATACAAGGTCTCAATCCAATACCGGAGACAAACCGGTGCTAAAGCTAATAAAAACAATAACAAGGTCTCAGTGATCCCGGCTACCAACCCGGAAATTACCCCTAAACTAGAGGGTCTCTGTCTGTACCATCGACAGGCTCAGGTCCATAAAACGTCGGACACCACTCCTCCGGATACTCTAAAAAATATGTCCAGTCAGGACTGGAGCAAGTACATCTCTAACAGCAGTTCCATTTAAATGATAAAAACTATAAAACAGTTATAGCAAGTAGCAAGGTAAAGGAAATAAAGTATGGAACAAGGAAATATACATCTATCTGGTGCATAAAGGTAAAGATGCAGGAATATCAGAAACAATATAGTAGTAACTGCAAGATATAAGAAATCTAAGCTAAGATCAAGTCTGTGCACAAGAACGTGTAGTGAGTCCAGCATGAAAAACATGTAGTGAGTCAAGTCCAGAAATATGTAAGTGAGACCAACAAGAATGCAAGTGAGTCCAGACTATAAAGAATGAACTCGGTGTCTTTGAAATACTTGTTTCGACATGTAAACTGCTAGGGGTAAGTACGGCTCACCGCGCACTGGGTGCGCGGCTGCTATCATTCTAGATTAGACCAGAGGGAGTGATGCCTGATGATGCCAGATAGGAATATTTACATGTCTACTCGAGTATTTCCCCGCCTCGACTAATACAAGTGGATCCAAGACCCGACACGCAAATCAAGATGAGTCCAGCCTGAACATGAATGATGCCTGTAGTGATGCCTGTAGGTGATGCCAGTAGTGATTCCAGAATAGAGGCCAGAAACATAAAATATACGTGTCGCAAGTAAATGAATCCAGAAATACCAGTCAGTGTCCCGTGTTGTATCAGAATAATCATATGATACTATACTAGAAGCTAAATCATAATAATCATCAGATAATGAAAACTATCAGAGAATGTACTCGCCTGACGTCCTGAGCAACTGGCGATCCGAACTGGTGTCGCAAGGACCTAATGCGAAAAGCAAGATTAAACAGGGTTCTAATGAGTTAAACAGATATAAAATAACTAAAAATAGGCTTCTAGGGTCGTTCTAGGTCAAACGGGTCAAACCGGTGAAATCTGGGTCAAAAAGTCAACTCTGAGTCCAAAAAGTCAACTCTAGGTCAAAACTAGGTCAAAAGTTGACTTTGGCGGTCAACCGAGTCAACTACGGTCAAGTCTGGGTCAAACTAGGGTGCTCCTGAAATTCTAGGTCAAACCGAGGTCATTAAGCTAGAAAACTCTCAAACTCGCCTCCTTGAGATACCAGGATACCCTCGGTATCCGATATACCTCAACCTACGCTACGCACCCCGCCTATACCCTCTAAAACCTATGCTAGCATGCGTAAATATATACACATAAGCATATAAAAATTACTCCAATACTATTCCTAGGCTATTGCTCAAAAACTCTGCTCGAAACCCAATACCTTGGTTATCTTAAGGTATTGAGATACCTCGGTATATCAAGGTATTGAGATACCTCTCTAAACTCAACCCAACTACCCCTCTAGCTATCTAACTATGCATAAACATATATATCTAGCTATAATCTAGGCTAAAATATATATATCTAATACATATAGGCATATACCTAGGTATCTACACCCAATACCTTACCTTACCTTACCTTACCTTACATATCTATATATCTAGCTATAATATATCTAGTTATATGTATTTATATATCTATACCTATAGATAGATATATCCAAATACCTATCGTATCTATCTATCCATGCCTTTACCTATCTATCAACTATCTATCTATTTATGAATCTATCAATCTATTCATAAATATATCTACCTATTATATCTAGGTATCTATCTATGTCCATCTATCTATCTACTTATCTATTTAACTATCTAACTATCTAATTATTATCTATCTATCTAATAATCTAACTAGTTATCTAGATCTAGCTATCTAACTATCTAGATATCTATCCATCTAATATATCTAATAACTTATCTTACCTATTTATCTATCCATCTACCTATCTATCTATCTATTGATATATCTATCTATCTACCTATCAACATATATATATATATATATATATATATATCAATCTCTCTTCTCTCACTAGCTACTACTGCTCCCTGCTGTTGCCCTTGCATTTACTGCTGCTGCTACTCCTCTATACTACCATTGCTGCTGCTGGCTACTCCTCCTACTGCTGCTGCTGTGCTGCTGCTGCAGGGCAGCAGCAGCAGCTGCTGTTCCAGGTTCTAAACCCCCCCCTCTAGTTACAAACACACACACACACACTCCTATACATATATATATATATATATATATATATATATATATGTATCACCCTATATATATATATATATATATATATATATATATATACACATATATAACCATATATATATATACTACTAGATACCTATATATATATACACTTATACCTATTCTAACACACTCACTAACACACACACCTACACACTCACAAACACACTAATACACACACTCACACACAAATATATACATAGCTATATATATATATAAACACACATATTAATATATATATACACACATACAAATATATATATATACATCTCAATACACACACTCTAAGATATATATATATATACACACACATTCAAATATATATATATATATATACAGATACACACAAGCACACTTACACATATACATATGTATATACACATAGACATATACACCCACAAGCACACTAATATAAATACACACACCTATACATATATATATATATATATATATATATATATATATATATATATATATATATATATATATATATATATATATATATATATATACACTAACACAACACAACACACAACAACACACAAACCACACGCCCCACTCACGCCCAACGACCCCGACACTCACCAATACCCTAAAATATATAAAATATAACTCGAAAACTCTAGCACACACTCTCCGATACTAACCCAACGCGCGCACAAGCCCGAAACGAGAAAACCAAGTCGAAATGGTCGTTCGGTCATTTCGACGAACACGTGGTGCGCGGCTCGGAAAACCTCCTGAAACGTACATCAAACGAACTCGGAATCGGCCCAAAATTTACCCACGCACTCTAAACGATGTCTAGATCCTAGAAAATGCACTCCCGCATCGATTCTAGGCCCGTGACGGAAACGCACACGCACTTAGAATCGACGACAACGAAAAGCCCCAATTTTGCCCGAAATGCCCGTTTCTCGGCGACACGACTTCCCGTGTCCGAACGGAGACACGCTCTCACCCTCAAGACTCCCGACAACGTCTACCTAGGTCTGTCTAACCTAGGGCATCACCCAAAATTGGGCTAAATTTGGGTTCCACCCGAAATTGACACAAAACCTAATGTTAAAGTCTCCAAACACTACCAAACTAGTTCCAACTTCCTCCCACGGGTAGGCTTAGGGTCTAGGAAGGTTCTACAACACTAATTACACTACATAAAAATAATTAGCAAGGGAAAAGTTAGGGTTTTACCTCTTGGGAGTTGAAATCCCAAGGCCAAAGTATCACAACCCCTAGAAATCACCTCCCTCAAGCTCCAAGCCACCAAATCTAGCTTCCACACTAGATCTAAGCTCCTCACACCTAGGTTGGGGAAAATGCAAGGTTAGGGCTAGCATAAAGAAGAAGAAATAGAAGAAAGAAGGAAGAAAAAGGAAGAAAAGCTTACTTGGAGAAGGAAGGAAGAAGAAAGAAGAAGTATAATGTGAAGAAGAAGAAGAAGAAGAAGTAGTGGAATGAACAAAGGGGGAGAGAGGGGCTGCTCCTTGCTGGTTTGCACGGGTGGGAATGGATGGGGGGCCGGCCAAGCAAATAAAATGGGTTACATAAGTCACCAAATTCCCAAAATGCCCCTACTCACTTGGTTTCGGGTTCCAAAAGTACTCAAACTAGCTCCAAATCTCTCCAACTAACCTCCTAAAAATAAAATAAATATTCTAAACCCAAAAATAAGTCTCACAGGGGTGTGGGCTGGGTCAGACATGGGTCCACTAAGGTCTGACATGGGTCCAGGCTAGCCAAAATCCTTAAACAATCAATAAAAATATAATACAACCAATAATTAATTATAAATACAATTAATTAAAAATAATGCACAATTAACTAAATTAAAATAAAAAAAATACCCGACTCTGGAAATGGGGTGGTGACATTCCTCCTCCTTCCTCCTCCCCCGCTGTCCCCGACTCCCCGACCCCGATCCAGCCCGCAGCTCCCTCCGGCCGTCCCCCGCCCGCTCCGGCAGCCGCCAGGCCGTGCCCGCCCTCGCCGGCGCGCCCCGTCCCCTCCGGCGGGCCTCCGACCGGCCCCCCGCCGCATCTCCGGCCAAGCTCCAGCGAACCCTAACCCTAATTTCTCTTTGTGTCAGGACACAGGACACAGTGTCCTGTGTCGTGTCGGACACGGTGAAGCCCCGGTTTTCTGATCCTGTTTAGGTGCGTGTAACTTTCTCCTCGCTGCCCCGTTTTCAATTCTGTAAATTGCGTTGTGAAGCCTGTATGACCCTCTCGGTGCCTGGGCAAACCGCTCGGGGCATCGCGTCCTGTGGTGATCGCACACCGCGATCCAAAAAACAGGAAAAACAACGACCCGATTCACCCCAGAACTGGGTACGCCCCGCCAAACGGGACGACTTGGTCGCGCGCGATCTTCACAGATATGTGCGCGTCGTTGATACGGACGTGTAGGATTTCGCAGAAGTCGATTCGGGTGTGCATGCACACCGGGATCAACGCGTATCCGCGGACAACACCCCGTATCTGACTTTTCTAAATTATGTCCTAACTTTCTGTGTACACGTCGGATCAAAACAAAACTTGCGTCATCGGACTCGTAGCGATACGCTGGTCTTGTGATCCAAGTTTGGTTCGATTATGAGAACGTTGACAAAATTGCATGTCATGGGCCCCATAAGCCCCGCTCGACGGGCGATTTTGTGATCGGCTCATCGGAATCCAATTCTGGAAGTTTTGTTGGGTTCGTATCATCGTTCCTGACCTGTTGACATTAAGTTTGGTAAATTTGGAGACCTTTGACCCTGACACGTTTTTTCGGTGCAAGCGGGCCCACATGCGGACCCCGTTTTGACCCGAAATTACCGTTTTGCCCTTGTCTCCAAATTGGACTCAAGGACAGGCATTTCTAGCTATTTGATATCTTCTGAGCATGATGGTAATATTTATTTCAGCATCTGGACACATTTTTGGAATTTTCTCCGAGAACAGAACTCTAGTTGGGATCCAAACATCAGGCAAGTACCTGCACTTCAAGTTTAATCTTTATATTGTGATAATTAGTTCCTTGCTCTACTAGTACCATTATATGATTACACTTAGTGTTGGGATTTGGAGTTCATGTCTTACTTTTTGTGTCGAATGGGAGAATACTAGGAGGCATGTAGTTTACCCTTCCCCCTGTCGTGACTAATAGTTGTTGGTACACGACTGTACCATCAGTCGGATCTCGATTATTCCTGTCTGATAGCCGTCTATGACGGCCTGATTAGCCTTATAAGCCCCTACATGCCAACTATGTATTCTAAATACACAATTTCACACACATAGTTTCTTGTCTTATTGTAGTTCCATTTTCTTGTCTCAATATATTCCTGTTTTACTCATGTCCCTGGTTTATAGCAATTAATCCTGTTTTACTTATATTCCTGATTTTTAGTACTTAACTCTTAGTTAATTTCACTACTTATTGTGCATATTCTTATCGTGATGTTTAGTCAGTTTTCCTACTTGTCATAATTATTTAGTTTAAGCTTTGTTGTGTATTGGTACTTTGCTCCTTTCCTGACTGGATCCGTTGATATTAGGCGATGATGAGGACTATGCCCCCACCTTTTATGGCCCATATGACGTAGCAGGTGATACATTTGAGGAGTCGGTTCCCACTCAGGAGACTACTTTTGAGGAGTAATAGCCAGTTAGCTAGTATTTTTCTTTCAGCATAATACTCGGGTTTGTCCCCGATTTATCTTCTATTTCTGTATTAAACTGTGGATTTGGATGTCACAAAATTTGTCTTATAAAATCTTAGCATTCCTATTCCTGTTATTATCCTTGCCTATTTATTCTTGTGGATGAGATAGATTTTAAATTACCTGTGAATATGATCTAGACAGCGTACTACCGCCGACACTGCGGCGTAGGCTGGACGTACCCACGTACTCGTGCCCGAATATCCGGGTGCGGGTCATGACAATCATACCCCACCTTACATGCATCATAGCTCACCCCACATATCATATAGGATATAGCCTAACCATTTACATGCCTCATAGCCTATTATATATGATTAACCTGACTCTTGCTCGCATCATAGTTAATTAGATGGTTAGCCTGACCTCTGTAAACTCCCTCACCCAAAATAGGTATTTTGTGTATATTTTATATTATTATATTTATTATAGATGTTGAATATATTTAGAGTATTCTCTTAGTTAATTAGAAAATAAATTTTTTTTAGTATATTTACTTATATGAATATTTATTTAGAATTATTTTTAGGCTATTTTAGATTATTGAGATTTTTCCATAATTTTTAGTTAATTAAAAACTAGTAACACTAATTTTTTAGGACTTTGAAGAATTTATTTTATGTTCAAACTTAATTAAAAATATTCCAAAATTTTATTTTAGGTTCTAAATAGTCAAATATATTTTCTAGAATTTTCTGAGAATTTTCTGAATACGTTTAGTATTTATTGGGAGTTATTTAGACTAATAACTAATTTTTAGGACTTGTAGAATTTATTGTGTAAGCCCAGAAATATAGAATGGACCTACGTTATTTTCTAGGGTTTATAATATTATTATATATTTTCTGGAATTATTTCAGAATTTTTGGAATAATTTTAGTATTTATTTTTAGTTATATGGGTAAAACTAATGTTTAGAGCTTCTCCTAATTATAGTAGAAAACCTATGAACATGAAATTATCCCAAGTATTTTTCTAGGGTTTCTAGATTCAAAATATATTTTTTGTAATTTTTTCAGATTTTTATGATTATTTTTAATATTTATTTGGAGTTATTTAGATTTAAAACGACTTAAATAATATTTTGATAAAGGCAAATAAAAAATAAATAATATAAATAAAACCATCCAATCAGATTCTGACATGTGTCAACCTATAGATATCCATTCAGCCGCAACTACATCTCTCTATATATATAATATGATAACCCTAATTATCCCATTATTTAGAGAGAGTGATTTTGGAGAATTGCCATCTAGGGTTCCTTCATCTTCCAGAAGCCAATGCGCATAGCTTCGGACTCCAAACGAGGCCTAGTTTCTTGCGTTAGAAAGATATTGAGGTTAGATTTCTGATTATATAATTTTTTTTCGAAATTATGAGTATTACATTCTAAAAAATTCGTAGAGCACAGCATGTCCGAAAATAGACGTATTTTAATAGTTTCGCGATTCCGGGAGAACCAGAAATCAGAATCATGAACCGTTTAAAGTTTTGGAAAGATAATGTCGAGATCATTGACATATGTTTTTTTCAGAATTTAATTCGAAGTATTTATATACTGTTAATTTTGTAGAACTTCTAGGTTAGAATTTAACCATCGGTGCACAATACAAAATTTGTATGTGCCATAATTCCCAAACGAATTTGAATTCGGACGAGCCGTAAATTCTAGCATATTTTTGATGCTAAAATCTACAGGAAAACATGCATAAAAGTTGAGTTTGTGTCGGTTGACTTTTTGGTCAACAGATCGTCTCGATTTGTGTGCCATGAGTCTCGGTTGATAAAATTTAGTTTCTTTGGACAAAATTTAAGAATTAACATAAAAATCAGAATAATAATATTAAAATAGGATTTTAGAGTAATTATTCCAGAATTAAATAAATTAAAATAAATTATCTTTTTGACGTGATAAATTTGTAATACATAGGCTATTTGGACTGTGACTTGGACTCTGATTCATACCAGCAGCAGGACCCCAGGCAAGATACCTTGCCAAATTATTTACAGTATTTTATATGCTATTTATATTTCTGTTTATTTATTTCATTTCTGTATAGTTCTTGCATGTGTAGTTTTCCTCCAGTCATTACTGTGTATTAGATATGTTGACACACACATGACACCTAGTATTATGGGAGGACAATCATTAGGCGTATGGGCTTTAAACTACTCTGGTAACACCGTAGTCACTAGCACGCACTATGGTGGGTCGTGTCCGATGGTCGCTACCCCCGTGGTATGTCGATTGATGGAGTCCGAGGGTCGCTACCCCCGCGGTATGTCGGCTGATGATGTCCACTGACGAGCGTGAGGTTGTGAGGATTAGATCGAGTAGCCTACCCTTGCCCATACGTCAAAAAGTTGTCCTCATTTGCATTCATATAGATGTCTTGTACAGTATACTTATTTATTTTCAAATAATATACATGTTTACTTTATTCAAGTTGGCCCGCTTTTCTGTATCTTGTTACGTCCCTCTGAGGACCTGGTCCTCTGCCAGGTGTATCTGTTCTTGAGTATTTACAGGAGCGCAGATTTGGATGGTTATATATGTTTCGTGGATGTCCTCTCTTTGAGCCCGTGATTACTAGCTGGTATTCTTATATGGTGTTGTTGTGTTGTACTTATTTTGTATTTGCTCTTACAATCGAGTTGGTAGTGGATTTATCTCCATCCAACTATCATCCTTAGATACTTATGTTAAGATCTAGTTATATAGATGTTGGTTATTCATTTATATTGATTTTTTGTGGATGAGATTTAGATTGTACCCTGTGACTTGTGACATATGTTTATACCACTTGTGGATTTTATATTCATATTACAGCGTACGTATGGGTTTGGCTTCCATATATTGGAGTTGCCATATCCATACGGCTGGCATGCTTACGTGTTCTTAGTCCTACGTATTTTGGGACTGGGGCGTGACAACCTCACATATATCATAGCCAATCATATATAACAAACATGATCTAGTCCCAAACCGATCATACATCAAACTAATATTTCAAGGCACTTAGCCAATATTTTTATTCTTTATTCCAGTTAATTCTTTGCTAGTATTCATTTATCAGATTTTACTGCTAGTTATTTCTCTATGATGATTACATGTCTCTCTAGTTTCCTTACATTCCAGTATTACTTTCCATCATGTTTTTCTTTAACACTGCTTTATAGTTTTTATCAATATAATTGGAATTGCTGTTAGTATTTGTGTTTCGCTCCAATCCTGACTGAATAATATTTTTCAGAGGATCTCGAGGACTTCTGTTCTACTCATTATGGTCCAGGAGTAGATGATTATATCCAGGAGCTTCCGGAGGAGCCACACCATATAGAGGGGACACCACCCGCAGTTATTTAGTTAATACTAGCTTATCTTTGTGTATTGGATTATTCCAGACTTTGAGACTTGAGTTGAATCTTATGTTGAGACTTATATTGTGTTGATATAGCTAGACTCTTAGACTCTGACTTGTTTGAGTTATATATTATTTTGCCTCTCGTATTTCTTTATATCTTTATCATGCCATTTACCTTCCTTATAGTTATTGTGATTGAGTACATTATGAGTTTGATAATTATATGTATATTCATTATCCTCTGATTGGAGTTGAGATACATTGACATGTTATCAAAACTAGAATAAGTCAAATTAGCGATGTAAAGAAACGTCGCTAAATGGCCAAAAAATATCGCTAAATAATTTTAGCGACGTAATTAGCGACATTTTGTTGAAGTCGCCTTTAAACTAGTCGCTGACAGAAAAAACTTCGCCAAACGTCGCTATTCCGACATTTTCTAGCGACGTTTAGCGACGCAGCATTGCTAAATTAGCGACGTGTATTTTTATCGCTATATGTCGCTAATTAGCGACGTAGATAGCGACATAAATAGCGACTTTTATAGCGACGTATGTGCGACGTATGCAGCGACGTATGCAGCGACATTGTGCGACTAATTTAACAACGTTATTATGACCTGGCAATACTGCCATGTCAGCAATTTGCGACCGACAGCGACGTATATAGCGGCGTATATAGCGACGTATTCAGTGACGTAATTAGCGACGTGAGTAGACGTCGCAAAACATCGCTAAAAACGTCGCTAAAGATACTGAAAAAATAAAAAAAATAAATACTGAATTATTTCCAAACTATTCTTCCTGCAGTTTATGAATTCACAATTTATACAAATAGACCCGGAGCAACCCTCCGTTGAATTTGCTGGGTTCGTCGACCCCCTTCGGTTGAACACTCAACACCGATAAATTAACATATATTTAATATAAATAATATAATAAAATTTGAAGAAAATAAAATATTGAGATTATAAACCAAATTAGGAGAAAATATCGTCATAAAGAATACAACAAATATCCACACAACTGAGTCTGAAAGCCTCGTCCTAAAGAATACAAGAAATAATGTCTGAATGCCTCAAAAATAAAAAATATTCATAAATGACCAAATATCATATGTCTGAAACACAAACAATCAATAAACGGTCCTAACTAGGACTACTGCGGATCTGCAGGAGGATGACCACCGGCGCGCATGAAGGATAAGAACAGATCATACTGCTCCCGTAAAATCGACACCGATGTCGATGGAGAAGGCAGTGACGTCAGTGGAGTCTGTGTTGATGTAGGCGCACCAGGAGGACGTATCCGCTCCAACTCTGCTAGTCGCTGGTTGTATAAATCCATGGTAGATAACAGCCTCGTACTGCTATGAACCATTGAATCATGTATCACCGTCAGTCTCTCATCCATGGACAGATGTGATGCATGCAGCTTCGTCACGCTGCGCTCTGTCGACGCTCTAAGATCATCTGTCAAATCCTGGAGCTTCATGATGCTGCGTTCGAGCATATCAAATCGTGCGATTAGTGTCGCATCGTCCGCCTGCAGCTGGGACAGGGGCTCCTCCTCCATCCTTTGCAGCAACTCATCACAAAGTCATACAATCTGACGGTCAACGGCCTCCTGTACTCGGGCCAACGACTGCATGGGCTGTGGGGAATGCACACTTATCGGGAAGGCCCTAGATAACTGCGTCGCAACAAGGGCGCCATAGGATCCCGTACCGTAGTACGTACCCCTCTGGAGACCACCAGTGGCGGTCACCCACATCTCATCCACCAACGAAGCTGTAGAGGGCTGCGAGGAAGTACTAGCCTCTTCCGTTGTAGGTATACTAGCAGTCGCCCGCTCACGCAGCCTAAGATACTCAGCCTAGAAAAGTTTTGATACTCGATAATTGCCTAAGTTATATTAAAATTAACACAAAGTAAAGTAATACTCGGCCTAGAAAAGTTTGTAATCTCCTCGAGAACATAAGTTTCACAAATAGAGCCTTCAATCCGTGCCTTATTTTTTACCTTTCTCTTCAGGTGATTCAGATGCCGCTCGAAGGGGTACATCTACCGATAACCGACAGGACCACCAACACGTGCCTCATAGGAAAGATGAATTGGCAAATGCTCCATAGAGTCAAAGAATCCAGAAGGAAACACCTTCTCGAGCTTACATAGTGTTACCGCAATGTCCTTCTCTTGCTTTTCTAGATGATCGACGAGCAACTTAGTAGAACAAAGATCTCTGAAGAATATGCTGAGCTCTGTCAATGGATACCAAATGACCTGCGGTAAGAATTTCTGAAATGCAATCATAATTAACCTCTCCATGAATACGTGACAATCGTGGCTCTTCATACCCGCCAGTTTGTTCTCCTTGAGATCGACGCATCTTCTCAAGTTCGACACGTACCCGTCTGGAAATTTTAGACCCTGAATTCAGCTACAAAGTCTCTCTTTATACTCCTTCTCCAGTGAGAAAATTGACTTTGGCTGCTTTAATTTTCCATTCCCTCCTCTATCAAATGCAACGCAGGACGTCTACATATTTCTTCTAAGTCTAACCTGGCCTTCGGATTGTCTTTCGTCTTCCCTTTTACCTCCATTACAGTATTAATTATGTTGTCAAACATATTCTTCCCGATATGCATGACATCAAGGTTATGTCTGATCAGATTGGTGCTCCAATATGGCAGATCCTAGAATATACTCTGCTTCGTCCAGTTATGGGTGCGACCAAATCCGTCACACTTGTACCCCTTAGCAGGCTCTTCGATAGCACTTGGTAAATCTTTTACCTCTTCTTATATCGTGTATCCGGGTCACCTTGGCGGTGGATTAGCCTTCTCCACAATGCCCGCACGAAAAGCATTCATGTTCCTCCGATACGGATGATCCTTCGGCAGAAATTGTCGATAAAAATCGAAGAAGCACAGTTTGCCTCCGTGTTTCAAACAAAAAGCCTTAGTACGGTCCATGCAATACGGACATGAGAGACGACCATGAGTGCTCTATCCCGATAATATTTTATATGCCGAAAAGTCATTGATGGTCCACATAAGTGTTGCCCTCATCTGAAAATTCTACTTTTTGGAAATATCGTACGTATTGGCACCTACTTTCCACAGCTGATTCAACTCATCTATCAAAGGCTATAAATATACATCGATGTTCCTCTTCGGATTGTTCGGACCTGGGGTAATAACGGTTAGGAACATATACGGAGTCTTCATGCACATCCAAGACGGTAGATTGTACGGAGTGACGATCACGGGCCAACACGAATACTGGCAGCCCAAAAGTTCGAATGGGGTAAAACCGTTAGAGGAGAGCCCCAAAATGACATTATGCAAATCCGAAGCAAAATCCGGATACTCTCGATCAAAGTGCTTCCATGCTTCTCCATCGGATGGATGATCCAATACTCCTTCGATCTATTTTCGCCTGTGCCAGCTCATATTTTTTGCAGTCTCATTCACCATAAACAACCTCTGCAACCGCGGTGTCAAAGGCAAGTAGTGCATCAAATAGGTAGGCTTCTTTGCACCGACAGACTTTCCTCTTCCAATAGCCTTGTAGTGATCAGCACCACAGATTATGCACGCATCTTCATCCTTGTCGTCTTTGTAGTACAACATGCACCCGTTGCGACATGCATTGATTTTCTCATATCCCATGCAAAGTGATCTCACCATCCTCTTAGATCGGTAGAAGTCTTTAGATAACTTTGCATCCTCTGGTAAGATCTCTATAATCAAATCCATCAGTCGGTTATAGTATTTTTGCGACATGCTAAAATCGGACTTGATGATCAACAATCTTGTAACAACCTCTAACGGTGAATGATCTTCACAACCAGGATATAATAGAGTCCTTGCATTCTCCAGCAACTCCATGAACTTCGCAGCATCGGTATTCGGTGCCTCCTCAACTGCATCATGATTGTCCGGATCGAAACTAGGCCCTGACGCATTAAAACCCATATTCATCCACCCGTCATCGTAAGCAGCGTAGTCGTGGACATCCATATACAGCTCCACATAAGGCTCCGACTCCGATGCTAAAGACACAAGTTCTCCGTGCGCGGTCCACTGATAGTAATTTGGCGTGAAACCCTTCGAGTACAAATGATATATGACTTCCACTTCTGGAGGATATTTCAAGTTACGACATCTCACACACGGACACTTAATTTTGGTACCGTCCATGTACTGAGGGAATGCCTTGGTGAACTGCAGGAACTACTGTACACCCTCAATGAATTTATCTCGCACACCGCACATGTCATCAGGATGACGGTTGTACATCCACGAACGATGACGCAAATAGTAATTCATATCCATTTCTAGATACTTCTGCAGCAAAAATGAATATACAATTACCTTCAAGTATATACTCATCGTTAAATATAGTACATGCACTGATACTCCTAGTCCTAGCATATATACTCATCGTTAAATACAATACATGCACTGATACTCACTGCTACCTTCAAGTATGGTTGTTTGAGTGATTGAGTGAGCTCGGGTCACTAGGGAGAGCAGTTCACAGTTTTCAGTGTGCATTATTTGGCAGTGATCAACTGAAGGGAGAGCAGTGTGCAGCTCTATGCTAGCACAGCAAGGGGGAGCACAACTGAGCAGTGTACAGCTCTGTGCTACCACAGTACAAGGGGAAGCATACATCAGTTTATAGCAGTAGCAGCTAGCTTTACTACATAGTACAGCAGTGAGGAATCAGTGTGCAGCAATACTGTGTAGTGCACAGCAGGAAGGATGCACAGCAGCAAGTAAACTCAGCAAGTAGTAGCAGAGCCAGTGTACTGCAAAGCCTTCAATAGCAGGTTTAGCAGTCTGCAGTAGCCAATGCAACAGCTCGTGCAGCAAGAAGCATCAGCCCAAGTTAGATACGAGTTCTAGAAGAAGCCAATACCGTATATCGTGTCTCGGCTTTGAAGAGTCATTCCCGTGTCCATGTATACGAGTCTCCTTGAGTCGAGATCTACATCGTATTATATACGCTGCAGATACACAAGGTTGCATCTAAACTCAGGCAGCTAACTAGAAGAGAGATAGGGTTAGGCTCTGTGTCTAAAACAAAGGAGTGCACTAATGGAGTGCATCCTTAAATATGATAAATAAAGTGAAGGACAAGTCAAAACAGTGATGTCCATCTTTCCTGACTTCCGAGTTTTCCTAGATGTAGATTAGGTGAATAGTAATTTATTGCTTCCATATTTTTGGACGAAACCATTGAATGCTAGCGGCTTCCTAGTAGAAGCTGCGGAGTCTCATTTCAGGATTTTTCTTCCCAAAAAAGCCCTTAGTTAATTACTGCACTTGTTCCTATTATACGCATGCAAGACCATTGACTGTTTTCAAATCTTTTCCCCTCCCTCCTTGTACACGTCTCTTCTGCATGTGTGTGTGTTCTTGTTCTGGTTTTTAAAAAATTTCTTTGAGGTTAGGTTTAGGTAATTTCTTGAATTATATAGTTTGTTGTTGTTTTTTTTTTATTATTGGCGAGACACTACTAGCAAGCTACTCTCTCTTCTTCTACACTCAACTTGACTAGGGTTACTTAGCTTGTTGTAGGAAAGATCAGGAGAAAGGAGAACTTATGTCATATGTTCACAAGGAAGGCATGAAGCTGGCTGATCATGACAAAAAGGATGGTACTCGCAGTCGCATAGAGCTCAAAATATGTGGGCAGGTTCTACTCTTTCTACTTGGTTAAAATCTCTGGTAATAAAGTAGAATTTATTCATTTTGGGTCACCCATTATAAATACCTCTATGACATATGGGCCTAAATGCCATATAGATGGGAGCCCAGTGTATGTGTCTGTGTCATATCTCATGTCATGTCTATGTATATGTCTTGTTTGTGTCCGTGTGTCCGTGTCAGTATTAGGGTTAGTGTCTGCATGTGTTAGTGTTTTCGCGTGCGTATATGTGTGTCCGAGTTAGGGTTAGGGTTAGGGTTAGTGTGTGTCATGTCATGTCGTATCGTGTTGTGTCGTGTTAGAGAGAGACAGGCAGAGAAAGGAGACAGATAGAGGAGATCACCAAGTGAAGAGAAGGGGAGATAGAGAGAGGAGAACGCCGGAGGGAGGAGGAGCCGTCGGAGGGGGAAGGACGCCGGAGGGAGGAGGGGATCCAGAGGAAGGAGGAGTCGCCGGAGGGGGGAGGACGCGGCCGGAGGGGGGTCGCCGAGGTGGGGCGCCGGGATGGGGGTGGGGTGTTTAAAATTTTCGAGATTTCGAAGGAAATGGTGGGAAAAGAAATTCGTCAAACCCTATATGAAATAAATTAGCAACGTCGGTCTATACGTCGCTAAACGTCGCAGATATAATAATATACTGTGACTTAAATACATAAACGTCGCTAAACATCACTAAAATTAAAAAATTAGCGACATTTAGCGACTACCTAGCGACATATTATATATTTATAATAATTATAGTCGCTAAAGGTTGCTCCATGTCGCTATCATCGACGTATTATGATATTTTATATGAACGTCGCTAAATACCTATAATTCAGCGACGTTTTATTTGGACGTCGCTAAAAACGTCGCTAATCCCGTAATTTTTAGTAGTGAGTCATATGGATCCTCCCATTCTTATGCCCTTGTCACCGAGAATAGGGGGAGGAGCAAAAGCCGACAGCCTCAGAATCGAGATAAGTCGAGAGGAAAATCAAAGGCTAGGAAGGACATTAGTTGCTATCACTGCGGGAAGAGTGGACACATAAAACTGAATTCTGCCAGCTCAAGCGAGAACAAAAGGAAGGAAGGACCAACGAGAAGCAAGAAAAGAATAAAAGTGCAGCAGTTGTCACTGACAATGAAATCGTACTTTTCTCGACATGTGAAAAAGACTGTGCAAATCTCACTTGCCAAGACACAGAATGGGTGATTGATTCTGGTGCCTCCTACCATGCTACTCCCCGGAAGGACTACTTCGCTTCGCTTCGTGAAGATAACCTTGGAATAGTAAAAATGGGTAACAAAAACTCTTCTCAAATTCTTGGTAATGAAAATATTTGAGTTACCACTAACCTTATAACAAAGATGGTTCTAAAAGATGTTAGATTTGTGCCCGATCTTCGTCTCAATCTTCTGTCCACCGGAAAGCTTGATGAAGAAGGATACACAAGCAGGTTTGGTAAAGGATGCTGGAAGCTTACCAAAGGATCACTTGTACTGGCGAGAGAAAAGAAGTGTTGCACTCTCTACAAGACTCAGTTTGTCACGCCCCAGTCCCAAAATACTTAGGACTAGGACATGTAAGCATGCCAGCCGCATGTACATGGCAACTCCAATATATGGATACCATGATACACACGTACGCTGTAATATGAATATCAAATCCTCAAGTGGTATAAATCTATCACAAGTCACAGAGTATAATCTAAATCTCATCCACAAAAAATCAAATAGAAATAAATAACCAATATCTATGAAACTAGATCTCAATATAAAGTATCTAAAGATGACAGTCGGATGGAAAAAATCCACTGCCGAACTAAAATATAGAATAAACAAGACAAATATAATATAAGTACAACCTCTAACAATCACGAGGCTAAAAGAGAAGACCTCCTCGAAGCATAAGGGTAACCAGTCCGGATCTGCACTCCTGCGAATACTCATGAACATCTACACCTGGAAAGGGACCAGGTCCTCAGAGGGACATAACAAAATACATAGAAGCATGCCATAAAGTAAATACTGAATAAATAAAAGGGTGCGCTAACCATCTAAGTGAATGCAATGTGAGGACAACTTTGGTACGTATGGGTAGGCGTAGGCATAACGTCCAACGCCCTCTAGAGTGTGGTATCTGTAACGTCCATCATTCCGAAGAATGAGGTATCTGTATATATATAACGTCCAACACTCTAAGGGACGTGGTATCTGCAATAATATATACGTCCGTATCACTCCGAAGAGTGCGGTATCTGCAATAAAGGAGGTGGGTATCCCATACGCCTACTAGTTGTCCTCCCCGTCCAATGCAAATGTACAAGTCACAAACACGACGTGGACATCTCGTACTATAATGCAAGTCTCTAAAGAAATAAACAACTAAGCTAATTACCGTTACACGTGTTGCTCACACCGATGGCCAGTCGAGTATGAGGCACGCGACCCTACATGAACTCACTCTGTGACGTGTAATGATATGTGTCAAGGCCTGGGGAGTCATACCTAAAACTCTACAACTTTAGGTGGGTCTACTAGACACTAGGTCAAACACAAGTCCTAACGTCAATGCCTCCGTTGACTGCACCCGAGTCTCTCTTGGACGCGCACAGTTATATAATCTAAAATAATAAATATGCAACTAAATATATAACTGAATTTAAACAGTACAACAAGGCAAGGTATACTTGCTGACGAAAGCTGTAAAGTATAACGTCCAGATGTCAAATACCAAGAGTCAGAAACTATGGCCTCAGAATGAACATCTCCGAATGCTGAAATAAATATCACCAACATTTCCAGAATAAGCAAAATAGCTAGAAAATACTACCCTTTTGTCCAATTTGGACACAGGGGCAAAACGATAATTTTGCGTCAAAGCGGACTCCACTTATGGACCACCTTGCACCAAAAAGCGTGACAGGGGTAAAGGTCTCTAAATGGGACAAATTATAGGTCAAATAAACTCTAAATGTCAGTACGAACTTAACGGTATGTCCAAATGTGGATTCCGGTGAGCCGAACACAATTTCGTCCAAAAAGTCAACTGTGGGGCCCACCAATAGACGATTTGGTCAACTGTCTCAGAATCGTGTAAAACTTAGGTCACAGGACCAGCGTGATACCACGAGTCCAATGGCACAAGTTTCGTCACATTCTGACGAGCGTGCACTAAATACGCAGGGCTTTTGCAAAAGTTGCGACACAGGAAAGTTTTGCGGATACGGGCTGATTCCGACGCGCACACGCGTCCAAATCAGTTTTCGCGAAAGCCCACATGTCCGGGTATACTGTACGCACCTTTTGGTACACTTGGTACACGATGGGACGGTCCCGTTTGGCGGGGCACGCTCCGTATCGCAATTTCTAAAATTTGGGAAAAAATAAGTTTTCAGGGTTTTCCATCTAATTTAATTTTACACACAGAAATTAATAAATTATTGTATTTAACAGAAAATAAACTAGGTTAGGTGGTCTTCTCATACCAACAAGAAAAACCGGATTTGAATCTCTGTGGTGGGAGATACGACTCCATCCACATAGATAGTTACCGCAGTTTTCTGCGATACCCAAAAGTTATCGTTTTTTGCCAACTTAGTCGCTATTTTTGCCTAGGTTTATGCGTTGTTCGAGGTCAACTATTATGCAGATATTGAAGAGGGTTAGGTGAGGATTATACCGATGAAGACGGGGTCGAATTTGGTCGAGCGACGCGACGGGAAACGATGTGTGAAGGAAGGGTCTTCGCTGCCTGTTTCAGTACGGCGTGCTCGCGGAGAAACGCGGTCGGCGGCGCGGCGCTGGGACTCCGGCGACGGTGGCGCGGTGCTTGGCTGGCAGACGACGGCGGACTGGTGGCTAGGTCGAGAGGTTGGTTTAGGGTTTGGGCAATAGAGTTTACTCTATATACATATATAGAGAACGCGTGGGGGGGATTCGTTTGGGCCGCAGGGGGGTTAACCTTTGCCGCTGCTGCTGCTGTTTAATTCCTTTTGCGGGTGCGGGTTTAAGGCATAATGTGTAGCGGGTTTAAGAATTCTAATGGGTTTTAATCCATTAAATTTTTTTTCTTTTTTTTCTTATTCTTTTATTTATTATTTCTATTTTATTTCTATTTCTATTCTTAATAAATTATATATATATATATATATATATATATATATAATTCTAGAAATTATTATTAGCACATACAATAAATTTATCAACAGGCGATAGGGTCTCCTACATGGAATAAATTAGGCAAAATTTATAATGACTCCATAAATCCCCTAAATGCACAAACACCTAAATAAAAACTAATAAAAATTTATTTCCTCTATTTAACTCATAATTACCATAATTAAATTAATAAATAATTAAAATATTATATTCGATTTTCAGAACTTGAGGTTTTATATTCTACCCAACTTATAAAAATTTTGTCCTCAAAATTTAAAATTAAGCCACGATAGAAAGTCAAGGATGGTATAAGATAGAGATTTGTAGCTTATTCTGTACCTTCCTCCATCCTACCCTCCATGATTTTCCAGTTTCCATGGGGACGTTCGGAGGGCTATAATTTGTATTGTTTAAAATGTAATGCTAGGTTTATATGAGGGGACAATGTTGTGCGTTGCACATTCCAAAGATCATGGAGAAAATTCACATGAACAAAAAATAGATTTCTTCAAGTGTCATGTCCAAGGGTGTAGACACCTTAATGCACTTTTGCATAAAAGCGCCCATCAATTGGAAAATTGTACAAAGGTGAAAATTGGATTAAATTAATTAAAAATAATGTGCAAGGTGTTCTGGAATTAATTAGAAGTATATGGGGATAACATTGGATGGAACACAAGTATCATGGACATAGAGGACTCAGGATAGAATATTACCCTAATTTAGGTTGCCCGAAATGGTCAAGATTGTGTCTCCAATTTTGATTGGAACGCACAAGGGTACAAAATTAGAATTATAGCATTAAATATAAACGTCCGCGACGAATATTGTGCGACTAAAATATAGCACAAGAAAGCATAATTATAAGTTATACCAAGGTCAGAATGGTAGGTGGTCACGTCTAGGACAAGGTTGTGAAATTTGTAGGAAAGTAATGGCTAGTGTAGTGATCCAATTATCGAAGCAACGGTAAGGTGCTATAAGTGATATAAATATTGTATAATTAAATAAAATACTGTGTTCTATTTCTAATTGGATTCAAACTAGCCCTAGTTTTTCTTTCTAAGCCAAGTAGGTCTAATTTTGGGTGGGGGTAGGGTTTATAATCTACCCAACTAAAAATAATTTCCTCCTCAAAATTAAAATAAGGCATAGTTTGTTAATTCCCTCATATTCGCATATAAGACAAGTCAATCGCAATCTCTTCCAAAATTTTAAATATATTCTAATCCATCGCAATCACTTTCAAAATTAAGGTAACCTCTGTTTAATCAAAATATTGTAATCTTTTCTCGATAATCATATCCAATTTTAAGCTAGATCTATATGACATCTTCAAGTTTTAAATAGCCCACCTAAATTTTCACATTATGGTCTCCCACTATCATAATCTCCTTTAAAAGAAAACAATTCTAACCCAATATTATTCCTATTTTCCCTTATGAATTTTGTATTCTTCAAATTTTTAAATTCAATTCACATCCTCAATATTTCCAATAGGTAATCCGGCAATCAAAATTTAACTTTTAATTCAAATCATCAAATTATAAAATTTTATATCTACCTCACCAATTGTTCAAGCCTTGAATTCTATATTTATCCTTAAGGTTTAAATCGATGATTCAATCTTCAACATTCAAACTTTAAATCATGTGCTGAATGTATAAATATTTGGCCCTCACTTTCAAGATTTCAAAATTTATTAAATCTTCATCATCGTAGTCCTTCTTTTAAAAAATTTCAAAATTAAAATAACTTGAATCTCCCCATTCAATCTTGCTTGATCACAATCTAAAAGAAATTTCTCTCAAGTTGACAACGCAACTTCTACCAACGTAGAATTTACTCATCTATTATATAGGGTTATATACTTAAGAAAAATATTCCTCAATTTTACTTAATCATGTTACTCAATCCTCAAAACTTTAACACCAAATATATCACATATGATATGCCCTTCATTACAAAAGAATAATCCCCAAGAATGTGCGGCCTATGGGGTATATCTAGGACTCTCTGTGTATCAATTTATACCAAGCACGAGGTTTCGTCTTTCCGAAATAATGGAAGACGAAAAACAATAATAAAGAGTTCAAGGGGGAGGTAATAGAATAGAAGTATAGGGATCAAGGCATTTTAAAGAATTTAAACGGAATTGTCAAGGCAGTTATGGATTGAAATCATATTTGGTAATTTTTTATTCATATGCTCATATCAGTACAGTTATGTAACTGATACGATATGCTCAGGCATGTCTAGAGGGCAAGTACATTCGTCTACTAGACACTATATATCTTAATCCACATAAAGTAGTTATGCGAAGGGCGAACCAAGCGCACCAAGGTTAGCTAGACCTTAATATACTGATTCTGAAATGTATTAATGTATGCATCCACTAATACATATATCGTGAACAAGCTCGATAAAAGAATAAGCTTGCAAAACTAGGCTATAAAATATCAGCATAAGTCAAGGTAGTATATAAAATATAAATGCGCTAGATCATGATAAAATAAGGTACAAATAATTCAAGTTCACAAACAAAACAAAAAATAAGACTCTACAGTCTCTACAGTTGTTGTACTAACACCTTGTTTAAGCTGCTAGTCGATAAAATAGGGGTATGGGCCTTTAAGTTCTACCATCAGAATAAACACTATTGTCTTATGCTAGTATATAGTTAATGTCGTTCAATTATACTTTAATAATGAGTCAAGAGGACTATGTGTCACTAGGTTAGGAGGCATACTACCCAACTTATAACAATTATCTAATACTGTGACAGTCTTAAGGGAATTCTACAAAATAATATTGTCCTTGTAAATAAAGCATAAACTCTTATTAGGATTTACGAGAAAATTATCCTATTGCATTATATCGGTAATGGTCACCTTAAGTTTTAATCATAGTGCTCCTAGAACAAGTGCCAATAGTAAGAATGGAAGAGCTACTGGTTCTTAAGTGAAAAGAGGATATACCTATATTGGGCTATGGATACAAATTATGCGTTTTAAAACTAAGGGTAATCATCAAGTTATCTACAAGAACAACTCAAAACCATCAAATTCTAACTATAAAGCACAACTTTTCGAAGTTTAACATTGACAACTATAATCCTAGCAAACTACATATCCTTAACATAAGAGAATTCATCTGGTCTAAATCAGAAGTATCAGGTGGCACGAGTTGAAAGGTGAAAAGAAAAAAAATATAATTAGTCGTTGCACAAATAGCGAGTGCTAAGGTTGCAGAGAACAAGATATGAAATATAAAATAGAGGGCTCTAGATAGCATCATGGTTTCTTAAGGGGAAGGTAATATGCTAATCTCTGTGTTCAAGGTATGATCGAGGAAATACTATATTCATTCCTCTCGGCTTCCTAAGGTACTGTCTGCTAATATTCAGACAAGAATCTAAAGGTATAGTTCTATAACACTATAAAAGTTAGGGTTGGTCCTAACATTCCACCTTGGATTTCTATTGGTTCCTCAATGCTAGCGTAAAACAGTATGGTCAACTTTCTAACTAACTCTAGTAGTGTCCATGCTACTCTCAAGTAATTCATAATTATAGCAAGGGACAATGGTAAACCAGTCTATAGATAAGGGGATGCTAGGGTTTACTGAATATTCTAAACTTAGTGATGTGTCAGTACTCTAGTCGTATTCTTAGTAGGTGTGTTACCCTAATTATCATTCTAACAACAAGGATTCCTATATTCTAATAGGGGCTACACTCAAGGGACTATTTGGGAAGCACATGAATCAAGCAGGATGCAATTATTCAAATAGAATAGATTTGGGAGGAAAGTGAATCATAGTCAATTGTGGATGAGATCCTATACTCTAATCCTAGGTGCAGGCTTGCTCGGTACAGTAACGTAACCGAGACAATATGCTCTTGACCTGCATAGGCCACCACTAAAAACATGTCATACCCCAGTCCCAAAATACTTAGGACTAGGACATGTAAGCATGCCAGCCGCATGTACATGGCAACTCTAATATATGGATACCATGATACACACGTACGCTATAATATAAATATAAAATCCACAAGTGGTATAAATCTATCATAAGTCACAGGGTATAATCTAAATCTCATCCACAGAAAATCAAATAGAAATAAATAACCAATATCTATGAAACTAGATCTCAATATAAAGTATCTAAAGATGACAGTCGAATGGAAACAAATCCACTGCCGAACTAAAATATATAATAAACAAGACAAATACAATATAAGTACAACCTCTAACAATCACGAGGCTCGAAGAGATGACCTTCTCAAAGAATAAGGGCAACCAGTCCGGATCTGCGCTCCTGCGAATACTCATGAACATCTACACCTGGAAAGGGACCAGGTCCTCAGAGGGATATAACAAGATACATAGAAGCATGCCATAAAGTAAATACTGAATAAATAAAAGGGTGCGCTAACTATCTAAGTGAATGCAATGTGAGGACAACTTTGGTATGTATGGGTAGGCGTAGGCATAACGTCCAACGCCCTCTAGAGTGTGGTATCTGTAACGTCCATCATTCCGAAGAATGAGGTATCTGTATATATATAACGTCCAACACTCTAAGGGACGTGGTATCTGCAATAATATATACGTCCGTATCACTCTGAAGAGTGCGGTATCTGCAATAAAGGAGGTGGGTTTCCCATACGCCTACTAGTTGTCCTCCCCGTCCAATGCAAATGTACAAGTCGCGAACACGACGTGGACATCTCGTACTATAATGCAAGTCTCTAAAGAAATAAACAACTAAGCTAATTACCGTTACACGTGTTGCTCACACTGATGGCCAGTTGAGTATGAGGCACGCGTCCCTAAATGAACTCACTCTGTGACGTGTAATGATACGTGTCAAGGTCTGGGGAGTCATACCTAAAACTCTACAACTTTAGGTGGGTCTACTAGACACTAGGTCAGACACAAGTCCTAAAGTCAACGCCTCCGTTGACTGCACCCGAGTCTCTCTCGGACGCGCACAGTTATATAATCTAAAATAATAAACATGCAACTAAATATATAACTGAATTTAAACAGTACAAAAAGGCAAGGTATACTTGTCTGGCGAAAGCTACAAAGTGTAACGTCCAGATGTCAAATACCAAGAGTTAGAAACTACGGCCTCAGAATGAACGTCTCCGGATGCTGAAATAAACATCACCAATGTTTCCAGAATAAGCAAAATATCTAGAAAACACTACCCTTTCGTCCAATTTGGACACAGGAGCAAAACGGTAATTTTGGGTCAAAGCGGGCTCCACATGTGGGCCACCTTGCACCGAAAAGCGTGTTAGGGGTAAAGGTCTCTAAATGGGACAAATTATAGATCAAACAAACTCTAAATGTCAGTACAAACTCGGTATGTCCAAATATAGATTTTGGTGAGCCGAACACAATTTTGCCCAAAAAATCAACCGTGGGGCCTGCCAATATGCGACTTGGTCAACTGCCTCAGAATCGCGTAAAACTTGGGTCACAAGACCAGCGCGATACCACGAGTCCAATGGCACAAGTTGTGTCGCATTCTGACTAGCGTGCACTAAATGCGCAGGGCTTTTGCAAAAGTCGCAACATGGGAAATTTTTGCGGATACGGGATGATTTCGACGCGCACACGCATCCAAATCAGTTTCAGCGAAAGCCCACACGTCTGGGTATACTGTGCGCACCTTTTGGTACACTTGGTACACGACGGGACGGTCCCGTTTGGCGAGGCGCGCTCCGTATCGCAATTTCTAAAATTTGGGAAAAAACAGGTTTTTAAGGTTTTTCATCTAATTTAATTTTACACACAAAAATTAATAAATTATTGTATTTGAAAGAAATTAACTAGGTTAGTTGGTCTTCGCATACCAACAATAAAAACCGGATTCGGATCTCTGTGGTGGAAGATACGACTCCGTGAACATAGGTAGTTACCGCAGTTTTCTGCGATACCCAAAAGTTGTCATTTTTTGCCAACTTGGTCGCTGTTTTTGCCTAGGTTTACGCACTATTCGAGGTTAACTATCATGCAGATATTGAAGGTGGTTAGGTGAGGATCATACCGACGAAGACGGGGTCAAATTTGGTCGAGCGACGCGACAGAAAATGGCGTGTGAAGGAAGGGTCTTCGCTGCCTGTTTCAGTGCGGCGTGCTCGCGGGGAAATGCGGCCGGCGGCGCGGCGCTGGGACTCCGACGACGGCGGCGCGGTGCTTGGCTGGCGGTCGACGGCGGACTGGTGGCTAGGTCGAGAGGTTGGTTTAGGGTTTGGGCAATAGAGTTTACTCTATATACATATATAGAGAACGCGTGGGGGGGGGATTCGTTTGGGCCGCGGGGGGGGTTAACCTTTGCCGCTGCTGCTGCTGTTTAATTCCTCTTACGGGTGCGGGTTTAAGGCATAATGGGTAGCGGGGTTAAGAATTCTAATGGGTTTTAATCCATTAAAAAAAAAATTCTTATTCTTTTATTTACTATTTCTATTTTATTTCTATTTCTATTCTTAATAAATTTATATATATATATATATATATATATATATATATATATATATATATATATATATATATATATATATATAATTCTAGAAATTATTATTAGCACATACAATAAATTTATCAACGGGCCATAGGGTCTCCTACATGGAATAAATTAGGAAAAATTTATAATGACTCCATAAATCCCCTAAATGCACAAACACCTAAATAAAAATTAATAAAAATTTATTTTCTCTATTTAGCTCATAATTACCATAATTAAATTAATAAATAATTAAAAATATTATATACGGTTTTCAGAACTTGGGGTTTTACACAGTTCCACTTAGAGAATGATGAACTTGGAATAGTGGAAGGTACGTCTATGGATTTGTGGCACAAGCGGCTTGGCCACATGAGCGAGAAAGGACTACAAACTCTCGCAAGGCGACAACTACTTTCATCCATGCAAGATACAACATTATCCCACTGTAATCATTGCTTAATTGGAAAACAACACCGGGTAGCTTTTGTTAAAAATTATAACAAAAAAGAAACCAGCATATTGGACTTAGTCTATTCGGATGTGTACAAACCCATAAATGTAAAACCCTTTAGTGGTACCTCCTACTTTGTGACCTTCATAGATGATGCATCTAGAAAGGTGTGGGTGTATGTCATAAAAGCCAAAGGTCAAGTCTTTGAAGTTTTTAATGACTTCCATACCAAAGTAGAAAGAGAAACCGAAAAGCTCTTGAAGTGTATTCACACGGATAATGGTGGTGAGTATACTTCAAGGATGTTTGAATATTATTATTCTAAATATGGTATTAGACACCAAAAGACTGTCCCACACACACCATAACATAATGGGGTTACAGAAAGAATGAACCGCACAATTATTGAAAGGATAAGAAGTATGATATCCTTAGCAAAATTACCAAAAATATTTTGGGGAGAGGCAGTACGAACAGCCTGCTACTTGATAAACTTGTCCCCCTTAGTTCCTTTGGATGGAGATATTCCTAAATGGGTTTGGAGTGGAAAGGATATTTCCTATTCCCACTTACGTGTATTCGGGTGCAAGGCATTTGTGCATGTACCTAAGGAGAAAAAAATAAAACTTGATGACAAAGCCATTCCATGCATCTTCTTAGGATATGGAAATGATAAATTTGGATATAGGTTGTGGGATCCTATAATGAAGAAAATTGTAAGGAGCAGGGATGTTGTATTTTGTGGAGATAAAATACTTGCTAATTTTGAAAAAGAAGAAGAGCCACAAAATACTCACATTGTCCCAGATCCAATCTCCACGCCTATTGTTATTCCTTCTCTTATGCCAGAAAATAATAATTTTCAAGATGTGTAGGAAGAAGAAATTACAAGTTCTCCAGGTTCTGATCAGGGGGAGCATGAACATGCAAAACCGCCGCATATGGATCAGCCACCAACACCTCAGTTGAGACGGTCGAAGATGGAACGACAACCCTCAACTAGATATCCTGCTTTAGAATATACTATGGTGACAGATGCAGGTGAACCAGAAAGTTTTTATGAAGCATAAGTCAATGAAGATCATGCCAAGTGGAAGAAAGCTATGCAAGAGGAGATGGATTCTTTGCATAAGAACCACACTTATGACCTGGTGGAGCTACTAAAGAACAGAAAATCCTTAAAGAACAAATGGGTGTTCAAAATCAAGAATGAAGGAAATGGCCAAGTCAAGTACAAAGTTTGCCTCATGGTGAAAGGTTTCAGTCAAAAGCAAGGTATTGACTATGAAGAAATATTTTCTCATGTTGTGAAGATGTCTTATATTCGCGTTATTCTTCGTCTTGTTGCTTCCCAAGATTAAAAACTGAGCAGGTAGATATGAAGACTGCATTTCTCCATGGTGATTTGGCAAAAAAAATCTATATGGAGCAGCCAGAGGGTTTCAAGGCAAAGGACAACGAATACTTGGTTTACAAATTGAAGAAGAGCTTGTACGGGCTCAAGCAGGCGACAGTGGTATAAAAGGTTTGATTATTTTATGCTTGACCATGGGTACAAAAGAATATCTGCAGATCATTGTGTTTATGTCCAGAAGTTCTCTGATAATGATTTTATTATTCTCTCTCTATATGTTGATGATATGCTTATTGATGGAAAAGATATGTCTAAGATTGACAGGTTGAAGAAAGAGTTAAGCAAGTCCTTTGATATGAAGGACTTAGGAGCAGCACAACATATATTGGGAATGAAGATCTCTCGGGACAGAAGTACGAGAAAGTTGTGGCTATCACAAGAAAGATACATTGAACGTGTTCTGGAGAGGTTCAATATGGTAAACTCTAAGCCAATCAGCACACCACTAGCAGCTCATTTTAAGCTAAGTGCACAACAAAATCCTTCAAGTGAGAAGGAGAAGGAGGAGGTGAAGAGCATTTCATTTTCCTCGGCCGTCGAAAGTTTGATGTACTCAATAGTTTGTACAAGACTCGACATAGCACATGCAGTTGGAGTAGTAAGTCATTTTCTTGCCAATCCTGGTAAAGCACATTGGGAAGCAGTAAAGTGGATCATAAGATATCTTAGAGGAACCTCTAATATTCTTTATGTTTTGGAGATATAAAACCTATCTTGGAAGGTTACACTGATTCTGACATGGCAGGTGACTTGGACAAGAGAAAGTCCACATCAGGATACTTGTTTACCTTTGCAGGGGAGCCGTATCATGGCAATCAAAGCTGCAAAAGTGTATCGCTCTATCCACCACAGAAGCAGAATATATTGCTGCTACAGAAGCCACCAAAGAGGTCTTATGGATGAACAAATTCCTAAAGGAGTTATCTCTCAAGCAAGAGAAGTACACTCTATATTGTGACAGTCAGAGCGTCATTGACTTGGGTAAAAATGCTACCTATCACTCAAGGACAAACCACATTGATGTACGTCACTGGACCCGAGATGCTTTGGGGAATCGCTTGATACATATTAAGAAGATTGATACAAGACAAAATTCGTCTGACATGATGACGAAGCTTCTACCAAAAAAGAAGCATAACTTCCGCCATAGAAAGACAAGTATGACTACTGTTTGAGAACTTTCTCCTCATGAGGATGGAGGGGGAGATTGATGAGAACGGGGTCCATTCCCATGATGAATAAACATGGATTTGATCCATGGAAATCGGTCACCCATGGTTGGTTCGGCTAAGTACTTAACCATTTTTCTGGGTGTAGTTTTTGTGACAAGATTCAGTTTTTGAAGACTATTTCGAAGCTGTTGAAATTATTATCTTGCTCGGTCTTCAATACAAAAGTTGTTGAGAAAAGTTTTCTCTTTCATCCAGGCTTTGAACCAGGTCATTTGAAGGTGTATTGAAGAAGTTATGACCATCTGAAGTAGCATATCTATTCATATTCTGTTTGCATTCAGCTTGTATGTAACATTGATGATAGATGAACGAATCTTGGGAGAATGAACGAATCTTCCCTTTGGACTTCTCCATGCAATGAATGTGATGTACCCAAGAGGCATACCCTTCCTATAAATAGAGTGGAGATGGTGAAGATTGAACACAACAAGTAACAAGAAAAATAATACACAACTTGTAATCCTCACACTTGTAATCCACCTCAAGTGAGTGTGTGAGAGAAAGTGGTCCTCAAGTTAAGTTGTACCAATTTGAGAGAAGGTCCTTGTAATCTTTCATTTGATTATAGTGAAAACGGTGAAGAAGGGGCGGACGAAGGACGTAGGCTCAAATTCAGCTGAATCTCGGTAAATCTTGTGTACTCTCTCTTCTTAACTTCTCTTCTCTTCCATTTTATTTTATCTCATCATAAAGACGAAAAATGTCTTGTTTTTTTCAACACCCACAAACTCAGTAAACATGAACATGAATGCACCTAAGGATTCACTGGAAATAACATACGAGTCCAAACAATTGGGGGGGGGGGGGGGGGGGGGGGGGGGGGGAGCCTGAATTCTAAAACCTACTTACAAGAACCCAAAATAATTTGCTTACAATTTAAAATTAAGATGCTGGCACCATTATTTCTTGTTCACATATCAATATCTACATATATATATATATATATATATATATATATATATATATATATACTCTTAGAGCACACTGCAACGCACTCGCACTCACACTCAAACAGTACTAACTGTCCTCTTCAAGCAAGAAATCCGAGCCGCTCTCCATTCTTCTTCGCCAAGCGAATCAGCCCTTGTCTAACCTTCCCGTCTGCGCCAATCGACTTGCAGAACTCAGTAATCACCTGTACACTCAGTACCACAATTAAGCAATGTCAAAATGGTTGCCGTGTCCGTATCAGATACGTACTGCGTGTTACTACTGTATGCCTATACTTCAAACATACACCAGCTAGAGTCGTAGTGCATGCGATCGAAAAAGTAGTATTAGAAAATTTTAAAGTTTTTGATAGTTAGGAGTAGCTTCGTATGTATTGAATAGGACACAAATACTCAAAAATAGGTTTAAAAGAAAAAAAAAAAATATTGTGCTGTGTTCATGCAAACAATGATTGTAGGTATAAAGTTAGGTTATGGTTGTTTATTAAGAAATGATGTGATAGGATATGATAATACCTGAGAGTGGAGTGCAATGGCCTTGCCTCTGAGCTGGTTGAAGCGCTTCTTGCCGATGATATTGCGAGCGAGGACGACCAAAGGAGCAAACAGTCCTTTGCCCTCGTTCACATTGCCCATCCTAGGACACGACCGCAGGGGCCTCGCTGGCCAAGCACGGTGGCCGGTCGACCCGGTCAGAACGACATGGTCTCGACCGCCGCCGCCGCCGCCCACCACCGAAGCACTCCAACCTACACGGAAGGTTGTGGGCAGAGCCAAGGAAGCAGCCATGGGAAGAGGGAAAGGATGGAAGCTAGGATGCTCTTCTGCTGTTTGTTTGGCTTTGGATGGTTGGTTGGCTGGCTGGCTAAGAGAGCGTTGAGAGTTTGTTCAATGGGAAGCTACAAACCACACAATGCAAATCCAGATGCAGCTACTTGGATTGTTTACAAGTGTGTACTTGGGCTCATCAGCCTTTAGCACACAAATTAGGTCCATGGATTTTTGACCCCCCATGCATGTCCAAAGAAAATAACATAACTTTATAATTAGCATTGTCATGCGCGTCTACTCCAGACGAAACAAACCAGGTTGTGGCCTACGGAACGGATTGTAAGTCATTCGGAGCCGAGGGGAGGGACGCAACAGGCGAGAGGGGAGCGGAAAAAAAACAAGAAAACGATATTTTGTTCAAAAGAAAGTTCGGTCAAAGGAATTGACTGTGAGAGTTAGACAGTTTCCGTCAAAAGTGAGAGCTGTCATGTATTATGGTAAAACAGTGGAGTGCACCTTGAATTATGATAAATAAAGTATGGTGCAACTCAAATTTTCTCCTTTTTTCAACCTGGATCACATTATTTGTATGTATACAAGCTTTGCTCATTAAAAATAAGTTTTAGAATACGTTTGGTATGCTTCTTCTTTTTTCAAACAAATTTAGAATAGGAAATATATTGTTGTGTTTGGTTTAGCTTATAAAAATTAATTTTCTAGAACTGAAAATATTCGGATTTGGATCTTTTTGTCGAGGGTAATTTTTTTTTTTGTGTTCTCTTTTTTTTTTATCTTTTTCACTTTTAAAGATATTTTCTGTTTAATTTTTTTCTTTAAAAAAATAATGTTTTATTTTTTACTTTATTTAAAGTCTTTTCCCTATTTCTATCTTATTTCTTAATCTTTTATAATTTCTTTTTTTTTAATTCATTTTTTTCTCATTTTTGTTTTTTCGTTTCTTTTAAATTATTGTTTTTTATTTTGTTGTTTTATTGTTCTATACTTTTTCTATAGTTTGTTTTCGTCGTATTTTTGTTTTTTATCTAAATATTTTCTTTTTAAAAACCCCATTTTTGGTCTTTTTGCTCCTTTTTCAATTTAAAAAACAATTTGTGTATACTTTTCTTAGGTTTTTTTTTTTTGTTTTCTGAAAAACATTATTTGTTTCTATTTTTTTTTCCTTTTTTCCCTTTTGAAACAAAAAAAAATCAATTTTGTGGTTTTCCTTTTTTTTTTCTTCTTTTTCGTTGGCAACAAAATTTTAAAATCATTGTTGAATCCTTACTTTTTAGCAATACGGCTACTTTTTCATTGCTGGGCTGCTAAAAGTGAAAGTCTTTTGCAACATGGATTATATGCCTACATTTAGCAACAACAATACATTGTTGTCAAATATATAATTCTTTTGTAACACACAAAAGTCGTCGTTATATGTTGTATTTAGCAGCAATTAATTCTTTGCCAAAAATCACAAAATTCATCATTATATTTAGTAACGACTAAATGTTGTTGCTAAACAAAGCCAAATATTTGTTACACAAAAGTCGTCGTTATATGCTTGATCTAGCAACAGCATTAATGCGTTGCCAAAAAATTTAAATTTTATCATAATTTTAGTAACGAACAATTGTCGTTTTTTTTTTTGCCCTGCTGTGCATATAATCGTTTTGAATCAATTATTCACACAATAATTTAAATTTTCATTTGAAATAAAAACATTAAGATTCTCCATAATAGAATTTAATTGTTTTATGACATTCACCCCCAAATTAGATTTAGAAGTTATAAGAAAAAGTTATAGAATAACTAAATGATTCTTAGAATATATAAACATTCGAAACATCTCTCTCTATAAGTACCTTACTCCAAAAAAAAATTACTCTACTGAGAGTGTTATTTCCTCTATAAGCACATTTACTGCATAAAATCTTTCTCATCTTTGTTATCTCAGTTAGCCTAGCATATGACTTGAAGCTTCTGGATGTTGCAGTTGAGCGAAAGAAAGTTGTGGGTCTAGCATACGGCCAAGACCTTGGACATAGCATGATCGATACTTTAAGACTTTCTCAACAACTTTGTCATGTGTCAGCGTTAAGCCTCGTCTTTCTGCCTCCTCATGAATCACCTCCATCATTTCATGAAATTACAAACATACCTATTATAGCAATGCATACACATCAACCATACTGATTCCTCAAAGAAAAGTATATAAATAGGTACGAACATATAAACATTTTGTTACAGTTTTCGTACTCTGGTGTTGTTGGTTTTTCTATTGCTTGTAGCTTTCAAATAGTTGCGAGTAGTAAATATTTCATAGCATCACGCTACAAAAGAACAAAGGACAAGCATCAATTGATTGACTAACATGTTTAAAAAAAAGTAAGATTCATCACGATCCTTTATCTGTTTATGACAAGATTTTATGGCATCGAGTAGTTTTGACCTATGATTACAAGATTCTTGACATCATGCATACCTGATTTATGTTTAACAAAGAAGAAAGTGAGGCTCAAGTGACAATAATGCTACTCATGTGAAAATATCATATCTTAAAAAGGGTTTATGTGATTCATGAGGCATAAGGAAATAATTTAGTCAAAAAATCAATTTGTCTATACTTTTTAAGGTTTTTTTTCACCTAAAAAAAGTATTTTTTTTGTTTTTTTTCTTTTGTTTTCTGAAAAAAAAACTCTTTGTTTTTATTTTTATTTTCCTTTTTAAACAAAAAAAAATTGTGGTTTTTCCTTTTTTTCGTTTTTTCGTTGGGAACGAAATTTTGAAGTCGTTGTTGAATCCTTACTTTTTAGCAACGCTCTACTTTTTCCTTGCTACTTTTGCGGACAAAGATATCGTTGTTAAAAGTGAAAGTATTTTGCAACACGAATTTGTCTTTGTTATATGCTACATTTTGCAACAATAGTACAGTATTGCCAAATATATAATTTTTTGCAACACACAAAAGTCGTTGCTATATATTGTATTTAGCAACAACATTAATGATTTGCTAAAAATCACAAAATTCATCATTATATTTTGTAACAACTCAATATCGTTGCTAAACAAAGTCAATTTTTTTTTTTTTTTGTAACACACAAAAGCCATCGTTATATGCTTGATTTAGCAACAATTTTAATGTGTTGCCAAAAATTTCAAAATTCATCATAATATTTGGTAACGACTCATTGTTGTTGTTAAAAAAAAAATTTGTCATGTTCATTTGTGTGCACAATAGTTTTCAATCAATTATTCACCAATGATTTAAATTTTCATTTGAAATAAAATAAAAAAAATTCATAATAGAATTTAATTGTTTTACAATCACATTCATCCCCAAATTAGATTTAGAAGTTATAATAAAACGTTATAGCTTAACTAAATGATTCTTAGAATACATAAACATCTGAAACATCTCTATAAGCACCATACTCCAAAAAAAATAAAAAATAAAAACATTGTTGAGGGTGTTATTTCCTCTATAAGCACCTTGCTCCATAAACTCTTCCTCGTCTCTGTTATCTCAGTTAGCTTAGAATATGACTCGGAACTTCTGGATGTTGCAGTTGAGCAAAAGAAAGTTGTAGGCCTAGCATAGCGCCAAGACCGTGACATAGCATGATTTTCTCAACAACTTTGTCATATGTCAACGTTAACCTTTGTCTTTCTGCCTCCTCATGATAAATCACCTCCATCTTTTAATGAAATTACAAACATTCATATTATAACAATGCATATACACACCTACCATACCGATTCCTCAAAGAAGGGTATATAAACAGATACGAACATATAATAAACATTTTGTTACAGTTTTCATACTCTGGTGTTGTTGGCCTTTCTGTTGCTTGTAGCTTTCAAATAGTTGCGAGTAGTAAATATTCCATACCATGGCTGATTGTCAGATCATCACGCTACAAAATAACAAAGAACAAGAATCAATTGATTGACTAACATGTTTTAAAAAAAAATAAGATTCATCACGGTCCTTTACCTGTTTATGACAAGGTTTTGTGGCATCGAGTAGTTTCGACCTATGATTACAGGATTCTTGACATCATGCATATCAGTATTCTAAAAGGTGACATGTCCCTGATTTATGTTTAACAAAGACGAAAGTGAGATTCAAATGACAATAATGCTACTCGTGTGAAAATATCATATCTTCAATAGGGTTTATATATCGAATTGAGATGGTATCCTTTTTATTTACTTGGAAACAATTATAAGGTCTAGTTTGAAATAATTTAGTCCCAAATGTGATTCATGAGGCATAAGTTTACACAAGTTACCTGCCAAGTTTTGGTAAGGACTCAGTTATCAGTACGGATCAATGTGGCAGTGTCCACCATCACATTCCTGACATGTTCTTTTGTGTTATTAGCTCCTAAACTCCCAAAAAATTAGTAGGTGATTTTCTTGAGCATGAGCGCAAAATGAAATTTCATGGAAGAAGTTACATTTGGACCTGATACCATGACCCAGTTGGCTTTGATGTCCCCAGCTCCTCCTGTGACTATCGACACCTACAATTCCACATACACATCAAAAGCATTAAGCATTTGGTAACAGTGTTTGGGCTAGTTTTGGGCACCACGATGAACTTGGAGGCTTTGACATTGTTGGACCTGTTGATATTTAGATGAAACTGCTGGCTGTATTTTATCCTCGAGTTCTCTATCTCCGCATCATGGTATCGACCAAAGTTCAAGGCCTGTATGTGAAACAAAAACACGGAAACTGGTCACATATCATTTGATTCCTCTTTGTCAGGACCGTAAAGACGGTGATTCTTCCTACAAGAATTCTGTCACCATTCCTGTCCCTTGCTGTTGATTGTGCCCCCACCGTCGACTACTAGGCTGCGTACACAATAGAAGAGGGTCAACTGGCTCCTGTTCAAGTTGTTCCAGTAGGAAACGCTCCAGGGAGCTTCAAGTGTTCTCTTGATCTGAAGATACAGTTGAGTATTTTTCTAAATTATATTAGACAATGTGATGGGGGCATTTCCCCCACATGATTCTAACAAAAAGGAACTCAAAAGGAATCAGACTAGCTAAATTTTCACAGATCAAGATAGTATCTTTCACAGCTAATATTAGAAATCTTTTGTCGATTCTCTTACAACTTTTCCAATATGTTTGTCTCATGAAACGATCTCATTTTCACAGTGCTACGAGCCAACACCTGGTTTTATACACAGTTGCCTGAAGAAAAGGAGCATTAAAGCTGCAGAATTTAGGCCGGGGAAACATTTCAAGAGTTCTTAGAAATATTTCTTGATGTGTGCACTTAGTTCTTTTAGCAATTTTTAGTTGGATACAGTTCTTTTGAAAGTAAAGCTAGAACCAACTCAAGTTCATGCTAAGCATCATATCTGTGGCAGTACAATACAAAACCTAAATCAAACAATACGCTGTTAGCTTCATAATTGTGAAGATTTACATGTCGCAAACAAACACCAAGATTTACAACTTAATCGCAACCTCACATCCATTGGAGAAATAATCTTCAATAAATCCCCTCAGACCTGGATGCTTTCACCATGAATATGCAGAAACTTCGTATAACAAATTGCATCTGTTTAAGCAAAGGGTGCAATTAAATCAGCCAGCACAGAAAACAGTTTATAGTGGCTGATACGGACACGGGACATCCAATGATCAAGTACCTAGTCAGAACTAGCGTGACTTTTGCAAGTACTAAATCTGATCAGTTGCTACGAGAACATATCACTTAAGAATGGAGTTGAGATGACAAACTCCAGAGGAAATAAGATCCAATTCTAAATATATGTTCCTCGTGCAATTACATGAGCAGATGTTTTCCTATAAGCATCGATACAGTAGCCGGATTGCCACTGCCAGTGAGTCCATATAAGGTCTGCCCCTTCTGATGATGAATACCTTTGTCCTAGCCAAAACCCACAAACAACTAGTAAGCCTTTTAGTAGATATAAATATGATCTGCAGATGCCAGTTTAATATCAACGTTGAAGTTATAATGAACAAAATCAACAGGCAAATACAGTAAAGTCATGATATAATCAACTACTGCATCCCCTACCCCCATTGCTATCCCATTTGTGAATGAAAAAAAAATCTATAATCATTACATGAGGAAAAGTATGTCATATATTTTGGTATCTTGATAGTGAAATGAGAGACCCTTCACATTCATTTGTATTTTTAGGATTGTCTGAGATGTAATGTACAAATCAATGAGGAAACAATGCCCAATTTCATAATTAGTGATGAAAAGTAGAATGTTTTTATCACATAAGATACAATGATGAAAAGTATAATGTTTTTATAACATAAGGTACAAAAAGTTAAGGTACCATATTTAATATATTTTAAATGTCAGATGAGGTTTTCTTCAACTTTATTTATCTTTTATAAAATTCAAAACCATGTCAAATCATTAGGATTGAAACATATCGTCATGTGAAACTGGTACTCTCATTTGTTTCATATTGGCCCTACAGCTTATAAGGTCTCCCACCATTGAATAGTTTTCAATCTCACTTATTTCTTTGAAGTGCACGGCAAAATGGTGAGCCTTGGGGTTGCTACCAGTAAAACAACCAAAAAAAAAAAAAAATCAGATTTTCGCCATTAGAGATAGAGAAACCTTTCGTGATTTCAAATTTTTTAAAAATTGTTTCGTTTTAGTTAATTTGTTTAAAAATATTTTCTGTACAGCAAATTTTCTGATTATAATTCCAGGTGCTCCAAATGGTGTTTGGTAAATCAGCATGAATTTGACCCTAATTCCTCTAACCTAACAGTCCCTTATGCATCATCGTAAAAGGATCAAGGAATCTAGGAATTGAGAAATAGCCAATTCCCGGTAGAAGGAATTAGGCCCAAAAAAAAAAAAATTGTATTTATACTTCTAGCATACGGCTTCGATAACATTGGCTAACATCATGTCGAGGAGTATTAATGGGGAAGTATCTCTACTTCTATGATTTAACAGAACCTGTTTCATTCATTACATAACCCTCAATAATGTCGCACCGAATGATATTTGGAGAGCCCAATCAGTGTCTAACCAATAAGAATGATGTTTGCCTCTAAACATGAGCACGAATAAATATGCATGCCGTATATATTGTTTGACACAAAAGAGGTATCCTTTATTTAGGGACTTTTAAAGCATGGTTGAAAAAGTCCTTCAAATGGTGAAGTGGGTTGGCATAATCATAAAGTCCATTAGTTTCCCCTTTATTTTTATATGTCCAAGTTTTTTTACCCGAGCTCAAGTAATTAAAGTTACGGGGTCGGGTCTAAATGTACAAAGACTCGCTACAAAAACTGATATTCTAAAAATACAATGAATTCTTATAATTCATATACCTTATTTCAATGTTTTTGTCAGACTAAGATCTGTCTGCTGGTTGGATAAGATTAAATTCAAACATTAGCAATGTCAATAAATAATATATGAATGTAGTTTCTTAGATGATTTTCTTGTGATTGACAAAGTGTTATAGTTATTTTATTTTGTCATTTATCATATGAGGGTATAATAGTAATTGTGGGTGTATTGCATATCAATATAAATAGACATGAGATTCAACCTAGGATTTGAGGTCCTTGCAATCTCTTTTCTCATATTCTCTCTTCTCCTACTTTTTTCCTTCTCTCCTCTCCATCTCCAAACTTCACTTGGTATCAGAGCATATATTTGAAAGTACTATACATATACACACCTACCAAACTGATTCGGCTGTTTTTCGTCTACTTTTCATGATTCGCCGTTCGTCATTCGTTGTTCGTTCTCGTTCGTGGCTCGTTTATGAGATCTAGGGTTTCTACAGATCTCCGTTGGTTGTTCGTCATCGGTTGAGGTTCGTTGTGAGATCTAGGATTTCAAAGATCTCGTCTTTCTGTTGCATCTGCAAGTATAGTGGGTACCGAATCTTCTTACGAGGTTAATAGTGGTGGTGCATGGTTGCGGAGGTGGTTCTCCTTTTACTGTTATTCATAATGATGAATTGGAAAAGTCGATTACAGCGGTAAAACTCAATGGTGTGAACTACCTTGCCTGGTCCAAATCTATCAAAATAGTGTTAAGGGCGAAGAAGTTGAAGTTTTTTATAGAAGAACCCTCGTCTAAAACTTCCGCTGAGTATGAAGATTGGATGAGTGCAGATGTATACATTATGTCGTGGTTGTGGCATAGTATGGAACCGCATATTGCTGCTAATGTTCAGTGGTGTGAATCAAGCAAACAGATTTGGGCATCTATGGAAGAATCATATTCGCAGAAGCGAAACGTTGCCTATATCTATGAGTTGTAGGAATTATTGTTTAATACAAAAGCAAAATGGGAAGCCTGTGAATGAATATCTGGCTTCAAAGAAGACTTTGTGGGAGGAACTGCTTCAATATCATCATGTTACTACTGATTTGAAGGAAGCTCGGAGACAGAAAGAAGAGTTTCATGTTTCACTTATCCTAGCCGGCTTGGATCCTGTGTTCGAACCTTATAAAACTCAAATCCTTGTTGGAGAGCAGTTGCCTAAAGGGCAGATACTTTTTTCCATCTCAATCGTTCCTTTCTGGGACAGAGTTATGTGGTGCCGAGTACTGACTCTTCTTTCCTATTTTCTAGTGTTGTTAGTCATGGTAGTGGACGTGGCGGTAGAGATGGTGATCGTAGTTTTGGTCGAGGAGGAGGCCGTGATGGTAGAGACAATGGTCGTGGTGGTGGCCGTGGTGGTAGCCACGGTGGTGGTGGTGGTGGTGGCCGTGGTTAACCACGGAAGTGTAACTATTATGGAATGCTCGGTCATGTGGAAGACTATTGTTGGGACAAGTAGGACAAACCAGAATATGTACATCAAGTGCATGATAAAAATATGTAGTCTCAGGTCACCAATTCTGCTCCCAGAGATGATACTTCGGATTTCAATCAGACTTCAACGTCTGATACCTCATCTCCATTTGAACAGATCCTCCAGAAGTTGAACGCGCTTGCTAGTACCACCTCCCAACCTACTGCAACCATGGCTCATATAGATAATCATGCTTTTGTGGCAACCCAGTCACCATCCACCCTTGGGTCATCGACTCAGGAGCAAGCTCTCACATGTCTGGTATAACATCTCTTTCAGAATCGTAGTCCCATGAAACATAATATTATCTTGGCGGATAGGTCTACTCGTCCTGTGCTTGGGAAAGGTGTTATTCACCCTACTCAATCACTATCATTATTTGATTCATTATATATGTCTAATTTTTTATTTAATTTGTTATCTGTGAGCCAGTTAACCAAATCTCTTCAATGTTCTGTGACATTTTCTTCCAATTCGTATGTTTTTCAAGACCTCGGGACAAAAAAGATGATTGATTCTGGACATAAAAAAGATAGACTGTACTACTTGGATCTAACCTGGAAAGGCCTTCACATTTGTTTCTACTTCTCCGTTGCAGTGACATTATCGTTTAGGACATCCGTCTTTGGCTAAGTTGCGTCAAATTGTTCCTAGTTTGAGTCATGTTTCTAGTCTTAAATGTGTGACTTGTCAGTTAGGCAAGCATCACCGTAGTTCCTTCCCTCGTCGTAGTGAGAGTCGTCAATTAGAGTCTTTTGATCTTGTTCATTCTGATATTTGGGGTCCATCTAGAGTCAAAAGTCAGAAAGAATTTCAGTATTTTGTTATTTTTATTGATGATTATTCCATAATGACTTGGTGTTATTTAATGAAAGAAATATCTGAGTTTCCAAATGTGTTATCTGCCTTTTATAATAAAATCTATGTTCAGTTTGATAAACGTATCAAAATTATGCGTTCTGATAACGCTTTGGAGTATACTCAATCTTCTGACTGTGGTATGATTCATCAAACCAGTTGTATCCACACCTCTAAAAAAATGGTATAGCCGAATGCAAACATCGACACATTTTAGATGTGGCTCGAACCCTCATGTTCAATATACATATCCTTAAACAGTATTGGGCAGATGTCGTTCTTACTGCATGTTATCTAATTAATTGCATGCCATCATCTGTATTAAATAACAAAATTTTATTTACCATATTACATACAGATGTCGCACATTTTTTCTTATCTCCTCGAGTGTTTGGGTGTGTCACTTTTATTCATAACTTGGAACCTAATCGAGATAAGTTGGCTCCTAGATCTCTGAAGTATCTTTCTTGGTTATCCCCGTACTCAAAAAGGTTATCGTTGTTACAGTTCATAGTCACGCAAATATTATGTCAGTGCGGATGTTACATTCTTTGAGTCTACCATTTTTTTTCTTTCAGGAGACCGTTGTATTTCTTTTACAACAGATTTGATATCTTCCATACCACTTTCGGTCATTCCTGAATCAATTTTTGTCTTCATTCCCCCTTTACAAGTATATCAGAGATCCAAGGACAGGCCAGTAGTTCTGCAGAATTCAGCCCTCAACCAATCAGCTTCCGTGCTTGAGGTTTCTGCTCCCATCACTACATATCCAGATGATCTTCATATTTCTCTTAGAAAAAAGAAAACGCATTTGTACCACAAAGAATAAACATCACATTTCTAACTATGTTTCATTACACCGTGCTTTATCATCTTTTCATGCATTTGCTATTTCATTGTCTTCTATTTCCATTCCCAAAACTTACAAGAAGACTATGTCATCTTCCGGTTGAAAAAGTGCAATGGATGAGGAGATGTATGTTCTACATCAAAATCAGACTTGGAAGCTTACATCACTTTCTGTTGGAAAGCAGACAGTGGGTTGTAGATGGGTGTACACAAAAAGTATCATCCTGATGGTTCTGTTGAGCGCCTCAAGGTACGGTTGGTTGCGAAAGGGTATACTCAGACATATGGTATGAATTATATGGAGACTTTATCTCCAGTGGCTAAGCTGAATTCAGTTCGAATTCTTATTTCTGTGGTGGTTAATCGCCAATGGCCTATATATCAACTGGATATAAAGAATGCTTTCTTGCATTGTGACTTACAGGAGGAGATTTATATAAATCAACCACCGGGATATGTTGTAGCAGAAAATAAAAACTCGTATGTCGATTGAAGAAAACATTATATGGACTGAAACAGTCACCCCATGATTGGTTTGACGAGTTTAATTCTCATTCAGTATGGCTTTCGGCACACTACATCATATCATTCATTATTTTGTCATTCTTCCTCGGCAGGTATTATCGTGTTGATTGTTTATGTTGATGATATCATTATATCTGGAAGTGATCATGCTGGGATTGTGGACTTGAAGGCCTACCTTAGTCGTCAGTTTCATACTAAGGATTTGGGTCTTCTTCGATATTTTCTTGGAATCGAGGTTGCTCGATCTAAGAAGGGTGTGTATCTGTCACAACGCAAGCATATTCTAGACTTGCTCTCCGAGACTGGGATGTTGAAGTGTCGGGCAGTTGAGACTCCTATGGATTATCATGACAAACTTGATGCTGACAGGGGAGAGTTATTTGAGGATGTTGGATATTATAGATGTTTGGTTGGCAAAGTTATATATCTTACTGTTACTCGACCAGACATCACATATGCAGTTGGGGTAGTTAGTCAGTTTATGCATGCCCTTCGACAACCACATTGGGAGGCTCTCGTATTTTTCGATACTTGAAGGGTGCACCCAGAAAGGATTTATTGTACAAACCTTTCCAGTTGCTTAAGTGACAGGGTTCAGTGATGCCAATTGGGCAAGAAGTCGCAGAGATAGGAGGTCTACTTCTGGCTATTGTACGTTTGTGGGTAGCAATATTGTCACGTGACGTAGTAAGAAGCAGAATGTTGTGGCTCGTTCTAGTGCAGAGGCCGAGTACCAAGCGATGGCTCATACAGCTTCTGAGATGATGTGGGTGCGGTCTCTTCTTCATGAAATGGGGATTATAATTCCTATTCCGATGGAGATGCATTGTGATAATCAGTCGGCAATGTATATCACAAGTAATTCGGTATTTCATGAGCGCACGAAGCATATCGAGGTGAATTATTATTTTGTTCGTGATTTGTTGCTGAAAAAACAGATTGTCACTCCTTATGTTCGGTCAGAGGATCAATTAGGTGATATCCTCACCAAACCACTTGCTCGTGGTCCATTTTCTAATTTATGTAGCAAAATGGGCATGTCTGATCTATACGCTCCTGCTTGAGGGAGGGTGTTAGAGTTATTTTATTATCTTACTATTACTCGACCAGACATCATATATGCAGTTTGGGTAGTTAGTCAGTTTATGCATGCCCCTCGGCAACCACATTGGGAGACTATCTCTCGCATTCTTCGATACATGAAAGGTGCACCTAGAAAGGGTTTGTTGTACAAACATTCCCAGTTGCTTATGGTGACGGGGTTCAGTGATGCTGATTGAGCAGGCAGTCGCAATGATAGGTCTACTTCTTGTTATTGTACGTTTGTGGGTGGCAATCTTGTCACGTCGCGTAGTAAGAAGCAGAATGTTGTGGCTCGTTTTAGTGCAAAGGCCGAGTACCGTGCGATGGCTCATACAGCTTCTGAGATGATGTGGGCGCAGTCTCTTCTTCATGAAATAGGGATTATGATTCCTATTACGATGGAGATATATTGTGATAATCAGTCGACAATGTTTATCGCAAGTAATCCGGTGTTTCATGAGCGCACGAAGTATATCAAGGTGAATTATCATTTTGTTCGTGATTTGTTATTGAAGGGTGTTAGAGTTATTTTATTTTGTTATTTATCATATGAGGGTATAATAGTAATTGTAGGTGTATTGCATATCAATATAAATCGACATGAGATGCAACCTAAGGTTTGAGGCCCTTGCAATCTCCTTTCTCATATTCTCTCTTCTCCTACTTTTTTCCTTCTCACCTCTCCATCTCCAAACTTCACTACAAGTAACCCAGGTTTGAGTCTTCTCAGAAAAATGAGTGTCCTTGTAAAAGTCCAGTCCTCCAGGAAGCTCTTCCTTCTCAGGGTCACGCTACATTAAAAAAAACAATAGGGGAGTAAGATAAAAATTTCAATATTTACATTTATAAGATATACCTAAAGAGGTTAGAGTTACAAACACTATATACCAACTCATAGCGACATCGAGCAAATGATTTGAGGCCTGAGACGTGATTGACTGTTGATTTAGCCTTGTTTTGAGTATTGACAGTACTAATTTTCTGCATTTATAGATCAATTCATAATATACCAAATAGTTAAGTAAAAAGATTTTCTATATGCATGATTTACAAGAATATTAATATTCTTCACCTGACAATTAGAATCAATAAACCTCTCACAAAAAATATTCCAGTCATCTGAACAGACATCTTGATGAGGATGATTAAGCACATCGCGATCTTTGTACTTTAGGAGTTGCAATGATTCTTGTGCCTCCAAAGACTGAATTCATAAGTGTCGTATCAATTGCATCAAGAACACGAGGGTCCTCTTCTAATAGTTTAAACTTGTCATGCAAAAGAGTAAAAATAAGTAAGCTAATGTATTAGATAGTATGGTAGCAACCTTTAATTGAAAAACAATCAGCCAAATGCATAGATAAACTAGTTGCTCCAAACTTCCAAATTCTGGTAGCCTCTAAAAGGAACAAGTCTAGACAGAGAAGATAAAGACAAGTGGATCTGAATGAGTTTGAATTATGCTCAATAAATGACACCTTCATGATATTGTGTTCAATTTATCAATTTGAATGTTGCTTCTCTTTTAGTTCTTGATTTGCAAGATAGTGAGGGAGTTCTGCTTTTAAAACCAAGTCCCCCTAAATATATACATATCTTTGTATCGTTGTCATCATCGTCAGCAGAGAAGCCTTTCCATGAAAATGGGTTGAAACACAATGTAAAATGGCACAAGAAAAAAAAAACTTACAGAATTACTAATCAAGCAGATGGCTATCCTCTAAAAAGTTATATTTGTAAAAGTCTGTGACTGGTGATCAGAATGAGTTAGAGCCAAATAACCAGAATGTGAACTTACGACGAAAAGACTAAAGAGGATTCAAAGCCTCCTGCCAAGGATGTCAAGTTCACCCTTTCGGAATCAGCCAATCAGGTTTCTGAGGTTAGACAAGATTTAGGGTTTCAAGTAAAGTGTGAGTCAATTTCTACTGATTCTGTGTCAATTAATGAAAAGAATGAACTAAAGGATAATTTGAATGATAACAATGTCCATTTAGAACTAGAAGTTATTAAGCCTGAGGTGGTGCAACCATCAACCATTATATGCCCACCAAAGGTGGCGATTTACACCCTTTGGAGGATGGCTGGTAGACAACCAGGGCTCTTTGGAAGATGTTGGTAATGCCATTTGTACTATGGAAGTGGGGCTTGGAAAGAAAATAGTGTGGACGGATATGGTTTCTGAAGATGGAATTGAACCAAGCGTCTTTGACAAGTTTACTGTAGGGGACTTGTCACATGCAAGATTAAAAGAGATCATTGAAGCTTTGGTCTGCTTGAATCTTGAGGTAGAGAAGATTCATTTTTAATCAGATTCATTTTGTTGCATCAAATATTTGAGTATGTCATATAAATTTCTTACCGAATAAGGAGTTATATTTCCTCTAAAAAAAATATTTCTCCTTAACAAATTAATTTTTAAAAACTCCTCTACGCTTCCAAATTCTAGGTCCAGACACAACTTAATGGCATAAATTCTAAGTTCCAATTCATCTTTCTAAGCAAATTATTATAACTTAATATTTACAAGAAATTGGCATCAGGAATTATGAATACAACTCTCCAGCTATAGAATATGTCTTGCAGAGAAAAATTAATATCACTATGTTCTTACACCAATCTTGCAGAAATAGTACCTCTGTTGTATGTTCCATTGTTACAAATCATAATCTATCTAATAGTCTGTGTAGATTAAACCTTCCTGGAGTGACATGGATACCCACCATTGTACATTACCGAAAGGGTGATATCACTATGTGCTTATACCAATCTTGGACAAATATTACTTATGTTGTCTGTTCCATTGCTGTTACACATCATAACCTATCTAATGGTTTTTCCCTTTCCCCATCTTATACTAACCTACCTACATCGATACTGGCCTTTGAGACTCTTTTCTGGTCAATTCTGCAAAGAAAAGAGAGAAGTGTGGAAGAAAATTTTTAGACACGTTGATTTTGTTGTGTCGAAGACCGAAGACCAACATATTCTATATTGTGTTGATAATGACTTATCGAGACACTGTAACAGTTATTTGCCAGAAAAAAAAATATATAAATTCTTAACATTCATATATCTTAAAATTATTCCATCCAAAGTTGTCTATTGTGGCCGTACTTAGCATCAGTAAACAAGTAAATAAGAAAAAGTATCTGTTATGGGTGAAGGATTCAACAATGTGTTGAATAAATTCAATCCAAAAGTAACAAGAGAACAAATAGTATATAAAAATTATGCCTAAATGTATCAAATATTTTCTAGTTTTTAGACAAACTTTCATTATTATTTTGGCTTTCTGAAACGAAATGAAGAACTCCAAGCACTGATCTGAAACAGTCAAAACCGCTGATACCAATAGTAATAGAAGGGTCCAAAACGAATTTCTGATCGATACTACGAAGTACGAACCTAGATATAAACAAGACTTAGCCTATTTTTACACTGTAAATTATTATCAGTATTCGAAACTGCAAATAATAGTTCAACTTTTTCGGAACATAATCTAACACAAAAAGTAACTTCTACTGCTACTCTTTGAGAATCAGGATTAGACTTAAAAAAAGTACTCAAGCTTAAACAACTATTTAAATTATAAAGTTTTAGAACACAAATACATCCAAAACCTGATTACCACAACACTTCGATCACCAAACATCATCCTCGAGATTGCGTGGAATAAAAAACTAGCTAGTGTGAAATCATCAACACAAGTTATTGTTGGCAATTGAACTGAATGCTTTCTTGCCTGCCAAAAAGACTGTTCTACTCAGACATTAGCCTTGACTTCAATTAATAGGACTGGCTTTCCATGCACCTACATATATGTATTGGGAAACTTTGTTCATAGTCTTTGCTGTTAAGTCAATTAATTAGACTTATTAGGCTTTCCAGTCTTGATTCAATTAATTATCACCAAACATCATCCTCGAGATTGCGTGGAATAAAAAACTAGCTAGTGTGAAACCATCAACACAAGTTATCATTGGCAATTGAACTGAATGCTTTCTTGCCTGCCAAAAAGACTGTTCTACTCAGACATTAGCCTTGACTTCAATTAATAGGACTGGCTTTCCATGCACCTACATATATGTATTGGGAAACTTTGTTCATAGTCTTTGCTGTTAAGTCAATTAATTAGACTTATTAGGCTTTCCAGTCTTGATTCAATTAATTAGTCTTGATTCAATTTATTTAGCCTGTCTAGATATTTATCGGTTTTTCTTAACATATCGGGGAGCGACAACTAGGAACAGAAGCATCCTTTATTCTATAAATGTGCAATTCTTCTTTCCGATTGAGAATCCCTGAAGATGTATTGGGATCAATGATTCGGTTACTACGCAGTACTGTATGAAAATATACTATATACAAACGTGGTTATATTCCTAGAAAGGATAATCCTCCCAAGTAAGAATCCTAAAATTGAGCCATTTAATCCATAGCTGAGCTTTTGCAAAGCCCAAAAGATAGGATAAAAGTGGAATGCTTGACGAAAGCCCTAAATTGGAAATGAGTACTGAATCGGGTGGTTACAACCATTAAAAAAAACCAAATTCAATATACCAATTACTTTGTCTTGTAGAAACCCTAACCGGATTCCTAAATTTTGATTGCAGATCCTACCTTAAACCCCCAAAATGTAATATATTTCAGGGTTTTCATCTGTTAAATCCTAAAATTGACCCCATAATGAAATCCTAAATTCAGGATATGCGTACCTGAACCCCAAAAAACCAAAATTGATCAACAAATAGAAGCCCTAAGCAGAAGTGTCTTCAACCTAATTTTGAGGAGAAATCGAATCGAAGAGGAATAAAATTGACTAAAATCAAGAATTATTGCATTAATCGCCTAAATCGAATCTAAATTACAAAAAATGTCACATTCCTGACAAGGTCATACACCAACAATCTTTAGCCTCGAGAAATTTCCCTTTTCTAAGTGTTGAAGCTTCTGAAATGAGTAAAATGCAGAAACATGATTTGAATTAGAAAATTTAATACAAGTATTACCTTATCTTATCATACATCATAAGATTGAAATTGAATGTCTCTTAAAGTTGAAAAAAGAAGAGAACAAAATGTATAAATCAAAAGTTGATGCATATTAAATTCAAAATATGGAACCTACACTTTATTCTACACCCAACTGCATCCAGGAGTTTTGGTCATCCCTGTGTTATTCATTACCACTCTCAAGTTTCTAGCATCAGCCCACCTTCCAACCTGGCCATATATATTTGATAGAACAACAAAGTGAGCAGGATTTTGAGGCTCTAATCTAACTAAGTTCTGTAATGCTAGTTCTCCCATCGAGACATTAGAATGCATTCTGCAAGCTCCCAACAGAGCTCCCCAAACACCAGCATCAGGTACCATCTGCATTTTCTGAATCAGATCCCAAGCTTCATCCAGTTGACCGGCACGACCTAGCAAATCCACCATGCAAGCATGGTGCTCCATGCTAGGTTCCAAGTCATGTTCAGACCCAAGAGATTCAAAAATCTTTCTTCCTTCTTCAACTAAACCCCCATGTCTGCAAGCAGACAAGACTCCAAGCAAGGTAACAGGATCTGCCTTGATTGCATTATCTTTCATCTCCTCAAACAGGGCAATGGCACTTTCGCACAGCCCATGGGTAGCATACCCAACAAGCAATGCATTCCAGGAGACAGTATCTTTCTGGTCCATCCATTTAAAGAAGTCCCCTGCATAATCAATCCGCCCACATTTCGAGTACATGTCAATTAGGCTGTTGCCTATGAGCACACTATACTCAAACCCATTCCTGATCACCATGGAATGGAGAGACAAACCATCCCTCAAGGAAGCAAGGTGTGCAGCTGCTGGGATTACGTTCACGAAAGTAACTAAGTTAGGCTTGAGATCCTCGGCTCTCATTTGATGGAAAGTAGTTATGGCTTGATTGGCACCTCCATTGTGCAAGTACCCAGCAATCATGGTATTCCATGATATTACATCAAGGCAAGATTTGGTCTTGAAGAACAAAACCTCTGCTGAGGAAAGGTCAGCACACTTGGCATACATATCAATAGCAGCATTCTTCACATGAACATCAGGCTCGAATCCATTCTTTATAACCAGTCCATGAATGCTTGCGCCTAATTGAAGAGCATTTAGTAAAGCACAAGCCGGAAGAACACCAACCATGGTTCCTGGGTCTGGTCGTTGTCCTGTAGATAGTAATTGATGGAACATCTTCAGAGAATTACTCGCGTCCCCAATTTGTGCATACCCATTGATCAATGCATTCCATGTTACTACTTCTTTATGTTGTAGACCATCAAAAATTGCATGAGCTGAAGTAAAGAGACCACACTGAGCATACATAGAAACCAGAGCAGTCCCAACAGAAACATCCATGCCAATAATGGATTTCAGTGCATAGCAGTGGATGCTCTTGCCTGAGTTAGCATCTAACAAGTCTCCGCAAGCTGGAAGTACGCCCACTATAGTAATCCTATTGGGTCTAAAACCTCCCATTTGCATCTCTTGGAAAAGGGACAGTGCTTTTAGCGGATGACCGGTTTGGACAAACCCGGAGATCATAGCAGACCAAGAAACAGTATCCTTTTCTTTAATCTCGTCAAACAACACCCTCGCCTTCTCTATGTCGCCGCACCTTGCATACATCATCACAAGCATTGTAGCGGCTGAGACATCCAAATCCATTCTTCTCTGAACTGCGTAGTTATGGATATCCATTCCCTTCTCCAAATCTCCCATCTCCGCTGCCGCTGAAAGAGCACTCACCACCGAAACCTGATTCAACTTCAAATTATTCTCCCTCAGTTCATCGAAGAGCGACAGAGCCTCCTGAAAACAACAATTGTAGACGTAGCCGGAGATCATAGTGGCCCAGGATACATCATCCCTACTGCCCGACATCCCATCGAAGACCAAGCGAGCAGCCTCAATTTCCTCACATTTCGAGTAAGCATCCATCAACCCATTGGAAACTAAATGCAGAAAGCCTCTCCTGGCAGCGAAACCGTGAAGCGACCTGCACATCAGAGGATCGAAGAGTCCGCACACGGCCGGAAACAAGTTCAGAACGGTAACCGAATTCGGCTCCACCCCGCCGATATCCTGCATCTTTCGAAACAGTGCCAGAGCCTTGTGCGCACCACCGTCATGTATCCAGGAGGGGCAGGAGGAGAATCCGCCGATCATCGCATTCCACGCGACGACATCCGGTTCGGACATTGCATCGAACACCTGGTGAGCGACATCAACTCTTCCCAATTTAGAGTACATATCGACGATCGCGGTCGCGATGAACACGTCGTTCTGCAGTCCTCTCCTTACGACCTCATCGTGGACCGCGGTTCCAAGATTGTGGGAGTCCTGCGAGCCGGCGCAGGCCTTGAGGACGGAGGTGAAGGTGAATTTGTCGGGCTCGGCGCCCCGAGCCAGCATGTCGTGGTAGAGCTGGAGCGCGTGGGCGTGGTGACCGGCTCTGGTGAGGGACCTGATGATGGAGTTCCATAGGAAGACGCTTGGTGGGTTCGGGGAGGAGCGGAAGAGGGAGAGAGAGGAGTGGGGTTGGCGGAAGGAGGAGTAAGAATTGATGAGGAGAGCGCGGACGGAGTCGTTGGGTTCTTCGGCTATTCCGAGAATAAAGAGGCGGGCGTGGACTTGACGGAGGGAGTTCAGGCTCTGGCATGACCGGAGTAGTAGGTCGGAGTGGTCGTTGAATGGACGGACTAGACGCCGTTTGATCATGCCAGCTCACTTCGACATCAGCTGGCGTCGGGGGAGACGGCGGAGACAGCAGTCGGCGTTGGCGGGAGACACGGGAGTGGGTGGAGCTTGAAGGCGGAGGCGGCGGGTGGTGTAAGGACTGAGGGTCTGTTGCAACTGTCTGTGGTAATGTTTGAAAGGTGAAGCTAAAAAATAAAAATAAAATCTCCTTGGTCATATTTTAAGCAGAAAATTTTTCGGAACGAAAATATATTGCAGTACAGAAAAAAAAAATTTAATTAATTAACAAAAATGATAATTTTTTGAAAAATGTACTCCAACGGAATATTTCGTCAACATGATGGCGAAATTCTGAGCAATAATTTTTTTTTTTTTGACATTTTTGTTGGCAAAATTTTGACTTTGCTCAAATTTACCTAACCAAGTTGACGAAAATATACCATTTGTGGGTTGTTTTTTTTCCTTCGATTCTTTTGTTATGTTTTATTTGGTTTGTTTTGGTTTTCTTTTCTTTTGTTTTTTTATTGTTGGAAATAGTTTTATCCTTTGGTTTATTGATTTTTTGTGTGTGTTTGTTTTGGATTTTATTTGGTTTGTTTTTGTTTGGGTCTTATTTGGTTTATTTCGTTTGTTTTGGGTTTTATTTGGTTTTTTTTTGTTTGGTTTTTTTTTTTTTGGTTTGTGTTTTCTTGTGTAGGTTTTGGTTTGAGTTTTATTTGGTTTATTAGTTTTTTTTAAAATTTGGTTTATTTTTGCAAAAAAATTGTTATACCGATAAATTATTTTAGATAAATTAGGAAAAACGAAAAAAGTTTAAAAAAATTAACAGTAACGAAATAGTTCGCTAGCTGTTTCTGGACCCTCAAACGTTATCATATAATATATCACTACGAAGATAACTAAAAATGGGACAAGAATATATTTTTTATTTTTTTAACGACAAAATTATCTATTTATAAATAAATTACTAATCGTAATAAGATCAATTTAACTTTCGATCACGGTAGAAACTTTAAAGGACCATAATTTTTTTTTTCGTTGGCATTGTTAAACCGAATAACATACAAACCAAACAAAACAGAATTAATAGTTTGGTTTGGTTTGGTTTAGTTAATTAAAGGACCATGACTATTACCTCAAAAAAAAATTAAGAATTTTGCCAACGTAGTTGACGAAATTTTGACTTACACACAAATTAACGAAATCAGTTGGTGAACTATTTCGTTACTGTTAATTTTTCAAACTTTTTTCATGTTTTCTAATTTATTTAAAATAATTATCGGTATAGCAAATTTTCTGCAAAAATAAATCAAATTAAAAAAATCAATAAACCAAATAAAACTCAAACCAAAACCTACACAAGAAAATTCAAACCAAAACAAAATAACCAAACAAAATAATCAAATAAAACCCAAAACAAACACACACAAAAAACTAATAAACCAAAAGATAAAACCAATCCCAACAATTAAAAAAAAACAAAACAAACCAAATAAAACCATAACTAAAAAATCGTAGAAAAAACCACAAATGTCATATTTTAGCCAACTGAGTTGGCTAAATTTGAGCAAAGTCAAAATTTAGCCAACCAAGTTGGCAAAAATATCCCAAAAATAAAGAAAAATTTATTGTTCATAATTTTGCCATCTAGGTTGGCGAAATATTTCATTGCGCTAAATTTTCCAAAAAAAATTCGTTTTTGGTAATTATTTAAAAAAATTTGTACAGCAAAATTTTTGAAATATATTTGGATAATTTAGCTTAAACGAAAATTTTTTGACGAAATTAGAAATAACATAACGATCTGTCAACTCAGATGGCAGAAAAATAAAGTGGGCGAGATTTCGCCAACCGAAAAAACAAAGCGGACAAGATTTTCGCCAACTAAGTTGGCAAGGAGTTGGTTCGGTTCACTTTGTTGGCTCAAGGGGGGCGGTTGAAGGTTGCATGGCCTGAGTTGGATTGTATGTGCCACGACCCGCACCCTGGATTTGGGCATGAGTCATGAGTACGTCCAGCCTACACCGCAATGTCGGCGGTAGAACATTGTACAATAAGTCACAAGTATAATCTACAACTCACAACATATATACATCTCCACACTATACTCAATCACAGACACTAATTTAAACGAATACACCATAGATAATAATAAAATAATAGTCTTGATGAGGGTCCAAGAAGTCCCCCAAAAATGACTAAATATCCAAAGAACAATATTCAAAATACTCTAGAAAAATTGCCGGAGTACAATCCGATCCAAAATAACTAACAAAACCAACTACTCTACTAAACTACTACATTGTAGACGGTGTCTGAGCTGCTAACTCTCCCTGATCCTCCTGAAGGACAAGATCAGGCTCAGTTATGTCGCTAGCATACGGTCCATAATGTGTAGGGATCGCATTCTCATTGTATCACCTAAAATATGGTTATCCAGTCAGGAAAGGAACGAGTACATCACAGTGAAAACTGTTCCAACACATGGTAGAAGCTACAAGACAATAAATAGTAAAGAATATATGATAGTAACAAAATTGAAATCACAATAAAGCAACCAGAATAACTAAATGTTGAAGTCCTGTCATGGCAATGATGTAGTACAATATCTCCAAGCAACATAGAAAATAACTACAATGTATGGAAGAACAGATAGGAACAACTACTATACGTGATTTGAAATACCTTGTTGACATGTAAACGGCTAAGGGTAAAATTCGACAAATCACACGTGTCGTGTATGGTTGTTATTATTCCAGTGAGACCATGAGATGAAAATGGTAGTTCACACGTCCACTAAGTATTTTTCCTCCCCACGAGTACAACATAGATTCTGAACCAGTCACGAAGAAATAACAATAATCTAGAACAGTCACGTATCTCATAACAAGAATCCATCATACTAATCCGTGTAACAAGTGTCAAGAATCAAATAATCAATACTAAGGATGCATTATAGAGACTATCAAGCACTGAAAATAATCACGGTAATGTACTTGCCTGTGGTCCTTAGCTGTAGTTGGATCAGGTCCCAATTCAGAGTCCAAATCCTACGTATGATATGTTACCATGTCAAGAGATAATTTATTTTAATTTATTTAATTATGGAATAATTACTCTAAAATCTTATTTTAATTTTTATTATGAATTTTTAGGTAAATTCCTAAATTTTGTCCAAAGAATCCGATTTTATCAACTCGAGACTCATGGCACGCAAATCGAGACGATATGTTGACCGAAAAGTCAACCGATACAAACTCGACTTTCATGCATGATTTCCTATAGATTTTAGTGTCACAAATATGCTGGAATTTATGGTTCATCCGGATTCAAATTTATTTGGAAACTATTGCACATACAAAATCGTATTGTGCAACGGTGGTTGATTGCTAACCTAAAATTTTTACAGAATTAACAGCACATAAATAATTCAAATTAAATTCTGGAAAAACTATATGTCGATGGTCTCGATATTAGCTTTTCAAAACTTCAAACGGTTCATGATTCAGATTCCTAGTTCTCCCAAAATCGTAAAAATACCGAGACGCATCTATTTTCAGATATGTTATGCTCTACGAATTTTTCAGAATTTAATACTCTAAATTTTGTGAAACAAATTATATATACAGAAAACTAACCTCAATACGGTTCTAACACAAGAAATGGGATACGTTTGGAGCCCGGAGCTATCCGCAATGGCTTTTGGAAGATCGAAGAACCCTAGATGAGATCTCCCTCAAATCTCTCTCTCTCTCTCTAAAAAATTTCGATGATTAATATATATATATATATATATGCTGGTATGCGGCTAAAAGAAAAGTGATAGACTGGACACGTGTCAAAATCTGGTTGGATGATTTGTTTATATTATTTATTTTTGATTTGTCTTTATCAAAACATTATTTAAGTCATTTTAAATCTAAATAACTCAAAATAAATATTAAAATTAGTCATAAAAATATGGAAAAATTATAAAAAATATATTTTGAACCCACAAACCCTAGAAATATACTTGGAGCAGTTTTATGTTCATAGGTTTCCTACTATAATTACTATAAGCTCTAAAAATTAGTTTTACCTATTTAACTAAAAATAAATATTAAAATATTTCAAAAATTCTGAAATAATTTCAGAAAATATATAATAATATTATAAACTCTAAAAATTTACTTGGGTCCATTCTATGTTCCTTGGATTGCACAATAAATTCTAGAAATCCTTAAAAATTAGTTATTAGCCTAAATAACTCCCAATAAATACTAAAAATACTAAAACAAAATCCCAAAATTTTTTATAATATATATTTGATTATTTAGAACTAAAATAAAAGTTTGGAATATTTTTAATTGTGTTTGACACTAAAATAAATTCTTGAAAGCCCTAAAAATTTGTGTTACTAGTTTTAATTAACCAAAAATTATGAAAAATTTTAATAGCCCCAAATTAACATAATAACAACATTTAAGCTAGAATTTCAGGATATGGAGGTTACAAGTCTATCCCCCTTAAAAAAAATTGTTCAAAAAATTTAAGGCAGAATAAATACAAGAAGGAAAATTACCTTATGGTGCAAAAAAATAGGGGTAATGCTCTCGCATCTCATCTTTCCGCTCCCAAGTAGATTCACCAGGAGAGTGACGCCTCCAAGCGACGTGAACCAAGAGAATTACTTGGTTACGAAGCACTTTCTCCCTCCGGACTAGGATCTCCACAGGCTACTCCGTATAACGGAGGCTTGGTCCAACCTCAAGCTCTGAATGATCTAATACATGGCTAGGATCTTCCACGTATCACCTCAGATGGGACACATGGAACACGTTGTGTACTCCTTCTATTGTAGGAAGTAAAGCTAGTCGATAGGCTACTGCCCCGACCTTCTCCAGAATATTGAAAGGTCCGATGAATCTTGGACTAAGCTTTCCACCTCTACCAAAATGAATCGTACCATATGTCGGAGTGATCCTCAAGAACACTAAGTTGCCAACCTATGCCAAAACAGGAACTTAACGCATTATCTAAGAACATAATCGATATTTAAATAAATAAATTTATATCCCAAACTCTAACGGACTCCGGCGGCTATCGGCATACTGCTTCTATCTGTCTTGAGCCACACGAAGTCTCTATCTAATATGTTTTACTTTTTCTGCAGCATCAACTACCATCTCTGGTCCCAATAGTACTATCTCGCCTACGTTATCCCAAGACAATGGAGTCCGACATCTCCTACCGTACAAAGCCTCGAAAGGAGACATCTCGAAACTGGCCTAATAGCTATTATTGTATGCAAACTCTACCAGGTGAAGATGATCCTTCCATGAGCCACAAAAATCTAGTACACATGTTCAAAGTATATCCTCGAGCGTCTGAATATTCTTTTCTGGCTGTCCATCCGTCTTAGGGTGGTAAGTAGTGCTAAATTTGAGTTGGGTACCCAAGTTAGCCTGCAAACTCCTCCAAAACTGGGACGTAAATCTGTTATCCTGGTCGGAGATTATGCTCACTGAAACTCCATGCATCTCATATATAAATCGGCGAGCTTCTCCGTGGACAATCCTACTTTGAAGGGCAAAAAGTGGGCTGATTTGGTCAGCCTGTCAACAATGACCCAAATTGCCTCATTCCCTCCTGGAGTGCGTGAAAGTCCGAAAATGAAATCCATCGTGATATGTTCCCATTTTTACTCAGGAATCGGTAGTGGCTGTAGCAATCCTCATAGTCTCTGTCTCTCGACTTTGACCTGCTGGCACACTAAATATCTGGAGACAAAACATGCTACCTCTCGCTTCATCCCATACTACCACACATGTTTTCTCAGGTCCTTATACATCTTGTTAGCTCTCGGATGTATAGAATACTGGGAACGATGAGACTCATGCATGATCTCTTCCCGCAGGTCCCCACTAGGCACACATAACCTAGTCCCGTGCCTTAGTGAACCATCCTCAGCAATAGCGAAGTCCTCCATCAATCCTGCCTATACCTGAGCTCTGAGGCTTCACAAACCCTCATCCCGGTACTGTGTCTCTTGGATCTTCTTTATCAACCCTGACTGAATCTGCATGCCCATCATTTGTGTCTCCACTCCTGGAATAATAACATCAATGCCCAGGCTATCCAAGTCTGCTAATAAGTGATGATCCGTTGTCAAGTACATCGCTACTAGATATCTGCTCAAGGCATCGTCAACTATGTTAGACTTTTCTGGATGATACTGTAGTAAAATATCGAAATCCTTCACCAGTTTTAGCCACCTGTGCTGCCTCATATTCAGCTCTTTTTTGCGTAAAGACGTACTTCAAGCTCTTGTGTTCAGTGTATATTTCCACACGCTCTTCGAACAGATAATGTCTCCACAGCTTTAGAGGGAAGATCACCGCTGCTAATTCTAAGTCGTGAGTGGGATAGTTTTTCTCATGTGTCTGTAACTGTCTAGAAGCATATGCCACTACCTTCTTGTTCTGATCTAGAATACATCCCAATCCCTTCCTCGAAGCATCGCTAAAAATAAAAAATCCACCCGTCCCCGATGGCATCGTCAAAACAGGCATTGTGGTCAACCTCTTCTTTAGCTCATTAAATGCAGCCTAACATTCTTCGGTCCACACGAACTGCACATCCTTTCGAGTGAGTCTAGTCAATGGCTCTACTATCTGAGAAAAATCCTTCACAAATTTTTTGTAATATCCGGCCAATCCTAAGAAGCTTCTGATCTCTGCAACAGAAATCGGAGTGGTCCAAGACTCTACAGCAACAATCTTCTTTGGATCCACCGATATCCCATCTCCAGTCACCACATGCCCAAGGAACTCTACCTTATCCAAAAAGAACTCATATTTTGTCATTACCACATTTCTAGAATAGGGACTTTATTGTCTTTTACTATATTTATTTTATTGTGTTCATATATTGCATGATATATATATATATATATATATATATATATATATATATATATATATATATATATATATATATATATATATATATATATATATATTATACATATTATATTGTGTTCATTAATGCATGGGTTAGTGGACTAGACCTAGAAATCCACTAGATAAACCCCTAACCAAAATATAGAATTATGGATTAAATTAGTATTATTTGGGATTAATTATTGGGGTTATAATTCACTAATGTATTTTTATTCAATTGTTGTACCTTATCGTTGCTTCGATATTTGGAGCGCTACACTAGCTTTTGCCTTCCAACAAATTTTATATCCTTATTCTAGACGTGCCAGTCTTCCATTCTGACCTTTGTGTAACTCATAAATACGCTCTCTTGTGCTTTATTTTAGTCGCAAAATATTCGTTACAAATGTTTATTTTTAAATCCAAATAAATCTAATTTTGCATCTTTGTCCGTTCCAATCGAAATTGGAGACACAACCTCGACCCATTTTATGCAACCCAAATTATGATAATATTCTATTTTGAGTCTTCTACGTCCATGATACTTGTGTTCCACCCAATTTTAACCCTATGCACTTTCAATTAATTAAAGAACACTATCTACACTAGTTTTAATTAAATTGGTGTAAGGATCCAACACCAACCCAAACCCCCACTCACACCCTCAAGGTTCATAATAAATATCACACACCCTTTTAACCCGCTACATCACACCAAACATGGTATTTTTCCTTATCCAATCCCAAACTCTATTATTTGTGTAATTTCCCAATTGTTAGAGACTTTTGTGCAAAAAGACAATGAGGTGTCCACCTCCCATTGGAGCCAAGCCATGAAGAAACCCTCCCCCATTGTTGACCGATCACATGGATTTATCTCTCTATTTTGAGTGTACTACACTCTAACTTTTCCCCCACCATCATCCTAGCCCTCCATACAAAACCAATACCATCTCTCCACCCTCTATTCCTTCATGTAGAACCTTCCCCCATTTCTAGGAAGCATATAGCCGGCCCTAATCCCAAGGCCACCCCCCTCTCTCTCTCCTACATAAACTATTCTCTTCTCTTTTTTCTCAATACCGAAACCCTAAACCACCCTCTCCATTCTCTTCTCCCCCCGACTTCTCTTCTCCGACCTTCCCGGCCAACTCCGACACTCCACCGCCGGAGCAGCCAGTCACCACCACCCACCATAATTCATCCCTTCCTTCTTTCCTGAGCAGTCACCACCGTAGCTGATCTCACGACCTCCTTCTTCACCATCTTTCGCGACTTCACACCATCACCCCGATCATCATCATCATTGTCATTATCATCTCTCGACCATCCCCGCCAGAGATACGATAGAGCAACCCCACCGTCGTCAACCACCTCACCCGCAACCACCCTCGACCACCCACGACCTTCCACCACCGAGAAACCACCGTCTCCACCATCTCACCATCTCGCCACGGCCACACCCCGATCACAAACAACCACCATCTCCTTTCCCTGACCATACCCGACTCCGGCCATCCCTGAGCAGTAACCACCCACAACCGACGACCCCCGACTTTATCTCCTCCTTCGACTTCTCTTCTCCGACTTTGTCATCACCCCCACCAGTCACCACCACTCTCCTTCTTATTCTTCGAGCAGTCACCACCACGTAGCCACCACCTTCTCCGATCAACCACCGCCTTCATCATCATCTCCATCACCATCACACCTCCATCTCCAACTTCCTCAACCACCCACAGCCGACTTCTCTTCATCACCACCACACCTCGACCACTATAGCCACGACCACCCCGACTTCGTCATCACCCTCACCGTCGACCTCCTCTCATCCAAACACCCCGGCTATCACCCTGATCACCACCATCAGCCTCTCCACCACCGTTGCCACTGCTGCCACGGTTGCTACTGTTGGCTGGAGCACCACCGTCGGATATTGACCTCTACGGGCCACGGACGAGCGTCACCCCCTCCTCGGTTACAAGCACACCGAGGTTTGTACCTGTCATCTTTTCCTTCATGTTGTGTTGTTGCTTGACATTGTGGATTCGTGAACCCTAATAACTAGTGTATATGTATGCATGTATGAATAGTAATTGGTGTTAGTATTTACTCCTTGGAAATTAGGTTGTTAGTGTGTTATGATTGTGTAGACCCTAGGTGTTTAGACTTAACTGTTTGTTGTGCACAGTATTTAAGGATATCACGTACTCGTACGTGGAGACCTAGGTGGGTAACACTATCAACTTGCGTTGGAAAATAACTTAGAACCTACTTGAACCTTAGTGATATTGGTTGTAATATTTGAGGATGTATGTTTAGAGGGACATGACACTTGTGTATTTTAGACATGTGCACACTACCTACTAGCTAGGATATGTGTTAGTGTTACACGAGATTGGAGATGTAAACATATTTGGTAGTTAATTGTCTTGTTGTGCACGGTATTTGAGGATATGACACTCGTACAATTTAACTACACGCACACTCGACCCTGCTAGTTGACCGGTTATAACCCCTACTTGCGTTAGTTCCTAAGTACAGTATAGTTGTATTTATGTGCGTACTAGTGTAACAACTGATGTTATTATTATTATATTATATATAGGATCGTTGGATCGTTCATACGAGACATCGGGAGCGGGATATTGGTATTGCCAGCTCAGGACCACAAACGAGTACATTCTCTGACAGTTTTTATTATGTTGATCATTTCTATGATTCTAGTTGTATAGTGTACTTGATTCTGACACTATAGATACACGGGTTAGCATCATCGATACCTGTCATAAGGAGTCGTGATTGGAATCCATCGTGCTAGCTGGGGACGGAGAAATATTAGCAGATTATGTGATCATACCCCACTTACATGCATCATATCTCACCCCACATATCATGTTGGGTGTAGCCTGACCATTTACATGCCTCATAGCCTGTTATATATGATTAGCCTAACTATTGTTCGCATCATAGCTAACCAGATGGTTAGCCTGACCTTATATGTATCATAGCCAATCATATATAACAAGCCTGATCTCGTCCTAAGCCGATCGCATAATAGACTGATATCTTAAACACTTAGCTAGATATTCTATTTCTTTATTCCAGTTCACTTGTTCTAGCATTCACTTATATCTGATCATTGCTAGTTGTACTATTGCTGATTATATTTTTCCAGTATTCTATATTTCCAGTATTTATCTTTATTTTGTATTTTCTTACACTGTATTATAGCTTTGTCAATATAAATGAAACTGCTGTTTAGTGCTTGTGCTTCGCTTCAATCCTGACTGGATAATATTTTTTCAGAGGATCTTGAGGACTTCTGTCCTATACACTATGGCCTAGGTGTAGAGGGAGACTACATACCAGAGATCTTAGAGAAGTCTCTCTCCTTAGAGGAGACACCACCTGCAGTCATTTAGTCAGTTATATCTATGCATCTTTTGTTCTAAACTTGAGACTGATTTGTATTTATGTTGAGACTATTATTGAGACTATTTATGTTGGACAGCTAGACTCTAGATTATTATTGTATTTTTTTGTGTTGTTGTGCTTGACTTATTTTAGTAATTCCTATCTTTATATCTCATCATGCCATTTATTCCTATAGTTATTGTGATTGAGTATATTATGAATTGCTGATCAATATATTATTTATTGTCCTCCTTATGGAGTTGAGATCATTGACAGGTTATGAGTTATGTTTGGTAGTCTTGAGACCTAGACAACGTTTTATCGCCAATGCTACGGTGTAGGCTGGACGTACCCACGGCTCATGTCCAAATTTTGGGTGCGGGTTGTGACACATTTCGAGAGTTTCCCATAGAGCTTCTCCTTTCGAAGGCTCTCTAGCACAATCCTTAGATGCTTCTTGTACTCTTCCGGTGTCTTCGAATAGACAAGAATATCATCTATGAATACTACTATGAACTTGTCAAGGTACTGGTGGAACACCTTGTTCATCAAGTTCATGAAGACTGTCGGGGCATTAGTTAACCCAAATGGTATCACCATAAACTCATATTAGTCATATCTTGTCCGAAATACAGTTTTTGAAATATCTTTCTTCTTCACCTTTAACTGATGATAGTCAGACCTCAAATCAATCTTCGAAAATACCCTCACACTACTCAATTAATCAAAAAGATCGTCTATCCTTGGTAGCTCCTTAGGAAATACGTCTAGAAACTCTGCAATAATAGGGTATGGCAAGTCCTTCTCTGCTACCATGGCTCCACAAATAATCCCATCACTCTGCTCAACTCCTCCCCTAACAAACTCAAATTCTGGCTCTCCTAGAGGGTGGAATAGTACACGTCCTCCACGATAGTCTATGCTAGCATGGTACATACTCAACCAATACATTTCAAGGACAATATTAAAATTCAGAAGTGGCATTACGAGTAAACTAGCATCCAAACCCTGGCCTCCAAAGGTAACATGATGCCCCTTGCAAGTATCACTGACTAGGATAATGCCTCCACCAGTCGTGATCTTGCAACTCTTACTCAAGGGTTCTATTACTAAACTATGCTTAAGCATAAAGGCTACAGATATGAAGCTATGTGATGCGGGTGGTGTGGGGAGAGCACCATTGGCTCTGGAACCGTGCGTCCTAGTCTTGGGTGGCATTCTGAAAGGTTAAAAATAAAAAGAATTCAATTGATATGGCATAAGATAAGGTAGTATTCAAGAAGGACAATCAACTATAAAAGAGGCATGATTGCTCAGAAAGAATTAAAAAGGGTTAACAAGTTGAGTATATGGGATCCCTAATTATGATTGAGTATTTTCCTATTCCTAGTATGTATATCCTATGACAGACTCGCAGTCGTACATCTAACTTGAGTACCACTACGAGTTTGCAACATTGTACGAAACCTGATCTGCATGGGCCACCATAAAAAATATATCATGATCCACACCCTGGATTTGGGCATAAGTCATGAGTACGTCCAATCTACGCCACAGTATCGATGGCATAATGGTGTACAATAAGCCACAAGTATAATCTATAACTCACAACATATATATATATCTACACTATACTCAATTATATGCACCAATTTAAATAAATACACCATAGATAATAATAAAATAATAGTCTCGATGCAGGTTCAAGAAGTCTCCAAAAAATGACTAAATATCCAAAGAACAATATTCAAAATACTCTAAAAAAATTGTCGAAGAACAATCAGGTCCAAAATAACTAACAAAACCAACTACTCTACTAAACTACTCCATTGAAGACAGTGTCTGAGCTGCTAACTCTCCCTGATCCTCCTTAAGGGCAAGATCAGGCTCAGTTATGTCGCTAGCATACGGTCCATAATATGTAGGGATCGCATCCTCATCGTAGTCACCTAAAATATGGTTATCCAGTTAGGAAAGGAACGAGTATATCATAGTGAAAATAGTTCCAACACATGGTAGAAGCTAGAAGACAATAAATAGTAAATTATATATAATAGCGACAAAACTGAAATCACAATAAGGCAACCAGAATAACTAAATGCTGAAATCTTATCATAGTAATAATGTAGTATAATATCTCCAAGCAACATAGGAAATAACTACATTGTATGGAAGAACAGATAGGAACAACTACTCTACGTGATTTAAAATACCTAGTTGACAAATGAACGGCTAAGGGTAAAATTTGGCAAACCACACGTGTTGTGCATGGCTGCTATTATTCCAGTAAGACCATGGGATGGAAATGGTAGTTCACACGTCCACTAAGTATTTCTCCTCCCTATGAGTACATCATGGATTCTGACCAGTCACGAAAAATAACAATAATCCAGAACAGTCACGTACTCATAATAAGAATCCATCCATCATACTAATCTGTGTAATAAGTGTCAAGAATCAAATAATCAATACTAAAAATTCATTATAGAGACTATCAAGCACTAAAATTAATCATGGAAATGTATTCGCTTGTGGTCCTTAGCTGTAGTTGTATCATGTCCCAATTCAGAGTCCAAATCCTACGTATAATATGTTACCATGTCAAGAGATAATTTATTTTAATTTATTTAATTATGGAATAATTACTCTAAAATTCTAATTTAATTTTTATTCTAAATTTTTAGGTAAACTCATAAATTTTGTCCAAAGAACCCAATTTTATCAACTCGAGACTCATGGCACGCAAATCAAGACGATCTGTTGACCAAAAAGTCAACCGATACAAACTCGACTTTTATTAATAATTTTTTGTAGATTTTAGTGTCACAAACATACTAGAATTTATGTCTCATCCGGATTCAAATTTATTTGGAAACTATTGCACATACAAAATCGTATTGTACAAATATGGTTGATTGTTAGCCTAGAAGTTCTACAGAATTAATAGCACATAAATAATTCGAATTAAATTCTAAAAAAAACATATGTCGATGATATCGATGTTATATTTCTGAAACTTTAAACGGTTCATGATTCGGATCTCTGGTTCTCCCGAAATCCCAAATATACCGAGACGCATTTATTTTTGGATATATTGTGCTCTATAAAATTTCTAGAATTTAATACTCTGAATTTTGTGAAAGAAATTATATATTCAAAAAACTAACCTCAATATGGTTCTAACGCAAGAAACTAAGATACGTTTGGAGTCCAGATCTATCCGTAATGGCTTCTGGAAGATCGAAGCATCCTAAATGAGATCCCCCTCAAATCTCTCTCTCTCTCTCTAAAATAATCGGATGATTAAGGTTATATATATATATATATATATATATATATATATATATATATATATATATATATATATATATATATATATATATATTTGCTGGTATGCGGCTGAAAGAAAATGGATAGGCTGGACACGTGTAAAAATCTGGTTGGGTGATTTATTTATATTATTTGTTTTTTATTTGCCTTTATCAAAATATTATTTAAGTCATTTTAAATCTAAATAACTCAAAATAAATATTAAAAATAATCATAAAAATCTGGAAAACTACAAAAAAATATATTTTAAACCCATAAATCCTAAAAAAATACTTGAGGTAGTTATGTTCATAGGTTTCCTACTATAATTACTAGAAGCTCTAAACATTAGTTTTACCTATTTAACTAAAAATAAATATTAAAAATATTCTAAAAATTCTGAAAAAATTTCAAAAAATATATAATATTATTATAAACCCTACAAAATTACTTGGATCCATTCTATATTTATTGGCTTGCACAATAAATTCTAGAAGTCCTAGAAAATTAGTTATTAGCCTAAATAACTCCCAATAAATAAATAAATATTCAGAAAATTCTCAGAAAATTTTAGAAAATATATTTGATTATTTAGAACCTAAAATAAAAGTTTGGAATATTTTTAATTATGTTTGACACTAAAATAAATTCTTGAAAGCCCTAAAAAATTAGTGTTAATAGTTTTAATTAACCAAAAATTATGAAAAAATTTCAATAGTCCCAAATTTACCTAAGAACAACATTTAAGCTAGAATTTTATGATATAGAAGTTACAATATGGCCTGGGTTGGATTGAAGGTTCAGTTGGTTGGGTTGAAGGGGTCGGTGCATGGGGTCAAGGGAGTGTCGGTTGAAGGCTGCATGGTTTGGGGTTGCAAGATGACAGAAAGGATTACAATAATGAATCAATGGAGGGTGGAAGCAATGGATCAATGGAGGATGGCAGAGGGTGCCAGTAATGAATGGGATGGAGGGGTAGGGTGGCGACAATTAATCAATTGTTGGCCCAAATTGGTCACATCCAACATAATTTTAATAATCGACTAAACAATGATCTGGTATGACTCAATATGACACACAAACTGAAGATCGCTACATTAATATTTCATCGCGAAAGTCAAACAGCTACTTGTATTCAAGATAGTTATTTTGAGTCTGTATTTTTTATTTTATCAAGTCTAGAAAATGATGTACATTGAGTCATACTTGACAAATAGAGACTCAACTATTTCCACATAACTCAGTCCACTTTAAACAGTCCAAATCCTAAATCCATACTCAAATGACCAAAGTCCAAACAACCCACAAACTTACCACAACTTTCTGGACAAGGCCAAACCGAATTCGGGCCAAACTCGGTCTATGACCAAACTCGGGTCAAACTCGGGTAGCCTGATTTGGGCATCCCTAAAAACTTGGTCTTCCACCTGACCAGGAGCTTAAGGTTCAAATTTATGAATGTTGGGGATTAAACTCTGCCCGAACTCGGTTCCCCCAGTACCCTATAAATAGAGCTCAACTTCTCTCTATTTTTAATTCATTCAATCATCAAGCCATTCACTTTTCGATCTTTATCTGAGCAATCATCTTCTTTATCTCTAAAATAATAATTATGAGTTTTCTAAGTGCTAAATTCTAGTCGGTTTGAAGTTGTTCGAGTTGTACAAATTTTGAAAAATTCTAAGATCATCTTCCTTTCAAGAAGTGTGAAGTCAACGTGCTCTTCGGATCAAAGCACAAGTTATAAGAAGTTGCAAATCTTCGGATCAAAGCTTGCGTTTCATTTGATAGTGGATTCAATTGCGAGTAAGAGTTCTCGGGACTGGAATAGTCCTCTCAGAGAAAAACCAGTATAAAATTCTTGGTGTCATCTGGTTGATCTTATTTTCTCTACTTACTTACAAGTTCTATTAATTTTTCGCATACTTATTTTATTGTTGCATAATTAGTAGTTGATAATTAACTTAGTCATACTTTAACTTTTATTTGGTAATTAGTGACACGAACTATATTCACCCCCCTCTATAGTTACCTTAGATCCTTCAATTGGTATCAGAGCAGGTTCTCTGTTATAGGCTTTAAATCCTAGAGCATTACATATGGCAACTATAAAATCAATCTTCACTGGTGAAGGCTAATCCATAAATAGACCTTCTCTATTTGATGGAACCAACTACACTTACTGGAAAACACGTATGGCTTTTTATCTCAGATCACTAGACTTTGACCTTTGGTCAATAGTTGAGGATAACTACAAAAAAGTCAGTTAGAATTATTGTAGATGGTGTTCTTGTAGATAAGCCCAATGACAAATACACTGATCTAGAAAAAGAAATATTCTAGTCTTGATGCTAGAGTTGTAAATAGCTTATTTTGTGTCTTAGATAGTACTGAATTTAATAGAGTATCTACTTGCACTACTTCACATAAGATCTGGAAACTTCTTGAGGTAACTCATTGTCACGCCCCAGATCCAGAATACTGGAGAACGGGAGAATAACAAAGCCAACCACACCTTACGGAATACCGAAGCAACCCGCAATATGTTAAGGTTGTCTAGAGACAAGGGGTGCATACTATAATCAAGTCTTCTAGGGTAAAGAACTTATATATCTCAATCATTCAAACAAGTAGCAATAACATAACATATTTTAGAATAAGCAGTAAGGTGTCCCCAATGCCGCATCTGTCACTACCATATTCCGAAAATAGGGGTATTTTTGACTTTTTACAATATTTAATATTATGGTAGTTACAATTAAATAATTGCATGATAATATTTTTATTTAAATAATTATGTGATGTGTAATTGAATATAGTATTAGATGCAGTGTTCATTTATTGTTAGCTAGCAGACTAGACCTAGAAGCCCAGTAGATGACCACCTGTCCGAATTATAGAATTCTGGATTTTATTATTTTATCTAGAATTTAATATTTGGAGATTATAATTAATTACCGTATTTTATTTAATATTTTGCGCCATGTCTTTGCTTCGATATTTGGAGCGCTACCCTGACTTTTGTCTTCCAACAAATTTTGCCATCTTGCCCTAGACATGCCCGCCTTCCATTCTACTATTTTTGTAACTCATAATTTTGCTCCCTGTGCATTAATTCTGGCCGCACAAAAATCATCGCGGACGTTATTTAATAAATCCCTATTTTTGTATCGTTGTGCGTTCCAATTTAAATTGGAGACAATCTTGACCTATTTTTTGTGCGACCCAAATTAGGGTAATATTCTATTCTGAGTCTTCTTCATTATTGGTATTGATGACCTGACCTGATTTTGGCCCCATGTACTCCTAATTAATTGTTGAACACAACTTGTATTTATTTCTATTTAAATTGAGGATACTATTTTATCTGATTCTGAAATCCCAATTTTATTCCAGTGCCCTGTTATTTGAGCCCACACAAATCTTACAGCGCCCCTGACCCTACAAAACACCAAACACCGTATCGCTCGCCAAATTTTCGTCATTTTATGTGTTTGTGCAATTTCCTAAATTTAAGGGGGCTAAATTGTAAATTTGTATTTTGTGTCAACACCCAATTGTTTAAACAATGAGGGAATCTAATATTATTTAACTAGCCCTCACCCTCATTCCTACATGAATCAATTTTTCTCTCATGACAAATCTGGGCCCCTCATTCTAGGGGTCAAATCCTCACCCTTCATCAAACCCTCTCTCCCTATATATGTCATGTCCCATCAACACCCTTCCCTAGAGAAACCCTAATCCCAAAAACAAGCCTCCACCTCCATCATCCAACACTAAACCGTAGGCTTCCCCTTTTTATTTTCTTCTTCTCTTCTCCTTCTCTTTTCTTCTTCTCTTCCTTCTCCTGCTTCTTTATATTTTTCTTTCTTCATTTTGAATTCATAGGGGGGGACAATGAATACTGTTCATCCCTGAACCCCGGCCACTGCTCACCCCGGCGCCCGAGTCCCCGACCCGGCGGCGCTGCTCCTCCCCCGCCTGTCTTCATCCTCCAACTCCCCACCGTGCTCTTCTACTGCCGGCCCGCATAGCCGACCACCTCTGCCCACTCCGGCGGTCAGCACCAACTGCTCCGGCAGTCAGCCCTGCTACTCCTTTGTGCAGCCCCGGCGGCCCCATTAACTCCGGCGCTGCCCATCTTCTCCCCACTGCTCTTCAACCCCTCCGGTCGGCCAGTGCTCCGGCCTCCTCCAGGCCGAGTCTCTCTGGAGCTCCCCCTCTACTGCTCGACCACCCATCCCCGACTGCCCGGTACAGCCACCCATCTCCCTCGATCACTCCGGTAGTACAACCACCTCCATCATCCTCCAAACACCTTCACCACCATCATCATCAAACAGTCCGGCGAGCGGCCCCGATCCGGCAGCTCCTTCCCCATCCCTTCCCTGCTGCTCCTCCCTCTGCTGAGAGCTCCGGCGTTGAACCGCTCCGACCGCTGGCTGCTCACCTTCACCACCATTCCTCCGCTCCAACAGCTCCACTCTCGAGCTCCTCCCCGACCTGCTCCGGCGGCCAAGTTCGGCCAACCCCAGTAAGTTCTTCTTCTCTCCATCTCTCTTTCTTTATATATATATATATATATATATATATATATATATATATATATATATATATATATGTATATATATATAATGTATGTAAGTATGTATTTGGGTAGGTATAAATGTGTATACGTATAATAGTTATTTAATCCATGGGTACGTATATGTATAGTATATATATTCAGTATGTGTATGTACATTATATATATATATAATTAATCTACTTAGTATGTATGTAGGTATTTAATGTATAGTATATGTATATATTAACATGTATATGTAATTATGTAATTTAAATTAATGTTTAATGTATATGTATCTGTATATATATTAAATAATGTATATGTATATATTTAACAGGGTTGATATAAATATAAATACGTACTTAGTATATGCATTATTGGTATTGTATAAATTGATATATATATCTATGTTTTGTATATACTATGTATATGCTTTCAACATATATAATTTGTATATATGTATAAAAAATATATTTTGTACATGCTTTTATTATATTCCTAATATACATAGTATAAATTTAATTTGGTGTATTAGTATTAGTATATTTAAATGATAATATTGACTATATATATATATATATTCTAAAATGTATTTTTGGCATGTATATGAGTATACATACATAATGTTCAACTAGTATAAATCAAATATGTATTTAAAAGGCATATATATCTATATTGTAAATACATTTGAATTGGTGCATGTATAAAATATTGTATATGTACTAAATTTGGTATATATATATATATATATATATATATATTGTAAGCATTAAAGTATATGTTAGTTAAATAAGTGTAATGTGGTTTATGTATATCCTACTAGATGACCCTAGTTGACTAGTGCCCTGCCTGGCATGGCCCTGAGGCCAGTGTTTTGACTGTGTGTTAGAGTAGCTTCTGATGCAAATGTTATATTGTGTTATGTTTATAGGACTGTTGGTTTACCCAGGGGATACTCTGGAACAGGACATCCATAATTACCAGCTAAGGACCCAAGGCAAGTACATTCTCCGATAATTTCCAATTTCTTGATAATTTCTATAAATTCAATAATCTTGAAATGTTACAACTGAATCCTTGACACTGTGCTACACGGACTAGTATAGCTTGGATCTGCAGTCATGAGATATTACATTGATTATCGTATTGACATTGTACACGACATGTATTTTAGACATCGTACATGATAGACGGGACTTGCTCGTGTATCGTGACGTGTCATGGTTGGATCCACAGTACTAGTTGGGGGCGGGGAAGTAGTTAGTAAGAAATGTGATCATAACCTCTTATTGTAGTATAGAAAATTGTAAGTATTAATCATGCTCTTCACCCATGATTAGCCAGGCCCTGTAGCTATCGTACATGTTCCCAAGCCGATCACATTTTGAAACTACTATTTCAAACACTTAGAATAGATTACAGTTCCCTATTTAAATTATATACTACATCACCCGTATATGATACTGTTCTTTGTTCTTTTCATTCCATACATGCACTGACTGTATCATATTGCCTATTACCTGTCTGTTTATATTGCCTATCTCTCTTTAAATTGCCATTGCATTTATTTCACTGTCTTCTCAGTAGCTAGCATCACATGTTTATTGTATTATAGACCTTATCAATTAAATGGAACTGTTATTTGAGATTTGTGCTTTGCTCCTTCCTGACTGGAAACATTTTTCCAGACTAAGCCTTAGAGGACCGCTGTCCGACACTTTATGGACCATATGGTGAGTAGCTACAGGCTTGGTAGTTAGTTGTGATTCTGGGAGGTCTAGCCGGAATCACTAATTCTTCTAGTTTTCTGATTAGTTCTTTTAGCAGATCATTGGTACCGGATTTGTCTCCGGCATTTTTATTGAGACTTGGATATTGTTGAGTTAGTATATTATTTTTTGACTTGTGTGGTATTTAATTTCTGTTCGTTATCTTATCGTGCTGTAATCCTGTGATTGAGTATGTGCTCGTTTATTGTGTCATCCGTACCTCCTTATGGAGATTGGATGTTGTGTGACATTAGCTAGATAGTATCAAGACCTTGATAGCGTTCTACCGCCGATGCTGCGGCGTAGGCTGGACGTACCCACGCACTCGTGCCCCTAAATCGGGTGCGGGTCGTAACACGTTTTTAGTGGTGGCCCATGCAGGTCAGACTTCGCGAGTTGTGAGATGTCGTAGTAGTGTGGCATCTTTGTTACACTACTGCGTACCTGCGATAGGATCTAGGACATAGGATACTAGGACGAGAGCGAATACTCAATCACAATTCCTTGAGAGATTCCTGGGATGACCCCTGAGAATCTTGTTAAAATTCTAAATTAAATCATTCCCTTGTTCCGTCCATTCTCACTTATTGATATTGAATTTGATTGTTGTTAATTAGTTATTAAGTTAGGATTTTGGTTCATTGTAGGGTTTTGATTTTATATCAAGATGAGTTTACAGACTGATTTATGGTATTATCTGATGACGCATGTCGATGAGGACAGCGAGGAAGATTAACACTAGGGCTATTGGACTACAAGATACGGATTTAAATTTTAAATTGAGGATTGAAAGTGAACTTTTAATTTTTAATTTTTTAGAAGTGAGATGTTGTCATTAAAACTTTTTAAGGAATTCAGATTCAATTTGATGAACCTAAACAAGCTATAAGGATTTTTGGAATTGATAAGTTTTTCACTTCAGTATTTAGATAATTAACCTTGAGGAAAGTGTATGCATTTTTACTGTAAATTTATTTCGAGGAGTTATTTTGAGGAATTTTATTTGAGGAAAGGATTTTATAGTGAGAGAGATATATTAGTATATAAGTATATAAGATGCATGTGTAAGGATCTGTTGGCTTGAGCATGATTGAGATTTTACCGCCAACTGGCTTAGGTGTTCATCTAGGATTGTATTAGAGAGAGCAGTACTTGGTATAGTGTGTTGTAATTGTTATACACTTGAGTGATGGGAATAACTAGTATCAGCGATTGCAGTAGGTAAGGAAGTGGTAGAACTGTGGTACTTAGAGGGATAGAGGTATCAGACCATGGATGTATCTTTGACCTGTGCAATCACAACTAGGATTTATTTCCAATCTATTATCTTGAATGTTGCTTCTCTAGAACTGTACTGTCCTTCCTTGATGATATCGCATTTTTGCCTAAATTGATTCTTTGGGGATCTGTCTTCAGGATGTCGCCGCAGACACGATCTATGAGAGCGGGAACATCAGCTTTAGAGGGGTCTGCCACCTCTCCACCTGATGGACAGACAGCCGTAGTTCCTCCTACATCTCCGATGCACGTAGGTGATCCTCCTCCTCTACCTGTTCAGAGGACTGCCGCAGCGGTGACGGACAACCTTCCTCCTCCACCGACTCCGATTCCCGAAGGTTTGCCCATTGACGGAACGCAGATGTTTACCTTGGTCCAGGGCATGGTAGATGCCCAAAGAGTGACTGCAGACGCTCAGCGAGTTCAAGCTGAGGCTCAGAGGGTGCAAGAAGAAGCGCACCAGGCACAAACCAAGCTGATGAGAGAAAGCATGGAGAATGCTCATCAAGTGACTCTCCAAGCTTTGGAGAGAGTAGCACAGTACCAGCAGTTTCCTAGCCAGCAGCAGAGATCAGGCACTATAGTGGATTTCAAAAGGATGATGCCTCGAGAGTTCAAAGGCACCGAAGGGATACTCTACGCTGACGACTGGCTAGAGGATATAGAAAGAAGCCTGCGATTGACCCAGATTCCGGAAAACTTGCAGATAGAAGCTGTTGGCAGTCAGATGTTCGATATCGCACTCACATGGTATCGCACGGAGCCGAGAATTACTGCGCAAGGACTTACTTGGGAGACCTTCAAGGAACTCTTTAAGGAGAAGTTCTTTCCCGACGTGGCATTGGGAACCTTGGAAAGTCAGTTTCATGACTTGGTTCAAGGAAACATGTCGGTCGACGAGTACGCTGCAGAATTCTGTAGATTGAGCCGTTTTGTATCGTCTATGATTCGGGACCCAGGAGATCGAGCCCGAAAATTTAGGAAGGGACTGACAAGAGAGATTAGGTCGCGCACTTCTGGTCGTCGTACCGCTACCTATGAGGCTATCTTGATGGATGCTCAGATTGCAGAAGAGGATCTGGATCTCAGGCCTAAGAGGAGTCACAATACTTTTGGAGATACGAATGGTAGCGCAGGACCGGCCAAGCATCCCCGTATTCAGCATCAACAGCAGTACCAAGTACCATTTCATATTCAGCAACAACCATGGATATTTCAGCATCCACCGCAGTATCTAGCACCAGTTCCTATCCAGCAACGCCATGGGCGTATCAGTATCAACAACAGTACCAGGCACCAGTCCGTGTTCAGCAGAATTAGCAACAGCCTCCAAGAGAGACACAACAGGCTTGTCATTTCTGTAAGAAGCCAGGTCACCTTTGGGAGAGCTGTAGAACGAGGCTAGGACTTTGTTTGCACTGCGGTGCTGCGGGATATCGAGTAAGGGATTGTCTTCTAGCCCCTTATCTTCCCGGCCAGCGTGCAGCTTCAGATTATAGAGATCTAGTTAGGCTACCTGTGGAACCGTATATTGCTCAGCACCCGCGAAGGGAACCACCCCAGCAGGGCGGGGCAATTGCGATGACGGTCGAGGAGACCGATACTACAGGTAATGTGTTAGCAGGTTTTGTTCTTTCCTTCATTCTGTTCCTATCTATTTGATTGATTGATTGCTTCCTTAGTACAAGTTGTATGCATGATTTCTTGTTAGAATGTAGTTAGTAGTACACCCTGATACAGAGACTGCAATACCATGACAAGACACCATGACCGTACATTTCCCCTTAGATTGCATGTTGTATAATTGTAGGAAGATTTTTCTTAGACCATGATTATCGAGGTTTGACCATGACGAAGATTCATAGAGGAGTTATGACTTGACAAGAGAGACAAGATGATTAAGATTCGAGGATAACCATTGATTCAAATACAGGGTTAAGAAATTAACATTGCATAATTGGTGGTTTATTAATTCCAGGAAGATTATGACATATTTAAATTGGTTATTAAATTTGAAAATTTGGGAGATTATCAATATATTTATTTGATTGCAAGTTATGAATTTAAAATATTATATTTGGATGTTGCATTTGGAGAACCATTAAGTATCGCATTGTTAAGTATTTTGAGGAAAGAGGAAATCGAGGAATAAAATTTTTGATGGATTAATATTTGAATTCAAATTTGGGACGAGATTTAAATTTTATATGTGCATTGATTAAAATCAAATTTGAGGAGTGGATATTAAATTCCGAGTATTAAATTGCTAAAAAAAAAAATTTTGGGGAATTTTTTGATAAAAATGGACTTTGATTTTATTTCGAGGATTTTCAGGGATGCAATAATTTATAATTTTTGAAAAATTATGAAAGGACATCATGAATTATTACCTGATTTCGTGGATTATGAATTTAAAATTTGAGGGGAATAATAATGTGTATGAATAAACACTACTATGAGGATTTTGAATTTCGAGGACGAAATTCTTTTAAGGTGGGTAGACTTGTCACTACCACATTCCGAAAACAGGGGTATTTTTGACTTTTTACAATATTTAATATTATGGTAGTTACAATTAAATAATTGCATGATAATATTTTTATTTAAATAATTATGTGATATGTAATTGAATATAGTATTAGATGCAGTGTTCATTTATTGTTAGCTAGCAGACTAGACCTAGAAGCCCAGTAGATGACCACCTGCCCGAATTATAGAATTCTGGATTTTATTATTTTATCTAGAATTTAATATTTGGAGATTGTAATTAATTACCGTATTTTATTTAATATTTTGCGCCCTGTCTTTGCTTCGATATTTGGAGCGCTACCCTGACTTTTGTCTTCCAACAAATTTTGCCATCTTGCCCTAGACATGCCCGCCTTCCATTCTGCTATTTTTGCAACTCATAATTTTGCTCCCTGTGCATTAATTCTGGCCGCACAAAAATCGTCGCGGACGTTATTTAATAAATCCCTATTTTTGTATCGTTGTGCGTTCCAATTTAAATTGGAGACAATCTTGACCTATTTTTTGTGCGACCCAAATTAGGGTAATATTCTATTCTGAGTCTTCTTCATTATTGGTATTGATGACCTGACCTGATTTTGGCCCCATGTACTCCTAATTAATTGTTGAACACAACTTGCATTTATTTTTATTTAAATTGAGGATACTATTTTATCTGATTCTGAAATCCCAATTTTATTCCAGTGCCCTGTTATTTGAGCCCACACAAATCTTACAGCGCCCCTGACCCTACAAAACACCAAACACCGAATCGCTCGCCAAATTTTCGTCATTTTATGTGTTTGTGCAATTTTCCAAATTTAAGGGGGCTAAATTGCAAATTTGTATTTTGTGTCAACACCCAATTGTTTAAACAATGAGGGAACCTAATATTATTTAACTAGCCCTCACCCTCATTCCTACATGAATCAATTTTTCTCTCATGACAAATCTGGACCCCTCATTCTAGGGGTCAAATCCTCACCCTTCATCAAACCCTCTCTCCCTATATATGTCATGTCCCATCAACACCCTTCCCTAGAGAAACCCTAATCCCAAAAACAAGCCTCCACCTCCATCATCCAACACCAAACCGTAGGCTTCCCCTTTTCATTTTCTTCTTCTCTTCTCCTTCTCTTTTCTTCTTCTCTTCCTTCTCCTTCTTCTTTATATTTTTCTTTCTTCATTTTGAATTCATAGGGGGGGGACAATGAATATTGTTCATCCCTGAACCCCGGCCACTGCTCACCCCGGCGCCCGAGTCCCCGACCCGGCGGCGCTGCTCCTCCCCCGCCTGTCATCATCCTCCAACTCCCCACCGTGCTCTTCTACTGCCGGCCCGCATAGCCGACCACCTCTGCCCACTCCGGCGGTCAGCACCAACTGCTCCGGCAGTCAGCCCCGCTGCTCCTCTGTGCAGCCCCGGCGGCCCCATTAACTCCGGCGCTGCCCATCTCCTCCCCACTGCTCTTCAACCCCTCCGGTCGGCCAGTGCTCCGGCCTCCTCCAGGCCGAGTCTCCCCGGAGCTCCCCCTCTGCTGCTCGACCACCCATCCCCGACTGCCCGGTACAGCCACCCATCTCCCTCGATCACTCCGGCAGTACAACCACCTCCATCATCCTCCAAACACCTTCACCACCATCATCATCAAACAGTCCGGCGAGCGGCCCCGATCCGGCAGCTCCTTCCCCATCCCTTCCCTGCTGCTCCTCCCTCTGCTGAGAGCTCCGGCGTTGAACCGCTCCGACCGCTGGCTGCTCACCTTCACCACCATTCCTCCGCTCCAACAGCTCCACTCTCGAGCTCCTCCCCGACCTGCTCCGGCGGCCAAGTCCGGCCAACCCCAGTAAGTTCTTCTTCTCCCCATCTCTCTTTCTTTATATATATATATATATATATATATATATGTATATATATATAATGTATGTAAGTATGTATTTGGGTAGGTATAAATGTGTATACGTATAATAGTTATTTAATCCATGGGTACGTATATGTATAGTATATATATTCAGTATGTGTATGTATATTATATATATATATATAATTAATCTACTTAGTATGTATGTAGGTATTTAATGTATAGTATATGTATATATTAACATGTATATATAATTATGTAATTTAAATTAATGTTTAATGTATATGTATCTGTATATATATTAAATAATGTATATGTATATATTTAACAGGGTTAATATAAATATAAATACGTACTTAGTATATGCATTATTGGTATTGTATAAATTGATATATATATCTATGTTTTGTATATACTATGTATATGCTTTCAACATATATAATTTGTATATATGTATAAAAAATATATTTTGTACATGCTTTTATTATATTCCTAATATACATAGTATAAATTTAATTTGGTGTATTAGTATTAGTATATTTAAATGATAATGTTGACTCTATATATATATATATATATTCTAAAATGTATTTTTGGCATGTATATGAGTATACATACATAATGTTCAACTAGTATAAATCAAATATGTATTTAAAAGGCATATATATCTATATTGTAAATACATTTGAATTGGTGCATGTATAAAATATTGTATATGTACTAAATTTGGTATATATATATATATATTGTAAGCATTAAAGTATATGTTAGTTAAATAAGTGTAATGTGGTTTATGTATATCCTACTAGATGACCCTAGTTGACTAGTGCCCTGCCTGGCATGGCCCTGAGGCTAGTGTTTTGACTGTGTGTTAGAGTAGCTTCTGATGCAAATATTATATTGTGTTATGTTTATAGGACTGTTGGTTTACCCAGGGGATACTCTGGAACAGGACATCCATAATTACCAGCTAAGGACCCAAGGCAAGTACATTCTCCGATAATTTCTAATTTCTTGATAATTTCTATAAATTCAATAATCTTAAAATGTTACAACTGAATCCTTGACACTGTGCTACACGGACTAGTATAGCTTGGATCTGCAGTTATGAGATGTTACATTGATTATCGTATTGACATTGTACACGACATGTATTTTAGACATCGTACATGATAGACGGGACTTGCTCGTGTATCGTGACGTGTCATGGTTGGATCCACAGTACTAGTTGGGGGCGGGGAAGTAGTTAGTAAGAAATGTGATCATAACCTCTTATTGTAGTATAGAAAATTGTAAGTGTTAATCATGCTCTTCACCCATGATTAGCCAGGCCCTGTAGCTATCGTACATGTTCCCAAGCCGATCACATTTTGAAACTACTATTTCAAACACTTAGAATAGATTACAGTTCCCTATTTAAATCATATACTACATCACCCGTATATGATACTGTTCTTTGTTCTTTTCATTCCATACATGCACTGGCTGTATCATATTGCCTATTGCCTGTCTCTTTACATTGCCTATCTCTCTTTAAATTGCCATTGCATTTATTTCACTGTCTTCTCAGTAGCTAGCATCACATGTTTATTGTATTATAGACCTTATCAATTAAATGGAACTGTTATTTGAGATTTGTGCTTTGCTCCTTCCTGACTGGAAATATTTTTCCAAACTATGCCTTAGAGGACCGCTGTCCGACACTTTATGGACCATATGGTGAGTAGCTGCAGGCTTGGTAGTTAGTTGTGATTCCGGGAGGTCTAGCCGGAATCACTAATTCTTCTAGTTTTCTGATTTGTTCTTTTAGCAGATCATTGGTACCGGATTTGTCTCCGGCATTTTTATTGAGACTTGGATATTGTTGAGTTAGTATATTATTTTTTGACTTGTGTGGTATTTAATTTCTGTTCGTTATCTTATCGTGCTGTAATCCTGTGATTGAGTATATGCTCGTTTATTGTGTCATCCGTACCTCCTTATGGAGATTGGATGTTGTGTGACATTAGCTAGATAGTATCAAGACCTTGACAGCGTTCTACCGCCGATGCTGCGGCGTAAGCTGGACGTACCCACGCACTCGTGCCCCTAAACCGGGTGCGGGTCGTGACAGCATCAGAATATTCTAGAGATCTAGCAATTACAAGTGATATGCTAGATACATAATCAAAAGTATACATAACAGTGAGTCAGTTGCAGTCTGAATATATTACATGTCATATAGGGAACTAGTATCCAGATTATCCGGCTAACAGATACCGGTTGGCTAAACGTCCAGAAGATTATAGTTTACGAAAGACGAGCAGTGAATGAAGGAACCCACTCTTGACCCTCAACAGCCATTCTTATGATATGTGCCATCAGTGAGGGAGGGATACGATTGATCCTCCGGTGCTGGCTCTAAACCTGGCCATACAAAACTAGTGGGGTCAGACCCCAAATAGCAAGTACCACAAGGAAGCACGAAATAAAGAAACAAAACCAGTTCTATAGCATGAGATGCTTAAACTAACAATCAATGGCATATTTCCCATTCATGACATAACATGACACCCTTTCACCAAACAAGGACAGGAAGTACCTCATCACATCAAGATAGAATACATTTCTTGATTATGGTCAAGCTAGAATAACTCTGCTTCGTAGTTTTAGTCCACAGGCTATCGTAACACAATAGCGCAACCCAATAACGAAACAAGGACATGAGTTAAACTATTATGCCACGACAGTCCATGTCCCTAATTCTACTCAACAAAAGGCACAATACACAAGCAGGGATACAACATTTAAGTAAAACAACATAGTGATTACAAGTAGCTTCGATCTGTGTCCCATTGTAACTCAATAGCGCAACTCAACAACCAAACAAGGACATGAGTTAAACTTTCATACTGCAACGGTCCACTTCTCTAACTAAAATAGGTTGAACGGCTAAACATGTGTTACGGCTTGATAGGTGATCTCTAAGTTATCCCAGCAATGCAATATATAAGTATCCTCAGATCGTTCCATAATTGAGCAGGGCTGGCTGAACCGATGATATACAAGTAATAATATATGATGCACCAGTCTCTTATAAGGGCCCTGAGCTAATTTAATGATTAATAGCCATTCCAGGCTTTCTTTAGGAAAGACCCTGGCTCGACTTATAAATAAGTCAGATACTGTACTCCACTAGTGCGGATGATATATAGTATCCGTGGTGGCCAGCCTTTACTCCCAGCTAACATAGGGTGGTTCGACATGCACGATCTAGAGATACCGTTTCCTCCTAATGCTCTACAAATTAAGTTGCCTAGTTAACCCTAGGTGATTTAGAATCTCATGTCATGATCACATGATCATTCCTTCCTAATTATCATACTTTAAGTATGGGCACTCTTGATAAGAATCTATATTATCTATTAAAGTTAAATATGGATTCACCAAAGTGTGATGCAACAATCAATACTATCTAGCCACGACTAAAGTTACTGTCCAACTACTAGATCCGTACAAGAAAATAATTATATATATCTCGTAGCAAGTGTATGTGGTATGACGGCTCACTATATATCGAGTAGCACTCTTGGTACGATCAAGTGTATTAGTACGAATACCATAGTCAGGGTAGGAATGAGTTCTAGTATCAAGGTTGTGGACAAGTTATCAAGTAGCAATGTTATTCATGATATGACAAGCAAATGATGGTCCCAATAATTTGTCACTTTATTATATTAATAGATAAAATAAGAGTAGTAAGAGAAACTCTCGAGATCAGATTCATAATCCTTAAACCAAATAAGGATCGGGATTACAGACCCTCCCTCGTGTTGAACTACATCCTTTATTCTGTCTAAAGTATAATACGGTGATCTAGGAAAAGTAGTCTAATTAGCAAGTAAGTACATATAAGGCCATATCTACAGGCTCATGCCAGGTGTATAATCATTTAGCATGTGGTCCCATTTGGGTCAAATAATTTCTTTCTAAGTTAACACATAGCATCACAATCATTTGATCAAAAAATATATTAAGCCAAACAGGTGTCAAAGTGGACGCATGGGAACAATTGATGCATGAGTCAGTTGGCCGCATGACCAAACGGGCCGCATGAACCAACAGACCGTATGAGCAGAGCCAAGTCCACTCTCCGAAAAACTTGTGATGTGACAAACAACAAATGTAAGTCAAGTCAAGTCAGAAAAGTAGCTGATGTGACATGTGATAAAAATGACAAAAGAAAAGACAAAAGTAGGAAAAGTCGTGCCGAGTAAGTCAGTAGTTATGCGTCCAGAAAAATAGGTACATATAATTTCTGGCCGCATGGTCAACTAGGCCGCATGCTCCTTTGGGCCGCATGCACACTTGGCCGCATGAAATCTTTTGGGACTTAAAGAAAATTTTATTCGCTCAAGTTTCAAGCATTTGGCCAAGGGACGCATGTGCAAAAATCTATTACATGCGTCCAACAAGATGGCCGTATAAAATCTCTTGTGCAAGAAGTTCAGGCTGCATGCAATCTACTGGGCGCATGGAGCTCCTTCGTCCCATCCAGCAAGTTTGGCCACGAAAAAGCTCCGAAACCCAAACCTTGATTCTTCTACATAAACCTCAAATGAAGTCCAAATCTAGCAAAGTAAAGTTCTAAACTACTCAAAATTAAGTGCTCATCAACCTAGAATAATAAGTTTTCAAAAATATTAAGTTTTAAGAGGTCAAAACCCAAGAACATTCAAGAACACATAGAAAATCCTAAAACTTAAAACTTAGATCTACACTAATCCATCCACCAAATCCAAAAATACCAAGTTCTAAATGCATGGAGAATCATATAAAAAACATAATGGAACAAAAATATAAAAGATTTCTATATTTCTTGTAAGATGTACTTGCCTATGGAGCGGAGAGAAAACCTAAGAAAAAGAATAGAAGAGGAAAAATAAGAGGAGAGAGAGTAAAGTTAGGTTATATATAGAGGGTTTGAGATTTGGACCATGGGTTCAACTCATAATAAAACTAAACCAAAAAAATAAACCAAGAGCCAAGTGAACCAAAGAATGGGTCTAGTCTCTCTACAACATATAACTACACTAGCAAGAAAATAATTATGCTCCAAATACGTATATTAGGAACGGGGAGTGACATCTCTACCCACCTTAGAAAATTTTTGTCATCGAAATTCAAACTCAAGGTTAGCTAGAAATGTCAAAGCAAGCAACTACTATCTACAAGCAATCTACGCATACAAATAAGCAAGTATAACAATAACACCTATAATAAAGTAAAGCAACTTCATCATCTATGAGTGCTTGCCTATCATGAAATAAAAGATGCGAAGGCATACAAATAAATATACCTTATAAGTCAAATAGGAGCGGGTACCAAGATCGAATATCGTCCTCGCACTCCCACGTTGACTCTCCCAAAGAGTGATGCCCCCAAGCAACATGAACAAGTCGGATAGTCCGGTTCTTGAGTACCTTTCCTCTCTGATCCAAAATGGACACATGCCATTCCTCGTAAGTCAAATCAGTACTAACGACTAAATCAGAGTGATCGAGGATATGACTCGAATCTGGGACATACCTACGCAACTGAGACACACGAAAGACATCTTGTACCTTACGTAGCGAAGGCGGAAGGGCAAGACGATAAGCAACATCCCCTACCCTCTTGAGAATATCGTATGGTCCAATCTACCGTGGACTAAGCTTACCCCGAACCTCGAACCTAATGACTCTACGGGTAGGCAAAATCTATAAAAATATTGTCATGACCCGCACCCAAAAAATCGGGCATGAGTCGTGGGTACGTCCAGCCTACGCCGCAGAATCGACGGTAGAACGCTGTAAGGTCCGTTCTAGGTCAACCATCTATCTATATAACTCACAAAAATCTGTCAATAACCTCTCCAAAAGGAGGACAACCACGCAATATATATAAACTCTCAATCACAATAACTAGGAGAAGAATAAAAGTACGATATGATATGAACAAAGAAACAGAACCAAAGAGAGCAAGATAATATCCAAAATATAGTCCAAGGCCATAATAGTCTACAACATCTCATAGCATCAAAAGAATAAGTACAATCATCCAAAATATAATCAGCTGGGAACAACCCAGGAAACCCACCTAGCTAACTAGGGCGCTAACGGCGTCTTCTCGGCGCACTCCTCCTCGATCTCGGGGTCACAACCCTCGTCAACACCCGGCCCGTAGAACATCGGGCAATAATCCTCAGGATCCTCTGAAAAAAATATGTCCAATCAGGACTGGAGCGAAGTACATAACTCTGAAAGAAACTCCAAATACATGGTAAGGTGTATATGACGAGCAATAGAAAAGTATACAAGATGCACAGGAAATAAATACATGCTGGAGCAGAATAAGTAGCTGCAAGTAAACTGGAGAACAATACAAGTAGAGAAGTAACTGCATGTGAGAAAACATGAATACTAGCTAAGTGCCTTAAGCACAAGTTCATTATGTGATCAGCTTAGGTTGCACATGAAAAATACTACGATAACTCTGTTATGCGTGAGTTGCATAACCGATATACACATGAATACTGTTTGGCTTTGATCACATAACCAACTCCTACTCCCCTCCTCCACTAATACTCTTGGATCCAACCACAACATGCTACGTACATGATAATAGCTCACGCACATGAAGGCGAGAGCACAAGAAGCACATGATAGCACATGAGAATCAATACCCGAAGCACATAATAAAATATACGTGATAGAGTACCCGCTGAACACGGTAAGGAGGATAGCATCTCATGATGGGATCCACTAGTACCAGCTCGTGTAACAATATGTCAGAATCAAGTATTACAGTTCTAGAACAGGTGATATAAACGCTATCATAAAATGGAAACTATCAGAGGTAGGTACTCGTCTGATGTCCTGAGCAACTGATGAGGATCGAGATCCAGACCGGTGTCGCAAGAACCTAATGCGAAAAGCAGAATTAAACAGGGTTCTATGGATTTAAACTGATAAAAAATAATAAAAATAGGCTTCTAGGGCTATTCTAGGTCGAACGGGTCAAACCGGTGAAATTCGGGTCAAAAAGTCAACTTGGGGTCCAAAAAGTTAACTCTAGGTCAAAACTAGGTCAAACGTTGACTTTTATGGTCAACGGGGACAATTATGGTCAAAGCTAGGTCAAACTAGGGTGCCCCTAAAATTCTAGGTCAAAACAAGCTCATTAAGCTAGTAAACTCTCAAACTCGCCTCCTCGAGATACCGGGATACCCTCGGCATCCGATACCTCGATCTAGGCCACGCACCCCGCCTAAACCTGCTAAAACCTATGATAGCATGCGTAAATATATATACCAATACATATAAAAATCACTCCAATACTATTCCTAGTCTATTGCTCAAATACCCCGCTCGAAACTTAATACCTTGGATATCTCAAGGTATTGAGATACCTCGGTATCCCAAGGTATTGAGGTATCGCTCTAATACCCCACTAACACTCTCCTTGTTAGCTATTTAAGTATGTAAACATATACCTAGTTACTAATCTAGGCTAGAAAATATATATCTAACATATATATATACATACCTATGTATCTATATACGTATATATATCCACAACCACAATTATATACATACCTTACCTAAACTCATATATATATATATATATATATATCTATATCTATCTATCTATCTATCTATCTATCTATCTATCTATCTATCTAGCTATAGGTATATTTATCTATGCATATAGATATAGATATCTAACTATATCTAACTATCTATCTATCCATCTATCTATTACCTATCTATCTATCAATCTACGTATCTATCTAACTACCTATCTACGTATCTATCTAACTATCTATTCATATATTTATCTATCACTATAACTATCTATCTATCTATCTATCTATCTATCTATCTAGATATATCTATTATCTATCTATAAATCTAGCTATCTATCTATTTATTTCTCTCTCACACTCACTCGCTACTAGCCGCTACTGCGAATGCTGCTGCTGCTCTTGCTTGTACTACTGCTGCTGCTCTTGCTTGTACTGCTGCTGCTCTTGCTTGTACTACTGCTGCTGCTCTTGCTTGTACTGCTGCTGCTCTTGCTTGTACTGTTGCTGCTGCTCTTGCTTGTACTGCTGCTGCTGCTGCATTTACTGCTGCTGTGCTGCTGTTGTGCAGCTGCTGTGCACAGCACAGCAGCTGCTGCACCTGCTGCCTCCCCTCCGCTGCTTGCTGCATGCTGGCCTCACACACACATGAACACGCACACACACAATCACAATCACATAGACACACATATATATACATATATATATATATATATATATATATATATATATATATATATATATATATATATATACACACACACACTTATATATATAATCTAACACACACACACACTAACATATATATTTATACACACATATACACACTCACGTAAACACTTATGAACACACACACACTTATGTATGTAAACACATATCTATCTATATATATATATAATACACTTAAACTCAAATATATATATATACACATACACATTGATATATATATATATATATACATATACACACACACACACACACACACACACACACACACACACACACACACACACACACACACACACTTTCATATATATTTATATACACAAACACCTAGACATATACATACACAAGCACATATATATAAATACACACATATATATAGACATACAAACACATAAACATATATATATAAATATATATACATATATATATAAACTTATATTCATATATAAACACTCATAAACACCAAACACAACAACGCACACAACGCCCACCAACGCGCGCCCAACGACCCCTACGCACACTAACACCTATAAATATATAAAATATAACCCAAGAATTCTAGAACACACTCCCCGATGCTAACCCAACGCGCGCACAAGCCCGAAACTAGGAAACCAAGTCGAAATGGCCGTTCGATCATTTCGACGAACACGTGGTGTGCGGTTCGGAAAACCTCCTAAAACGCACACCAAACCAACTCAGAATCGGCCAAAAATTTACCCACGGGTTTTAAACGATGTCTAGATCCCAGAAAAAATGGTACCCCGTCGATTCTAGGCCTATGGCAAAAATGCGCACTCACTTAGAACCGACGACGACGAAAACCCCAAATTCGCCCGAAACGCCCGTTTCTCCGCGACACGACTTCACGTGTCCGAATGGAGACATGCACTCACCCTCAAGACACCCGACAATGTCTACCTAGGTCCGTCTAACCTAAGAAATCACCCAAAATTGGGCCAATTTTGGATTCTATCCAAAATTGACACAAAACCTAGTGTCAAAGTCTCCAAACTCAACCAAACTAGTTCCAACTTCCTTCCACGGGTAGACTTAGGGTCTAGGAAGGTTCTACACCACTAATTACACTATATAAGAGTAATTAGCAAGAGAAAAGTTAGGGTTTACCTCTTGGGAGTTGGAATCCCAAGGCCAAAGTCTCCAATCCACTTGAAATCACCTCCCTCAAGCTCCAAGCCTCCAAATCTAGCCTCCACACCAAGTCTAGGCTCTACCCACCTAGGTTAGGGAAAAATCATAAGGTTAGGGTTCACATAAAGAAGAAGGAATGGAAGAAGGAAGGAAGAAAAATGGAGAGAACTTACTTGGAAGAAGGAAAGAAGAAGAAAGAAGAAGTGGAGAAGAAGAAGAAGTGAAGAAAAAGAAGGAAACCGGCCAAACACATTAAAAGGGTTTCCCTAAGTCTCCAAATGTCCAAAATGCCCTCCTCTCACTTGGGTTTGGGTTTCGGGTTCCAAAAGTACTCAAACTAACTCCAAATCTCTCCAACTAACCCACTAAAAATATAATAATTATTTCTAAACCCAAAAATATATCTCACAAGGGTGTGGGTTGGGTCGGACATGGGTCCACTAGGGTCTGACATGGGTCCAGGCTAGCCAAAACCCTAAAACAATCAAATAAAAATAATACAATCACTAATTAAATATAATTATAATTAATTATATATAATATACAATTTACCAAATAAAAAAAAAACCCTATTTTCTAGAATCGGGTAGTGACAAGCCTACCCTCCGTAAAATAATTTCGTCCTCAAAATTAAAAGACGAAACTAGGACAGGAATGCAAAGAAAAGAACCAGACCTCAGGGCTCGAAAAGATAAGGGTATCGCTCGCGCATTTCATCCTCCTTCTCCCAGGTCGACTCACCTGGAGAGTGATGCCTCCACGCGACCCGAACCAAGGGAATAGTCTGGTTCCTCAACACCTTCTCCTGCCGATCCATAATCTCCACCGGCTGCTCTGGATAGCTAAGAGTAGGGCTCACCACGATCTCTGAGTGATCCAATACGTGACTGGGATCCGCCACGTACCATCTCAACTGTGACACATGGAACACATCATGAACTCCCTCCAGTGTAGGCGACAACTCAATCCTATACGCCACGGCGCCGACCTTCTCAAGGATGCGGAAGGGTCCGACGAAACGTGGGCTAAGCTTTCCGCCTCCACCGAAGCAAATAGTTCCCCGCGTCGGAGAAATCCTCAGGAATACCAGATCTCCAACCTAGCACAAACAAGGTCTCAACACTTAATCTAAAACAAGCAATCACAAGCAAACACCAGAACAAATCTAGATTCTAAGCTATACCTCAAACTCCAAAGGTCTCCGGTGGCTATCGGCCCAATGCCGCTGCCTGTCCTGCGCCACCCGAAGTCTATCTCTAATAAGCTTGACCTTCTCCGCTGCATCAACCACCATCTCCGGGCTAAGCAAAACTCTCTCGTCTATATCATCCCATGATAACGGAGTACGACACCTCCGTCCATACAACGCCTCAAAAGGTGACATCTCGATACTAGCTTGGTAGCTGTTATTGTAAGCAAACTCTACCAAGTGCAAATGATCCTCCCAAGAGCCTCTGAAATCCAGAACACAAGTGCAAAGCATGTCCTCAAGTGTCTGGATGGTCCTCTCTGACTGACCATCTGTCTGTGGGTGATATGCATTACTAAACTTGAGCTGGGTGCCCAAGCTAGCCTGCAGACTCCTCCAGAAATGCGAAGTAAAGCGACTGTCCCGATCTGATACTATGCTCACAGGAACTCCATGCAGTCTGACTATCTGGCGCACATACATCTCTGCTAGTCTCTCTGTAAACGTACCCACTTTGAATGGTAGAAAGTGGGCCAATTTGGTTAACCTGTCCACGATGACCCAAATCACATCCTTCCCTCCTGGAGAACGGGGAAGTCCAGAAACAAAATCCATGGTCACATATTCCCATTTCCACTCTGGAATGGGTAACGGCTGGAGCAAACCTCCTGGCCTCTGCCTCTCCGCCTTCACCTGCTGGCACACTAAGCATCGGGATACGAAGCGTGCTACCTTCCGCTTTATCCCGTACCACCATACATGCTCTCTCAAATCTCTATACATCTTGTTGGCACATGGATGCATAGAGTACTGGGATCGATGCGCCTCCTGAAGAACCTCCTCGCGCAATGACCCACTCGGCACACACAACCAGGTACCGTGCCGCAAAGAACCATCATCAGCAATGGTGAAGTCATCTGACAATTCTATCTAAACCTGTGCCCTGATGCTCCTCAGGGACTCATCCTCAAACTGTGTAGCCCTGATCCGGTCTACCAACTATGACTGAATCTGCAGTCTCCACATCTGCATCTCAACTCCAGGCACTATCACCTCAATGCCTAAGCTTTCTAGATCTGCCAGAAGATAACGATCTGTAGTCAGGCATATAGCTATCGGATACCTGCTCAATGCATCCGCAACTACGTTCGCCTTCCCTGGATGGTACTACAACAATATGTCAAAGTCTTTCATCAACTCCAACCATCTTCTCTGCCTCATGTTCAGCTCTTTTTGGGTAAACACATACTTCAAGCTCTTGTGGTCTGTGAAGATCTCCACACGCTCTCCATATTGTCACGACCCGCACCCGGAATTGGGGCACGAGTACGCGAGTACATCCAGCCTACGCCGCAGCATCGGCGGTAGAACGCTGTCAAGGTCTTGATACTATCTAGCCAATCTCACACAAGCATCCAATCTCCATAAGGAAGCACGGATGACACAAATAAAATGAACACATACTCAATCATAGGATTACAGTACGATAAGATAGCGAACAAAAATTAAATACAACACAAGTCTAAAGTAATAATCAAACTCAATAATATCCAAGTCATCATAAATGCCGGAGACAAATCCGGTACCAAAAAGTCTGCTAAAAGAACTAATTAGAAGATTAATGATTCCGGCTAGACCTCCCGGAATCACAACTAAACTACCAAGTCTGTAGCTACTCACCATATGGTCCATAAAGTGTCGGACACCGGTCCTCTAAGGCATAGTCTGGAAAAATATTTCCAGTCAGGAAGGAGCAAAGTACAAATCTCAAATAACAGTTCCATTTAATTGATAAAGACTATAAAGCAATAAACAGATAATGCTAGATACTGAGAGAAGACAGTGAAATAATGTAATGACAAATTAGAGAGACAGACAATATAAAGAGACAGGCAATAGGCAATATGATACAGTCAGTGCATGTATGAAAATGAAAAGAATAATGGTACAGTATCATATACGGTGATGTAGTATATGATTTAAAATAGGGAACTGTAATCTATTCTAAGTGTTTGAAATAGTAGTTTCAAAATGTGATCGGCTTGGGAACATGTACGATAGCTATAGGGCCTGGCTAATCATGGGTGAAGAGCATGATTAACACTTACATTGTTCTATACTGTATAAAGGGTATGATCATATTTCTTACTAACTACTTCCCCGCCCCCAACTAGTATTGTGGATCCAACCATGACACGTCACGATACACGAGCAAGTCCAATCTATCATGTACGATGTCTAATATACATGTCGTATACAATGTCAATACGATAATCAATATAACATCTCATGACTGCAGATCCAAGCTATACTAGTCCGTGTAGCACAGTGTCAAGGATTCAGATGTAATATTTCATGATTATTGAACTTATAGAAATTATCAAGGAATTGGAAATTATCAGAGAATGTACTTGCCTTGGGTCCTTAGCTGGTAATTATTGATGTCCTGTTCCAGAGTATCCCCTGGGTAAACCAACAGTCCTATGAACATATCACAAAGCAAAACCATATTTGCATCAGATGCTACGCTAACACACAGTCTATAAACACTGAATTCGGGACTACTCTAGGTATGATACTGGCCACCTAGGATCATCTAGTAAATTCACCAATTAATCATATTACATACATATACTAAGAATGTTTGTATATGTATATACCAATTAATATATATAGCAAATATTTAATAAGTGTATACCAAATATATATATATATATACAAATTAAATACATACTTATACATACCTGTATACCAATCATGTTAAATATATATATACGTATACATTAATATTAAGCATTAATTTAAATACCTAGTTGCATACATATAAATACATAAGTACCAATACAATAATTTAATTTACACTAATAATGTAGTGTACCTTTTATAAAATACAATTTTATGGAATTACCAGTATATATATATGCATACTAATTTTCTTTAAATATACACTAATTAAACATTAAACATTTCATATATCATATTTATGTATATATATACATTAATACATACATATACTAATATATATATATATATATATATATATACTACGCTTATACATGTTTAACATTTAATTAAAAATAAATACTACACATGTACATATATTAAATTATACATTACTAAAGTATTTATATACTATACATACTCATGTATTAACATTAATTAAATAACTATTTTACATATACATATCTTTATATATATACTCATACGTATATATGTATGTATATATATATATATATATATATATATATATATATATATATATATATATATATATATATATATATATATATATATATATATATATATAAAGAAGGAAGAGGGAGAAGAAGAAAGAACTCACTGTGATGGGGTCGGCCGGCCGCCTGACCGGGGAGGATGGCCGGACTTGAGATGGATTGATATATGGGGAAGCCGAGACTTGCCGGAGTGCCGGCCGGGGTTGACAGCAGAAGGAGAGGTGGAGGAGGCTTGGAGTCGCGCCGGACTGTGCTCAGGGGGAGACTCGTGAGGGCCGCCGCCGGAGTCGGTGCGGGCCGCCGGAGTTGAGCAGCGGCCGCCGGGGAACTGCTACGGGCGGAGGGGATGCAGATGCCGGTGGTGGTGGTGATGTTGGCAGCGAGAGGGGGAGAGCACAGCAGGAAGGAGGAGTCGCCGGAGTACAGGGGCCGCCGGGGATGGGCTTGGCCGGGTGCAGCGGGAGTTCGGGGTGAGCAATGGTGGTCGGCTGCAGGGTGCAGCGGGACTCGGCCGGCCGGAGGATCGGGCTCGGCTCGTGAAGCCGCGGAGAAGAGTAGAGGGAGTAGAAGGAGGCTCGCTGACCGGACAGCAGGGTGGGGCTGCGGGGAACTAGGCCGCCGGAGTACGGCAGGAGGTAGCCGCCGGTGAACAGTATGTGGGGGGGGAAGTGAACTGTGTTCCCCCCTTCTTCCTCTTTTAAATTTTAAAAAATAATGAAGAGAGGAAGAAAAAGAAGGAGAAGAAAAGAAGAAGAAGAAGAATTTGTTCATACGTTGGAGAGAAAATATGGGGGCTTGTGAGTAGGTGGGGAAACCTAGGTTTTTGGGGATTAGGGTTTGATGGGACTTTAAATAGGAAGAGGGTGTTGTGAAATCAAGGGTGGTGATTGACCTCCCTTTAAATGAGGGGTCCAGATTTGACAAGGGGATTTTCATGTGGGAATGAGGGTGAGAGGCTAATTAAATATTATTAGGCTCCCTCATTGTTTTAAATAAATGAGGTGTTGACAAAATGCAAATTTGCAAATTAGCCCCCTTAAATTTGGGTATTTGCACAGACGCATGAAATAATGAAAATTTGGCGGGCGATTCGGTGTCCGATATTTTGTAGGGTCAGGGGGCGCTGCATGTTTGGTACGGGCTCAATTAGCAGGGCACTGGAATTAAATTGGGATTTTCAGAATCGGTTAAAATAGTATCCTCAATTTAATTAGAAATAAATGCAAGTTGTGTTCTAAAATTAATTAGGAGTACATGGGGCCAAAATCAGGTCAGGTCATCAATACCAATAGTGAAGAAGACTCAGAACAGAATATTACCCTAATTTGGGCCGCACGAAAAATAGGTCAAGATTGCCTCCAATTTTAATTGGAACGCACAGTAATACAAAATAGGGATTTATTAATTAACGTCCGTGACAATTTTTGTGCGGCTAGAAATAATATACAGAGAGCATAATTATGAGTTGCAAAAATAGCAGAATGGAAGGCGGGCATGTCTAGGGCAAGATTATGAAATTTGTTGGAAGACAAAAGTCAGGGTAGCGCTCCAAATATTGAAGCAAAGGCAATGCACAATAATTAATTAAAATACGATAATTAATTACTACCTCCAAGAATTTAATTATAAATAAAACAATTAAATACAGAATTCCATAATGTGGACAGGTGTTCATCTACTGGGCTTCTAGGTCAAGTCTACTAGCTCAAATAAATGAACATTGTATATAATACTATATTTAATTACACATCACATACTTATTTAAATTAAATATACTGTCATGCAATTACTAAATTGTAACTACCAATAATATTAAATATTATAAAAATTCGAAAATACCCCTGTTTTCGGAACGTGGTAGTGACAAGTCTACCCTCCTTAAAAGAATTTTGTCCTCAAAATTTAAAATCCTCAAGGTAGCGTTTATTCATACACATTATCATTTCCCTCAAAGTTTAAATCAACCACGAAATCAGGTAATAATCCACAATATCTTTTCATAATTTTTTAAAAGATCTGAAATTATTGCATTCCTGAAAATCCTCGAAATAAAACAAAGTCCATTTTTATCAAAAATTTCCCCAAAATTTTTAGTTAATAATTCAATACTCAGAATTTAATATCCACTCCTCTAATTTGATTTCTTATCAATGCACAATTATAAAATGTAATCTCGTCCCACAAAGTTTGAATTTAAACATTTATCCATCCAAATTTTATTTCTCGATTTTCTCTTCCTCAAAATACTCAACAATGCGATACTTAAGGATTCTCTAATTGCAACATCCAATATAAAATTCTAAAATTCATAACTTGCAATCAAATAAATATATTGATAATCTCCCAAAATTTCCAAATTTTTATAACCAATTTAATCATGTCATAATCTTCCTGGAATTAATAAATCATAAATTTTGCCATGTTAATTTCTTAACCCTCTATTTAAATCAATGTTTATCCTCGAATTTTAATTATCTTGTCTCTCTGGTCAAGTCATAACTCCTTCATGAATCTTTGTCATGGTTAAACCCCAATAATTCTGGTCTAAAAAAATCTTTCCTATAATCATACAACATGCAACCTAAGGGAAATATGTACGGCCATGGTGTCCTTTGTCATGGTATTGCAGTCTCTGTATCAGGGTGTACTATTAACTACATTCTAACAAGAAAATTATGCATACAACTATTGTACTAAGGAATCAATCAATCAATCAAATATAGAGGGATAGAAGGAAGGAAAGAACAGAACATAGCCTTCTAACACAACCATAGGTTTAATAATGCATCCAAAGTTTGATACCCTTATCCTTTTAGGAACCACTATTTCTACTACAAGCACATCCACTGCTAGCTCTCTTACCTACTACAATTGTTCATACTAGTTGTTCTTATCACCCAAGTGCACGCCAAGTGCAACACAGCACACTAAGTATTGCTCCTTCTAATACAACTCTAAATGGACACCCAAGTCTGTTTGCAGTGCCATCTCAAGCATGCACAGCCAACAGATCCTTATATATGCATTTCATTCACTCATATACTAGTATATATTTCTTATCCACCATAAAATTTTATCCTCAAAATAAAATTATCAAAATTTACTTCTCGAATGATTTAAAATAAAATGCATATACTTTCCTCAAAAGTCAAATATTCAACATTGAAATAAAATTTTAATCACTTCCAAAAATCTTCATAGCTTTGACTATATTTATTGAATTGAATTTTAATCCTCAAAAACTTTAATAACATAAAATCTTAACTCCTCAAAAACTTTAAAAATTGAAATTCATTTCCACTCTTCAAATTATAAATTTAAATCCACAAGTATACATATAATACTCACAGTCTCTAATACTCAAGGTGCACACAATATACCAATGGTCTACAATTCTCAACTGTGTTCTTAAATTTGTACTGCCCGGATTACTTGCAATATTACTTCCAATAATTAAAGTTATTATCACACATATTTTCTCCAATGACTTTCTATCTATATTAACTGGTACACCATTCTAATTATCATCACACGAAGTTCTTACTGTCATTAGCACCTTGCTCAACAAATCTTTGATATAGAATCACTAGCACTATTGGTATGGTAACACTAGCTTTATCATTAGATTATCTCATCAAACTTATTAGAACTCACAATTATTCGCACCTTTTATAATACACCTGTTTCTCTTTACTCTCATGGGCAAGTATATGGCTCATCATCTCGATTGATGTATATGTATTTTTCTTTTAATCTTTTACAGACTGTTATACTAATCTGTGATACACTTCATACCTTTCATGATTAATCTTGATATTCCTCTACCCATGGCACACTCATTAATACCCTTTATGTATATACATTTCTTTACCCTTGACACACCCAAGTAATCAATCATCAAATCGAACATCATGCTCCATTAATCTTTAATACAATTCTTTGATACTTAATTGTTTACATAGATCATCCAATTACATAATTTAATGACTATCCAAGACTGGCATGCTGATTCTGATACTTACTCTTGGAACCATTACTGATACTCTTTTCTCCTTCTATCTATATTACCAATATTAATATTAATGATACCTTATCATAGAACCATTGCTACAAGGTACTATGCTACGGGTTAACTCTAGATTGATTTCTACTGCTAACATGTCCAACTAAGAGACACTTATAAACTCATAAGTCACATTCAGTCAAACTAATACAAGACACAACCAAAATTTCAAGTCACTAATTATCATACTAACAAGGAATCTATGGAAAGAAGTTCAAAAAGAAACTGGATAAGGACTGAAGGTATTTCTACTGCTAGTAAAGAAAAGAAGTGATGGAACAAAGTCCTGGAATAACAGAAATAGATAAGTCTTGAGATGATACTTTAAGAACCAATTTAAGATACAACCTGATAATCATACACGTCTGTCTGAAATTATGACACTCAGAATCCTTGCCACGCCAGTAAGCATAGATGCGATAAACGACAGGTTCCTTAACTAAGGTATGCAACTCGATAATTATGTCATCTAGAATCTTCGCCACGCCAACCGGTATGGCTGCGAGAGACTCTAAGTTTCATAACTAAAGTATGTACATCCAAGTCAGGTTCCTACGTTCTCGTCACGACAGCTAATGTGGCTGCGATAAACTCTAGGTTCCATAACTAAAGTAGATGTTTTACCTTTCTCACTGTCCTCATCAACATATGTCATCAGATGATACCGTAAGGTTTAGTCTGTAAAATTCATCTCGATATAAAATCAACTCAAGAACGATACCAAGAATTTAAATTTAACAACTGGTCAACAAGAATCAACTAAACAATGATACCAAGATTTTTAATTTAATAACTGATCAACAAGGATCAAGTTCAATAACAACAAGCGAGAGCGGACGGAAATAAGGAAAAGTTTTAAATTGGAAATTATAATAAGATTCTCAATGGGTCATCCCAGGAAATCTCTCAATTAAATTGTGATTGAATATCCTCTCTCGTCCTAGTATACTATATCCTATATCCTATCGCAGGCACATAGTAGTGTAACAAAGATGCCACACTACCACGATATCGCATAACTCGCGAAGTCTGACCTGCATGGGCCACCACTAAAAATGTGTCACGACCCGCACCCGAAATTGGGGCACGAGTACACGAGTACGTCCAGCCTACGCCGCAGCATCGGCGGTAGAACGCTGTCAAGGTCTTGATACTATCTAGCCAATCTCACACAAGCATCCAATCTCCATAAGGAGGCACGGATGACACAAATAAAATGAACACATACTCAATCACAGGATTACAGCACGATAAGATAGCGAACAAAAATTAAATACAACACAAGTCTAAAGTAATAATCAAACTCAATAATATCCAAGTCATCATAAATGCCGGAGACAAATCCGGTACCAAAAAGTCTGCTAAAAGAACTAACTAGAAGATTAATGATTCCGGCTAGACCTTCCAGAATCATAACTAAACTACCAAGTCTGCAGCTACTCACCATATGGTCCATAAAGTGTCGGACACCGGTCCTCTAAGGCATAGTCTGAAAAAATATTTCCAGTCAGGAAGGAGCAAAGTACAAATCTCAAATAACAGTTCCATTTAATTGATAAGTACTATAAAGCAATAAACAGATAATGCTAGATACTGAGAGAAGACAGTGAAATAATATAATGACAAATTAGAGAGACATGCAATGTAAAGAGACAGGCAATAGACAATATGATACAGTCAGTGCAAGTATGAAAATGAAAAGAACAATGGTACAGTATCATATACGGTGATGTAGTATATGATTTAAAATAGGGAACTGTAATCTATTCTAAGTGTTTAAAATAGTAGTTTCAAAATATGATCGGCTTGGGAACATGTACGATAGCTATAGGGCCTGGCTAATCATGGGTGAAGAGCATGATTAACACTTACATTGTTCTATACTGTATAAAGGGTATGATCATATTTCTTACTAACTACTTCCCCGCCCCCAACTAGTATTGTGGATCCAACCATGACACGTCACGATACACGAGCAAGTCCAATCTATCATGTACGATGTCTAATATACATGTCGTGTACAATATCAATACGATAATCAATGTAACATCTCATGACTGCAGATCCAAGCTATACTAGTCCGTGTAGCACAGTGTCAAGGATTCAGATGTAATATTTCATGATTATTGAACTTATAGAAATTATCAAGGAATTAGAAATTATCAGAGAATGTACTTGCCTTGGGTCCTTAGCTGGTAATTATTGATGTCCTGTTCCAGAGTATCCCCTGGGTAAACCAACAGTCCTATGAACATATCATAAAGCAAAACCATATTTGCATCAGATGCTACGCTAACACACAGTCTATAAACACTGAATTCGGGACTACTCTAGGTATGATACTGGCCACCTAGGATCATCTAGTAAATTCACCAATTAATCATATTACATACATATACTAAGAATGTTTGTATACGTATATACCAATTAATATATATAGCAAATATATAATAAGTGTATACCAAATATATATATATATATATATATATATACAAATTAAATACATACTTATACATACCTGTATACCAATCATGTTAAATATATATACGTATACATTAATATTAAGCATTAATTTAAATACCTAGTTGCATACATATAAATACATAAGTACCAATACAATAATTTAATTTACACTAATAATGTAGTGTACCTTTTATAAAATACAATTTTATGGAATTACCAGTATATATATATGCATACTAATTTTCTTTAAATATACACTAATTAAACATTAAACATTTCATATATCATATTTATGTATATATATACATTAATACATACATATACTAATATATATATATACATACTATGCTTATACATGTTTAACATTTAATTAAAAATAAATACTACACATGTACATATATTAAATTATACATTACTAAAGTATTTATATACTATACATACTCATGTATTAACATTAATTAAATAACTATTTTACATATACATATCTTTATATATATACTCATACGTATATATGTATGTATATATACATATATATATATATATATATATATATATATATATATATATATATATATATATATATATATATAAAGAAGGAAGAGGGAGAAGAAGAAAGAACTCACTTTGATGGGGTCGGCCGGCCGCCTGACCGGGGAGGATGGCCGGACTTGAGATGGATTGATAGATGGGGAAGCCGAGACTTGCCGGAGTGCCGGCCGGGGTTGACAGCAGAAGGAGAGGTGGAGGAGGCTTGGAGTCGCGCCAGACTGTGCTCAGGGGGAGACTCATGAGGGCCGCCGCCGGAGTCGGTGCGGGCCGCCGGAGTTGAGCAGCGGCCGCCGGGGAACTACTACGGGCGGAGGGGAAGCAGATGTCGGTGGTGGTGGTGATGTTGGCAGCGAGAGGGGGAGAGCACAGCAGGGAGAAGGAGTCGCCGGAGTACAGGGGCCGCCGGGGATGGGCTTGGCCGGGTGCAGCGAGAGTTCACGGTGAGAAATGGTGGTCGGCTGCAGGGTGCAGTGGGACTCGACCGGCCGGAGGATCGGGCTCGGCTCGTGAAGCCGCGGAGAAGAGTAGAGGGAGTAGAAGGAGGCTCGCTGACCGGACAGCAGGGTGGGGCTGCGGGGAACTAGGCCGCCGGAGTACGGCAGGAGGTAGCCGTCGGTGAACAGTATGTGGGGGGGGGAAGTGAACAGTGTTCCCCCCCTTCTTTCTCTTTTAAATTTTAAAAAATAATGAAGAGAGGAATAAGAAGAAGAAAAAGAAGGAGAAGAAAAGAAGAAGAAGGGAAGAAGAAGAAGAATTTGTTCATACGTTGGAGAGAAAATGTGGGGGCTTGTGAGTAGGTGGGGAAACCTAGGTTTTTGGGGATTAGGGTTTGATGGGACTTTAAATAGGAAGAGGGTGTTGTGAAATCAAGGGTGGTGATTGACCCCCCTTTAAATGAGGGGTCCAGATTTGACATAGGGATTTTCATGTGGGAATGAGGGTGAGAGGCTAATTAAATATTATTAGGCTCCCTCATTGTTTTAAACAAATGAGGTGTTGACAAAATACAAATTTGTAAATTAGCCCCCTTAAATTTGGGTATTTGTACAGACGCATGAAATGATGAAAATTTGGCGGGCGATTCGGTGTCCGGTGTTTTGTAGGGTCAGGGGGCGCTGCATGTTTGGTACGGGCTCAATTAGCAGTGCACTGGAATTAAATTAGGATTTTCAGAATCGGTTAAAATAGTATCCTTAATTTAATTAGAAATAAATGCAAGTTGTGTTCTAAAATTAATTAGGAGTACATGGGGCCAAAATCAGAATATTACACTAATTTGGGCCGCACAAAAAATAGGTCAAGATTGCCTCCAATTTCAATTGGAACGCACAACAATACAAAATAGGGATTTATTAATTAACGTCCGTGACGTTTTTTGTGCGGCTAGAAATAATGTACAGAGAGCATAATTATGAGTTGCAAAAATAGCAGAATGGAAGGCGGGCATGTCTAGGGCAAGATTGTGAAATTTGTTGGAAGACAAAAGTCAGGGTAGCGCTCCAAATATCGAAGCAAAGACAATGCACAATAATTTATTAAAATACGGTAATTAATTACTACCTCCAAGAATTTAATTATAAATAAAACAATTAAATACAGAATTCCATAATGTGGACAGGTGTTCATCTACTGGGCTTCTAGGTCAAGTATACTAGCTCAAATAAATGAACACTGTATATAATACTATATTTAATTACACATCACATACTTATTTAAATTAAATATACTGTCATGCAATTACTAAATTATAACTACCAATAATATTAAATATTATAAAAAGTCAAAAATACCCCTGTTTTCGGAACGTGGTAGTGACACGTATAAATAGTGTTTTCACAACTTCAGAGTAAAGATGACCGCTGCTAACTCCAAATCGTGGGTAGGGTAGTTCTTCTCATGAGGACGTAATTGCCTGGAAGCATAGGCAATCACCCTCCCATTCTGCTATAACACACAATCCAGTCCCTTCCCCAATGCATCACTATAGAGAGTGAATCCTCCAGAACCTGATGGCAACGTCAACACTGGAGCTGTCGTCAACCTCCTCTTCAGATCATCAAAGGCGATCTGGCACTCCTCTGACCAAACAAACTCTACGTCCTTCCGAGTCAGCCTGGACAACGGCTCTGTAATCCGGGAAAAATCTTGAACAAATCTCCTGTAGTAACCTGTCAGTCCCAGGAAACTCCTGACCTCGGCTACTGAACTCGGAGCACTCCATGCCTCAACTGCCATGATCTTTCTTGGATCCACCGAGATCCCCTCTCCAGTCACCACATGACCAAGAAATTTAACCTTGTCAAGGAAGAACTCGCACTTCGAGAGCTTTCCATAAAGTTTCTCCTTCCTGAGAGTCTCCAGCACTACCCTCAGATGCTCCTCATGCTCCTCTGGGGTCTTCGAATACACCAAGATATCATCTATAAACACCACCACAAACCTGTCCAGATACTGATGGAACACCTTGTTCATCAGATTCATGAACACTGCCGGGGCATTAGTAAACCCAAACGGCATCACCATGAACTCATACTGTCCATACCTGGTATGAAAAGCTGTTTTCGGAATATCCTCCTTCCTGACCTTCACCTGGTGGTAGCCTGTCCTCAGATCAATCCTGGAAAAGACCCTCGCTCCGCACAACTGGTCAAAAAGATCATCAATACGCGGCAGCGGATACTTGTTCTTGATTGTGAGGTTGTTCAGAGCCCTATAGTCGATACACATCCGTATCGACCCATCCTTCTTCGGCACAAAAAGTACCGGAGCACCCCACGGGGAAGAACTAGATATGATAAATCCCTTGTCCTGAAGCTCATCCACCTGCTTCTTCAACTCTATCAGCTCACTGTTGCTGACTCTATAGACGTGCTGGGATATCGTCTCCGCGCCTGGCACCAAGTCTATAGAGAACTCCACATCTCTGTCCGGAGGTAACCCTGGCAACTCCTCCGAAAAGAAATCCATGTACTCCTCTATCAGTGGATGTAGCAACCTCGGCTCTACCACCAGGGCTCCGCAGAAGACTCCCTCACTCTGCTCCGTTGCTCCTCTAGCAAACTAAAACTCTGGCTCACCCGACGGACTAAACAATACTCTGCCTCCACGATAATCTATACTAGCACAATGCATACTCAACCAATCCATCCGAGTACAATATTGTAGCTCGAAAGTGGCATTACGAGTAGGCACACACTCAACTCCCGGCCTCCCAAGGTAACTCTCCAGTCTCTGCAGATATTACTGACTAGGATGATGCCACCCCCGGTCGTGATCTTGCAGAGTCTAGCTAAAGGTTCAGCAACAAGATGGTATCTAACAGTAAAAGATACAGACACAAAGCTATAGGAAGCACCAGAATCAAATAAAGCAAGTGCTGGAATGGAATTAAGAAGAACAGAACCTGAGATCACATCACCAACAGGCTCAGCCTCGTCCACGGTCAGGGCAAAAGCTCGCCCTTGCTGTCCTCCTCGGTGCTGCTGGTGGTGCTGAGCAAACCTCTACTGCTGAGTCTGCAAAGGCTGTCCTCTCTGCTATACTGTAGGTGCTCTGGCTGGTGCCTTCTAAGCGGCTCCTCCTCCCTGAGCTGTACGAACAAGTGCTAAAGGATAATCCTTCAGCTGGTGATCTACTGCGCCACACAACAAGCATCTGCCCAGCCTCTTTCTACAAATGTCCCATCCGTGCCCTAGCTTCCTACAGAAAGGGAAAATAATGGGCTACCTCTGGCCCTGCTGCTATCCCTGCCTCTGCTACTGGGGCGCCTGCCGGAAGGGCGCACGACCCTGACCCTGGTGCTGTTGGGTCTGCTGGAAAGGCCTCTTGGCTGGGCCTACACTGCTGCCTGCTCCGAAAGCATCTCTGCTACTCTTGGTCTTTAGCTCCAAGTCATCCTCAGCTCTCTGGGCATCGCTGACAATCTGCTCCAAGGTCGCCTCGCGGTCACTCCTAGTCAAGGACTTGACCGCCATGACCAAACCCTTGCGGAACTTTCGTGCCTTCCGCTGCCTCAGTCAACCCCTCAACAAATCTGCCCAGACGGCAGAACTTTGCTGCATACTCGTCTACTAGCATGGTCCCCTGGACGAGCGCCTCAAACTGGCTCTCCAATGCACTGAGAGCCACATCCAGGAAGAACTTTTCCTTGAAAAGCTTCTTGAAAGCCTTCCAAGTCAGTCCCGGTACTGCTATCCGCGTATCCGTGCGGTACCAAGTAAGGGCAAGGTCGAACATCTGGCTGCCCGCTGCCTCGATCTGCATGCTGGCTGGGATCATCGCCAGCCTGAAGATGCCCTTGATGTGCTCGATCCAGTTGTCCGTGTACAGGATCCCCTCTGTACCCCGGAACTCCTTAGGCCACATCCTCTGAAAGTCGATAATAGTGTCCGGCCTAGGATGCTGAGCCTGCTCTGCCTGTGGCTAGATCTGAACCACTCTGTCGACCGCTGTCATAGCCACCTGATGAGCATTCTTAATGCCTATCCTCATAACATCCACCTGGCGGTGCTGCACGTCCATCATCTCTCGGAAGAACGCGAACAACTACGTGGCATCAACTGGTGCAGGCGGTGGTGGAGGAGGTACCACCGAAACAACTGGGGTGACTCTCGGATCGATGGGAGTGAGAGGATCTCCGAGATAAACAGATGCTCCCTCAACCGCAGGAGTGGTGAGTGGAGCAGTAGCGGCTGCCAGAAGTCGAGCAGGACAAGAGGTGGTAGACCTCTCGGTGGCAGCTGCTGGAACGGTGCGCTGAGACCGTATCTTCGGAGGCATCCTGAACATAGATCAAAAAAAGTCAATACAGTGCAAGAAACGATATCATCAAAGAAGGACAGTAATATTGCAAAAGAAAACAATTTCAGGAAAATTAAAGATAGCAAGAGAAATCAGGAAGGGTCCTAGTTGTGATTGAGCACACTCTCTCTCAGCCTAAATCCTATATCCTATTGCAGGTAAACATAAATACTAGACCTGTATGGGCCGCCACCAAAAATGTGTCACAACCCACACCCGAAAAATAGGGCATAAGTCGTGGGTACGTCCAGCCTACGTCGAAGAATCGACGGTAGAACGCTGTAAGGTCCGTTCTAGGTCAACCATCTATCTATATAACTCACAAAAATCTGTCAATAACCTCTCCAAAAGGAGGGCAACCACGCAATATATATATGAATAATCCTCTCCAAAAGGAGGGCAACCACGGAATATATATAAACTCTCAATCATAATAACTAGGGGAAGAATAAAAGCACGATATGATATGAACAAAGAAACAGAACCAAAGAGAGCAAGACAATATCCAAAATACAGTCCAAGGCCATAATAGTCTATAATATCTCACAGCATCAAAAGAATAAGTACAATCATCCAAAATATAATCAGCTGGGAATAACCCAGGAAACCCACCTAGCTAACTAGGGCGCTAACGGCGTCTCCTCGGCGCACTCCTCCTCGATCTCGGGGTCACAATCCTCGTCAACACCCGGCCCGTAGAACGTCGGGCAATAATTCTCAGGATCCTCTGGAAAAAATATGCCCAGTCAGGACTGGAGCGAAGTACATAACTCTGAAAGAAACTCTAAATACATGATAAGGTGTATATGACGAGCAATAAAAAAGTATACAAGATGCACAGAAAATAAATACATGCTGGAGCAGAATAAGTAGCTGCAAGTAAACTGGAGAATAATACAAGTAGAGAAGTAACTGCATATGAGAAAATATAAATACTAGCTAAGTGCCTTGAGCACAAGTTTGTTATGTGATCGGCTTAGGTTGCACATAAAAAATACTATGATAACTCCATTATGTATGAGTTGCATAACCGACATACACATGAATACTGTTTGACTTTGATCACATAACAAACTCCTACTCTCCTCCCCCACTAATACTCTTGGATCCAACCACAACATGCTACGTACATGATAATAGCTCGCGCACACGAAGGCGAGAGCACAAGAAGCACATGATAGCACATGAGAATCAATACCCGAAGTACATGATGAAATACACGTGATAGAGTACCCGCTGAACACGGTAAGGGGGATAGCATCTCATGACGGGATCCACTAGTTCCATCTCGTGTAACAATGTGTCAGAATCAAGTATTACAGTTCTAGAACAGGTGATATAAACGCTATCATGAAATAAAAACTATCAGGGGTAGGTACTCGCCTGATGTCCCGAGCAACTGATGAGGATCGAGATCTAGACCGGTGTCGCAAGAACCTAATACAAAAAATAGAATAAAACAGGGTTCTATGGATTTAAACTGATATAAAATAATTAAAAATAGGCTTCTAGGGCTATTCTAGGTCGAATGGGTCAAACCGATGAAATTTGGGTCAAAAAGTCAACCAGGGGTCCAAAAAGTCAACTCTAGGTCAAAACTAGGTCAAACGTTGACTTTTACGGTCAACGGGAACAATTATGGTCAAAGCTAGGTCAAACTAGGGTGCCCCTAAAATTCTAGGTCAAAACTAGCTCATTAAGCTAGTAAACTCTCAAACTCGCCTCCTCGAGATACCGGGATACCCTCGGTATCGGATACCTCGATTTAGGTCACGCACCCCGCCTAAACCCGCTAAAACTTATGCTAGCACTCACAAATATATATACCAATACATATAAAAATTACTCCAATACTATTCCTAGGCTATTGCTCAAATACCCCGCTCGAAACTCAATACCTTGGATATCTCAAGGTATTGAGATACCTCGGTATCCCAAGGTATTGAGGTATCGCTCTAATACCCCACTAACACTCTCCTAGTTAGCTATTTAAGTATGTAAACATATACCTAGTTACTAATCTAGGCTAGAAAATATATATCTAACATATATATGTACATACCTACGTATCTATATACGTATATATCCACAACCACAATTATATACATACCTTACCTAAACTCATATATATATATATATATATATATATATATATATATATATATATATATATATATATATATATATATATCTAACTATCTATCTAGCTATAGGTATATTTATCTATGCATATAGATATAGATATCTAACTATATCTAACTATCTATCTATCCATCTATCTATTACCTATCTATCTACTACGTATCTATCTAACTACCTATCTACGTATGTCATGACCCGCACCCGGTATATGGGCACGAGAGCGTGGGTACGTCCAGCCTACGCCGCAGCATCGGCGGTAGAACGTTGTCTAGGTCATGTAACTATCTAATCAATCTCACATGAATATCCAACTCCATAAGGAGACGCAGATATCACAAAATAATATGGAAATATACTCAATCACATAAGCTAAAGCACGATGAGATATCGAAGCAAGCAATACAAGACAAGTCTAAACACAATAAATAGTCTAACCTGCAATCAATATAACATCCAAGTCTCCAAGTATGTCAAAAAAGTCCTCTATGTCACAGTCTGGAAAAAAATATCCAGTCAGGATTGGAACGAAATACACCTCTAACAGCAGTTCCACTTATATTGACAAAAACTATAACACAGTGTAAAGAAATACAAGACAGATAGGAATACTGGCAATAAGAAATACTGACGAGCATGGATATACTGGAAATAGAAATACTGGAATAACTGAAATACTGGAGCATGTCATCATCAATGTACATCTAGCAATGAATAGAACTACAAGTACACGCAAGAGCAATGAACTGGTATATAAGTGTGTACAAGAACAATAACTAGAACATGTAGAGATGCTAGATCAATATACTAGAGATGCATGTCAATGATCCTCTAACCAAGTGTGTGAAACATTAGTATATCATGTGATCGGCTTGGGACTGATCAGGCTTGTTACATATGATTAGCTATGATTCATGTAGGGTCAGGCTAACCATCCGGATAGCTATGATGCGAGCAATAGTCAGGCTAATCACATGTAACAGGCTATGAGGCATGTAATAGTCAGGCTGCACCGACGTGAGGTGTGGGTGAGCTATGATGCATGTAAGGTTGGGTATGATCACATAAGCTACTAACATTTCCCTATTTTCCCCAGCTAGCACGATGGATCCCAATCACGACTCCTCGTGACAGGTCTCGATGATGCCAACTCATGTAAAGAACAGTGTCAGAGTCATGTACGCTATACAACAAGAATTATAGAGATAATCAATATAATGAAAACTGTCAGAGAATGTACTCGCCTGGGGTCCTGCTGCTGGTATGAATCAAAGTCCAAGTCACAGTCCAAATAACCTATGTATTATAATTTACCATGTCAAAAGATAATTTATTTTAATTTATTTAATTCTGGAATAATTACTCTAAAATCCTATTTTAATCTTATTATTCTGATTTTTAGGTTAGTTCCTAAATTTTGTCCAAAGGAACTGAATTTTATCAGCTCGAGACTCATGGCACGCAAATCGAGGCGATCTGTTGATCAAAAAGTCAACCGACACAAACTCGACTTTCATGCATGAATTTCTGTAGATTTCAGTATCAAAAATATACTGGAATTTACGGCTCATCTAAATTCAAATTCGTTTGGAAATTATGGCACATACAAGTTTCGTATCGTGCACCGATGGTTAAATTATATCCTAGAAGTTCTACAGAATTAACAGTATGAAATTACATCGAATTAAATTCTGGGAAAAATATATGTCAATTATCTTGACATTAGATTTCTGAAACTTTAAACGGTTCATGATTCTGATTCCTGGTTCTCCCGAAATCACGAAAACATCGAAACACGTCTATTTTCGGACATGCTGTGTTCTACGAATTTTTTAGAATTTAATAATCATAATTTCGTAAAACAAATTATATAATCAGAAATCTATCCTCAATATCTTTCTAACACAAAAAACTAGGCCTCATTTGGAGTCCAGAGCTATGCGCAATGACTTCTGGAAGATGAAGGAACCCTAGATGGCAATTCTCCAAAAATCGGCTGAAGAAAAACCCTAGAAATAAACTTAAACTAATATATATATAGAGGAGAGAGAAAACAGTCGCGGCTCAGATCTTGACACGTGGCAGCCGTCCAACGCTGCCCGCCCCGCAGTTACTGACAGGCGGGCCCGGCACTGTTTGCTGCGGGAGGCTGACAGGTGGGCCCCCCTGTTTGCTGACTGGGCAGAAATAATTACTTTTTGGGTTTTCTTTTTCAGAAAATAGTTTTTAATTCAGTTTTTTATAATTAACTCAAAATAAATGCTAAAAATAATCAGAAAATTTCCAAAAAATTCTAAAAAATATATTTGATTATTTAGAACCTAAAATAAAAGTTTGGGATATTTTTAAATATATTTGTCCCTAAAATAAATTCTTGAAATTCCTAGAAAATTAGGATTACTAGTTTTTAATTAACTAAAAATTATGAAAAAATCCCAATAGCCCCAAATTGACCTAATAACAACATTTAAGCATGAATTTCAGGATACGGAGGTTATAAGTCTACCCACCTTAAAAAATTTCGTCCTCGAAATTTAAAATCCTCAAATTTTTTTTTTTTTGACCATCTAAATTAAATTCATCAAATCATACAATCATGAACTAATCCATATTGTTTTTTCATAACTTTTCAAAATTCTAGAAGTATCATATTCCCGCAAACCTTTAAAATTAAAAAATCAAATTTTATTCTTATCAAAATCTCCTCAAAAATTTATGCTAATCACTAAATACAAAACTGAATATTCAATCCTCTAATTTTAAATCCACTTAATGTATATTTATAAAATTTAAAAATCTCGTCCAAAAAGTTTGTACTCAAATACTAACCCATTAATCATCTTACTTCTCAAATTTTGAGTAATCACTAAATACAAAATTTTCTATCCAATCCTTTAATTGAAATCCAGTCAATGTATATTTATAAAATTTTAAAAAATCTTATCCGAAAAGTTTGAATCTCAAACACTAATCCATTAATAATTTTACTCATCTATTTTAAGTCCATTCGATGCGTATTTATAAAATCTAAATCCTTATCCCAAAAATTTAAATTCAAACACTAATCCATTAGTAATCTTAATCCTCGATTTCTTTTTCCACACAAAATCAAATAATACCATAGTTATGAAATCTTCAAGTATCATATACACTCAAATATAAATTTATATCTTGCAGTCAATAGATATAATGATAATCTCCTTAATTTACTCGAATTTTAATGACAAATTCAATTATATCTTAATCTTCATAAAAATCAATAATTTAACGAAATCGTCAATTCCAACATATTAATTCTCACTCTTTATTTAAATTAATGTTTATCCTCGATATTTAAAGCACCTTGTCTCTCTTTGTCAAGTCATATCCTCTTCATAAATCTTTACTACGGTCACACAACATACAATCTAGAGAAAACATACATGGTTATGGTCTCCTTTGTCATGGTATTGCAGTCTCTGCTAGGGTGTACTACTAACTATATTCTAACAAGAAAATTATTGATATAAGCTACGGTACTAAGGAATCAATCAACCAACAAACAGAAAAGGGACAGAAGGAAGGAGCAGAACATAGTCTTCTAACCCATTTTTTGGATATCTACAACCTCTATCATACACTTAACTCTGGCACATTTATTCACAAATTCCTGTCCCTATACATTGTTACCCATATCAACTAATCACTAGTCCACAAGATATCCATGGATACATCCACATTACACACACTTGTCTATTATTACCAAAATTTGACTCCAAGGACCTTTAACATAACCATAGGTTTAATGATGCATCCAAAGTTTGATACCTCTATCCCTTTAGATACCACTGTTTCTACTACAAGCATACTCACTGCTAGCTTCTTACCTACTACAATTGTTTATACAAGTTGTTCTTATCACTCAACTGCACACCAAGTGCAACACACCATACTAAGTATTGCTCCTTCTAATGCAACTCTAGATGGACATCCAAGTTTGTTTGCAGTGCCATCTCAAGCATTCTCAAGCCAATAGATCCTTACACATGCACATCAACCACTCATATACTGTTATACATTTCTTACCCACCATAAATTTTTTTCCTCAAAATAAAATCATCAAAATTTACTTCTCGAATGATTTAAAATAAAATGCATATACTTTCCTCAAAAGTCAAATAGTCAATATCGAAAAAATAAATTTTAATCGCTTCCAAAATCTTTATAGCTTTGACTATGTTTATTGAATTGAATTTTAATCCTCAAAATTTTAATAACATAAAATCTTAAATCCTCAAAAATTCTTTAAAAATTGAAATTCATTCCCACTCTTCAAATTATAAATTTAAATCCACAAGTATACATATAATACTCACAGTCTCTAATACTCAAGGTGCATACAATACACCAATTGTCTACAATTCTCAACTGTGTTCTGAAATTTGTACTGCCCGGATTACTTGCAATATTACTTCCAATAATAAAAGTTATCATCACACATATTTTTTCCAATAATTTTCTATCTATATTAATTGATACACCAATCTAATTATCATCACACGAAGTACTTACTGTCATTAGCACCTTGCTCAACAAATCATTGATATAGAATCACTAGCACTATTGGTATGGTAACACTAGCTTCATCATTAGATTATCTCATCAAACTTATTACAACTGACGATTACTTGCACTTTCTATAATATCCATGCTTTACTTCAATCTCAAGGGCAGGCATATGATTCCATATCTTGATTTATGTATATGTATCTTCTCTTAAATCTTTTACAGACTGTTATACTAATCTGTGATACACTTCACAACTTTCATTACCAATCCTGATATTTCTCTACTCATGACATCTCATTAATACCCTTTATGCATATACATTTATTTACTCTTGACACACCCAAGTAATCAATCATCAAATTGAACATCATGCTCCATTAATCTTTAACACAATTCCTTGATACTTAATTATTTACATAGATCATCCCATTACATAAATTCATGACTATCCAGGACGGGTATGCCGACTCTGATACTAACTCTTGGAACCATCATTGATACTCTTACTCCTTCTTCTACCTATAGTACCAATATTAACTATAATAACACCTATCATAGAACTATTGCTATAAGGTACTATGCTATAGGTATCTCTAGATTAATGCCTACTGCTCACATGTCCAACTAAGAAACACTTACAAACTCACAAGTCACACTCAGTCAAACTAATACAAGACACAACCAAAATTGCAAGTCACTAATTATCACACTAACAAGGATCCTTAAAGAAATAAGCCTCAAAAGAACTGGGTTAAGGACTGAAGGTATCTTTACTGCTAGTAAAGAAAAGAAGCGATGGAACAAAGTCCTGGAATAACAGAAATAGATAAGTCTTGAGATGATACTTTAAGAACCAATTTAAGATACAACCTGATAATCATACACGTCTGTCTGAAATCATGACACTCAGAATCCTCGCCACGCCAGTAAGCATAGATGCGATAAACGATAGGTTTCGTAACTAAGGTATGCAACTCTATAATCATGTCATCTAGAATCTTCGCCACGCCAACCGGTATGGCTGCGAGAGACTCTAAGTTTCATAACTATAGTATGTACATCCAAGTCAGGTTCCTACGTTCTCATCACCACAGCTAATATGGCTGCGATAAACTCTAGGGTCCATAACCAAAGTAGACGTTTTACCTTTCTCACTGTCCTCATCAACATATGTCATCAGATGATACCGTAAATTTTAGCCCGTAAAATTCATCTCGATATGAAATCAACTCAACAACGATACCAAGAATTAAATTTAACAACAGGTCAATAAGAATCAAACTCAACAATGATACCAAGATTTTAATTTAATAACTGATCAACAAGAATCAAGTTCAATAACAAAAAGCGAGAGCGGATGGAAACAAGGAAAGATTTAAATTGTAAATTATAATAAGATTCTCAAGGGGTCGTCCTAGGAATCTCTCAAGAATTTGTGATTGAGTATCCTCTCTCATCCTAGTATCCTATGTCCTATATTCTATAGCAGGAACGTAGTAGTACAACTAAGACGTCGCACTACTATGACATCGCACAACTTGAGAAGTCTGACCTGTATGGGCCACCACTAAAAATGTGTCACGACCCGCACCCGGTATATGGGCACGAGAGCGTGGGTACGTCCAGCCTACGCCGCAGCATCGGCGGTAGAACGTTGTCTAGGTCATGTAACTATCTAATCAATCTCACATGAATATCCAACTCCATAAGGAGACGCAGATATCACAAAATAATATAGAAATATACTCAATCACATAAGCTAAAGCACGATGAGATATCGAAGCAAGCAATACAAGACAAGTCTAAACACAATAAATAGTCTAACCTGCAATCAATATAACATCCAAGTATCCAAGTATGTCGAAAAAGTCCTCTATGTCACAGTCTGGAAAAAAATATCCAGTCAGGATTGGAACGAAATACACCTCTAACAGCAGTTCCATTTATATTGACAAAAACTATAACACAGTGTAAAGAAATACAAGACAGATAGGAATACTGGCAATAAGAAATACTGACGAGCATGGATATACTGGAAATAGAAATACTGGAATAACTGAAATACTGGAGCATGTCATCATCAATGTATATCTAGCAATGAATAGAACTACAAGTACACGCAAGAGCAATGAACTGGTATATAAGTGTGTACAAGAACAATAACTAGAATATGTGGAGATGCTAGATCAATATACTAGAGATGCATGTCAATGATCCTCTAACCAAGTGTGTAAAACATTAGTATATCATGTGATCGGCTTGGGACTGATCAGGCTTATTACATATGATTAGCTATGATTCATGTAGGGTCAGGCTAACCATCCGGATAGCTATGATGCGAGCAATAGTCAGGCTAATCACATGTAACAGGCTATGAGGCATGTAATAGTCAGGCTGCACCGACGTGAGGTGTGGGTGAGCTATAATGCATGTAAGGTTGGGTATGATCACATAAGCTACTAACATTTCCCCATTTTCCCCAGCTAGCACGATGGATCCCAATCACGACTCCTCGTGACAGGTCTCGATGATGCCAACTCATGTAAAGAACAGTGTCAGAGTCATGTACGCTATACAACAAGAATTATAGAGATAATCAACATAATGAAAACTGTTAGAGAATGTACTCGCCTGGGGTCCTGCTGCTGGTATGAATCAAAGTCCAAGTCACAGTCCAAATAACCTATGTATTACAATTTACCATGTCAAAAGATAATTTATTTTAATTTATTTAATTCTAGAATAATTACTCTAAAATCCTATTTTAATCTTATTATTCTGATTTTTAGGTTAATTCCTAAATTTTATCCAAAGGAACTGAATTTTATCAGCTCGAGACTCATGGCACGCAAATCGAGGCGATCTGTTGACCAAAAAGTCAACCGACATAAACTCGACTTTCATGCATGAATTCCTGTAGATTTTAGCATCAAAAATATACTGGAATTTTCGGCTCATCCAAATTCAAATTCGTTTGGAAATTATGGCACATACAAGTTTCGTATCGTGCACCGATGGTTAAATTATATCCTAGAAGTTCTACAGAATTAACAGTATGAAAGTACATCGAATTAAATTCTGGGAAAAACATATGTCAATTATCTTGACATTAGCTTTCCGAAACTTTAAACGGTTCGTGATTCTGATTCCTGGTTCTCCCGAAATCACGAAAACATCGAAACACGTCTATTTTCGGACATGCTGTGTTCTACGAATTTTTTAGAATTTAATAATCATAATTTCGTAAAACAAATTATATAATCAGAAATCTAACCTCAATATCTTTCTAACACAAAAAACTAGGCCTCATTTGGAGTCCAGAGCTATGCACAATGACTTCTGGAAGATGAAGGAACCCTAGATGGCAATTCTCCAAAAATCGGCTGAAGAAAAACCCTAGAAATAAACTTAAACTAATATATATATAGAGGAGAGAGAAAGCAGTCGCGGCTCAGATCTTGACACGTGGCAGCCATCCAACGCTGCCCGCCCCGCAGTTACTGACAGGCGGGTCCGGCACTGTTTGCTGCGGGAGGCTGACAGGTGGGCCCCCCTGTTTGCTGACTGGGCAGAAATAATTACTTTTTGGGTTTTCTTTTTCAGAAAATAGTTTTTAATTCAGTTTTTTATAATTAACTCAAAATAAATGCTAAAAATAATCAAAAAATTCCCAAAAAATTCTAGAAAATATATTTGATTATTTAGAACCTAAAATAAAAGTTTGGGATATTTTTAAATATATTTGTCCCTAAAATAAATTCTTGAAAGTCCTAGAAAATTAGGATTACTAGTTTTTAATTAACTAAAAATTATGAAAAAATCCCAATAGCCCCAAATTGACCTAATAACAACATTTAAGCATGAATTTCAGGATACGGGGGTTACAACGTATCTATCTAACTATCTATTCATATATTTATCTATCACTATAACTATCTATCTATCTAGATATATCTATTATCTATCTATAAATCTAGCTATCTATCTATCTATCTATTTCTCTCTCACACTCACTCGCTTCTAGCCGCTACTGCGAATGCTACTGCTGCTCTTGCTTTTACTGCTGCTGCTGCTCTTACTTGTACTGCTGCTGCTCTTGCTTGTACTGCTGCTGCTGCTGCATTTAATGCTGCTGTGCAGTTGCTGTGCACAGCACAACAGCTGCTGTGCAGTTGCTGTGCACAGCACAACAGCTGCTGCACCTGCTGCCTCCCCTCCGCTGCTTGCTGCACGCTGGCCTCACACACACACGAACACGCACACACACAATCACAATCACACAGACACACACACATATATATATATATACAACTATATATATATATATACACACACTTATATATATAATCTAACACACACACACTAACATATATATTTATACACACATATACAAACTTACATAAACACTTATGAACACACACACACACACTTATGTATGTAAACACATATCTATATATATATATATAATACATTTAATCTCAAATATATATATACACATACACATTGATATATATATATATATATATATATATATATATATATATATATATATATATACACACATATACACACACACACGCACACTTACATATATATTTATATACACAAACACCTAGACATATACATACACAAGCACATATATATAAATATACACATATATATAGACATACAAACACATAAACATATATATATAAATATATATACATATATATATAAACTTATATTCATATATAAACACTCATAAACACCAAACACAACAACGCACACAACGCCCACCAACGCGCGCCCAACGACCCCTACGCACAATAACACCTATAAATATATAAAATATAATCCGAGAATTCTAGCACATACTCCCCGATGCTAACCCAACACGCGCACAAGCCCGAAACTAGGAAACCAAGTCGAAATGGCCGTTCGGTCATTTCGACGAACACGTGGTGTGCGGTTCGGAAAACCTCCTGAAACGCACACCAAACCAACTCAGAATTGGCCCAAAATTTACCCACAGGTTCTAAACGATGTCTAGATCCCAAAAAAAATGCTACCCCGTCGATTCTAGGCCCGTGGTGAAAATGCGCACACACTTAGAACCGGCGACGACGAAAACCCCAAATTCGCTCGAAACGCCCGTTTCTCCGCGACACGACTTTACGTGTCCGAACGGAGACACGCACTCACCCTCAAGACACCCGACAACGTCTACCTAGGTCCGTCTAACCTAGGGCATCACCCAAAATTGGACCAATTTCGGATTCCACCCGAAATTGACACAAAACCTAGTGTCAAAGTCTCCAAACTCAACCAAACTAGTTCCAACTTCCTCCCACGGGTAGGCTTAGGGTCTAGGAAGGTTCTAAACCACTAATTATACTACATAAGAGTAAGTAGCAAGAGAAAAGTTAGAGTTTACCTCTTGGGAGTTGGAATCCCAAGGCCAAAATCTCCAATCCACTTGAAATTACCTCTCTCAAGCTCCAAGCCTCCAAATCTAGCCTCCACACCAAGTCTAGGCTCTACCCACCTAGGTTAGAGAAAAATCATAAGGTTAGGGTTCACATAAAGAAGAAGGAATGGAAGAAGGAAGGAAAAAAAATGGAGAGAACTTACTTGGAAGAAGGAAAGAAGAAGAAAGAAGAAGTGGAGAAGAAGAAGAAGTGAAGAAGAAGAAGGAAATGGGGGGGGGGGGAATGGCTGCTGTGTGCACGGGTAGGGGCTGTGGGAACCGGCCAAACACATTAAAAGGGTTTCCCTAAGTCTCCAAATATCCAAAATGCCATCCTCTCACTTGGGTTTGGGTTTCGGGTTCCAAAAGTACTCAAACTAACTCCAAATTTCTCCAACTAACCCACTAAAAATATAATAATTATTTCTAAACCCAAAAATATGTCTCACAAGGGTGTGGGTTGGGTCGGACATGAGTCCCCTAGGGTCTGACATGGGTCCAGACTAGCCAAAACCCTAAAACAATCAAATAAAAATAATACAATCACTAATTAAATATAATTATAATTAATTATATACAATACACAATTTACCAAATAAAAAAAACCCTATTTTCTAGAATCGGGTAGTGACAAATATATGGTCACCGACAGAAAACTATAACATCCTACGATGTTGATCTGCCCAATGACGATGGCGATCTTGCACAATCTCGAAGACGCTCTCTAATATGCTTAACTACTTCAATGGTCTGTGTGATCATCTCAGGCCCCAACATCTTATGTTCACCAATCTTATCCCATGCTAAAGGTGACCTGCACTTCCTTCCGTATAATGTCTCAAATGGAGCAATTTGTATGCTGGCATGATAACTGTTGTTATACGATAATTCTACTAAGTGAAGGTGATCTTCCCAAGACCCACCAAGGTCTAAAGTACAAGCCTGCAGCATATCTTCCAATATTTGTATTGTCCTCTCTGACTGGCTGTCTGTCTGAGGATGGTACGCGGTATTGAATCTCAACTTAGTACCGAAGTGCTCGTGCAAACTTCTCCAAAAATGAGACGTAAAAAGGGTATCTCGGTCTGACACTATACTTGCTAGAACTCCGTGCTGCCTTACTATATGTCGTATATACATCTCTGCTAATTGCTCTTTGGACTGCTCTACTCGGAGAGGAAGAAAATGTGTCACCTTCGTAGTCGATCTAATATTATCCAAACTGCATCACGTCCAGTTGGGGATCTAGGTAAGTCGGTCAGAAAGTACATCGTAATATATTCCTACTTCTACTCTGGAATAAGCAGGGGTTGCAATAATCCTGCTGGTCTCTGCTGCTCTGCTTTCACCTACTGACATATGAGACATCGTGAAACAAACCGAGCTATCTCTCTTTTTATTCCGTTCCACCAGAAATATTTCTTGATATCTTGGTACATCTTCGTACCTCTTAGATAAATAGAGTATTGAGAACTGTGTGCCTCAGTCATTAGTTTTTGTCTGATATCTCCACTTGGCACACAAAGACGGTTTCTAAATCTAAGTGTTCCATCCTCGTGAATCCTTAATTCCTTCCTAAGGCCTGACTCACATCCTATCCTAAGCTTCTAAATATGAGAATCTTCTGCTTGAGCCTCATTGATCCTCTTCACCAAGGTTGACTGAATCTGAAGACTGGCTAGTATTACTGCTCCTTGAGGTAATACTACATCGATGCCTATCTCTCGAAGATCTTCTAATATGTGCTTCTGAGTTATCAAGGCAAATACGCTGCCTCTCCTATTATCTGGATGATACTGAAGTGCTACATCATAATCACCAAGCTACCTCCTCTGCCTCATGTTCAGGTCATTCTGGGTGAATATGTACTTTAAACTCTTATGATCTGTGAATATCTTCACCCGATCGCCATTTAGGTAGTGTCTCCATAGCTTGAGTGCAAATACTACTGCTGCTAACTCCAAATCATGGGTTAGATAATTTTTCTCATGATCTTGAAGCTGCCGAGACGCATAAGTTATTACTTTCCCGTGCTGCATCAACATACACTCGAGTTCTTTCCCAAATGTATCGCAATAAACTGTGAACCCTTATGATCCTACTGAAAGCGTAAGAATTGGTGCTGATATTAGTTTCTCTTTCAACTTCTCGAATGCTGCTTGGCACTCTATCGTCCAAACAAACTTTATCTTCTTACGGGTTAGACGAGTCATTGGCGCTGAAATCCGTGCAAAGTCTGCCATGAACCTTTGGTAATATCCTGCTAACCCCAAGAAACTTTGCACCTCTACTACTGCCTTTGGGACTGGCCAATTCTCTACTGCTTCGACCTTCTTGGGGTCCACTGATACTCCTGCTCCTGAGATGATGTACCCCAAGAATGACACATGACCTAACCAAAATTTATACTTGCTGAGCTTGGCATACAGCTGATGCTCCCTTAAAACTTGCAACACTCTCTGAAGATGTTCTTCATGCTCTTCTTTACTGTTAGAGTTGACAAGAATGTCATCTATGAATACTACTATAAATTGATCTAGGTATGGCATAAAGATACGATTCATTAAATCCATGAATATTGCTGACGCATTAGTCAATCCGAATAGCATAACTAAAAATTCGTAATGACCATATCGAGATCGAAATGCTATCTTCGGTATATCTTGCTCCCAGACCCTCACTTGATAATATCCTAATCGAATGTCTATCTTGGAAAATACTTTTTCTCTGCTTAATTGGTCAAACAAGTCATCAATCTTAGGTAATGGATACTTGTTCTTCACTATTACTGCATTCAGCTGCCTGTAGTCGATATACTACAATGTTGACCCGTCCTTCTTCTTTACTATAAGTGCTGGTGCTTCTCATGATGATTCACTTGCCCGAATGAACTTTTTCTCCTTCAGTTCTTTCACATGTTGATATAGCTGGTTGAGTTCCATCAGTGACATATGATAGACTTTGTTGGAAATTGGTTCTTCTCCTGGCCTCAATTATATGCAGAACTCTATTTCTTTAACAGAGGTAATCCTGGAAGATATCCCAAAAATACATCTAAAAATTCTTCAATTATTCTGGGAAGCTGATCCCCAATTCCCGCAATGCTATTCCATCTTCATGCTGGTCCCTCACCGTTCTGTTGAAGATAAACTCTTCCTTGCCCGAAATATTAAATAACACTCTACCCGATGTCAATCTATCGTCGCATGACTATCTCTCAACCAGTCCATGCCTAGAATAACATCAAAATTACCCAGGGAACTCGATCAACCTTACAGGTAATAAATGCCCGCACACTATGATTGGACACGCTAAACATACTCTATAAACTCCTATGAGACCATTACCAGTGAGTATATTCAGCCTCTCTGGCAATGCCTTGAATTCTAATCCAATATGTGTTATAAATTGTGCACATACAAATGAATGGAATGCTCCCGAATCAAATAATGCTATGGCAGGAAAAGATGTAACAAGAATGTTACCTGCCACCACATCACCTGATGCCAAAGCCTTCTCTAAAGATAGGGTAAAAGCTTTCCCTTGGCCTCGCTATGCTCCTTGTTGCTGCCTCCCATGGATACGCAGTTGCGGCCTCTACTGCCCATACTGCTGATTCTCTGCTAGTCGTATATCTGAGTTTGCATCGACAATGGATGCTGAGCCAAAGGCCCGACTGCTAGTGTTGGTCCCCTGTACTGAGCTTCCCCTGGTGCTAGTATGGCTAATCGTTACACTAGCCCTTCAATTATCTACATCATCGGACAACTGGCGATCTGATGGTCTGGACTACCACATCGTTGGCACAACCCTTGTGCTGCCCTACACACATCCTTGATATGGCCTCCCATGCCATAATACGTACATCTGACTAGGGATCCCAATCGTTGTTGTTGTTGTTGTTGTTGCCTCGGCTGATATGGCCGAGCTGGTACTGTTCCTGTCGATGCTAATGGCCTTCTCGGTGCTGTGTCATGAATGTGAATGCCAGGAGATGGTACTGACATCCGTTGTGCTGGTCTTTCTCCTCCGCTCTATGCATGAGACCTCTTCTGTCCTCCTGTCCTCGAAGCTAACCTTTACATTATCAGCTTATATCGTCTGGATGCGATCAATACTTTATCGAAGCTCTGGTAGTTATGGCCCTCTACCAGTTGCTGAATTTCTAGATGAAGTCCATATGGAAACCTCATCGCCCGCTCTGGTTATGTTGCCACCATTATTGGGCAAACCTGCTAAGCCTGCAAAACTTTGTTGCGTAGCCATCCACCGTCCTCCCAGACTGCTTGAGATTGATAAACCTCTGCTGTAGCTCATGCTGCATTACCACTCTGAAATACTTGACCCTGAAACAGGTTCTGAAGTTGTCCCATGAGACATGTTTTCTTAAACCAACCTCTTCTGCTGCCCACCAATCTCTGACGAGGTCCTGGAGTTATAATCAGACATGATCAACTTGTTCCTCAGCTGGAACCCTTGCTGCTGTCAGTATTGTCTCAATGTTCTGCAGCCAAGCATATGCGGTAATGGCATCCTCCATGCCATTAAAGTACCTAGGGTTGAGTCGACAGAACCTCACCGATGCCACTGAGTCTGTTCTAACACTTCTCTCTAAGGCCGTCTGTAATCCTTGATACAATAAGACATTCTGCTCCTCTTGTTGAAGCTTCTGATGTTATTGAGCCACTATCATTCCTTGAATAATCTCTAACAATGTCGGTGTATCAAGTGCTACTGGCACTGCTGGTACAACCGGGGGTACTGAAACTTCTGGTACATGTTGTTCCTCATGCTCCTCTATGAGTTCTACCCTGATCCCTCCAGGAACAGGTAATGTATCTCATTGTGGACCAACGGATCCTTGTCCTGCTGAGACTACTGGTGCTCCAATCACTGATTCTGGAGAAGCCCTAAAGAAAAAGACACAAGATAAATCAAGAATAGGACAAAAAAGGATCGAGGAATCAATGGTACAAAAGTTAAGCTGAGTTTGAGAAGGCAGATTCAGGATTTCAAGGAGAAACATGTTTGATTATGATTTTCTATAATTTGGCCACCCCACAAGTCTAAAAATTTGACCTACATGGATCACCACCAAAATTTTGTCACACCCCATATCCAGAATATTGGAGAGTGGGGGAATGACTCAGCAAACCAAACCTTACGGAATACCGAAGTAACCCGCAATATGTTGAGGTTGTCTAGAGACAAGGGGTGCATACTTCAATCATGTTTTCTTGGGCTAAGAACTTCTATATCTCAATCATTCAGACAAGTAGAAATAATATAGAATATTTCAGAATAAGCAGTAAGGCATCTCCAACGCCGCATTAGAATATTCTAGATATTGATATGCCAGATACACAATCAAAAGTATACATGATAGTGAGTCAGCTGTAGTCTAAATATATTATATGTCATGTAGAGAATTAGTGTCCAGATAATCTGACTAATAGGTGCCAGTTGACTAAATGCCCAAAAGATTATAGTTTATGAAAGACGAACAGTGAATGAAGGAACCCACTCGTGACCCTCAGTAGCCATTCTTCTGGTGCGTGCCATCAGTAAGAGAAAAATATGCTTGATCCTCCGACGTTGGATCTAAACCTGGCCATGCAAAACTAGTGGAGTCAGACCCCAAATAGCAAGTACCACAAGGAAGCACGAAATAAAGAAACAAAACCAGTTCTATAGCATAAGATGCTTAAACCAACAATCAATGGCATATGTCCCATCCATGATATGACACGACACCCCATCACCAAACAAGGACATGAAGTGCCTCATCACCTAAAGATAAAATATGTTCCTTAATTATGGTCAAGCTAGAAAAACTCTGCGTCATAGTTTCAGTCCACAGGCTATCATAACACAATAGCGCAACTCAACAACCAAACAAGGACATGAATTGAACTATCATGTCACGACAGTCTATGTCCCTAAGTCTACTCAACAGAAGGCACAATACACAAGCAGGGATACAATATTTAAGTAAAAAATATAGTGATAACAAGTAGCTTCGATCTGTGTCCCATTGTAACACAATAACGCAACTCAACAACCAAACAAGGACATGAGTTAAACTTTCTTGCTGCAACGGTCTATTTCTCTAACTAAAACAGATTTAACGGCCAAACATGTGTTATGGCTTGATAGCTGATCTTTGAGTTATCCTAGTAATACAATATATAAGTATCCTCAGATCATTCCATAATCGAGCAGGGCTAGCAGAACTAATGATATACAAGCAAGAATATATGATACACCAGTCCCTTATAGCTAATTTAGTAATCAGTAGCAGTTCCAGGCTTTCTATATGAAATATACTAGCTTCACTTATAAATAATTCAGATATTACACTCCACTAGTGTGGATGATATACAGTATCCGTGGTAGTCAGCCTTTACTCCCAGCAAACTTAGGGTGGTTCAACATGCATGATATAGAGATATCGTTCCCTCCCAATGCTCTACAAATTAAGTTGTCTAGTTAACCCTAGGTGATTTAGAATCTCATGTCATGGTCACATGATCATTCGTTCCTAATTATCATACTTTAAGTACGGGCAACCTTAATACGAATCCATATTATCTATTAAAGTTAAACCTGCATTCACCCAAGTGTGATACAATAATCAATACTACCTATCCACGGTTAAAGTTACTATCCAACTACCAGATCCGTGTAATAAAATAATTACATATATCTCGTAGCAAGTATATGTGGTAAGACGGCTCACTATATATCAAGTAGCACTCTTGGTGTGATCAAGTGTATCAGCACGGATACCATAGTCAGGACAGAAACAAGTTCTAGTATCAAGATTGTGGACAAGTTATCAAGTAGCAATGTTATTCAGGATAGGACAAGCAAATGATGGTCACAATAATTTGTCACTTTATTATTTCGATAGATAAAATAAGAGTAGTGTGAGAATCTCTCGAGATCAGATCCATAATCCTTAAACCAAATAAGGTCTGAGATTATAGACTCTCCCTCAAGTTGAACTATGCCCCTTATTCTGTCTAACGTATAATAAGGTGATCCAGGAAAAGTAGTCTAATCAGCAAGTAAGTACCTGTAGGGCCATATATACAGGCTCATGCCAGGTGCGTAATCATTTAGCACATGGTCACATCTGGGTCAAATAATTTATTTCTAAGTTAACACATAACATCACAATTATTTTATCAAACGAAAATATTAAACCAAACATGTGTCAAAGTGGACGCATGGGAACAGTTGATGTATGAGTCAATTGGCTGCATGACCAAACGGGCCGCATGAACCAACAGATCGCATGAGTTCAAGGCCACATAAGGTCAAGGTCGCATGTGTAGAGCCAAGTTTACTCTCTAAAAAATGTGTGATGTGACAAACAACAAATACAAGTCAAGTCAAGACAAAAAAGTGGTTGATGTGACATGTGATCAAAGTGGCAGAAGAAAAGACAAAAGTAGAAAAAGTCGTGCCGAGTCAGTCAGTAGTTATGCGTCTAGATGAAGAGGGATGCATAACTCCTGGCTGCATGGTCGACTAGGTCGCATGCTCCTCTGGGCCGCATGTATACTTGGCCGCATAAAATCTTTTATGACTTAGAGAAAGTTTTATTTGTTCAAGTTTCAAGCATTTGGTCAAGGGATGCATGTACAGAAATCTATTCCATGCATCCAACAAGATGGTCACATAAAATCTCTTGAGCGAGAAGTCCAGGTCGCATGCAATTTGTTGGGCGTATGGAGCTCTTTCGTCCCATCTAGCAAGTTTGGCCACAAAAAAGCTTCAAAACCCAAATCTTGATTCTTCCACAGAAACCTCAAACGAAGTCCAAATCAAGCAAAGTAAAGTTCTAAAGTACTCAAAATCAAGTGCTCATCAACCTAGAATAATAAGTTTTCAAAAATATTAAGTTTTAAGAGATCAAAACCCAAGAACATTCAAGAACACATTGAAAACCCTAAAACTTAAAACTTAGATCTACACTAATCCATCCACCAAATCCAAAAATACCAAGTTCTAAATGTATGGAGAATTATATAAGAAACATAATAAAACAAAAATATAAAGGGTTTCTCCATTTCGTGCAAGATGTACTTGCCTATGGAGGGGGAGAGGAAAACCTAAGAAAGAGAATAGAAGAGGAAAAATGAGAGAAGAGAGAGTGAAGTTAGGTTATATATAGAGTGTTTGAGGTTTGTACCATGGATTCAACTCATGATAAAACCAAACCAAACAAATAAACCAAGAGCCAAGTGAACCAAATAATTGGTCTAGTCTCTCTACAAGATATAACTACGCTAGCAAAAAAATAATTATGTCCCAAATACTTATATTAGGAACGGGGAGTGACACTCGTGATAGAACTTCACAAGTGAAGGAATCAAAGATTAGTAAACTCACTACAAATATGAAGCATTCAAAATGAAGCCTAATGAGACTATTACACAAATGTTTACACATTTTCTTGATATCATTAATCATCTTGCTTCTCTTGGAAATATTTAGACTAATCATGAAAATGTTCGCAAGGTGCAAAGAGGACTTACAAAGAACTAGAATCCAAAAGCAACAGCTATTGTAGAAGGAAATGACCTCACAACTATGTCAATTGAGACACTTACAAAAAATTTGATGGCAAATAAGTTGGATCTCATGGACCTTGAAGAATCAGCACTAAAGGAGAAGACTATAGCTTTCAAAGCAGAACACAAGAAGATCTCAAACGTTGAAACTGAATACGATAATTCTGATGGTGAGAAACATGCACTAATGGTTAGGAATTTTAGGAAATTCCTAAAATTTTAGAACCGAAAGAAGAAGAGCTACCAAGACAACAACGATGGAGATCCAGTGTCTATGGCTGCAAGAAGTCTAGCCACATAAAAAAGGACTGTCCAACTACAAAGAAGGGGAACCATTCTGAACACCCAAGCAAAAGACCTTCTTCACAAAAATATGCAAATACAAGCATATGACATGAAAGTGAAGCCAGTGACTCCAAAGATGAAGAAGAAAATTCTTGTGACACTGCAAATGTCTGCTTAATGGCTTTTTATCAGGTATCTACTAACCTCTTATATAAAGACTTTACTTTTGACGAATCGTCAGATGCATTTAGTGACCTTCTTGAGGACCATGAGAAAGTTCTTTATAAATACAAACATGCTAAGAAAGAAACAAAGATGTATAAGCTTGAAGTTGATAGATTATCTTCTGTATTAAATAAGATAAGAGATGCTCCATCCATTAGTAACATGGAAGACACTTCTAAAGTAACATTGAGGTTGCATGATGCCTTGGAAAATATTGAAAAGTTTTCAAAAGAAAATATAAAACTCAATGAACTGCATGCAGCAGAGAAAAAAAGTACAATCTAGCTGCTCAAAGAATAGATGCACTCACGACTAGATATCAAGAAATGTATGACATATCTAAAAAGTTAGAGATTAGATTGGAAAAGCAGGTAATATAACCTACTACTCAGTCTAACACATGACACAAGGTAACTCAACACAAGACATTGCTAAAGAAAGCATGTAAATCATATACTATACACAATCACGCTTTCTTTTATAAATATCCACGAAAGACACGGCATACCACTCCATACATTTTTGCTTACCATGCTACACCAAGCACTAATATATTTGCAATATGTCACTACTGTGGTCAACATGGACACATCTCACAATAATGTAAAGTTAGAAGATTAGTTGATATGAATATATGCGCATGGATACTGTTTGCCATTAAATTAAAAGGAGAACTAAAAGAACTTATTTGATTAACAAATTAAGAAAAAGTACAGAGAAGTCCTAGAAGATAATCTAAGTACAAATTTGTTTTATGGTGGTAACGATGGAGGGTTAGGAGTGTAGCAACTATCTTTACTCAGTAGATGATCCGATGTAGAAGCTCTTCTTTTTTGCTCAAGTGTACATCCGCAGACAGCCAACCAGGTCCGTTGTATGGGGGTAGTACTCTGTTATTTATAGTTGTTTTATGGCCGCATGGATTTTAGGCCGTATGGACCTCGGGAGTTGTCACGTGTCTTCCCCTAATAGAAAAGAGTTACAACTGTGCAAAAGAATTTAGGCTTCAGCTATCAAGTGGACATTTGTTAAGATTTTCTTGTTGCTGAATATCTGGATGGTTTTTCTTCCTTTGTAGGTATGACTTGGACAATTAGATACGTAGCCTGCCACTTGCTTGGAGAGTATCACCTTGTTACAACAACACGATTTGGTTTATTTGGGAATCTGGGGCATACAAACCAAGAATCGTAAAGACCATATTGGGTCTAGAATACATGGCCCAGAGCCGTATGGGACGCATGAAGTTTGGGATGCATGGGGCCAAAGACGCATGGGACGCATGGAGTCTGGGACGCATGGGCCAGAACTGCATGGGATGCATGAAGTCTGGGACATATGGGCCAGAACCTCATGGGATGCATGTAGTCCAGGATGCATGGGCTAGAACTGTATAGGACACATGGGCCAGAACGCATGGGAGTCTTTTGCCGTGTTGTACACGTAATACTATACAATTTCTATGACTTCTGTCTTTTAGTGAATTCACATCTTTTGAGACATTCAAAAAAAAATCCTTCAATGTCAGAATTTGTGTCAAATGTAATCTTATTGTTAGAGCGTGATGTAAGATCAATCTGCAGCCAAAACTGCCTTTGGTCGTTTGGTCCGCATAGCTCTCGCCTAATTGGTCCTTATGGTGATCATGCGGTCCATTTCCTGCTGAACTTTTCTCTGGGCTGCATGATTGTTGAACGCATGGATCCAACTTTTCCATGATTCTACAAGACCCCCTTCAAAATTTTCAAACTAATAAGTTTGAAATACTTTGAATAAGAAGCATGGACATGGTATATTCTGGGTTACATGGACATTAAGTCGCATGGCCATTAGGTCGTATGGCTATTTAGGTCGCCTGGATGCTGCCAGGCTGCCACCCCTCATTAAATACCTTGATTTGATTATATCTCTCTAGGATTCTGGACTATCTCCTCTCACGGACCCTGAAGTGATAGTTTTTTGAGAAGTTAAGACCCTAGGACTGCCATCATCATTACTGTGGACAGTGGGGTGCTGGAACCAAAGGGTCACTAGTATCCCCCTTTAGCCAATAAATAGGGGTTTTTCTGAAGAGAGAAAACTTTCTTTCTCGGCCTAAGTCTCTCTTTTACCGTTGTCTCTGCCTCTTCATCTGCTTCCGATCATCCTCTTCGATCTTCTACAATGGCCCCCAAGGCTTCATATTCCTCGTCCAAGGCTAAGAAGATTATTGACAGGGTAAAGCGCCATACTTCTTCGACTAGGGCGGAGGATGAAACTCGCATTTTCCATCTGGACGTTCAAGCGCCCATCCATGGTAAGGATCGGTGGAGGCACACTCTGGACACACGGACATTCTGCACACAGTCTACTGTATGGGTTTCTATATGACCTTGTCGCATGCTTTATGTGTGGGTCTCGCTTCGACCGCATGCACTAGTCTTTACCCGACCGCATTCTTCCTTTATGACCTGACCGCATGTACCCTACCATACTTGATCGCATGTACGCTTCATGACTTGGCCGCATGGACTCTACATAATTGAGCCACATGGACTCTTCATGACTTGGCCGCATGGACTCTACATAATTGAGCCGCATGGACTCTTCGTGACTTGGCCGTATGGACTCTGCATAATTGAGCCGCATATACTCTTCATGACTTGGCCGCATAGCATTTCAGTATTTCTAACTGACCTTTTGTATTTGATTTTTGTAGTGATTATACCCGTAGCTCCATCAGGGAAGGTACTGGTTGGGTGTGCCCAGGCTGCCCTGGGTGTCAGGCTTGATCATATAGTAGCTAATATCCAGGATCAGATCAACAATGATCAATCTGAGGCAAGACTAAAGGTAATAGCTGGCCACTCCTGGTTCTACCTGCTTAGCTAACTGAACTCCAAGAGTATTGACAACTTTCACTTGAAGCCAATCTTCCTGTTTGGGGATGCCCTCACTATCTCGGACCCCAAGGTAGTGAAGAGTAAGGAGACCTAGGATTTCTTCTCTGGTGGGACGAGGGTGCATATACCTACGATGGAGCATTATTTGCCCTTATTATCTTTCAATATGGTACCCCTTCAAAGGAAGATGTCGGGCGATCTAACCCCATACCAGGACGGAATCCAGGTCGACCGCATTCGTTTCAATTTTGAACTGAAGAGAACTGCGATGAGCAAGGAATCATTTTCTTATTCCATTCGCAGATTGGCACATGGCACCTTCTCGAGTGAGACTAGGCCGAATGTCCGTTACTATAAGGCTGACACGTTCTTGAACCAGCTTACAGCCAAGGGATCCTATCCTCAAGAAAAAGTAGGCTTGCTCAACTGGGTGTCTCATTTGCCGCCTTGGATCAACCTAACAACATGGGTGCTAAGGAAGTATGAGAAGAGTTTGAAGGACCCCAACCTCTATTATGCTATTAGGTGTTCCTGTTACGGTTTGGAGAAGAGCCCGACGTTGTTCGTGGCTTTGGCCGAGATGTACAACTGTCGTATCGGGACCTTCTTTACTCCTGGCGGAGAGATGGGTCTTGCCCTTCATGAGATATACGATATCTCACGGTTACCCTGGAGTGAGGAACCGTTTGAGGATTATACCCTAAAAAATAAGAAGTTTGAGGATTTAGAGCAGTAACATCCGAGATTTCTTGCCGTGTACCGGGAAGTGTTGTGCCACCACATCACTTGCCAGCATATCTCGAAGAAGAAGGACAAGAGTTTGGAGGGAATTTACCCTACATCAAGGCCTGGACCAGTTATCTCTTCAATAATGGGGCTTCGTGCTGGGTCGCTGTTCGGAGTCCCCAGTCTCGGAGGGGTATTGATGACCAGGTGCATGGCACCAAGAGAACTGCCACAACCGGTGAAGGGTTTCGTAGTTCTGGTGACACCTTCAGCTATTTCTACCAGGATACTCAACCGTTGTCTGACAAAGCTTCCTTGGCTAGCTTCTTGATGATATGGCTACAAACTTGTGTAGTCTCGGGAGGCTCTGGGGTGATTGAGAAGATTAGCCTTAACCTTATCCTTCATTCTGTGAAGTTGGTCTTCAAGCACGACCTTGCCTTGCTCCCTATAATAGTCTGCACATCTATTGCGGACTTCGTGCCTTCACAAGCAAAGTGATTGCCCATGACATCTCGAAAGATTTCAATCAGGTTGAAATAACTTATCATTATCTAATGGGTTGGTTATTGATGCATTACCCGTCTTTGATGTGCCCCTATGCTGAGGGGTCGACGACGGAGGCTCACACTTTTATCCGCCGATATGGCACAATACCCTGGGTTCATAATGGGGTTCCTGCTTGTCGATGCTTTCTTGCTTGCATGGTAGACTACTCCTTCTTTGTTTCAGTCCTAAGGTTCACTGAGGATGAGGTAAGCAAGGTTCATTGCGATGGGGGCACCAATAATTAAGTTTTATCCTCGAAGCTTTTCTGCTGGTTATGTTCCATCCGGCCCTCACATTTGGTGTACCGGAATAGAAACATTGTTTTCTTGGAACCCTACCTGCTAAGTAGATTTTCCTGGCAGTTCTGCTATAGTCAGCTCTTTTTGGGTAACCCCAGCCCGTGTCTCGGCTTTGAGGGCAGTGTTCTGGATGAGTCCGAGCCTGGAATTATTTCTCTGCGACCAATACCCAGGTTTGGTTTATACTGCCTGATGCTAAAGTTTCGAGTCGCATCAGCCATGCAGCGACTGTTTTCTTTTTGACCATGAACACACCTCCACCTGACTTCGATCTGAAAACCAGCTTCATCGCAGGCACCAAGCTGGATAACCGACACAGGGAGCCACGAAAAGATCGAGGGAAGGGCAAGGCAGAGATCGTCGCTGTCGACTATGACTCTGTTATGGGGGAAAAGGACAACTCTTACAACCCTTAGCCTCCCATGAATTATCCGACGAAGCACGGGACTTCTCCAATAAGGAGCCCTCCACCCAAGAGGAGACAACATGTAAACCCCCTCGACCAATTTAGGGTTCAATTTAAATTAAATAAGAGGGACTTAGAATTAATTGGATACAATTGGAATTAATGTGCAATAATTATTTTTCCTAATACACCTTACCATTGTTTCGAGAATGGAGCACCACACCAGTAGTTATCTTCCACCAAAGGTCACGAACATCTCTTAGACATGCCAGGCTACCCCTCTGACCATTGTGTAAACTTAGATACTCGTCATTGCGTCTCACCTTAGCTTCGCAATATTCGTAAGTGAGCGCCTTGCGCATTAATTTGTAATTTAATTAAGTTGAGGCCAAGTTCACCAAAAACAGGACTAGACCAAGCTCGTGTACACCTTAAATATGGACCAGCCCCACCCTCGAGCTCAGGCCAGCCCAAATATCAAGGATAGCCCACGAGAGCCAACACCTATAAATATACATACTCCCACATGAAACCCTAATTTTACTATTCATCAAAACCCTAGCCAAACCCTAGTCGTTTCCCCCTTGCACCCGAGCTCCCTCGACTGCCCGACATCACCGGCTACCACCAGCCCACCGCGGTCACCGAACCCCCTCACTGCTGGACTACCATCCCATCCGCCCAACGTCACCGTCGACTTTACCATCACCAACTCACCTATCCACATCCGCCATAGCCGCTGTCGAGTACCCCCGTCGCCTCTGGGACCGTCGACCACCACCGTGAGGTCTGCCCCGACCTACGCCCACGACGTGTCAGCCGCCCCACGCCGTTCTCAGACGCGCCAATGCCGTTGCCGCCGTTACAAAGCCGCTGCTGCCGCTGCTATAACTATAGCTGCTGCCGCCGCTGCTGCCGAGACTTGCCGTCGACGCCGGAGCTCCGCTGACCACCGACGAGTGCACACGGCGACGAGCAGAACCCCCCCACATTCATCCTTGAATAGGTAACTCTCATTGGCCTCCTTCCCCTTTGTATCATGAATAGTTTTATCACCGTGTCGTCGTATCGTATTTTGGCATGGACACAAAATAGTAATTCGAAAACCCTAATTATGAATATATGTATGCCTAATCAAATTTCTTAATAACAAATAAGTTAGTAATCAATAACTTAGTGAACGTCTTATAAGCAGAATTGTTATTTAAGACTTGTAAAGCATCATTAAACCTGGACATCGACAAGAATGCTTAATACGGATGATAAGTACCATTAATTATACTAAACATAATTAATTGGTAACTTATGACCTTATCATTTTTACTATCGCGGGATACACGGTGACTGAAGACAGGGCACGTGTGTATCTTAGCTACATGCACCCGCGACTCTGTATTCGACCGACGTGATCCTTGCGTCAGTACTGAAGAGCAACGTAGTGTATATATTACTTAGTGTCTGATGATGGATTACTATATTATATTGGTGTGTTTAGGATCATTGGATCAGCCAGGAGACACCGCAGGAGAAGGCTATTGGCATTCACAGCTTGAGGACTCAGGCAAAATATCTTGCCATATTTACTGTCTAATTTAAATTATGCATATGTTGTATTATATCCTTGTTGCTTTTATTTTATACAACTGTGTGCGTCCGAGATTGACTCGGGTGCATTCGACGGATACATCGATGATTAGTATACCTGACCTAGTCATTAGCAGACTCACCCTATTGGAGGATACCCTATTATTTACTGAGACCTGACACCTTACACGTTCACTAAGACATATTCATATTGGGATGCGGGTTTGCGCACTCGACTTGCTATCGGTGCGTGTAACCTATATTACGGTTAGTACGTAGTTCATGTTATATTTTATTGGTAGAGACTTGGCATATAGATACATGGTATGCATATCGAGTATTCGACTTATGTATCTACATTGGGCGGAGAGGACATTAGTAAGCGTATAGGATACACCCATTGGAGTCCGTAGTATCCAGAGGAGCCACGGATCCAATGACTCCCTTTACACTGCTGCCACGTTCTTCGGAGCGATATGGATGATATACTGTACTGCTGCCATGTTCTTCGGAGCGATATGGACGATATACTGTACTGCTGCCACGCTCTTCGGATTATTGGACGTTATGCCTACGCCTACCCATACGTACCAAAGTTGTCCTCATATTGCATTCACTTAGATGGTTAGTACACCCTTTATGGTATTTATTTTATTCAGTATTTATATATGGCATGCTTCTATGTATCTTATTACGTCCCTCTGAGGACCTGGTACCTTTCCAGATTTGGACGAGGCATATTACCCTACAGTGTACGGCCCAGGGTAGGAGACGAGGTTCGCTACCGCAGAGGAGCTAGAGGTACTACCGTCAGAGTTTTTGTGATCACTTGGTAGGTCTTCTGCCTAGGATTGGGAGCATCACTATCTAGTCATCGATGCCCTAGTCATTATCTTTTACCTATCATTTCAGTTATTTTGTTTCGTCATAGTAGTGGGTTTGTTCCCACCAGACATTATTAGTTGTACTATGATATATTGAGACTGGGGTTTATCTTCCAGCAGTTTATTTAGTACTTCTTGCTGTTTATATTGTGAATAAGATTAGTTTACCTGTTGTTGAATGATATTGGATATGTTAGTATTTTAGAACAGCGTAGCACTCTTCGTTAGGATCCATTAAATTGGGATATCCTCGGAGACGTGACAGCTGGCTATTGCCACTTGGCCTGGTTCCTTGTATTTTAGGACTGGGGCATGACATGGTTTTAGTGGTAGCCCATGCAGGTCGACTTTTTCGCTTGTGGTATGGTAACATGCCCAGCGAGCCTGTATTAGGATAGAAAATTTTAGGTCTCATCCACTTTGATTTCGTCTTTGAATTTTCTTCGTATTGCTTCTAAATATCTGCATCCTGTTTGCTTGATCCCGTACTCTTTTAATGAAATTTTGTCTCTTGCAGCAAGATGAACTTGGGCAGTGGACGAGGAGCACCCAGTGCCGGGGTGCCAGACAACACCACACAAGGAGAAGAAGTACCCCAGGGACTACCTGGAGGGCAACCACCGCCATAGGCTCCGCTGATTCATTGGCACGAGACTTCTCATGGCGATCCTACACAGCAGCCAGAGGGACAGACTTCACAGACGATCCCCACACCGTATTTTGAGGGCCAGACTTCAGGAGCTACACTGATGCCGCAGACCGAGAGGCCGATATCTGAGGAGACACCTACCGCACGGCCAGAGGTTCCACTACCACCACCTCCACCTTATCCACCCCAGATGCCACAGCTAGATGGACAGCCACAGCTGCTTTAGTTCTTTCAGACTATGATGCAAGCACAGTGGCATCAGACTGAGACGTTGAGACAGAGTTTGATGGCAGTACTAGAGAGGACATCTGTCACAGCACCAGTGCCAACACCTACACTAGCCCAGACAGGTGGCACTGTAAGATAGTTCTGACAGATGGAACTAGATACTTTCTCGGGCAACGAGACCGTAGAGCAGATCTCTGATTGGGTCGCCAATACGGAGATGCTACTAGAGGCTTCATAACTGCACCCAGACCTTTGGATGACCGTAGTAAGGGCCCAATTGAAAGGCAATGCCCATCACTAGTAGGATTCTATTGAGCGCAGTGTACGCAAGAACCAGACTTAGGAATAGTTCTTAGAGTACTTCAATGCAAAGTATTTTCCGGCCACAGTCAGAAATGCCCTGTACTCCCAGTTTCTACATCTAGAACAAGGGAATATGACTGTAGACGCATACGATGCGGAGTTTAGCCGTCTTAGCAGATTTGGTGCCGTTCTGATACCCAATGATCTAGAGAAGGCTCAGAGATTCCATCACGGCCTCACCTTCGAGCTACAGAGGTATACCACCGCACAGGCGAGAATGTCATATAAAGAGGTTCTTTCAGAGGCGAGAGTCCAGGAGGCCATCGGCAGAGGAGCAAGACGTTCCAACACAGCCGCACCAGCCAGAGCCCAGCCCGGAATAGGAGGACCGATCCGTCGTCCCGGAGCACAGACACAGCAGAGGACAACGCCATACCAGCAAAGGGAGCTTCCGACTTGCTACCACTGTGGGAAGAGAGGACATTACGAGAAGGACTGCAGAAAAATACTGAGGACATGTCTGATTTGTGGGTCAGACCAGCACCAGGTCCGAGACTGCCCATAACGCAGAAAGACAGCACCGCCGGCCGAACAGAGGCCAGCAGTACCAGTTCTGAGGATACTACCCCCGCCAGGAGGCCAACGTACACCAGTACCCGAAGGATTTCAGAGGGGACCACCCTTGGCCCCACAGGAGGCACAGTTTGACCGAGCTCGACAGCAAACTGGAGGGCAGAGGCACGGACAGGCCTTTGCACTAGCAGCTACAGAGGAGGAAACAGAAGGGGAAGCTATCACAGGTACAATTTTAGTTACGTCATTACCTGCGACTATATTGTTTGATTCTGGAGCTACCTTATCATTCATATCTAGTAGATTTGTAGCAGTGCATAGAGTAGCTACTTCCTCCTTACCTAAGAGTTGGAAGATACTTACCGGAGGAGGTATCGTGTCGGTTACCAGCACTATTAGAATGTGTTCGGTAGTCGTATGTGGTAGAGAGACGAGAGCACGATTCTTGGTATTACCCATGCCGTACTTTGATGTTGTGCTTGGCATGGACTGGTTAAGCCAGTATAATGTCGTACTGAATTGCCGAAAGGGTAGCGTCACCTTTAGACCGCCAGATCAACCGGAGTTTGAGTACATATGAGGGACCGTCGAACAAGGAGTAGGACAGATAGCTGGAACTGACATGGCTATGGAGATGGTACCCCCACCAATAGTTACAGAATTTGAGGATGTTTTTCCTGAAGAATTGCCAAGCTTACCGCCAGATAGAGACGTGGAGTTCACCATCGAGCTAGTACCCGGAGCAGCACCAGTATCTTCTAATATATACCGATTGGCGAAGAAGGAACTAGATGAGCTGAAGTTACAATTAGAGGAGTTACAGAGCAAAGGATTTATCCATCCTAGTGCATCACCTTGGGGAGCACCATTATTATTTGTACCTAAGAAGGATGGAACGGTACGCATGTGCATTGATTGCAGAGCCCTTAATGCTTTGACTATCAAAAACAAGTACCCTCTATCGTGGATTGATGATTTGTTCGACCAGCTGACAGGAGCAGTGGTATTCACAAAGATTGACTTGAGATCGGGTTATCATCAAGTAAAGGTACGAAGAGAAGACATTCAAAAGACAGAATTCAGAACTCGTTATGGTCACTACGAGTTCTCAGTGATGCCTTTTGGACTGACGAATGTGCCAGCTGTATTTATGAACTTGATGAATAGAGTATTCCACCAATACTTAGACCGGTTCATGGTAGTCTTCATCGACGATATCTTGGTGTATTCAAAGAGCCACGAGGAGCACGAAGAGCATCTGAGACTAGTGTTAGAGACGCTGAGGAAAGAGAGGCTTTATGCTAAGCTGAGCAAGTGCGAGTTTCTTCTAGATCGTATCGCTTTCCTTGGACACGTCATCTCAGAAGATGGTATTTTAGTAGATCCGGCGAAGATTTTATCAGTAGAGACATGGCCAACCCCTACCAATGTCTCAGAAGTGAGAAGCTTTCTAGGACTTGTCGGATATTACCGGAGCTTCGTGGAGAACTTCGTAAAGATCGCAGAGCCGCTGATCCGTTTGACTCGTAAGGAGCAAGAGTTCACTTGGATAGAGGAGTGTCAGACAGCGTTCGATGAGCTAAAAAAGCGTTTGACTACGACACCCATCTTGACCATACCATCTAGACCCAGAGGATTCATGATCTATAGCGATGCATCCGAGAAAGGATTAGGATGTGTCTTGATGCAACATAGGAAGGTTATAGCCTATGCTTCTAGACAGTTGAGAATCCATGAGAAGAACTATCCCACTCACGACTTGGAGCTTGCAGCAGTGATTTTTGCTTTAAAGCTTTGGAGATAACGTATTTCTAAAGATCTTGCCTACTCGAGGGACTATCAGATTCGGAGGCAGAGAAAAGCTGAGTCTGAGGTACATCGGACCATTCGATGTGTTAGAATGAGTCGGAGAGGTTGCTTACAGATTAGCCTTGCCGCAGACTTTTGGAAGGAGTCCATGACGTCTTCCATGTATCTCAGCTGAGGAGGTACATACCGGATCCGAGTCATATACTTGACCATTCCGATATCACAGTTGGCCCAAGTTTATCCTACAAAGAAGAGCCTGTTGAGATCCTGGACAAGAGCGAGAAGGTATTGCGAGGTCAAACTATCCCTCTAGTTCGTGTCGCATGGAGACATCATGCACCAGGAGAGTCGACTTGGGAATGCGAGGAGGACATTAGACAGCGCTATCCCCATCACTTCGAAGGACTAGGTATGTATTGGCATTTTAGATTTCGTCAATATTTCTTACCATGAGTATATTTTTAATTTCGAGGACAAAATGCTCTAAGGAGGGTAGATTGTAAACCCCCTCGACCAATTTAGGGTTCAATTTAAATTAAATAAGAGGGACTTAGAATTAATTGGATCCAATTAGAATAAATGTGCAATAATTATTTGTCCTAATACACCTTGTCGTTGTTTCGAGAATGTAGCATCACACCAGTAGTTATCTTCCACCGAAGGTCACGAACATCTCTTAGACATGCCAGGCTACCCCTCTGACCATTATATAAACTTAGATACTCGTCATTGCATCTCACCTTAGCTTCGCAATATTCGTAAGTGAGCGCCTTGCACATTAATTTGTAATTTATTTAAGTTGAGGCCAAGTTCACCAAAAACAGGACTAGACCAAGCCCGTGTACACCTTAAATATGGACCAGCCCCACCCTCGAGCCCTGGCCGGCCCAAATATCAAGGATAGCCCACGAGAGCCAACACCTATAAATATACATACTCCCACATGAAACCCTAATTTTACTATTCATCAAAACCTAGCCAAACCCTAGCCGTTTCCTCCCTTGCACCCGAGCTCCCCCGACTACCCGACATCACCGGCCACCACCAGCCCACCATGGTCACCGGACCCCCTCATTGTTGGACCACCATCCCACACAACCGTCGACTTCACCATCACCAACTCACCCATCCATATCCGTCATAGCCGCTGTCGAGTACCCCCGCCGCCTCTGGCACCGTCGACCACCACCGTGAGGTCAGCCCCGACCTACCCCTACGACGTGTCAGCCGCCCCACGCCGTTCTTAGTCGCGCCGACGCCGCTGCCGCCGCTGCAAAGCCGCTGCTGCCACTGCTATAACTGCAGCAGCTGTCGCCGCTGCTGCCGAGACTTGCCGCCGACGCCGGAGCTCCGCTGACCACCGGCGAGTGCGTACGGCGACGAGCAGACCCCCCCCACATTCATTCTCGAATAGGTAACTCTCATTAGCCTCCTTCCCCTTTGTATTATGAATAGTTTTATCACCGTGTCGTCGTGTCGTGTTTTGGCATGGACACGAAATAGTAATTTGGAAAGCCTAATTATGAATATATATATGCCTAATCAGATTTCTTAATAACAAATAAGTTAGTAATCAATAACTTAGTGAACATCCTTGTAAGCAGAATTGTTATTTAAGACTTGTAAAGCATCATTAAACCTGGACATCGACAAGAATGCTTAATACGGATGATAAGGACCATTAATTATACTAAACATAATTAGTTGGTGACTTATGACCTTAGCATTTTTACTATCGCGGGATACACGGTGACTGAAGACAGGGCACGTGTGTATCTTAGCTACATGCACCCGCGACTCTGTATTCGACCGACGTGATCCTTGCGTCAGTCCTGAAGAGCAACATAGTGTATATATTATATAGTGTCTGATAATGGATTGCTATATTATATTGGTGTGTTTAGGATCATTGGATCAGCCAGGAGACACCGCAGGAGCAGGCTATTGGCATTCACAGCTTGAGGACTCAGGCAAGATACCTTGCCATATTTACTGTCTAATTTAAATTATGCATATGTTGTATTGTATCCTTGTTGCTTTTATTATATACAACTGTGCGCGTCCGAGATTGACTCGGGTGCATTCGACGGATACGTTGATGATTAGTATACCCGACCTAGTCATTAGCAGACTCACCCTATTGGAGGATACCCTGTTATCTTCTGAGACCTGACACCTTACACGTTCACTGAGACATATTCATATTGGGATACGGGTTTGCGCACTCTACTAGCTATCGGTGCGTGTAACCTACATCATGGTTAGTACGTAGTACAGGTTATATTTTATTGGTAGAGACTTGGCATATAGATATGTGGTACGCATATCGAGTATTCTACTTGTGTATCTACATTGGGCGGGGAGGACATTAGTAGGCGTATGAGATATACCCATTGGAGTTCGTAGTATCCAGAGGAGCCACGGATCTAATGACTCCCTTTATACTGCTGCCACGTTCTTCGGAGTGATATGGACGATATACTGTACTGCTGCCATGCTTTTTGGGGTATTGGACGTTATGCCTACGCCTACCCATACGTACCAAAGTTGTTCTCATATTGCATTCACTTAGATGGTTAGCACACCATTTATGGTATTTATTTTATTTAGTATTTATATATGGTATGCTTCTATGTATCTTATTACGTCCCTCTGAGGACCTGGTACCTTTCCAGATTTAGTCGAGGCATATTACCCTACAGTATACGGCCCAGGGTAGGAGACGAGGTTCGCTACCGCAGAGGAGCTAGAGGTACTATCGTCGAAGTTTTTGTGATCACTTGGTAGGCCTTCTGCCTAGGATTGGGAGCATCACTATCTAGTCAGTCGATGCCCTAGTCATTATCTTTTACCTATCATTTCAGTTATTTTGTTTCGTCATAGTAGTGGGTTTGTTCCCACCAGACATTATTAGTTGTACTATGATATCTTGAGACTGGGGTTTATCTTCCAGCAGTTTATTTAGTACTTCTTGCTGTTTATATTGTGAATGAGATTAGTTTACCTGTTGTTGAATGATATTGGATATGTTAGTATTTTAGGACAGCGTAGCACTCTTCGTTAGGATCCATTAAATTGGGATATCCTCGGAGACGTGACAGCTGGCTATTGCCACGTGGCCTGGTTCCTTGTATTTTGGGACTAGGGCATGACACAACATGATTCATCCTTGACTACAAGGCTGTATTATAGGAAACATGTTGCTATCAAGGCCCCTCTGTGGGCTAGTGAGGAAGACGAAGATGGACAAGAAGAAAAGGAAACTGAAGGATAGGAGGAGGTAGGACCCTTCACGGTGGATTCTGAAACAGACCTTACTTTGGAAGCTGAGGAGGTATTTGTGAACCCTCTCAGTTAAATTCTTCCTGGTCCTTTATATAAATATCTTGGTCCTGGTATGTTTAACAATTTATAGACGCAAGAGAAGAGGGACCGTTTGCGGCGGGCGATTGTCCCGACAGTCTCTAACCAGGAGCCGGAGGAGGAGACTTTCCCAGGGTATGATGCGGGCATCTCGGAGCCTACACCTTAGACCTCGTGGTTCCAGGATATAAATACAGGCATGTCAGAGCATACTTTTGAACCATTTGGGGCCCAAGAGACTGGTACAGGCATGCCAGGGCCGACTTTAGAAGCTCGAGGGCCCAAGAGACGGTTGGAGCAGTGGCGGAGCCATTCACTTCCTTTGAGCACATCTTTGTGGATGATATGGAAGCTGTGGGGAGGGCTATGACTGCACTGGGCGAGCCAGAACCCTTGTCGCCTTCTTCTGGTATATTTTTTTGTATATTTACCAATGAAGGAGTATTCTGGCTTCAGCTTTACATTCTTCGGATGAAGCTAATCATTGGTTGCTCTAGATTTATAAGACCAGCCTATCCCCTTATAAGGGTGAACGTGGCGGCTAAGGAGAACGTGGAAGAAAAAGTCGACAGACTTGTCATGAGGATGCCCAGGCCTTTTTCTAGCACATCTGGGGGAAATGACCAATCTATGGAGCCTACTGCTGACCCCTCTCAGGTGGTAGCCACTTCTCCTGCAGTGGTTATAGATTCTTCCAGTGCGGCGACCGTTCTCCCAACTGTTGACACTAGGGATTCCGCAGCTATGGCCTCTTTGGCTAGTGGATTGACAAGCGATCCTGGGGAGACCGTTCTCGATGTTCCCAGTATAGTGACTGTTGGATCGTCATCTGGGACTAGTGCGTCACAATCTGGGGATGGTGTATAGGCGGGTGCTGAAGCGGTAGGGAACTCTGGTACTTTTGCCCATGGTCGTTCCCTCAGCCAACTATTCCTTGCTCAACTGCCAGGTGTCCGAACATTTGAGAAGGCTATGAAGGATTGGAATGTGAGTCGCACAACTGGTCGCTCCTCCGCTATCGCTTCACCTTCAAGGTCATTGGGCATTGTTGCTGCTTAACCTGCTGCACAACCTGCTGCACCCGTTGCTTCTTTCTCCTACCAGCCGCCTTGGACTACGGCAACATCGGAGGAGATTAATGACCATGTCCATATCTCCCTTCAGAGTTTTTACATATTTTTGAAGCAAGGGGTCCAAGATATATTAGAGCGGAATAGGTCCTTTGAATGGGCAAAACTTTTGCTGAACGCTAGGCCAACACCCTCAGGGGCATTCCTGGTTTAGAAAAGATAATAGACCTTTTAGACCTAAAACTGGCGGAGGTAGAGCGATGGCTGATGGAGATATGGCAGCACCACCAGGAAGATCTGGGGGTACTGATAGCCCGTAAATACGAGGAATTCTTAGCTGGACTGGATGTTGAGAAGGCCCTCATTGTTTCGTCTAAGGAAGGTTTGCTACATGACCTCCAGAGGTTGCAAGAGGAACGTGATCGACTGGGCAACCTTAGGGAGGATTGCCTCACCTAAAAAAATAACTTGACCGAGAAGATCATACAGCTCCAGGCTAAGCTTAACATGCTGGGGAATAACCTTCGGGAGGCCCAACAGGATAAAAAGGCTATCCTGACCGAGGTGAGCCGGACTGTAAAAATACATTCGCCGTTGAGGTTATGGTGTAGAAGCTAGATGACCGGTATGAGGCCTACATCCTCTTCGAGGATCCCGAGGTCCTGGCGAAAGAAGTTGAGCGCTGGGTAACTAGGCACCTAGATGGTCAGATTGCCCGTCTCCGTGGGCGGATAGCGGAACTGTGCTCCTACTATGAGTAATAGTAGTTTACATTTCCTTTTCTGAAACTATCTTTTGTTGTTTTGCTCTAGTTGATTTTGCTTTTGTGGTTGGGCCCCTAGTAGCCCTTTAAGTGTAGTTTGCCTTTTTGGCAAGAAGAAATAAACTCTTTTTTTCTATTATGATTGTCTGGTTGGTTTGATTTGCATCTTAAGAGAGAAATGATCACTTCCTGTGCCTCATGTGCTTGGCATGCGCCTGATGTGTTCATACCGTTGTGTCAATCCAAATCTCTGATAGGATTACACCAAATCCTGGCAATCACATCTTGGGTTGTGCAGGAGCGAATTATCGCATCTTGTGTAGTGAATAGTCATGACTCAGGAAGTAAGCCGTTGATTCCCCGCTTATAAGTGGCAGACGATCTCAGAATTCCTTACACAAATTTACTTTTAGTGAGATGGCTTCTGGAGGTACTCCAAAGGAAACCAACACGTCTGTTTTTGCAGCATCGATTACCCCTGAGTTGCTTCCTGCTGAGAGGACGGGAGAAACGCCTACTATTCGAGTATGCAAGGCAGACATCTTCCAAAAAATTTTAGAAACCCCTGGTGATTAGGGGGAGCCGAGTATTGGAGAAGCTCCACGTCAATTGCTTGCATCCTCAGATGCTTGCATTTATTATTTTTTTGCTATGTACCTTAGTATTTTAGACGATTATGATTCCTTTTATTCTTGATGTTTGTAATATCTTATTCCTTCTTTTTGTTTTAATAAAAGAAGAAATCTCTTTCTTTGCACATTGTGATATTTTTGGTGCTTGTACTAGAGGTGAGATTATCATAGTACATCATTTGTAGTTAGTGTAGACATCCCATTGGGGGATTTTAGTGGATCTATTATCCTTTTGCATACTTGGGGTGCAAGTAATATATTCGAAATAAACCCTATCAGAGGTAATATGGACGTGATAGGTTTCACTACCAGAACAAGTCAAATTAGCGACGTAAAGAAATGTCACTAAATGGCCAAAAAATATCGCTAAATAATTTTAGCGATGTAATTAGCGACATTTTGTTAAAGTCGCCTTTAGACTAGTCGTTGACAGAAAAAATGTCGCCAAACGTCGCTATTTCGACATTTTTTAGCAATGTATATGCGTCGCTATATTAGCGACGTTTACCAACGCAACGTTGCAAAATTAGCGACATGTATTTTTGTCGCTATATGTTGCTAAATTAGCGACGTTGATAGCGACGTTAATAGCGACGTAAATAGCAACTTTTATAGTGACGTATATGCGACTCATTTAGCGACGTTGTGCAACTAATTTAGCGATGTTATTATGACCTAGCAATACTGCCATGTCAGCAATTTACGATGGACAACGACTTGTTTAGCGACGTGTGTAGCGACGAATTTAGCAACGTATATAGCGACGTATTTAGCGACGTAATTAGCGACGTGAGTAGACGTCGCTAAACGTCGCAAATTGTCGCAAAAAATGTCGCTAAAGATACTGGAAAAATAAAAAAATGAATACTGAATTATTTTCAAACTATTCTTCCTGCCGTTTATGAATTCACAATTTGTACAAATAGACCCGAAGTAACCCTCCATTGAATTTGTTGGGTTCGCTGACCCCCTTCGGTTGAACATTCAAGACCGATAAATTAACATATATTTAATATGAATAATATAATAAAATTTGAAGAAAATAAAATATTGAGATTATAAACCGAATTATGAGAAAATATCATCGTAAAGAATACAACAAATATCCACACAACTGAGTCTGAAAGCCTCGTCCTAAAGAATACAAGAAATAATGTCTGAATGCCTAAAAAATAAAAAATATTCATAAATGACCAAATATCATAGGTCTGAAACACGAACAATCAATAAACGGTCCTAACTAGGACTACTACGGATCTGCAGGAGGATGACCACCAGCGCGCATGAAGGATAAGAACAGATCATACTGCTCCCATAAAATTGACACCGATATCGATGGAGAAAGCAGTGACGTCGGTGGAGTCTGTGTCGATGTAGGTGCACCAGGAGGACGTATTTGCTCCAACTCTGCTAGTCGCTAGTTGTATGAATCCATGGTAGATAACAGTCTCGTACTGCTATGAACCATTGAATCCTGCATCATCGTCAGCCTCTCGCCCATGGACAATTGTGATGCATGCAGCTCTATCACGCGGAGCTCCATGATGCTGCGCTCGAGCATATCAAATTGTGCGATGAGCGTCGCATCGTCCGCCTGCGGCTGGGACAGGGGCTGCTCCTCCATCCTTCGTAGTAACTCGTCACGGAGAGATGCAATCTGACGGTCAACAGCCTCCTGGACTCGGACCGACGACTGTAAGGGCTGTGGGGAATGCGCACTTGTTAGGGAGGCCCTAGATGACTGCGTCGCAACATGGGTGCCATAGGATCCCATACCGTAGTACATACCCCTCTGGAGACCACTAGCGGCGGTCACCCACAACTAGTCCACCGACGGAGCTGGAGAGGGCTGCGAGGAAGTACCAGCCTCTCCCGCTGTAGGTGTACTAGCAGTCGTTCGCTCACGCAGCCTAAGATACTCGGCCTAGAAAAGATTGGATATTCGATAATTGCCTAAGTTATATTAAAATTAACACAAAGTAAAGTAATACTTACATAGGTCTGCGAGGCCCTCTCATCAATGAGATTTCCGCCCTTTTGATGGGTGGCCAGGAAGATGGTCACCATGTTTGCATTCTCACCCCTCTGTACCTGTTAAAAATATATTATTTAGTACTAAAATTAAACATTTTTTTCTACTACCATTTTATCGTACTTGTTAAAATAATATATTTAAAATAAAAAATATACCAAACGACGAAAATATTCTATCATCGGAATCGAGCCACCACACCACTTTGCTGCCTTCCGCCAAGCCGTCTTGGCCTTCTCAGACCTTTCCTTGTACCTCGGATCGTCGAATCTAGCCCTCATCGCAGTCCACTGCTCAGGCATAATCCAACCTTGGATCAGTTTTCCAACCCAATCATGAGCCTTCTGGTAATCCAGAGCATCACGGATAAGCTTGGCGGCAACGGCAGGAAACATCTTCTCGATCAACTCGGCTTGGTACGGAGGATAAAAATACGTTTGCTACAATAAATAATTTAGTAAGTTATATAATATGCATAAATTAGAGTATTTATATAATATACTTTTACCTTGAAGTGCGCAAACCAGAATACCTTCCTCTCCTCCGGAGCTTCAGAGTAGTTGATCTAAGGGCCACCATAGTTTTTCCTTAGAAAGAGGCCCAGACATCTCTATATCGACGATGGACGATATCTATACAGAGATAATTATTTTGATCAAAAAAGTTAATATATGATAAATAAAGAAATACACGATATATATGATGCTAAACCATCTAATTGACTTACTTTGTACCTTCGGCCCAAATTTCTGTCCTTGTCTCCTCCGGAGGTGCGCATGGAGGATCTAGCTGATGCTGGGACAACGTCGGCTCGACCTCCTCTATATGCGCATCTGTCTCCATGGTTCCATTAATAGGAGGAACGCAGGATGAGGGAGTACTATCAGGCCTAGAACTACTCGTCCCAGGAGTGATGCCACGTAACATCGTCGCAGTCGGAGATGTGACTGATCGATATACTGGAGTAATAGGCGACGAGGATCCAGAACCAACAGTAGGCAGTACCGGAGGAGCACTCCATCTAGCTCGAGACCTACCGAACCCTCCGTGTCGTTCTGTCATACCTGATAACAACATATGATGAATAAATAAATACACAAATATAGAGTACATTCTAAAGTCAAAATGTTATGTATATCTAACAGCATTCATAGAATTTTACAGTAAATAACTAGTGGTGTCACAAGTCTAAATGGATAGTACATTCTACAGTCAAAATATAATACATATCTTCGTCAAAATAGTATATTCTAAGTCATTGCTTTACTGAAAGCCGGTGATTTACGGCTGTAACTCATCCTTCATAGTCCCCACAACCAGTCCTTTCCGTGCGGGGCTATCCAAATAAAAACAGAAAGATTGATAGGCTTAACCCATGAAATCATCGCAAGAGTGATGTGTTCGTCACCTTTAAGCAGTGGAAAGCCTTGAAGCAGACATTCAAGTTATGGCGATAATTGGATGCTAAGTCTTCCTGGCTTCCTTCCTCCAGCAGATCTGTGGACATTAAAAGAAGAAAGACTTTCAGGCATCCGGGTCGATGCCCGAGCGGTTAATGGGGACGACCTTGACCTCGATCTCACTGCCATATACTTGCATTGATAGAAGTGAAACTAGAAAAATAATCTATCTATTATTTATCTTTTTTAAGAAGAGAATCGTTGGTTTGACCCACGAACTACGTGGGAAAATAAAAAGACCTTAATGAATCATTGGTTTGCATTTCCTCACTGACGCATTTTGAGTCTTCTTCTTCCAATGCCCTCTTCAATTTCTAAGGCACGGAAGATCTCACTTCATTCGCCTTCTATAAAAAGATAGATCCTCGAGGATACGGAAGACCAGGAAAAGAAGAAGGATCAAGAATGTCATATATTTCAGGAGCTAGATCAGTTCCCCATGAGCAAGTCAAAATTGACTCAACTTAAATAGATGGAATTGGACCTAAAAAAGCTATTCAGGTTCGTTATCGATTAGGTATCAGTGGAAACATCAAGATGAATGAGTTAATTAAGTATCAGATAGACCAAATTGAATAAATGATAGGTCAAGATCATGTTCTTCATTGGGAATGGAAGAGGGGAGAACGAGCAGACATTGAATGATTAATTTCTATTTCTCGTTATCGTGGAATTCGTCATCAAGATGGATTGCCCTTACGCGGCCAACGAACTCATACTAATGCAAGGACTTTTCGTAATCTAATTCGAAAATGAAAGAAGGCTACCAAAATGGGTACTTGTCTGATCAATCACACTGTTCAATAGTTCACTTTTTTTTTGAATTCAGAGGATGAGTCGGCCGATCCTAACATAATTTATGAGGAGTCGGACAACGAAGCCTCCTCCTCAGATAAAGATGTCTCCGACGCGACCAGACTTCTACTAATTTTCTTTTTTAGGTGGGTTTGGTCAGGAGGGACAAAATAGATATGCTGCTTTCTATCAGTCCCAAGCGCCCCAGCTTCCATGGTCCGCTTACCGAGGAAGAGATATGGGAGGGCCCGGGGCCAGAGCAAGTTGGGTTGGGGTATAGAGCCGTAAGCGCGGTGGGGGGTGACAGAGGACGTGCTCGTACGGTTCATAGTGGGGTATAATATTCTATTCTATTCTCGTGGATTAATGGGAACGTCCTCTATATTTGAAATATGCCTTTCTAGGAGCATTACGATCTACAGCTCAAATGGTCCCTACAAACCATCTGTACTCTCCCCGTTTGACAAGTTCTGCTGATGCCTGGCCAATGGGATCTCTCGGTCACCAATGCCAGAGCAGAGGATCTTCTCCACCCTCAACGCCTTTAGATTTTTTTGGTAGCCTCCCAAGTGCTCGTCTTTTCAAAATTGGATTTCCTCCTGGAACTTTTGATCTCTTCCGCTCCGCTCGTTCCCAAAATATAGTATATTCTACAGGCAAAATATTTTATTTTCAATCATCTTCAGAAAATTTATCTTGTTTGTCTTCCTCTTCCTCCTTATCTTCACTTTCATCTACTTTGTCTTCGTCTTCCTCTTCGGATAATTTTATATCTTCTATATTATTACTTATGTAATGAGTAACTTCCGTTGAGTCCACATCTACAATATTTGTTACAAGAGGTAGCTCGACCTCCTGATAAGCTATTTCGTCAATATCAAAGGTATTTCTAGCTTTAGTCTTGCATACTACCCACCAATCCGACCTCGCTGTCCCCCGTCTAGGATAAGTTATAAAGTATACGAGCTGAGCCTGACTTGATAGCACAAATGGTTCGTAGTCTTGATATCTACGCTTGTAGTTTATATCCACAAGGCCATGCTTGTCAATTTTCTAACCTTGATCTTGAGTCGGATTGAACCATTCACACTTGAATAGCACGATCTTAGTAGGTTTTGTACCATAATTATATGTCAACTCTACAATCTCTCGCAAGATGCCAAAGAAATCATTGTCTGGATTGACGTCTTTGTAGTTCAAAGATTTGATACACAAACAACTATTTTTCGTGGAATCAAGATCCAGAAAGCTATCTCTGATCGGAGCATTTGTTGACTTGAACCTAAATCCATTCACACAAAAACTTGGTCATAATTTGACGACAGTAATTGGTCCCTTGGCTAGAGTTCTAATAGATTCAGTCTCGAGTGTTATTAGACGATCGACCTAAATACCAAAGTAGCGATAGTAAGTTATTTATTGTGCAAGAAAAAAAAGAAAAAATAATTAACAAGCTGCTTATATATGCGCTCAACCAAGAAGAAAAATGGCATCTCATTTCTTGTTCTACTTCTTCGTCTGTTATGTAGGGTCTAACCGACCTCAACTCATCATTATATGTGCTAAAAAATAATGAAGCAACCGCTGATTAGTAGCATAATAGTAGCTTATACTATTATATTGAGATAATATAAACATGGATGTATTAATTACTTACCCCTCTTGCTTCTCCACTTCATCCTCATCGCAATTGAGTAATATATACAATTGAGCAGCCCTTTGCTCATCGTCATTCAAATATCTCTTATTCATTTTCCCCGAAGGCTTTCCGGATGCATTGAATACTTTGAGTATTGCATTATTAGATTCCTGATATCTGTCATCGTTTCTCGGAGCTCTTATTATATTAGTAGCAACATGTGTTTTGAAATATGTCGAGCAAAAGATTGTAATCTCTTCGAGAACATAAGCTTCACAAATAGAGCCCTCAACCCATGCCTTATTTTTTACCTTTCTTTTTAGGTGATTTAGATACCGCTCGAAGGGGTACATCCACCGATAACCAACAGGACCACCAACACGTGCCTCATAGGAAAGATGAATTGGCAAATGCTCCATAGAGTCAAAGAATCCAGGAGGAAACACCTTCTCGATCTTACATGGTATTACCGCAATATCCTTCTCTTACTTTTCTAGATGATCGAAGAGAAACTAAATAGAACAAAGATTTTTGAAGAATATGTTAAGCTCTGTCAATGGATCCCAAATGACCTACGGTAAGAATTCTCGAAATGCAATCGGAATTAACCTTTCCATGAATATGTGACAATCATGGCTCTTCATACCCGCCTGTTTGTTCTCCTTGAGGTCAACACATCTTTTCAAGTTTGACATATACCCGTCTGGATATTTTAGACCCTGAATCCACCTACAAAGTCTTTCTTTATCCTCCTTCTCCAGTGAGAAAACTGACTTAGGCTGCTTCAACTTTTCATTCCCCTCCTCTATCAAATGCAACGCATGACATCTATATATTTCTTTAAAGTCCAACTTGGCCTTCAGATTGTCTTTCGTCTTCCCCTTTACCTCTATTACAGTATTAATTATGTTATCAAACACATTCTCTCGATATGTATGACATCAAGGTTATGTCTGATCAGATTGGTGCTCCAATATGGCAGATCCTAGAATATACTCATCTTCGTCCAGTTATGGGTGGGACCAAATCCGTCACACTTGTACCCCTTAGCAGGCTCTTCGATAGCACTTGGTAAATCTTTTACCTCTTTCCATATTGTGTATCTGGGCCATCTTAGCGGTGGATTGGCCTTCTCCATAATGCCCGTACGAAAAGCATTCATGTTCCTCCGGTACGGATGATCATTCGGTAGAAATTGTCGATGACAATCGAAAAAGCACGGTTTGCCTATGCGTTTTAAATGGAAAGCCTTAGTATAGTCCATGCAATACGGACATAAGAGACGACCATGAGTGCTCCATCCCGATAATATTTTATATGCCAAAAAGTCGTTGATGGTCCACATAAGTGCTGCCCTCATCTAAAAATTTTGTTTTTTGGAAATATCGTACGTATTGGCACATACTTCCCACAGTTGATTCAACTCATCTATCAAAGGCTGTAAATATACATCGATGTTCCTCTTCGAATTGTTCGAACCCAGGATAATAACGGTTAGGAACATATACGGAGTCTTCATGCACATCCAAGGCGGTAGATTGTATGGAGTGACGATCACAGGCCAACACGAATACTGGGAGCCCGAAAGTCTGGATGGGATAAAACCGTCGGAGGAGAGCCCCAATCTGACATTACGCGGATCCGAAGCAAAATATGGATACTCTCGATCAAAGTGCTTCCATGCTTCTCCATCGGATGGATGATCCAATACTTCTTCGATCTATTTCTGCCTGTGCCGACTCATGTTTTTTGCAGCCTCATTCACCATAAACAACCTCTGCAACCGCGACGTCAAAGGCAAGTAGTACATCGAATTGGTAGGCTTCATTGCACCGACAAACTTTCCTCTTCCAGTAGCCTTGTAGCGATCAGCACCACAAAATCTGCACGCATCTTCATCCTTGTCTTTGTAGTACAAACATGCACCCATTGCGACATGCATCGAATTTCTCATATCCCATCCAGAACGATCTCACCATCCTCTTAGATCGGTAGAAGTCTTTAGGAAACTTTGCATCCTTTGGTAAGATCTCTATGATCAAATCCATAAGTCGGTTATAACATTCTTGCAACATGTTAAAATCGGACTTGATGCTCAACAATCTTGTAACAACCTCCAACGGTGAATAATCTTTATAACCAGGATATAATGGAGTCATTGCATTCTCCAGCAACTCCATAAACTTCGTAGCATCGGTATTCTATGCCTCCTCAGCTTCATCATGATTGTCCGAATCGAAACTAGGCCCCAACGCATCAAAAACCATGTTCACCCACCCATCGTCATAAGCAGCGTGGTCGTGGACATCTATATATGGCTCCACATAAGGCTCCGACTCCGATGCTAAAGAACAAATTCTTCGTGCACAGTCTACTGATAGTAATTTAGCGTGAAACCCTTCGAGTACAAATGATATGTGACTTCCACTTCTGAATTATATTTTAAGTTGCGATATCTCACACATGGATACTTAATTTTGGTACCGTCCATGTACCGAGGGAACGCCTTAGCGAACTGCTGTACACCCTCAATGAATTCATCCCATATACCGCACATGTCATTAGAATGACGGTTTTACATCCATGAACAATGATGCAAATAGTAATTCATATCTATTTTTAGATACTTTTGCAGCAAAAATGAATATATAATTACCTTCAAGTATATACTCATCGTTAAATATATTACATGCACTGATACTCCTAGTCCTAGCATATATACTCATCGTTAAATATAGTACATGCACTGATACTCACTGCTACCTTCAAGTATGGTTGTTTGAGTGATTGAGTGAGCTCGGGTCACTAGGGAGAGCAGTTCACAGTTTTCAGTGTGCATCATTTGGCAGTGATCAACTGAAGGGAGAGCAATGTGCAGCTCTGTAATAGCACAGCAAGGGGGAGCACAACTGAGCAGTATGCAGTTCTGTGCTACAACAAAACAAGGGGAAGCATACGGCAGTTTATAGCAGTAGCAGCTAACTGTACTACACAGTACAGCAGTGAGAAATCATTGTGTAGCAATACTATGCAGTATACAGCAGGAAGGATGCACAGCAGTAAGTAAACTCAGCAAGTAGCAGCAGAGCCAGTGTACTGCAGAGCCTTCAATAGCAGGTTTAGCAGTCTGCAGTAGCCAATGCAATAGCTCGTGCAGCAAGAAGCATCAGCCCAAGTTGGATACGAGTTCTAGAAGAAGCCAATACCGTATATCGTGTCTCGGCTTTGAAGAGTCATTTCCGTGTCCGTGTATACGACTCTCCTTGAGTTGAGATCTACATCGTATTATATACGCTGCAGATACGCAAGGTTGTGTCTAAACTTAGACAGCTAACTAGAAGAGGAGAATGCTCCTGCTCCTGCTCCAGTTGCGACACCCGTTGTTGGAGCATGGCGCTACGTTATGGAATTGATGTGGATTGCCTGATGCTTTTAAGGGGAACCAAAAATAGCATGTACATGGTGAGAAACACTTTAAGGTTTACTTGCTATATTGATTATTAGCTGTTGTCTCATTCTATTCCTTATTGTTATTTATGCCATGAATTTTTGGTGTCAACATTATGTCTAATTTTGGCTGGTAAGACTGGTACACAAAGTTTTGGGATGTGTCGACACTTGATGTTATGCAATACTTATTTTGATCTATTTGTGTTATATCCCAACTTGTATCTAAAACAACATAGGAAGATTTGATAGTAGCATAACAGTGCTATGGTGGTAATGACTATAATATAATACACTAACAGCCTTTCCCCTAAAAATTTATTTTGTTCTATAGTTCAAGAGTAACAAGATTGTGCTAGTATGAACTTTAATTTGTTCTATAGTTCAAGAGGAACTAGTTAGGGTTAGGGTTAGGGTTAGTGTGTGTCATGTTGTATCATGTCATATTGTGTTGTGTCATGTTAGAGAGAGAGACAGAGAAAGGAGACAGAGAGAGAATCTCACCGAGGGAGGAGGAGGGGACTGGAGAGAGGAGAACGCCGGAGGGAGGAGGAGCCGCTGGAGGGGGAGGACGTCGGAGGGAGGAGGGGAGCCGAAGGAAGGAGGAGCCGCCGGAGGGGGGAGGATGCCGGAGGGAGGAGGGGAGCCGAAGGAAGGAGGAGCTGACGGAGGGAGGAGCACCCCCGGAGGGGGGAGGACGCGGCCGAAGGGGGGTCACCGAGGTGGGGCACCGGGATTGGGGGGGATTTTTGAGATTTCAAAGAAAATGAGGGAAAGAAAAATTCTTCAAACCCTATATGAAATAAATTAGCGACGTCGGTCTCAACGTCGCTAAACGTCACGGATATAATAATATACTACGACTTAAATACATAAAGTCGCTAAACATCTCTAAAATTAAAAAGTTAGCAACGTTTAGCGACTACCTAGCGACATATTATATTTATAATAATTATAATTGCTAAATGTTGCTCCACGTCACTATCATCGATATATTATGATGTTTTATATGGACGTCGCTAAATACCTATAATTCAGCGATGTTTTATTTGGACATCGCTAAAAATGTCGCTATAGTAAGGATATCCCGCTGGAAGATCTTTGGTGGACCTATGACCCTTTTGCGCACTTAGGGTACAAGTAATAGATTCGAAACAAACCCTATCAGAGGTAATATGGACGTGATAGGTTTTATGGACCCACTACTTTTTGCTTATGTTATTGTATGTAATAGGTTTTTGACAAGCCCTGCTAGAGGAAATATAGACGTGGCAGTTTTTGTGGACTTAATACCTCTGGTGTACCTTAGTGAGTACGGGTAATAAGTAAGGATGACAACCGATATCAGAGGTAACATAGATGTGATGATCGATAGTCAAAATCTGGAAGATTTGCTCAGAGGTAATATGGACATGGCAAACTCGATCGGGGATAAATGTTAGGACAGTAGTTCAGAGGTAGTATGGACGTAAACCAATATACGAGCAACTAGCTGATGAGTGATTTGTTGAGTGTGGTCTATCCGAACATGAAGATAGACTTAAGGATTACTCCGTTGGGAAGATTAGTGGGACGCTAGCTCAGAGGTAATATGAACATGGCTAGCGTCTAACGAGATTGGTTTTTGAGTGGTCACTGAGGGAGTATACGAGTGGGCCTGAGGACTGCTCCGTTGGGAAGACTTTGAGGATCCATCATCCGTTGCATATCCAGGACTCTTGGATACAGATAATGGCTTTTACAAGAATTTGTAATAAAGAGAAAAATGTTGCACATAGGCACTTACTGGGGATGAAGAACCAAGAGTGTAGAGATGTACATCTGGGTTGTCCCGCTAGTGACCGTTAGTGACAAGGGGATACAAGCCAAGTTTAGACGTAGTACTTTTTCAGGAACTTGTCATTGATAGGCATTATAAGCAAGTCGCCGTTGGATTTCACTAGTCGGTATGCGCCATTAGAAAATACGATTTCCACAATGAACGGGCCCTCCCATTTAGGTTAGAATTTGTCGACCGTGTTATGAGTCAAAACCATCGATCTTCTTACTGTTAAGACGAGGTCACCCAATTGGAACATTCTCTATTTTACCTATTTTTTGAAGGCTCCAAAGAGGAGCGCTTGATACAGCTCTATGTGTTGTTGAGCTAAGAGCCATTTCTCGTCGAGTGCTTCAAACTCCTGTAACCGTCGGCGGTAGTTGTCGTCCGTGGTTAGCCGTTTGGAGAGAGCTACTCATAGTGAAGGGATCTGGATATCGAGGGGGAGGACAGCTTAGCTTCCGTATACCAAAGAGAAAGGCGTATTTTCAGTAGCTATTCAGACTGTTATACGGTAGGCCCAGAGACATTAACCCAGCTTCTCGTTCTAGTCGCGTTTGTTGGAAGACACAAATTTTTTGAGAAGCTTGATGATGGTTTTATTGAACGCTTTTGTCAGACCGTTTGCTACTGGGTTGTAGGCAGTCGACCCTATATTTTGAATCCGATTTTTATCACAGAACTGGTAGAACATGTGGCTTATAAACTGTGGACCATTGTCATAGACGATCCTTTGTGGAAGACCGGAGCGGTATAAGATATGATGCTTGATGAAGTTAATCACGTTTGATGTTTTGACTGCAGCGGGCGGGATAGCTTCCGCCCACTTGGAGAAGTAGTCGGTGATTGACAAGATGAACCAATATCCTTTCGATGAAGGTGGAATGATTAGCCCGATGATATCTATTCCCCATGCCTCAAACGACCAAGATGCTACCATTGGGTGTAGGAACTCAAATGGATGGTGGATGAAGTCCGCGTGGACTTAGCATTCTTGGCACTTCCTCGCATAATCAACAGCATCTACTACCATCGTAGGCCAATAGTAACTTATTCTCTGAAGACGGTCTTGTAGCTTCGGACTGGGTTGATGCATCCCATAGATGCGAACGTGAGCTTCACGGAGGGCTTATTTTGCCTCTGCATTCGATAAGCATCATAGCAGAAGGTTATCATAGGACCGACGATTCAACATTTTGGTCTCCATATCATAATAAAAATGGATGGAGCATCTCCTGATGAAAGTGGCTTCCTTTGGGTTCTCGGAAAGAATTTTATTGACTGCATAGTCAATGAATGAAAGCCTCCAATCTTGAGTATCGGTGTCGACCTCTGCTGCATAGCTAAGGCACATGCATAGGTTATTCTTGGGACAAACCAGCTCTTGGCCGATCACATTGATTAGCTGATGGGTTTTGTTTGGTACCACCCAGGAAGCAGCGAGTGCATCTAAGGTGTCAGCCTTAATATTTTGCAATCGAGGGACATGCTCAATAAAGAACATCTTAAAGGTTGCAATAATACCAAGTGAAGCTTGGTGGTAGGGGATCAAGTCTTCGTTTCGGACTTCATATACTCCCAGACCTGATTGACGATTAGCTGAGAATCGTTGTAGACCTCCAGGTTTTCTATTCCGACTTGCTTATAGAGATGGAGTCTGATGATTATAGCATTGTACTCTTCCACATTATTGGAGCATGGCTCCATGAGGGAGTATGCACGATTGATGACAAGGCCGTATGGGGAGATCAACACTATCCTGACCCCAGTGATGATGCTGCCTTTGGGCCCTACTCTTGAAGTACCGTCAAAGAACATTCACCAGATAGCTTCGTGTAAAGTGACATTGGCGTCCGCCACTTCATCAAAAATCTCTTCATAGAGCTTTGAGATTTCTGACCCCGGGTAGGCTGCAAGAAAGTCGGCCAATGCTTGACCCTTGACGGCCTTCTGTGGGATGAACACCATATCATATGGGGATAATAGTATTGCCCAGGTAGCCAAGCGAGAACTTAGTGCCCCTGGTTTGGTCATGAGGACCCTGAGGTGGTTGACTCACGAGATTACATGAATGGTCGGTCCAGTCACGTAATGTCGAGTTTTTTGAATAGCGAATACTAGAGTAAGGCATTCCTTCTCAACGATGGTATACCTATGCTCTGGGCCGACTATCATCCGACTGAGGTAGTATATGGCCTGCTCATGGCCTATATCACTATTCTGGGCTAACAAGGCATCGAGAGAGTGATCTATCACGCGTACATAGAGCAAAAATAGCTTTTCCATGACTGGGGCCACCAGCATAAGAGGGTTTAATAGGTATTCTTTGATGTTGTCGAACGCTCGTTGGCATTCTTTATTACAATCAAAGGAGACACATTTCTTCATAAGCAGTGTGAATGGCTGGCAACATCCAGAGAGCTTTGATATGAACCTCCTAATGTATGCCAACCTTCCTTGAAGGCCGCGGAGTTCCCGGAGGTTCCTTGGCAGATTCATCTTCAGGATGGCCTTGGTCTTGTCGGGGTCTATGTGAATACCCTGGGAAGTGATGACGAAACCCAAGAATTTTTTGCTGGAGACTCCAGGAAGGACTTGGTAGGGTTTATCTTGAGCTGGTGTGCGTGCATTAACTTAAACATAGTCCTCAGGACTTGGAGGTGATCATCTTTGGAATGACTCTTGACAGCGATATCGTTGACGTAGCATTCCACTGTCTTGCACAGATGTTCATGAAAAATGGTGCTCATAGCTCGCTGGTATATAGCACATGCGTTCTTTAGACCAAAAGGCATGACCGTGTAGCAGTATACGCCTATCGAAGTCCAAAATAATGTATATTTCTTATCATTGGGGAACATCTTGATTTGGTTGTAGCCTAAGAAGCCATCCATGAAGGACATGCGCTAAAATCTATAAGTCACTACTAGAATAAGTCAAATTACCGACGTCTAGAAACGTTGCTAAATGGCATAAAAATGTTGCTAACAATATTTAGCAATGTAATTAGCGACGTTTCAATGAAGTCGCCTTTAAGCTAGTCGCTGACCGAAAAAATATCGCAAAACGTTGCTATAGCGATATTTTATAGCGACGTATCTGTGTCATTATATTAGCGACTTATTGTGAATCACTATATGTCTCTAATTTTTTTTTATTTAGCAATATTTTGCAACACATTTAGCAACATTATATTGACCTGGCAAATACTGCAATATTAGCAATTTAGCGACATTCAACTATGTATTTATCGTCGTTCAGTGGCATTTAGCGACATATTTAGCGACAATCAGCAACGTACTTAGCAACGTATTTAGCGACGTATATAAATATCGCTAAATGTCACTAAACATCGCTAAAGTTTCAGTAAAAAATAAAAAAATGAATATAGAATAGTTTTCAAACCAATCTTCCTGCACTTTATGAATTCATAATTTATATTAATAGACCAGGAGCAACCCTCGGTTGAATTTTTTAGGTCGTCGGAGGGGAGAAGCCACGCCAAAAAGGAGGATCCGTGTGGGAGGGGGCGCTTGGGAGGTGGAGATCCGGAGTAGGGGGGCTATAGGAGAGCCGGTGGTGGGGTAGGGATGGGGGGAGGAGGAGGACGCCGGAGGGGGGTACTTCGCTAAAGGGGGAAAGAGGGGGGTTTCGAAATTTTAGGGAGGAGTTTGACAGAATAGGGGAAAATAAATTCCTGAACCCTATATTAAAAATTTTTGCAATGTCATCAATAGACGTCACTAAACCTCGCTAATTAAAAAAAATTAGCGATGTCATAAATAGACGTCGCTAAAAGTTGCTAATTAAAAAGTTTGTGACGTTAGCGACGTCGCTAAAAATGTTGCTAAAAATCAAAAAGCAACATCGATAAATACGTCATTAAACGTCGCTAAATCAAAAAACTCAGTGACGTTTAACGACCTTAAAGAAGCTTATAGCGACTATTCTTTTAAAAAACTGAAGTACAGTCGCTAAACGTCTCTATGTATCGCCAACAACGACGTATAGCGACGTTTATTTTTGGAGTCACTCAAGTCTTTAATATTAGCGATATTTTATGATAAAGTCGCTAAAAACGTCGGTATTTTATCATATTTTGGTAGTGAGTGTTGTCGATCATTACGTCGGTAATTGGAAGAGGAAATTCGTCTTTGGGACATGCCGCGTTTAGATCACTGAAGTCGATGAAGATTCGGATCTTTCCTTTCTTCTTAACGATGGGCACGATATTGGCTACCCATTAGGGGTGTTGTTCCTCGCGGATGAAGACACTAGCTATCAGCTTGTTGACTTCACATTCGATGGAATCCATCACGTCTTGTCGAAACTGTCATTTGTTGTTGCTTGACTGGTTTGGCATTGCTATTTGGTAGAATATTGAGTTTGTGGACCGCGGTTTAGGGATCCAGTCCTGGCATATTTTTGTAGCTCTATGCAAAGATATCAATGTATTCCCTAACGAGTTGTAATAGGAATTTTTAGTCTTCCTTAGACAAGCTTTTACTGACGAAGATAGGTTTGGGGTATGATTCATCGCCGAGGTCGATTTGTACGACTTCATCCTCTGTGGGATGCTCTCATCGTTTGAATTGCATCTCCCATTGAGAACCAAGGTGTTGGGCCCAATGTTCTATCTCAAAGATCTCTGGTGGATCCTCGTTGCCTTCCTCAAGGTCGGCATACACCATATTGGAGGACTATGTTTGTTTGAGCACGTCCCTGATGCTGACATCGGAGTCCCAAGCTGAAGATTTTGAAGAGTGTAAGAGAACTTCATCTTCTTTATTTGAGCCCTCGAGGGTTGTAGGAGGCTTTACATATCCTAATCCATGCTTGGTCTTATGATAGTAATCCTCGGGCTTGCCTGCAGGGGAGGAAAGTCATAGAGGACATCTTCGGCCTTTGCCGTAGTTTAACCCTTCAGTGATCTTCAGGTTGTATCCCATCTTCGGGATAAGATGCAGGACTTGTGAACTGTACCGGTAGAGTAGCATTCTGCCTACCTTAGATTCTGGTTCTACTTCCCTTGGGGTGAAGGACCGGGGGTATTCCACTCGTCCAAAGATGATGAGCTTATCTCCCTTCCTCCTGGGTGGGACTAAGAAATAAGAATCTTTACTAGAGTGTTGCCGGTGCACTGTGTAGGTAGTGGTCACTTGTGTGTGCAGATGAAGGCCTAGACCGTGGTCTATGGAGTATAATGTACTTATATCCATACGCTCAGAGTAGTTCAAAGATAATCCTTTATTGTGGAAATACGGTATTTTTTGGCAGAATTACATCGTCAGGGGAAGGGATATTGATATTAGCGGATATATACTCCTCCAGCTCATCCTTCTCCTCGGTTACCCTCAGCGCAAGTGAAGACTTTAGTGGTTTTCTGTGTAATTTTACTACCAAAGGTCCGAAAGCTGCGACCACGGTCGGGTCTTCCTTTGGTGGTCGGCTCGGCCTGTGAATGCGGACGACCATGGGTTCGAAAGGCATAGATAGAGCGGGATCTTCATTTGGTGGTCGATTCAGCCTACGAAGGCGAATGACCATTGGTTCTGATGAAGCTGAAGGTACCATATATTCAGGTGCCTTCCTGTATGATTTGACGATGAGGGGGGTGGTTGCATCGTGAGTACGAGCCTTAAGGCAGATTATCAAGGGCTCCTCGGGTGTTATTGTGGACTCGGCTTCATTGTTGGCCTCGTTGCCACATTCTTCTTGGCGGACTTTCTCGTAGAGGATCGAGTCAGAGTAGTAAATCTTGATTTTCTTAAATGGATCAACATTAATGAACTTCGTCTTGACGACATAATCCTATGTTCATGTATCTACGGATTTGTCTACATATTTTAGGCACGGGTGGAAGGTGGACGACATGATCCTATGTTCATGTATCTACGGATGCCCTAACCGTGTTCGTCTACATATTTTAGGCACGGGTGGAAGGTGGACGACATGATCCTATGTTCATGTATCTACGGATGCCCCAACAAGATATTGTAAGATGTATCTACGTCTATGATGTAGCAGGTGACTTCTGTTTTTAGGTCACCGATCTAGCATTTCAGGTAAATTTTTCCAGAGGGTAGCTTCTTCCTTTGTTGAATCCACTGATGGCGGTATTGGTGGCCGCTAGACGTTGCATCGGGATCCCCAGGGTCTGAAGCAAACTTCTTGGGATGATACTGATCGACGATCCTGGGTCAATATGCATCTGGTCCACCATGTGCTAATATATCATGTGTAGTACAGGGGCCGATCGTGCCTATTATTTTTAAGCAACATATCCTGTTGCAAGAAGGTGATATTGGGTATCACATCCATGGCATTGTTATAATATGGAAATACAGCAGGATCTTCGGCTGGTGGCTTGACTTACACCAGGTAGATATCGGTATTCTATAATGCCTCACTCAGGGCAGCCCGAATGTCTTTGGAGATCCGCAAAAGCTCAAATAACAATAATTTTGTCAGAGTATTGGCAAATTATGCTAAGATATCGAAGTTATAGGACCTTTCAAGCCCTTGTGGTGCATCCCTATGCAGTGGTTTATCGAAGCGCATTTTCTTCTATTTTAACTTGTCCATTGGCGGGGGAAAAGATGGTCCAGGACCAGTGGTGGTCGACGTGACAACCGGGGGCATATCATCGTACATCGGTTCGTACATTATGCCTGAACTTGTTGTACCTACTACCTGCTCTTTAACTGAGGAGGAAACTGTGTAACGGGATTTAGATTTCCTGCCCTTGGACTTGGCGGTGGAGAATATCGTCGGCTGCATCAAGTCTGGCGCAAGATCAGGATGGACCCACATGACTTCCCCACGTGGTATGGCAAGAGGTATTAGCCCAGCCGTCTAGACACGAGCTGGTGGAAGGTTAACCACCACCATAGTTGCCTTTGGGATTGGGACCACTCCGTCTTGGGCTTTCGTCGGTGGAAAGTTACCAAATTGGAGGGACACTATATTGGCGACGATCGTCACGTCATCGAAGTCCAGGGAAAGGAATTTGGTATCGATCATGCATTGGATGTACCACTTCATGGTATAGCACTCCTGCGTCAGGTGATGGACGTATTGGTAGAAGTGACAATACTTTGGATTGTCCATTTCTGCTGCTTCAGGCTGACGTCTGACGTCGGAGAGTCAAATTTTGCCTCCCGGCATCAGCATATCAAAGATGGGTTTAACATAACAATCTTTGAAAGAGTAAGTCTCCTTTGGTTTTGGAGCCTCTTCCTGCTTTTGCTCAGGCTTCTTGGTCAAAGTTGTGACCATAGCCTGTTTTCTCTTTCCATCGCGGCTATTAGTGCCGCTGTTACTATTGCTGTTGTTGTTGGGGTTGGAATATTTTCCCTTGTCCTTAGTGGAAGGGATATGGATTCCTAAGTTTCGGGTGTTCTTCATCTTCTTCTCAGCGTTGACAACGCTTACGATGAGTTCCGTCCAGTCTCTAAACTGTGCGTCATCCATTCAGAGGCTGACTGCCGAAAGTAGGTTCCTCTGGCATATTTTCATTAGCGTCACTTCAAAATTGCCAGGGGCAGTCTTAGTGTTGTCTGTTGGAATCGTTTGATGTAGTTACGAGCGAGTTCCTTTTCTCCTTGGGCGACATCCATTAAGGAAGACATCGTCATTGTCACGCCCCAGTCCCAAAATGTATAGGAGTAGGACACGTAAGCATGTCAGCCACATAGATATGGCAACTCCAATATATGGAAACCATAACCCATGCGTATGCTGTAATATGAATATCAAATCCACAAGTGGTATAAACATATGTCACAAGTCATAGGGTACAATCTAAATCTCATCCACAGAAAATCAATATAAATGAATAACCAGCATCTATATAACTAGATCTCAACATAAGTATCTAAGGATGATAGTTGGATGGAAACAAATTCACTACCAACTCGAATGTAAGAGCAAATACAAAATAAGTACAACACAACAACACCATATAAGAACACCAGCTAGCAATCACGGGCTCGAAGAGAGGACATCCACGAAACATATATAGCCATCCAATATGCGCTCCTGCAAATACTCAAGATTAGATACACCTGGCAGAGGACCAGGTCCTCAGAGGGACGTAACAAGATACAGAAAGCGAGCCAATTTAAATACAGTAAACATACATATTATTTAAAAATAAATAAGTACGCTGTACAAGATAATCTATATGAATGCAAATGAGGATAACTTTTCGATGTATGGGCAACGGTAGGCTACTCGATCTACCTCACAACTCATACACACGTCAATGGACATCAGAAATCGACATACCGCGGGGGTAGCGACCAACGAGACTCCAAAAATCGACATACCGCGGGGGTAGCGACCAGCACGACACACGCCCGTAGTGCGAACTATATACTATGGTTTACCAGAGTAGTTAAAAAGTACTTCCCTTTTGTCCAATTTGGACACAGGGGCAAAACGGTAATTTCGGGTCAAAGCGGGGTCCACATGTGGCCCACTTTGGACCGAAAAGTGTGCCAAGGGTAATAGTCTTTAAATGGGACAAATTATAGGTCAAATAACTCTAGATGTCAATACGAACCCAACGGTATGTCCAAATGTGGATTCCGATGAGCCGGACACAATTTTGTCCAAAAAGTCAACAGTGGGGCCCGCCAATTGGCGATTTGGTCAACCGTCTCAGAATTACGTGAAAATTGGGTCACAGGACCAGCGCGTTACCACGAGTCCAGTGGCACAAGTTTTGTCACAATCTGACGAGCGTGCATAAAATGCGTGCGACTTCTACAAAAGTTGCGACACGGGGTGTGTCCGCGGATACGGACTGATTCCGGCGCGCACACGCGTCCAAATCAGTCTCCACAAATATTTACGTGTCCGGTTACGCTGCGTACACCATTCGGTACACTTGGTACATGACGGGGTGGTCCCGTTTGGTGGGACGTGCTCCGTTTCACAACTTTTAGAAATCTGGAAAAGTGGGTTCGCGGGATTTTGTGACAAATTTTATTCTATCCACAGCAGTTAATAATCTAGGGTTATTTAACAAAAAATAAACTAGATCAAGTGGTCTACACATATCAAAAAGAATCACTAAATTCGGATCTCTGTGGTGGAAGATACGAACTCGGCAACATGGGTGGTCATCGCAGTTTTCTGCGATCCCAAAATTTGGTCTGCTCGCGCCAACTTGGGTGCTATTTTCGCCTATGGATACACGTTGTTCGAGATCTGCTATCATACAGATATGGAAGAGTATTAAGGGGTGAGCATACCGGTTAAGACAGAACGATATTTGGTTGAGCGAGTCGACGGAAAATAACTCCGGAACGAAGGTACCTCATGTGGGAATCTGCAGTGCGCGAGGTCGCAGTCGTCGGAATTGGTTTGGACGGCCTGGCGGGGTTCTCTGGCTGCGGTGGCGGCTCTTTCTAGGTCTAGATGAGAAGAGGAGGGTTTGGAGTTTTTGGTTAGGGTTTTATGAAAGATATATATATATATATATATATATATATATATATATATATATATATATATATATATAAAATAGGGAGAGAGAAAAAATGGTTAGTCGCGGGTCCGCGTGCAAAGGGGGGGGGGGGAACTTCGCTGCTGTAACTTGGTCGTGGGAAGGATTTGCTAAGTTGCTAAGTTGCTAACTTTTGCTAGTTGGAATCCTAGTAGTTATAGTTATTAGTATATTAGTATATTAGTTATTAGTTGTTTATTAATTCTTTCTTTTCTTTTTCTTTTCTTTTCCTTTTTATTATTAAAATATATATATACATATATACATATATATATATATATATATATATATATATATATATATATATATATATATATATATATATATATATTTGTGTATTTATATATATATACTCATAAGTAAATTTATAGATTAGAATAATGCACACCGTTAGGCTAGCAACTGCTCAAGGGGTCTCCTACATAAAATAAATTTTGAAAAATTCCTAATGGTCCCATAAATCCTCTAAGTGCCCGAACACCTAAAATAAAAATTATTAAAAATCTATTTCTCCCATTTAGCCACTAATACTACAATTAAATTAATAATTAATAAATAAAAAGGGTATATACGATTTTCTAGGATAGGATTTTACATTCTACCCAACTTATAAAAATTTTTTCCTCGAAATTAAGATTAAGCCACGATAGAATGTCAAAGATGGTATAAGATTTGCATTATTTAAAATGCAAGGCTAGGTTTAAAGGGGTGGGCGATGTTGAGCGTTGCACATCCCAAAAAATCATGAGAAAAAAATCCACATGAGCGAAAAATAGGTTTCTTCATGTGTCATGTCCAATGGTGTGGACACCTAAATGTTCTTTTGCATAAAAGTGCCCAACAATTGGAAAATTGTACAAAGATGAGGATTGGATGATGAGCACGTCTAGTGTAGTGCTCCAATTATCGGAGCACGATAATGTACGCTAAGTGATATAATTATTGCAAAAATTAAATAAAAATACCGTGTTCTATTTCTAACTGGATTTATTCTAGTCTTAGTCTCACTATCTAAACCAAGTAGGTCCAATTTTGGGTGAGGGGTTCACAATCTACCGAACTTTAAAATTTATCCATCTATCACCTAAGGCTATACATTTAGGAAAACTATTCCTCAAATTATTTAATCGTGTTTTTCAATCCTCAAAGTTTTAACACCAACATATCACCTATGATATGCCCTTAATCAATTATAAAAGAGAGTCACTAAATCATGTGACTAGCCTTATGGGGTATATCTAGTACTATTAGTGTCAACTTATACCAGCACGAGATTTTGTCTTTCCGAAATAGGGGAAGACGGAGAACAATAATAAAAAATTCAAGGTGAAGGTGACAGAATACGAGTACGAGGTTCAAAGAGATTAAGGAATTCGAAAAGAGAGTTGTCAGGACAGTTGTGGATTAAAATCCTATTTTTTTGGTAATTTCCTATTTACATGCTCGTATCAGTACAGTTATGTAACCGATACGATGTGTCAGACATATCTAGGGGCAAGTATATCCGTCTACTACCATATATCTCAATCTACGTAAAGTAGTCATGCGAAGAGCGAACCAAACGCACTAAGGTTAGCTAGACCTTAATACACCAATTCTGATTAGGCAATTGTATCATTGTGTGCACCCAATAATACATATGCCATGAGCAAGCTCGATAAAAGAATAAGCTTGGAAAAACTAGGCTATAATAGCAGCATAAATCAAGGTAGTACAGAAAATATAAGTACGCTAGATTATGATGAGAGAAGTTACAAAATAATCCTAGTTCTCAAAGAAGATAAGACTCTTACAATCTCTACAGTGGTCATACTAAATCCTTGTCTAAGTCGATAGTCGACCAAATAGGGGTATGGGCTTCTAAGCTCTACAGTCTGATGAAACACTATCTTCTTATGCTAGCACACAGTTAATGTCATTCAGTTACACTTCAATAATAGGGCAAAAGACTATGTGATACTAGGTTGTGAGGTATACTACCCAACTTATAACAATTAACTAATACTGTAATTGTCTTAAGGATACCGTAGAAACTCCTGTTAAGGTCTACGGGAAGGGGTCTTGGTACTTATTAGGGTATCCTCTTACATTACATAGGTCATGGTCGTACTAAGTCTTAGTCTTAGTGCAAGTATCAATAGTAAGAATGAAACAATTACTGTCCTTCCGGGGGGAAAGGGGATATAACTCGTATCGAGGTGGGGTACAGGTTACGTAATTTAAAACTAAGGGATAAGCACCAGGTCTCAATCTACAAGTGTAACGCCCCGCTCCGAACGGTTACTTATGGAATACTACGCTGCTTCGACTCGGTTGAGAATCGAGTCTCGGGGAAACCTTACCGATAAATCAACACGGACGAAGTGCAATGAAACATTCCAATTAATGGAACGACTTCTATTGAAATGAGTCCAAGAGTTTTCGTTGGTTTCTTTGCTTCTTGGTTTTGTGTTGCTTTGTGTTTTGAGTTGCTTTCGATGACTTGGTTTTCATGATTTCGCCTTCTCGCTTGCGCTTTCTTTACGAATCGTAAGGGAAAGAGATCGAAGTATGCTAACCAAGTATTGTTGCATTTTCAGGACGCATAACCAAAGAGTGAACGTCGCTTAGGCTTCCCCATCTCCTCGTCCGATTCATTTGGTGAGTGGCTTAGGCCCTTCAATGAATCCTTTAAGTCTGCATGCCTAATGAAAAGAATCTCTAGTTCACAATGTTGCCTCACTAAAAAGATAAGCTAATGGAAATGAATTGCATACGAATATACGTAGAGTTTCTGCTTTACTTCAATTGAATGTTGCCCCTTATTTACTTGTTGCATCACTATATCGTGCATTGAACATCCATGGTTAGTGTTGTGTCAAGTGTAAAAGAAGAAGATGAATCTAGTAGTCCGCCCTGACGTCCGGTCCTACGGGATCTTGGGGGGTGTGGCTATTAGATTGTTATATGCTTGCTAATGTTATGCATCATAAGAGTTGGTTTATAAATGTTTGCTTGCCATGCATGGGTCTCGGACAACTTGTGCACAAGGTAATAGTCTCTCGATCGGTTTCTGGGGCACTGGGAATCGGTCGGTCCGGAAGGGATTGTGAGAGCACCCTGACGTCCGGTCCTACGGGATCTTGGGGGGTATTGTTGTCCAATAATGGGAAAACTCATGGACCGTCATATAGATAGGGTGCATGCTAGGTTTACCTTCTTGCATACCTATTGTTTCGATATCGAAGAATGATTCATAAGTTTATGCACATATGTAAATTGTGATTAACTTGTGTGTCTGCTGCAGGGATAACCGCTCGGCCGTGGGTAAGAAATATCATTGCACTAGCTTTATATTGTCTATGTTTCCTAGCATGAATTGTTAAAAAGAAACTAGACAACCAGAAAGACCACTTAATAATGCTAGCTTCATATGCTTACTTAGTGTGGATTTCTAGGTGAGTTTGGCCACGGTCGCTCACCAGTACATGTGGTAGTACTGACCCACGTTTGTGGGCAAATATCCAGGTGCTGGGAGCGAGAGTCTGGCAAGCATCCTGAACCTGAATCAGCGTGTGTGCACCCTTCCTTAGGACTGTGTTCGTGCTGCTTCCTTCGCTGCTTACCTCTCCAGTGGGCTACTCTCCTTCTGCTAGATGTTTTGGCTATTTTGGTCCTACTACAAGGGCATAATGTAATGGGCGTTGTGGCTAGTTTTTGAGAATGTAAAAAGAGTTGTGAGCCTTCTAAGGCATATTTTGTAACTCAGCCAAGCAAGCATTTTGTAATCCAAATCTTCAGTATTCAATAAAGAGAAAGTATTTTGTGTGCTATCAAATGTGTTCAACTTTGGTTCTCTGCGTTTTACTCTGTGCCTATAAATGTATATTTTTGTCTAATTTGTCTTGTGCAGGTACGTTGCCTGGTGCAAGCGCAACTTAGGCTTGCACGGCATCGCGCCCAAGCGAGGACGAACGGTTCCGTAGGGACCAAGCGAGGACGAATGGTTCCGTAGGGACCAAGCGAGGACGATAGGCCCTACGGGATCGGGCCCTGCGGGATCGGGGCGCGACAGGTGGTATCAGAGCATGGCTTTACGTCCTTGGCCTCTTCAAACATCGTCTTCGAAAAAGGATATAAGTTTTCAAGCGATTTCAAAAGTCCCGAATTTCGAAAATAGATTTCAAATCTATAAGAAGTAAATCGAGAGTATGAAAGGTCCCTAAGAGTATGAAAACCCAACGTCCCATGCAATAAGTCTATAATACGTTATGAGACTAATGCAAGCTACTCTCTTTTGCAGCAAAGATGACAAGAACAGGTGCTGGTAACCCTGAGTCATCGCGCGCAGCTAGCGTGAGCGATGATCAAATGGATAGATTGATTGCAATGTTACAGAATCAAAATGATCGTCATGCTGCGCAACAAGAACGATTCGAGGCTCAGCAGCAACGAGCAGATGCTAGAGCCGCGGCACAACAAAAGCAGCTTGACTCCTTGACTCAAATTGTAACAACACTAGCAGCGAACAGTGGTGCATCTGGCACCGCCGCAACACCAGTGACTGCCCCGACCATGCCTCAAGGCACAGGATTAGCAGAAACAAACGAGCCTCCTCGTGCGGCCGGAAAGTCTACCTTTAAAGGCGCTGAGTTCCTGAAGTTGAACCCTCCGGAGTTTGAAGGCAGGACCACGCCGGATAAGGTGATGGACTGGGTCGCAAAGATGGAGAGCTTGTTTAGCTTTGCCTCAATACCTGCGAACAAGAGGGTGGCGTGCGCAGATATGCAGTTGCGGTTACGAGCGCACGATTGGTGGGAAGTCAAGAAAGCAGACCTCGCCACCAAACATCAAGATGGTAGGATTACTTGGGGAATGTTCAAGGAAGCATTCCTTGCTCACTATCTTCCACCGGCTGTCAGGCAGAGAAAAGAAGACGAGTTTACCGAACTTAAGCAAGGGAGCATGTCCGTCGAAGATTATGAGTCGGAATTCTCCAAACTTGCTAAGTTCGCTAGCTCGATGATTCCCGACGAGGGAGCCCGCACACATCGGTTCATAAAGGGCTTAAACGATAATCTAAGAAAAGATGTTATGAACCGAGAGTGCAAAACCTACATACAAGCCTTTGAGGCAGCGGTGCAGAACGAGCAGTTCACTCCACAAAATGCTCCAGAAAGGGCACCGGCTCCTCGAAACCCTCCTGCTAAAAGATACCACAATGGTGAGAAGAAGGCCGACACAGAGAAGCAGGCCAACGCAGGTGACAACCGCGGTAAAGTGTGCAGCCACTGTGGCCGTACAGGTCACATAAAAGAGACTTGTTATGCCTTTAATAGGCTGTGTTATAAGTGTGGGCAACCTGGCCATGAATCTCGAAATTGCCCGAAGAGGAAAGTCACTGAGAACCCAGGGGATGACGCATCGGGTCCTGCTCTTGATCCAACTGATCAGATACGAAGGCCGAGAGTTTATCAGTTGAACATAGAGCGTGATGAGAGTGGACACGATGTTGGTGAGTCTGTTTCCTTTGATCTCTTGATGCATCGTATATCGCCTCCTTGATTTCTTAAGTTTCGTGGACGAAACTTCTTCTCAGTGGGGTAGTATGTAATGCCCCGCTCCGAACGGTTACTTATGGAATACTACGCTGCTTCGACTTGGTTGAGAATTGAGTCTCGGGGAAACCTTACCGATAAATCAATACGGACGAAGTGCAATGAAACATTCCAATTAATGGAACGACTTCTATTGAAATGAGTCCAAGAGTTTTCGTTGGTTTCTTTGCTTCTTGGTTTTGTGTTGCTTTGTGTTTTGAGTTGCTTTCGATGACTTGGTTTTCATGATTTCGCCTTCTCGCTTGCGCTTTCTTTACGAATCGTAAGGGAAAGAGATCGAAGTATGCTAACCAAGTATTGTTGCATTTTCAGGACGCATAACCAAAGAGTGAACGTCGCTTAGGCTTCCCCATCTCCTCGTCCGATTCATTTGGTGAGTGGCTTAGGCCCTTCAATGAATCCTTTAAGTCTGCATGCCTAATGAAAAGAATCTCTAGTTCACAATGTTGCCTCACTAAAAAGATAAGCTAATGGAAATGAATTGCATACGAATATACGTAGAGTTTCTGCTTTACTTCAATTGAATGTTGCCCCTTATTTACTTGTTGCATCACTATATCGTGCATTGAACATCCATGGTTAGTGTTGTGTCAAGTGTAAAAGAAGAAGATGAATCTAGTAGTCCGCCCTGACGTCCGGTCCTACGGGATCTTGGGGGGTGTGGCTATTAGATTGTTATATGCTTGCTAATGTTATGCATCATAAGAGTTGGTTTATAAATGTTTGCTTGCCATGCATGGGTCTCGGACAACTTGTGCACAAGGTAATAGTCTCTCGATCGGTTTCTGGGGCACTGGGAATCGGTCGGTCCGGAAGGGATTGTGAGAGCACCCTGACGTCCGGTCCTACGGGATCTTGGGGGGTGTTGTTGTCCAATAATGGGAAAACTCATGGACCGTCATATAGATAGGGTGCATGCTAGGTTTACCTTCTTGCATACCTATTGTTTCGATATCGAAGAATGATTCATAAGTTTATGCACATATGTAAATTATGACTAACTTGTGTGTCTGCTGCAGGGATAACCGCTCGGCCGTGGGTAAGAAATATCATTGCACTAGCTTTATATTGTCTATGTTTCCTAGCATGAATTGTTAAAAAGAAACTAGACAACCAGAAAGACCACTTAATAATGCTAGCTTCATATGCTTACTTAGTGTGGATTTCTAGGTGAGTTTGGCCACGGTCGCTCACCAGTACATGTGGTAGTACTGACCCACGTTTGTGGGCAAATATCCAGGTGCTGGGAGCGAGAGTCTGGCAAGCATCCTGAACCTGAATCAGCGTGTGCGCACCCTTCCTTAGGACTGTGTTCGTGCTGCTTCCTTCGCTGCTTACCTCTCCAGTGGGCTACTCTCCTTCTGCTAGATGTTTTGGCTATTTTGGTCCTACTACAAGGGCATAATGTAATGGGCGTTGTGGCTAGTTTTTGAGAATGTAAAAAGAGTTGTGAGCCTTCTAAGGCATATTTTGTAACTCAGCCAAGCAAGCATTTTGTAATCCAAATCTTCAGTATTCAATAAAGAGAAAGTATTTTGTGTGCTATCAAATGTGTTCAACTTTGGTTCTCTGCGTTTTACTCTGTGCCTATAAATGTATATTTTTGTCTAATTTGTCTTGTGCAGGTACGTTGCCTGGTGCAAGCGCAACTTAGGCTTGCACGGCATCGCGCCCAAGCGAGGACGAACGGTTCCGTAGGGACCAAGCGAGGACGAATGGTTCCGTAGGGACCAAGCGAGGACGATAGGCCCTACGGGATCGGGCCCTGCGGGATCGGGGCGCGACAACAAGAATAGCTTAAACCATCAAGTTCTAACTACTAAGCACACAATTTCAAAATTTAACATTTATAACTATAATCCCAGCAACTATATATATCCTAAAATAGAATAAATTCACTTGGTCTATAATCAGAAGTGCCAGATGGCACGAGTTGAAAGAGGAAGAAAAGAAGAACGTAATTTTTAGTCGTCGCAACTAGTGAACGTTAAGGTCGCAGAGGAACAACATATGAAATTAAAATAGGGGCTCTAGATAGCATCATAGTTTTCTAAGGGGGAGTAGTATGCTAATTGCTATGTTCGAGGTATGATCAAGGAAAAGTGTTAATTAATTTCATTCCTCTAGGCTTCCTAAGGTGCTGTCTACTAATAATAAGACAATGATCTAAGTTTATAGTTCTAATATTATCTCACCATAAGAGTTAGGTCCAGCCCTAATATTTAACCTTGGATTTCTATTGGTTCCTCAATACTAGGGTCAAACACTATGGTCAAACTTCTAACTAACTCTAGTAGTGTCTATACTACTCTCAAGTCCTCATAATACATCAAGGGGTATTGGTAAACCAATCTATAGATAAGGAATTCTAGGGTTCACTAGATATTCTAAACTTAGTGGTGTGTCTATATTCTCATTGTATTCTTAATAGGTGTGCTACCATAATTATTATCCTAATAATAGGGGTTCCTATATTCTAGAAAAAGGCTATTCTCAAAGAACTATTAGGGAAGTACATGAATCAAGCATGATGCAATTATTCAGATATAATGGATTGGAAGGAGAGCGAATCATAGTCAATTATGGATGAGATCCTATACTCTATTCCTAGGTGCAGGCTTGTTCGGTACAATAACGTAACCAAGACAATATACTCTCGACCTGCATGGGCCACCACAAAAACATGTCACGCCCCAGTCCCAAAATGCATAGGACTAGGACACGTAAGCATGCCAGCCGCATGGATATGGCAACTCCAATATATGGAAACCATAACCCATGCGTATGCTGTAATATGAATATCAAATCCATAAGTGGTATAAACATATGTCACAAGTCATAGGATACAATCTAAATCTTATCCACAGAAAATCAATATAAATGAATAACCAGCATCTATATAACTAGATTTCAACATAAGTATCTAAGGATGATAGTTGGATGGAAACAAATCCACTACCAACTCGAATGTAAGAGCAAATACAAAATAAGTACAACACAATAACACCATATAAGAACACCAGCTAGCAATCACAGGCTCGAAGAGAGGACATCCACGAAACATATATAGCCATCCAATATGCGCTCCTGCAAATACTCAAGAATAGATACACCTGGCAGAGGACCAGGTCCTCAGAGGGACGTAACAAAATACAGAAAGTGAGCCAATTTAAATACAGTAAACATGCATATTATTTGAAAATAAATAAGTACGCTGTACAAGACAATCTATATGAATGCAAATGAGGACAACTTTTCGATGTATGGGCAAGGGTAGGCTACTCGATCTACCTCACAACTCACACACACGTCAATGGACATCAAAAATCGATATACCGCGGGGGTAGCGACCAGCGAGACTCCAGAAATTGACATACCGAGGGGTTAGCGACCAGTACGATACACGCCCGTAGTGCGAACTATATACTAAGGTTTACCAGAGTAGTTAAAAGCCCATACGCCTAATGATTGTCCTCGATGATACTAAGTGCCATGTGTGTGTCAACATATCTAATACATAGTAATGACTGAAAGAAAACTACACATGCAAGAAATATACAGAAATGCAATAAATATACAAAAATATGCTAAGCATACAAAATACTGTAAGCAATTTGGCAAGGTATCTTGCCTGGCAAGAAAGCTGTAAAGTGTAACGTCCCGAAGTCCAATACACAGGATCAGAAGCTATGGCCGCAGAACAAATATCTTCGGATGCTGAAATAAATATCACCAACGTTCCCAAAATAAGCAAAATAGCTAAAAAGTACTTCCCTTTCGTCCAATTTGGACACAGGGGCAAAACGGTAATTTTAGGTCAAAGCGGGATCCACATGTGACCCACTTTGCACCGAAAAGTGTGCCAAGGGTAACATTCTCTAAATGGGACAAATTATAGGTCAAACAACTCTAGATGTCAATACGAACCCAATGGTATATCCAAATATGGATTCCGATGAGCCGGACATAATTTCGTCCAAAAAGTCAACAGTGGGGCCCGCTAATTGGCTATTTGGTCAACCGTCTCAGAATTGTGTGAAAATTGGGTCACAGGACCAGCGCATTACCACGAGTCCAGTGGCGCAAGTTTCGTCATAATCTGACGAGCGTACACAAAATGCGTGCGACTTCCACAAAAGTTACGACACGGGGTGTGTCCGCGGATACGTGCTGATTCCGGCTCACACACGCGTCCGAATCAGTCTCCACAAATTTTTACGTATCCGGTTACGCTGCGTGCACCGTTCGGTATACTTGGTACACGATGGGGTGGTCCCGTTTGGCGGGACGCGCTCTGTTTCACAACTTTTAGAAATCTGGAAAGTGGGTTCATGGGGTTTTGTGACAAAGTTTATTCGATCCACAGCAGTTAATAATCTAGGGTTATTTAACAGAAAATAAACTAGGTCAAGTGGTCTACGCATATAAAAAAAATCACCAAATTTGGATCTCTATGGTGGGAGATACGAACTCGGCAACCTGGGTGGTCACCGCAGTTTTCTGCGATCCCAGAATTCGGTCTGCTCGCGCCAACTTGGGCACTATTTTTGCCTATGGGTACACGTTGTTCGAGGTCTGCTATCATATAGATATGGGAGAGTGTTAAGGGGTGAGCATACCGGTAAAGACGGAATAACGTTTGGTTGAGCGAGTCAACGGGAAACAACTCCGGAACGAAGGTACCTCGTGTGGGAATCTGCAGTGCGCGAGGTCGCAGTCGTCGGGATTGGTTTGGACGGCCTGGCGGGGTTCTCTGGCTGCGGTGGTGGCTCTTTCTAGGTCTAGATGAGAAGAGGAGGGTCTGGAGTTTTTGGTTAGGGTTTTATGAAAGATATATATATATATATATATATATATATATATATATATATATATATATATATATATATATATATATATATAGAGAGAGAGAGAGAGAGAATAGGGAGAGAGAAAGAATGGTTAGTCGCGGGTCCGTGTGCAAAGGGGGGGGGGAACTTGGCTGCTGTAACTTGGTCGTGGGAAGGATTTTCTAAGTTGCTAACTTGCTAACTTTTGCTAGTTGGAATCCTAGTAGTTATAGTTATTAGTATATTAGTTATTAGTTGTTTATTAATTCTTTCTTTTCTTTTTCTTTTTCTTTTCTTTTCCTTTTTCTTATTAAAATATATATATACATACATATATATATATATATATATATATTTGTATATATATATATATATATATATATATATATATATATATATATATATATATATATACTCATAAGAAAATTTATAGATTAGAATAATGCACACCGTTAGGCTAGCAACTGCTCAAGGGGTCTCCTACATGAGATAAATTCTAAAAAATTCCTAATGGTCCCATAAATCCTCTAAGTGCCCGAACACCTAAAATAAAAATTATTAAAAATCTATTTCTCCCATTTAGCCACTAATACTACAATTAAATTAATAATTAATAAATAAAAATGGTATATACGATTTTCTAGGATAGGGGTTTTACAGTCATATCATGTCCTGCCTCATAGAATCTTTTGAAGATAAGAATCTGGAGATCGTCGAATGATGATATGTAATTGTCTGGCAGTCTATAGAACCAGTCAAAGGCTACTCCCTCCAATACCTCGACAAAGAGCCTGGTAAGGATGGCATCATTGTGGGGTAGGTGCCATGTTGCTGCCTTGAAGTAGCTCATGTATCGACGAGGGGAGGACTTCCCGTCAAACGTGTCTATGTTGAAGGGCTTGTACCTGGGCGCGTATGGTACGTCCCTCCATTCCAGTGGGTACAGTTGGCGTACTCTGAGGTCGTGAAGTGAGTTTCAATTACCCATGGAGTCTAGTCGAGCTCGGAGTTCTCGAACCTATTTTATTGCTTCCTTAGCCTCGTATGCTACTGAAGGGGTTGACGAACTAGGTTAGGGAGGATTGTAGCCTGCGGGTAGAGCAATTATGTTTGAATCCGCGTTGGTCTCGAGATCCAATTTAGTTGGCACATAGGTCCTTGTCGGCTAAGAGGCCAAGATTGCCTTAATTTCCAATATTATTTGGTTCAAGGCTTGTATTGATGCATTCATGGTCTCCATCATATTCTCGAGAGCCTCCAGGCATTGTCGGTCACTGGGGGCGTCATAGTCCACTCCTGCCATGTATGTTGTCCTCACGTAGGAAGAGATGGACGGGATAGTAGATGTCGCACTCTTTGTCTCGGACCCTTGCAGTAAGCCGTCATCAAGGAAGACTGAAAGCGTTGTGTCCTCCTCAGATTCCTAGGAGGATATGTCATCTCTGCGAGATTAGCTACCCCAAGGGATTTCAAAATATGTTCCTTGAGAGTCATCATCTCTCTGGAATGCTAGATTATTATGTAGGTCCAGGGGTTTACTACCCCCAGCTTGGGGAGCCCGTAAGGGTTCTGAGGAAGAACTACCCCCAGCGACCGACAGCTTCTTCCTCGAGCGAGTGCCCTTAAAAATGCCTTCCATGGGTTATGTTGTCGGTTCTCCTAGTGGTCTTCTTCTCAGCGCGTTGGTCAAGAGTGATGGACTGGAGGCACTGTCTTCTTTCCTCTTTTGGTAGAGGGGACCTTCCGAGCCGAGTAACATGCAGAAAAAGGCAGCTCCTCTCCCTCTGGCGCTTCCACTTGACCCCCGGATTGTTGCCGGGCAAGTATCTTTTTGTGCAGCCGTTGGAATATTGACTGCCTGCTTGTGGGTGCTACCACTTTATTGCAGTAGCAGTTGATGATAATCTTGGCACAATGATGTCCTAGAGAGGACATTTTATCGACCGTAGTTGTTTTTCTTATTTTGCGCTTGTGATTGATCACATTGCGCAAGTCGAGCGAGGGTTGTTCCACCTTTGCACCCTTTTATTAGACTCGGGTAGACCGAGCGCACGAATGTGTAGGTGTTGTGTTGGTTCCTAGATCTGAGGTTCGTACAAAAACTTACCTCAGATCATTGGCGGAAGACTTTTGAGACTGACCCTGTCCATTTGCAGCTGGGGGCTGGACACATGGGGCAGTCTTATATAATTTTCCATCAGAAGCCCGCGTAATGATTAGTGGTGCCCTCTGACGGTCGGCTGACTGGACAGTTGTCTGAGCTTGGCGATCTTGAACTGTCTTGGACCTCTTTGTCTTAGCACCCGCGGGCGCATGTACGCATAGTCCAAGTTTGGGTATTTGTCGTTCTTATTGGGTCGCATAGAATCTGAGCCGCATGAGATACGATCGAAGACAGAGACTCGACTACTGTCTGGGCCGCATGGGGACGTTTGCCTACGGCTGTGAGCTGAGGCCGTATAAGGCCATATGCCAGTCTTATGCGGCCTCCTTCTTGGCCGCATGGAACTTGCTTCAGTCTTAAAATGTCTGGTATCATAGTTTTTTCCTTTATCAGGGTCTGGACGCTGAGTAGTTTCTACATCAGGTAGGGAGGCCACATGGACGTCTTGGGTGCGCACCTGGCAGTCAGCAACTGGGTGAGCGGTTGGAAGCGACCCCTCTACAGTTGGGCGAGGTGCAGCGGCCTTTGCTACCCATTTCCTGTGGGTCGTCTTGGGCTTGGCTAGCCTTGGGAAAGGACTGATACTTCCTTCCGATAGCATGTCCTCGAACACTTGATAGTCAAAGTGAACCACCATCATCTTTTGCGTCGAGCCAAGCTTGGACGCATCGGACTACGTCACTAACTTCTTAACAAAGGAGAAGTTGGTCCCCAGCAGAGTCGCCATCGTGTTTGCCATTAAATCAAAAAAAGAACTTAATTTGATTAACAAACTAAGAAAAAGTACAGAGAAGTCCTAGAAGACAATCTAAATACAAATTTGTTTTCAAGGTGTGACGATGGAGGGTTAGGAGTGTAGCAACTTTATTTTCTCCGTAGATGATCCGATGCAGAAGCTTTTCTCTTGCTCGATTGTAGATCCGCAGATGGCCAGCAAGGTCCATTGTATGGGGTTAGTAATCTGTTATTTATAGTTGTTCTATGGCCATATGGGTTTTGGGCCACATGGACATCGGGAGTTGCCACGTGTCTTCCCATAACAGAAAGGAGTTACAACTGTGCACGAGAATTCGAACTTCAGCTGTCAAGTGGAAATTTGTTAAGATTTTCCTATTGCTGAATATATGGATGGTTTCTCGTCCTTTGTAGGCGCGACTTAGTCAATTGGACATGTGGCCTGCCACTTGGTTGGAGAGGATCACCTTGTTACAATAGCACGATTTAGTTTATTTGGGAATTTGGGGCATACGAAGCCAAGAATTGCAGAGACCGCATGGGGTCTAGAACGCATAGGCCAGAGCCGCATGGGACACATGAAGTTAGGGAAGCATGAGGCTAGAGACGCATGGGACGCATGGAGTCTGGGACGCATGGGCCAAAACTGTATTAAATTTATGGAGTCTGGGATGCATAGGCCCGAACCGCATGGGACACATGTATTCTGGGATGCATGGGCCAGAACCACATAGGACGCATGGAGTCCGGGACGCATGGGCTAGAACCGCATGGGAGTCTTTTTTCCTGTTGTATACGTAGTGTTGAACAGTTTTTGAGACTTCTGTCATTTAATGAGTTTATATCTTTTGAGACGTTTAGAAAATTCTTCTCTGTTAGGATTCTGTGTCAGATATAATATTGTTGTCAGAGCGTGATGTCAGATCCATCTACGGCCAAGACTGCCTTTGGTCATTTGGTCCGCATAGCTCTCGCCTAATTGGGCCTCATGGTGATCATGCGATCCATTTCCTGCTGAACTTTTCTCTGGGCCGCATGATTACTGAACGCATGGATCTAACTTTTCCATGCTTCTTCAGATACCAAAAGCTAACATTTTAGGACCACAAAAGAAATGGGTACCAAAGGTCACATCTACTTGTGTTATAGGTGGGCCGACCCAAGCATGCTAAAAGCAAGTGGATTCTCGATAGCAGTTGCTCACGACACATGACTGGTGATGTATCTCTGTTTGCAACGCTATTGATGAAGAAAAAAGGATACGTCTCCTTCGATAATAATATAAAAGGGTATATCATAGGTAACGATAATGTTGTCACTTCTTCTTATCCTGTAATAAAAGATATGTGTCGAGTAAATAAATTAAAACATAATCTGCTCAGCATCAATCATATGGCTGGCCATGGTTATGGCACTAATTTTGTGAATGACAAATGTTCTATCTATGAGAGATCATCTGAAAATATTATTTTTGAAGGTACTAGGAAAGATAATATTTATGTTTTCTATATGTTAGAAGATACTATCAATGCAGGTAGATGCCTATATGCCAATAAAGATGAGAGTTAGCTATGGCATATGCGTCTAGGATATGCCAATATGGACACAATTGCAAGATTATCATCAAAAAAATTGGTAAGAGGCTTGCCAGGCATAACATTCAAGAAAGATATGGTTTGTGCTGAATGTGAAAAGAATAAGGCAACCAAATCTTCCTTTAAATCTAAAAATGTTGCAAGTACCTCTAAACCTCTTCAATTACTACACATGGATTTATTTGGACCTAGCCGAATAGCCAGTCTTGGTAGGAAGCTAACGCATATATAATTGTTGATGATTATTCTCGATATACATGGATTTATTTTCTTGCAAATAAAAGTGATATATTTTCTGAATTTGTTTCTTTCTGTAAAAAGGATTCATGATTACTCGTATCCGAAGTGATCATGGTGACGAATTTAAAAATACTGATTTTAAAAATTTATGTGATTCCATTGGTTATTCTCATAAATTTTCTTGTCCTATAACTCCTCAACAAAATGGTGTTGTGGAGCAGAAGAATAGGACTCTAGGTGATATGGCCAGAGTCTTGATAAATCAGTTTAGCCTTCCAAAATACTTTTGGGCCAAAGCTGTCAATACAGCGTGCCATGTATTGATAGGGTTCTAATTCGACCTATATCGAAGAAGACCCCATATGAGCTTTGGTTTGGTAGAACTCCTGATATTTCAAATTTCAAAGTTTTTGGATGTAGATGTTTCATTCTAAATACCAAGGAGGACTTAGGTAAATTTGACTCAAAAGCTGATGAATGTATACTTCTTGGATATGCTGCTAAAAGTAAAGGTTATAGAATCTTTAACAAGAAATCTATAATTATTGAGGAATCTATTAACGTTACTTTTGATGAGCTTAATTGTCAATTACCAAATGACGGTGATGACGAAGATGTAGGCATAACAACCAACAAAGCACGCAGATACTGAAACCGGTATAAGTTATCTGTAAAGTCTGCCAAAGAAGATGAGATTCATGGATGATCATCAAGAAAACTTGGTAATAGGGGATGTATCTGTCATGCCCCGTTCCCGGAATACGGTGAGTCGAATACGTAAATAACATCCCAGGCCACATGCCAAATAAATATACCAGTATCAATATCTCGATTGTTGTCTGTAAAGTTCTAGGATAAAAGTATGGGCAAACTAAATTCATAAATAAATTGACAATAATTTACATCCATAAATATCACTAATTAACCTATATATCTCCAAGTCTATTTTTTTATCTCAAGGATAATAAATATGAGAAACTACAAAACTATACAAAATAAGACTGCTGATATACCCTCTGCCTGTGTAACTCTTCTAGTGCTTCCATAATGTATACCAAAAGTATCTCTTCCTCAGTCACGCCTCCATCTAGTGAAAAAAATTAGGTCAACAAAAACTAGTTCATCAAAGACATGCAAGTTCTCGATTCAAGGAAGGTGAAATAAATAAAATAATATGATACTGAAGATCAAGTACAATGGAAATTAATCTAAACCGAATAACTTCTAAGTACATGACATAATATGACTTTGAAATAATTTCTAAAGTGATCCTAATATAGTGAAATAATTGTATTCAAACCATTCCTTAAGTCCTAAAAATAACTAACACAATCACAATACAGTTTTTCCTATAGAATGATGCAAGTTAGAGAATATGTTGGATCTCACATTCGCAGTGTCACGAGCACTATCTAGGCAATAATTCTGTTACAAGTTAGAGAATATATTTGGATCTCACATTCGCAGTGTCACGAGCTCTATCTAGGTAATAATTCTATTACCAGAGATCAGGTGGTGGCAAGTAGGCACGGTGCTTAGTAGTCCGACCATTCCTCTTTGGGAGCAAAATTATAAACTTTAATTAACACCAAATTCGAGTTTTTATCGAATTAGGGTAAATATTACGAGATTTACGAGCATCAGGTAAGGTAGGTGATATAAATATTCACTCACTCTCAACACAAGGCCTTGCGAAGGAGATACAGGTACTGATCAGTTTTGTTAATTATATTGCCAAGATTTTATACAATGTGATCCAAATTATTCTATCCCACCCAATACTCTATTCTACAATCACAATCAATCATAAGTCCATTATAATAATTAAAACTTTGTTTCTCGGCTCAAGTATATATCTTGATTTGTATTTCTGGAATACAAGTATCACTTACAGGAATGCTTTGAACTATTGAAATAACACCAAATAAATTCTTTATACGTGTTAATCTCACGTAATACGAGAATAAAGTCAACATGGTATTCCAGAAACAAGGAAACAAGATTTGATAATTTATTCGTGTACATATTTACATGTACATGTTCTTACGAGTTCAAGACTTAGACAGTTGACATCAAAGTATTCCTCGAATATAGTGAGTCTTTCTCAAATCAATATTCAGTTATCTAGGTGTAGGGTTCGGTACGATACCACGGCATTTAAGCTTCGAAATTAGACTATCTTCCAAAATCCTTAGAATTTCGGACAGAGTCTTCTTTATATTTTGAGCTTCAAACACAGTAATATAACTGGCCTGGAGTAACTCTCCATAGAATTGACATGGGTCAAAGCCCCTTCAGTGGAACAACTCTACACTGGTCATACGCAGTTAATAGGATAGACAGTAAATGCATAGAAGTACAAAACTAAATTGCACAAAAATTCTAGCATGTATATCCTACATTATACAAAGCATAACTCCTATAATATTAATCAAAATACCATTAAATTATATACAGTTGGAAAGATTATCAAATTCTCTTCGATTTCTGTTTAGACATAATCGAATTTTGATAACATTTAATGGGTCAAAAGTGGCCTACGAAATATTGTGTAAAATATTCCAGATTTTGATTCCAGAAGTTTACGTTGATGGTGCACGACCAATAACTCCTACTATTTATACCCGAATGCTATCATATCATATACGGATGAAAAGCTTATCGAATTTTCAATGATATTTTTTAAGACAAATCCTGATTTTGAAGAATTTAATAGGTCAAATCTGGCCTACACAAAAATGTGTACATAGGTTCCATATTTTAATTCCAGGATTCTATAACTCTGTTGCATGACCCATAAATCCTATCATATAAATTTGAATCATATCGTATCACATACCGTTGGAAGGCCTATCGAATTTTCAATGATTTTTGTTTAGACATAATTAAATTTTGACAAGGTTTAATAGATGAAAACTAACTTGGAAAAATACTACGTTGTAGGAACGAATTCACCAAATATAAACATTGTTCTATCTCATGTCCAAGCCTCCTACGGGTGTGCCACATTAACGAAAAACTCTTAGAAACATGTTCTAAACCACATATATTAATCTCAAAAAATTTCTAGAATAAACACTTTACTTTGAACGATAAAAATTAAACTAAAAATAATATAAAAATTATACTAAAAGGAGACTTGTACAAAGAGTAGGAGGACTTGCCATAGCTTTCTAGGGTTTGTAAATTATGGAAGGATGGAGAGCTAGGGTATGGAGAGGTAGGAGGATGTTTTTTGGGTGAAGGAATGAAAGTAAGGAGTGAAGGGTTTATACAAAGAAGTAAATACTTATATATATATATATATATATATATATATATATATATATATATAACCCAACTCCTAACTTATCCATGTAATATATTTTGGTTTGCATGAAACCAAAACCAATGGATGGAACTGTCATGCCCCAGGTCCAGAATACTAGAGAGCGGGGGCCGACAAAGCCAGCTAGGATACCAGAGTACTCCAATATCCCGAGATATGGTCACAGTTGCGAATAGATATGGGGGGTTAATACTATAAACCATCAGTCAACCTAAGCCAAGCAAGTCTCAATCACAAGCAGGAATCCACAATATACAAAGAAATATGATCATCAAAATCAAAATAGTCAAGGGTCATAAACCATATACATAATTGATCATAAAACTAGTAATACAAAATGAAGAACTAGCAAAAGTATTAGTTATACATGATCAACTCTAGCTATAGTCTGGAATATACTAATTATGCCATCCCTAGTAGATGATGTATCAAGTCCAAAATACGAGTTAGCAGGTGCTCGGGGATAAATGCCAGAAAAGAATATGTACAATAAGTGGAAAAAAAATATAGAAATCCACTCAATCAGTCTGGTGCTCCGTGTGGTCACCATCCTCGGTAATGCACGAAAGATCCTCTGGCGCTGCTACCGGATCTGGCCAAGCAAAACCAGTGGGGTCAGACCCCAAATAGCAAGTACCACAAAGGAGGCCAAACTAATAAACTAAAACCAGTAATACAATAAAGAGCTACAATATCCTAAGCAACATATAACTACTAGGTAATATGTAAAGTGCACTTGGAAACAAGAAAATAAATGGGAAACATGTAAGAAAACTGGACATGTGACATGTACGGGATCATGTAAGGTGAACATAAATATATAAATAAACTAGTACAGGTAGCATATACAGTAAACTGGGCAAGAAAAGTAAACGAGAACATAGTTAGTACAATGTCGGGATCATGGCAGGAACAAGAAAATATAAATAAATGAGAAAAAATCTAGAACAAGTGTGTAACAATAAATGGACTCCATCCAACAATCAAGGCCAAGCAATAATTACGGCTTGCTACATTAGCTAACTGGGGTTATCACAAGTCCTAATTACTAATAAATACAATTTAGAATTTTTGTATGGTCGCATGCCCTACAGACTGTCCAAGTTACCCAAACATCGGACGACAGTAAAGTAAATACTAGTGGATACACCACCCCCTGGAGAGATGTGCAGTTACTAACAAATGTAATAATATTTTTAAGATATTTTCGTGAATAATATTCAATACTTTCTTTTATCCATTGGTTTCTTATTTTTGTTTTGTGTCCTCGATATTGATTTAATCTCGTGACTTGGATCGCTATCGAGGCGGATCAGACGATCACGATTAAATCACCTCTTATATATATATATATATATATATATATATATATATATATATATATATATATATATATATATATGAATTAATTTTCTCTCTCCTCTTTATTTTTTTATTTTTTTCTTTACTTCTTTATTTTCTCTTCTTTTCTCGTGAGAGCTAGGAGATTGGTCTTGAGGCCTAAGAGTGTGATTTCTGAACCCCTCTTGCAAGTACATCTTGCCAAAATCTTAAATGACTTTACTTTACTGTAGTTTTTGATTTCCTTGGTGGGTTATGCTTAGAATTACATGATAGTGGTTTTGTTAAATATATTTCTCTAGTGATTTTCTGTCATGGGTTAGTTTCAGAAATTGGTTTTGAGTATGTTTTGACATTTTCGATAGAAACCTTGATATTTACTTGTTAGGTAACTCGAAGTCGAAAACGATAACCGGAGTGATTGCCATTTGACTTAGTATATATGCTATATGAGGCTTACCATTAGACTTGACACTTTGTCGGACCAATTTTTGTTAAGTTTTGGAACATGATTTTGGTTTCGAAATACCCGTCATGACTAGACTTTTTCTAGAATTGCCTATGGGAACAGGCACACCAATGGTATATTGGTGTATACCGACGGTATACCGATTTAATCCCACTTGGAATCCTAGAATATGTTAGGACTTGGACCGGCATACTGACGATATATTGTAGTATACCGATGGTATACTTATTTGTTGGAATCTAAAACTTATTGTATTTTTGCTATCTCTAGACCGGCATACCGACGGTATAATGTAGTATACCGATAGTATACTGTAGTATACCGACGGTATACCAATTGCCTTGAATCGTTCTTCATGTCTTCCTAAATTTGTCTTGGATGGCATATCGACGGTATATTATATTATATCGAAGATATACCAGTCATGTACTATTTTGCAAATATTTTGTTTTTTATTGTACTTTTTACTATTTTTTGATTGGCACTTGTGCGCATATTGCATGTATACATTTTTTTTTCCTGACTCCACTTGTCTATTGTGTTTACCCGACCAGTCCCGGCTTTATGTATTGTCACGACCCGCACCCGATGTAGGGATGTAAGTCGGAAACAACGCCAAAACCTAGACCGCAGAATCGGCGGTAGAACGCTGTCTGGATAATCTATCTAGCATTATAACGAACCACCAACAATAACAAATATACTCAATCACAGATCTAAGATGGAAATAAGCACGAATGTGATAAAGAATAGAATAGTCACATATAACTCATGAGTCTAAAATAATAACATCAATGAGTCTGAAAGAATACAAACAAAATAATCTCAAGACAAATCTAGTATAAAAGAATACTAAGAAGCTACTAATCCCGGGTCATCTGTCTCAGTTGGGATAAGTCCCTCCTGAGCCAGGGTCTCTGACTCTAAACCCACAACATCCTGAGGTCCATAATGTGTAGGGTACCACTTATCAGTGTCATCTGGAAAAAATATATTCAGTCAGAAAAGGAGCAGAGTACATCTTTAACGGCAGTTCTAATCAATGATAAAAACTATGTAACAGTAAATAGATATGAATATACAAGATGCACAATAGATACAAGAGATACACAATAAAAAAATTACTAGAATAAATACAATAATGAATAATATGTCAATGAACAAGAATACTAATAACAAAGTGAGTGAGTACTAGCTTTAATATGTGATCGACTTGGGAACTTGCACAGGAATAATGACCTGATTAATCATACGTGCAGTGTATGACCAACACTCATAGGAAAAAAATACTTGCATAGGAAGGTATAATCATATATCTATACTAAAATACTCCCCACCCCGACTGGTATAGTAGATCCAACCATGGTATGCTATGGCACAGGATTCTCAAGGAAGGTAGCAAATCTCCCCGAGAATCAATGTCTGTACATGCACAAGATAATCAATAAAACAAGACTTACACAAGATACACCATATACAAAGAATAATATCTCATAACGAGATCTGGATATACCAATCCGTGTAACCATCGTGTCAAGAAACATGAATATCTACACTAATTACAATGAACATAGAGGATATCATAAATGAAAAACTATCAGAGAATGTACTCATCTGAAGTCCAATGAATAGTCTCACAAATGTCTGATATGGTGCCTCAAAGACCTAAATATAGAATATAAAATCAATACAAGAATTCGGAAAGAAAATAAGTTAAACTAGTCAACTTCTAGGTCAACAAGCCATTTCTAAGTCAAAATTCAAACTAGGTCAACTCTAAGTCAAACTATGGTCAAACTATGTCAAACTACCTATTTCTAGGTTACATGAGCCTATCTCAAAGATATTGGGTTCAAATATTATGAATCTAGGTTATACCAACTATATCTTAGGATACTAGGATACCGTATCTCAGGATACAAAAATAGGAGATAAAATATCACATATACATATATTAAACAATATTAAATATATAAATTCTAATTATCAAAAGTTATGTGGACACCTTGGTTTTGAACCAACTTGGTATCGCATAACTAAACCTCAATCTTGATACCCAAACCCAATACCTTGGATATCCCCAAATACCATGGTACTTACCTTGGTATCTCAAGGTAAATGCCACAACTTTATATATATATATATACTAACTACTCATTAATAACTATTATGCTAACACTAATTATTACAATATAGTATTCTAAAACATAAATACCAAATATGAAGTACATACATATATACTAATACTATATATATTAAATAACTATAATAAATACATATATATATACTATATCGCAGAACTGTCACTAAAATTACTACCGCCGTCGCTGAAACTGTTGATACGGCTGTTGTGGCTACAATTCTGCTGCTGTCGCTAAAACTGCTGCTGCCGCTATTGCTGTAGCTGATACTGCCGTCGCTGAAACTTCTGCTGTTGCTATTGCTGCTATTACTATAGCTGCTGCTGTTGCTATTGCTGCTGTTGCTATAGTCGTTGTTGCTGTTGCAATTAATGCTACTGTTGTTGCTATAGTCATGGCTGCTGTCGCTAAAAACCTGCCCTCTTCTCTCTCACTCTTATATATATACTAACACATAAATATATATATATATACTTACATATATTAACTATACAATTATATATACACTCTATAACTACTAATATATATATATATACTTGCTACATATATTTATATATATATATATATATACAAGCTCCTCCATATACATATATATGTATCCTCACTAATACACATACACACACACATACACACACACACATATATATATATAATCATACCAATATATATATATATATATATATATATATATATATATATATATATATATATATATATAACATATATATACACTAACATATACATATATACACTACTATATTTATATACTCTATTATAATTACTAGCTATTACATATGCAAGTATAGCTACATATATATATAACACATAGGTACATAAATATATGATACACTAACACATAGATATATATATACATAACAATATATATATATATATATATATATATATATATATATACACTAACATATACATATATACACTACTATATTTATATACTCTATTATAATTACTAGCTATTACATATGCAAGTATAGCTACATATATATATAACACATAGGTACATAAATATATGATACACTAACACATAGATATATATATACATAACAATATATATATATATATATATATATATATATATATATATATATATATACACACACACACACACATACATATAATTATATATCACCGTGACTAAGAACAATTGGAAAAATAGATCTAGAAATAAATGCACAAACACATGGAGTGTATCACACCCGTATCCCACTAGATCTAGGATACGATGGTGATATTAGTCCACCACACATCTAAACGTACCCCGAAGGATACGAACAAGTCTAATATATCATTTATGAATAATACGAAGAGTCAAACACAAATCTACGTGTCCGTATTAAAATATAACATGCACAAAGTTTCGTGTCGGAGAAAAAATCCCAAATCAACACATATCACCAAATTATTGGGATACAACCTACGCGTACCCAATTGTAGACATGACACTAGCCCCAAACACACAAGAACATGCCAAATTGATCTATAGGACCAATTGACAAATACAATAAATGTCAATCTCGGAATTCTTCCAAAATTGACACAAAAGTACCATTACTTTCATAATAGGCCTCCTATGAATACAAAACCAAATCCTATGGGTAGCCTATGCATATGGGTTAATTTCTCATGGTTAAATCTCAGATTTAGAATCTAAATTAAGGTAAAAAACTAAATTATACCTATTGGGAGATGGATTCCTAATAAAACCTCCAAATATGATAAAATTAGCCTCCAACTTATAGATCATTGCTCCTCTTTGTAGATCCTTGCTTTCTCCTTCTAGATCCTTGCTCCACTAGTCTCCAAAGGTGATTTGGGAAGGAATTGGGATAAAATTTGGTAAAAAAATGATATGGAATGAGGGAATTTGGTTGAGAAATATTTTAGATCTAGTTTTGAAATAAAAAGAGGAGAGAGAAACTTTTTCCCTCTTTTTATATAGGTCGGCCCCCTCTACCCCTTCCTCAAGTCACTATGTAATATCTATTATACCCCTTGGGGCCTCTCATGAAGAAATAATTAAGGAGGAAAGCTTCTTGTCTAAAGATTTAATTAAATTAATCATCCTCCTAATCAATGGACTTTCTAATAGGATCAATTCTAACAATTAATACATATTGGTCCATGAGTCTAACTAAACTAGTTAGGTCTACTAACACAAGTCCAAAATAAATAACTAACATCTAAAAATAATTAAATAATATAATAAATAATTATTTAACATGTACAATATTTAATTAATTATGATATTACTAAAATATCATTTCCTAGAAAATATGGTACTGACATGTATAGTTTGGGACACCTACCCATTATACACTTGTCTTGTACGTTCTTGATAGTGACCCGTTGTGGTGCACTCCTATGCATTTCCTGTACCGTCTTAGCTTGATATCATATATAGTTTTGGGGCCACTTATCTATTATACACCTGCCGTATATAGCTTTGGGGACACCTACCCATTATACATCTCTCTCGTACCAGTACCGGTATAGTTTGGGCCACCTACCTATTATACACCCTTCTCGTATATTACTTGTTATGGCTTGTTATAATGCACGCTCGTCATGCCTATAACCGTTTGGTTGTATTTTCGTTTAGTCTTGCGTTTGTTCTTGTCAAAATATTATCTTGTCTAGTTCCTCCCTGCAGGGAGAATCATATCTATGATAGATTCTGTGGAATACCACACCTAGAATCCTAAAACAAACTACTAAGTTTAATAACTAGCTTAAATGATTAGAGCATTGGGAGAGGATCTCCTGGTTGCATATAGTCCTGTGCCCCGACAATATTTTACTGATAGATGGACTTGTAGTATACCGTCGAGTAATATTTCCAGCTCACCATTGTATGGAGCATACTAAATTGCCTTACTCAGGTTCACCTTTGTGTGACTTAGATTTAGGTGCATATCTCTCCTGGGGGTGGTGTATCCACTAGTACTTACTTTACTGTCGTCCGACGTTTGAGTAGCTTGGACAGTCTGCTTGACATGCGACCGTATAAAATTTTTAAATTATATTTGTTAGTAATTAGGACTTGTGATAACCCCAGTTAGCTAATGTAGCAAGCCATACTTCTTGCTTGGCCTTGATTGTTGGATGGAGTCCATTTATTGTTACACTCTTGTACTAGATTTTATCTCATTTATTTATATTTTCTTGTTCCTGCCATGATTCTGACACTGTACTAACTATGTTCTCGTTTACTTTTCTTGCCCAGTTCATTGTATATGCTACATGTACTAGTTCATTTATATATTTATGTTTTCCTTACATGATCATGTACATGTCACCTGTCCAATTTTTTTTACATATTTTTAGTTTATTTTCTTGTTTCCCAGTGCACTTTACATCTTACCTAGTAGTTATATATTGCTTAGGATATTGTAGCTCTTTGTTGTATTATTGGTTTTAGTTTATTAGTTTGGCCTCCTTTATGGTACTTGCTATTTGGGGTCTGACACCACTGGTTTTGCTTGGCCAGATCTGGTAGCCGAGCCAAAGGATCTTCCGTACATTCCCGAGGATGATGACCACATAGAGTACCAGACCGATTGAGTGGGTTTCTATCTTGTTCTTCCACTTATTGTACATATTATTTTATGGCATTTAGCCCCGAACACCTGTTAGCTCATATTTTGGACTTGCTGCATCGCCTACTGGGCATGGCATGATTAGCATATTCTAGACTATAGGTAGAGTTGATCATGTATTATTATACTCATGCTAGTTATTCATTGTGTATTACTAGCTTTATGATCAGTTATGTATATGGTTTGGGATGCTTTACTATTTTGCTTATAATGATCATATTTTTGTATATTGTGGATTCCTGCTTGCGATTGAGACACTAGGATTGCTTGGCTTAGGTTGACTAATAGTCTTTAGTATCAACCCCATGTCTATCACAGCCGTGACCATATCTTAGGGTACTAGAGTACTCTGGTATACATAGCTGACTTTGTCGGCCCCCGCTCTCCGATATTTTGGGCCTGAGGCCTGACATAGTTTTAGTGGTGTTCCATGCAAGTCTAGAAATTAAATATGTGTAGTTTTAGTGGTGTTCCATGCAAGTCTAGAAATTAAATATGTGGGGTTATCAATATAGATGTCTCAATCCTATATCATTCTTCCTTGATCACTTTACGGACTATCCTATATCTCTGATCTTTGACTTGTCATCTGCTTTCATCCTTGCTCTACTTGTTCCTTGATTTTGATCCTTGTGTCCTTCTACTTTCAGGGGCACTGTTCCTGGTCCTTCTGACAGATTGTACGAGTTTAAACGATGGAAGATCAGTGTCCTGATGGTCAACCGTTACCTGGGGCTCAGCCTCAACATTCAGGAGGAGAGTCGAGGATAGATCCCAGAGAAGAGCAGCATGTTCGCCCCGATCAGCTGGCAGTACCAGTACAGCCAGATCATCCAGAGCAGCCAGATATTGTTTGAGCACTGATGGACATTCTGAAGGGATTCATGTTGACTCATCAGCGATAAAGTAACGTTCTCACTCAGTCAGTCCAGACGGCTATGGAGCGATGGGATTCTCAGATCTATAATTTTATGAACAACTTCAGATGTCTCCATCTCACGTACTTCTATGGTACTGAGGATGAGATTGCGTCTGATGCGTGGCTCCAGGATACTGAGGCCATACTCGAGGTAGCAGGAGTTTCGGCTTAGGGGCAAGTGGTAGTGGTTAGGCTGTAGTTGTTAGATTTGGCCCGCGACTGGTGGGCAGCTCATGAGGTTTCACTGACGGCACCAATTCTATGGGTAGACTTCAGCGAGAGATTTCAGACTGGGTACTATGACGTGGTATCGCATTATGACCTGTAGTAGAGGTTTAACAACCTCAAGTAGATGAGTAGGACCATCGATGGCTATGCGGTAGAGTTCTGCAGGCTCAGTCGATTTGCTCCCCCTTGGTGGCCACCGAGTTAGACCGAGCGAGGAGGTTCCAGCAGGGACTTCATCTGGAGATCATTCTGGCAGTAAAGCAGCATAAGTTCCAGACTTTTGACGTTGTGATGAGAGCGGTGAGGAGGCACAAAAATACCTCCTAAAGGATAGTCGACAGATTTAGGGGGCCAGAATATGCCTCATATTCAGAGGGGGTCTTCTACCAGTCTTCAGTACCAGCTTTGGCAGTTCGAGCTTTGTCAATAGGGTCACCGAGGAGAGCAACTTCGATTCAGCAGTCTTCTTAGACTCATCCTCAACAGCAGAGGCAGTCATCTTCAGTCTAGTGTTCCCATTATGGAAAGCTAGGTCACGTCTTCGTAGAGTATCGTAGGGTACAGGATTTGTGCCTGGCATGTGGTAGAGCAGGGCACATGGTTAGAACTTATCCCCAGAGGGCTTTACCGATGCAGTCCTAAATATTCTAGCAACAGAGGCCGTATGAGTATCTACGGGCCCAGGCTCAGGCTAGCCAGAGAGGCCAACAATAGAGGGGACTAGCGCCCAAAGGGCAAGGAAAGGCTTTCGGGATATCTTATAAGGAGGCACTAGTGGCTGGAGAGGTAGTTGCAGGTACCATTCTCGTTCATTCGCATTCAGCTTCAGCTTTATTTGATTCTGGCACATCGTACTCGTTTATATCTGCACGATTCGTGATACGAGTTAGCTTGGAGTCTGAGTCCTTACATGTAAGGTTGAATATACTTACTCGTAACGGTCTTGTAGGAGTAGATAGAGTTTATGTCCCATATCAAGTGGTAGTGTGCGGTAGAGAGTATCCTACTAGGTTGATAGAGTTTTCTTTGGACAATTATGATTTAGTCCTAGGAATGGATTTGATGAGTGCTCGACACATGACGATAGATTGCCATGCTCGCAAGGTTATCTTTTGTGTTCCTGGAGAGGAGGAGTTCTTATTTTCGAGAGTCGAGGTGGAGTCTCCGTTAGTTATCCTGAGGATGTCAGTAGACGAGGAGGTACAGTTACCCAGAGTTGTTTGCGAGTTCCCAGCTGGTGGGCAATATGCGCACAAGCGCCAATCAAAAAATAGTAAAAAGTACAATAAAAAACAAAACACATGCAAAAGAGTACATAATCAGTATACTGTCGGTATACTAAAGGTATATCGTCCAAGGAAAATCTAGGAAGACAGAAAGAACGAGTAAGAGCAATCGGTATACCGTTGGTATGTCGGTCTAGAGATAGCAAAAATACAACAAGTTTTGGATTCCAATAAATTAATATACAGTCGATATACTATAATATACCATCGGTATGCTGGTCCAAGTCACAGCAGGTTCTAGGATTCCAAGTCAGACCAAATCGGTATATGTCACTACCATATTTTTTAGGAAAGGATATTTTAGTAATTTTATAATTAATTAAATATTGTACATGATAAATAATTATTTGTTGTATTATTTAATTGTTGTTAGATGTTAGTTATTTATTTTAAACTTGTGTTAATGGACCTAGACCTAACAAGTTTAGTTTAGACTCATAGACCAACATGTATTAATTGTTAGAATTGAGCCCAACTAGAAACCCCATTGATTAGGAGGTTATTAAATTTAATTAAACCATTAGACTAGAAGCTTCCCTCCTTAATTATTTCTTCATGAGAGGCCCCAAGGAGTATAATGGACATTATATAGTAGCTTGAGGAAGGGGTAGAGGGGGCCGACCTATTAAAGAGGGGGAAAATATTTTTCTCTCCTCTTTTTATTTAAAAACTAGATCTAGAATTTCCCTCAACCAAATTCCTTCATTCTCATATCATTTTCCTACCAAATTTTATCCAATTCCTTCCAAAATTACCATTGGTGAATAGTGGAGTAAGGATCTAAAAGAATGAAGCAAGGATCTACAAAGAGGAACAAGGATCTACAAGTTGGAGGCCAATTTTATCACATTTGGAGGTTGCATTAGGAATACATCTCCTAATATGTACAATTTAAATTTTCCCCTTAATTTAGGTTCTAAATATGAGATTTAACTATGATAAATCAATCCATATGCATAGGCTACCCATAGGATTTGGTTTTGTGTTCATATGAGGCATATTGAGGAAGTTATGGTACTTTTTGTGTCAATTTTGGGAGAATTCCGAGATTGACATTTGTTGTGTGTCAATTGGTCCTATAAATCAATTTGGCATGTGCTTGTATGTTTGGGGCTAGTGTCGTATCCACAATTGGGTACGTGTAGATCGTATCCAAATAATTTGGTGATACGTGTAAATTTGGGGGTTTTCTCTCCGATACGGGACTTTGAGCATGTCATATTTTGACACGGATACGTAGATTTATGTTTGACTCTTTGTATTATTCATAAATAATATATTAGACTTGCTCATGTCCTTCGGGATATGTTTGGATGTGTGGTGGACTCATGTCGCAAGCGTATCCTAGATCTAGTGGGATACGGGGTGATACGCTCCATGTGTTTGTGCAATTACTTCTAGATCTATTTCTCTTTTGTTCTTGGACATGATGATGTATATATATATATATATATATATATATATATATATATATATATATATATATATATATATATATATATATATATATATATATATATATATATATATATATTGTTGTGTTTATATACTTATGTATTAATGTGTCATAGATCTATGTATCTATTATATCTATGTGTATATATTTTTATGTAGCTATTCTTCTACATATGTGAGAGCTATTTAATGTTGTAGTATATATATATATATATATATATATATATATATATATATATATATATATATATATATATATATATATATATATATATATATATATATATATATATATATATGTTATATGTATTTATATTGTGTATGATTGTCTATACATGTACGTATATATGTTACTATATATATGTATGTTATGTCATAATATTTATTATGTATATGTATATGTTTGTGGAGGTGCATGTATGTTTACATATATTTTATATAGTTGTAAGTTATATAACACAATATATATATATAACATAACATAAATATATATATATATATATATATATATATATATATATATATATATATATATATATATATATATTGTGTTATATATATAAGAGATGGGAGAGGCGACAACAGCTATGGCGATAGATCAGTGTCACCAAACAGTAGCAACATTAGCACACAACAGCAGCAACAACAGCGGATTTAGCGACAGCAGCCGCAGCAGCAATAGCAACAGCAGCACAGCAACAACGACAGCAGGAACTCAGCAACAGCCACAGTAGCAGGAAAACCGTCGCAGTAGCAACAGTTTTTGCCATTGCAGCAGCAGCAATTGCGACGGCGGCAGCAGCTTTTTAGTGACGGATCTGCGGTTATATATATATATATATATATATATATATATATATATATATATATAGTTATAGTTATAGTTATAGTTTATATTATATAGATATATATATGGTATTAATATATACGTATATAAATTCCTAATTGCTAATTGTGTTTTTGTATACTATATTTATAATATTTAAGTTGTTAGCATATATTATTTATGGGTAGTTAGTATAAACAAGGTATTGGATATTACCTTGAAATACCAAGCTAAGTATCAAGGTATTTGGGGATACCCAAGGTATTGGGTTTGGGGATCAAGATTATGGTTTAGTGTTGTGATACCAAGTTGGTTTGAAACCAAGGTATCCATTTAATATTTGTAATTAGGATTTTATATAATTAATATTTGTTTGATATGTACATGTGATGCTTTACCTATTGTTTTACGTATCCTGAGATACGGTATCCTAGTATCCTAAGATATAGGTTTTATGACCCAGACTCTAGTGTTTGAACCCAATATCTTTGAGATAGACTTATGCAACATGCAACCTAGAAATAGGTAGTTTGACATAATTAACCATAGTTAACCATAATTTAACTTAAAGTTGACATAGTTTGACTTTTAACTTAGAATTGGCTTGTTGACCTAGAAGTTGACTAATTTAACTTATTTTCTTTCTGAAATCTTGTATTGATGTTATATTCCATATCTAGGTCTTCAAGGCACCGTATCAGACATCTGTGAGACTATTTATTGGACTATAGGCGAGTATATTCTCTGATAGTTTCTCATTTATGATATCCTCTATATTCATTGTATCTAGTATAGATATTCTTATGGTTACACAGATTGGTATATCCGGATCTTGTCATGAGATATTATTCCTTGTATATGGTGTATCTTGTGTAAGTTTTATTTTATTGATTATCTTGTGCATGTACAGACACTGATTCTCGGGGAGATTTGCTACCTTCCTAGAGAATCCCGTGCCATAGCATACCATGGTTGGATCTACTATAGCAGTCAAGGGTGGAAAGTATTTTAGTGTAGATGTGTGATCATACCCTCCTTGTATCAAGTCTTGCTCTTGAATAGTATTAATTATACACCATACGTATGATTAGCCAGGCCATAAATCTTGTATCATGTTCCCAAATCGATCACATGTTAAAGCTAGTACTCACACACTTAGTCATTAGTATTCTTGTTCATTGTCATATTGTTCATTATTGTATTTATTCCAGTATTTTCTTATTGTATATCTCATGTATCTATTTTGCATATTGTATATTCACATATATTTATTATTACATAGTTTTTATTATTGATTAGAACTGTTGTTAGAGATGTACTCTGCTCCTTTCCTGACTGGATATATTTTTTCTAGATGACACTGAGGAGTGGTACCCTACACATTATGGACCTCAGGATGTTGTGGGCTTAGAGTTAGAGACCCTGGCTTAGGAGGAACTTATCCCAACTTAGACAGATGACCTGGGATTAGTTGCTTCTTAGTATTCTTTTGTACTAGATTTGTCTCCGGCTGATTTTGTTACTATTCTTTCAGACTCATTGGTGTTATTATTTTAGACTCATGAATTATTTGTGGCTATTCCATTCTTTATCATATTCGTGCTCATTCTATCTTAGATCTGTGATTGAGTATATTATTTTATTTGTGGTTTATTATATTGCTAGATATATTATCCAAACATCGTTCTACCGCTGATTCTGCGGCGTAGGCTGGACGTTGTTCCCGACTTGCATCCCTACATCGGGTGCGGGTCATGACACATTTTTAATGGTAGCCTATGCAGGTCTATTCGAGGTCGCAATTAGTGCGATTCATAATGGTGCTCTGAATTGAGTGCTATTACGAGCCTGTGTTAGGATATAGGATATAGGATATAGGCTATAGGCTGAGAATATTCAATCACATCTAGGAAAAAATTCTTTTGATTCATTCAACTATTCTCCTTTGATATTGATACTTGATCTCTTAAATTTTTCTTTCCTTGAGTATCTTACATCATGTGCCATATTGATTCTTTCTTTTGCTTTGTCTCAAGATGTCGCCTAACACTAGATCGCAGCAGGGGAGAGCAGTTTATGAGAGATCTACGACATCCCGAGGGCCTGCACCAGTCACTTCTCCGGTGATTGGAGTATCAGCTGCTTTCGGAGGTCCGCCACCTACTCAGAGGACTGTGCCAGCTGTATCTGAGGGGCTTCCATCTCCACCCTCTGTGCTAGCAGAGGCGACATAGATGTTTATACTATTTCGTGAGATGCTCGAGGCACAGAGGGCTCAATCTGAGGCACATCAGAGACAGACCAATATTTTATGGCAGGGCATTGAGAGTGCTCATCATCTTGCTCGTGCCGTAGTAAAGAGAGGAGTTCTGGTCTAGCAACATGTTGTTCCTCAGGTTGCTCAGCTTCGGCCAGGCAATATTCAGGACTTCAAGAAGCTGGAGCCTAGGGTCTTCAAGGGGACAGAGGGCATCGTCTATGCTAATGATTGGCTCGAGGACATTGAGCGTCTTATGAGGGTGTCCCATCTTTTCGAAGATCTGAAGGTTAAGGCGGTAGGACTTTAACTGTTCGACGTCGCCCGCACTTGGTTCAGGAATGAGCCGATTCTTGTTGACACGGGACAGTCTTAGAAGGTATTCAAGGACCTCTTCAAGAAGAAGTTCTTCGCTTGGGCAGACAAGCTAGACTCTGGGAGGCAGTTTGAGAGTCTCATTCAGGGGAGCATGTTTGTAGAGGAGTACGCTGCGAAGTTCGGTCGGTTGAGCCGATTTACAGAGTATTTAGTGAGAGAGTCAGAGGTTCGGGCTATTTATTTTTGTGAGGGTCTAAACTGGGATGTGAAGATCCTTATTCCATCTTTTTATGAGACATACTCGAAGATACTTGCAGAGGCACACATGGTTGAGCGAGAGTTGGGTTTGAAGCCCAAGAGAGACCGTGATTCTTTTCTGGGGGCAAACAGTAGTGCAATATCTGCCAAACGTCCTTATTTCCAGTCCAGACCTTTCCAGCAGCTACAATAGCACCAGACTCCAGCTTGGATACCGTTTCATCAGGTACCACAACAGTAGAGACAGTTATAAAAAGCTTTCTGCCACTACTGCAAGAAGCCCAATAATATCTGGGAAGTTTGCAGGAGGAGGTTGGGAGTTTATTTGTATTATGGTACTGAAGGACATCAGCTGACGGAGTATCCTTCAAATCCTCGTTGTGCAGTTCAGGGAGTAGCTTCAGCTCTGAGGGCACAAACGAGACCACCTGCAGTACAACCGAGGGGACTACTTTCGACCCAGCATCAGTGTTATGTCCAGCATCAGAAGCAGGGAGGTGCATGTCAGGGACGAGCTTTTGTTATGACCGTCGAGGAGGAAAAACCCACCGGAGATGTTATCGCAGGTTCTATTCTTCTTGATTCTATTCCAGCTTTAGCTTTGTTTGATAGTGGTGCTTCCCATAGTTTTATATCTATTTTTTTTGCTCTGAAGCATGGTTTGGTAGCTGAGTCTTTGCTTAGGACTTGTAAGATTATGACCGGGGAGGCATTATCCTGGTTAATGATATTTGCAAGGATCGAAGAGTTACTCTAGGAGGCCGGGAGTGGAGTGTGTGTCTACTTATAATGCCACTTTCGAGCTACGATATTGTACTCGGGATGGATTGGTTGAGTAGGCACCGTGCTAGCATAAATTATAGAGGAGTTAGAGTTTTGTTTGGCCAGCAGATTCTTGTTGAGGGTTTTTGGACCCATTTGCTCCCCTAGCTTTCGTCTCTCAAAGCTTAGCTCTTTAGTTTACCCTTTGCCCGAGGGAATTTCTATCACTCTGCTGCAAGAGTCAAATATAAAACTTCATACACCTTAAAGTTCATAGGACGAGAAGAGTTTCTTTTGAGGGCCTTATACTCTGCTAGGAAAGCCAGAGTTTGAGTTTGCTAGAGGAGCTGCAGAGCAGAGAGAAGGCATTATTTGTGGAGCTATGGTGTAAGATAAGGAGTTGCCGCATCCGTTGATAGCAGAGTTCTTGGATGTGTTTCCTAAGGAATTGCCAGGGTTGCCGCCAGATCGAGATATTGAATTATCTATAGACTTGGTGCCAGGTGTAGAACCAATTTTGCAACATATCTATAGAGTAAACAACAGTGAGCTGGTCAAGCTAAAGAAGAAGGTGGACAAATTATAGGATAAAGGGTTTATCAGATTGAGTTCTTCGTCGTGGGGAACCCCGATATTGTTTGTACCGAAGAAGGATGGATCGGTGCGCATGTGCATTGATTACAGGGCATTGAATAATCTTACTATCAAGAATAAGTATCCTTTGCCACGAATTGATGATCTGTTCGATCAGTTGAGTGGTGCCAAGGTATTTTCTAAGATAGATTTAAGATCAGGCTACCACCAGGTGAAGATAAAGCCGGAGGACATATCGAATACTGCCTTTAGAACTCGGTATGGTCAGTACGAGTTTATGGTGATGTTATTTGGGTTGACTAATGCACCGACAGTATTTATGAACTTGATAAACAAGGTATTCCATCAGTACCTTGACAAGTTCGTGGTGGTGTTCATCGACGACATACTCATATACTCGAAGACACCAGAATAGCATGATGAGTATTTGAGGATTGTGTTGGATGTGCTGAGGAAGGAGAAGCTGTATGGGAAGTTATCCAAGTGTGAGTTCTTCCTGGACAAGGTAGAGTTCTTGGGGCATGTTGTGACTGGTGATGGTATTTCAGTGGATCCAAAGAAGATCGCAGTAGTAGAATCTTGGAAGACCCCAAGTTCGGTAGCAGAGATCAGGAGTTTCTTGGGATTGGCAGGCTACTACAGGAAGTTTGTGCAGGATTTTTTGAGGATTGCCGAGCCGATGACCAGACTCACCAGGAAGGATGTAGAGTTTGTTTGGATGGAGGATGGCCAGGCTACCTTTGAGGAATTAAAAAAAAGGTTGACGTCTGCTCCTATTTTGACGTTGTCATCAGGGTCTGGAGGTTTCACTATTTATAGTGATGCATCAAAAAAAAGTTTGGGTTTTATTCTTCAGCAAAGTGCGAAAGTGATTGCCTATGCATCCAAGCAATTGCGTCCTCATGAGAAGAAGTATCCTACCCATGATTTGGAGTTGGCAGCAGTCATCTTTGCCCTGAAGTTGTGAAAACATTATTTATATGGAGAGCGTGTGGAGATCTTCACAGACCACAGAAGCTTAAAGTACATTTTCACGCAAAAGAAGTTAAATATTAGGCAGCATCGGTGATTGGAGCTGATAAAGAATTTTGATATATCTTTGCAGTATCATCCTGGAAAAGCTAATGTAGTTGTCGATGCTTTGAGTAAGTATTCGGTAACTATGTTCTTGACGCAGGATCGATATTTGTTAGAGGACTTTGAGAGCTTAGGCATTAAGGTGATAGTTCCTGGCTGTGCGATACAGATGTAGGGATTACAGATACATTCAGATTTGATGGATAGGATCAAGGCAGCCTAGTATGAGGATATATCTCTGATGAGCATCAGAGCTCAGGTGAGAGCAGGATTGGAGGATGAGTTCACCATTGCCGAGGATGGTTCTTTACGGCATGGAGTTAGATTGTGTATGCCTAGTGGGGAGCTGCGTGAAGAGGTATTACAGGAAGCGCATCGCTCTCAGTATTCCATACATCCAAGTGCCAACAAGAATTATCGGGATATGCGAGAGAGTGTGTGGTGGTATGGCATGAAGAGGGAAGTGGCACAGTTTGTATCCAGATGCTTAGTGTGCCAGCAGGTGAAAGCCGAAAGGCAAATGCCGAGAGGTTTACTTCAGTCATTACCCATTCCAAAGTAGAAGTGGGAGCAAACTACTATGGATTTTGTGTCCAGACTTCCACGATCTCCAGGAGGGTAAGACGCGATTTGGGTCATCGTTGATAGGTTGACCAAGTCAGCCCATTTTTTGCCTTTTAAGGTGGGTTTGTCTACGGAGAAGCTGACAGAGATGTATGTGAGGCAGATCGTCATGATACTTGGAGTTCTCGTCAGCATAGTCTCAGATCGGGATAGTTATTTCACTTCTCATTTCTAGAGGAGTTTGCAGGAGAGTTTGGGCACTCAGCTCAAGTTCAGTACTGCATATCATCCCCAGACAGATGGGCAGTCAAAGAGGACTATTCAGACTCTCGAGGATATGTTACGCACTTGTGTATTAGATTTTTGGGATTCTTAGAAAGACTATCTATATTTGGTAGAGTTTGCTTATAATAAAAGTTACCAGGCTAGTATAAAGATGTCACCTTTTGAAGCTCTGTACGGTCGGAGCTGTCGTACTCCCTTGTCATGGGACGATGTTGGAGAAAGAGTTTTTCTTGGGCCAGAGATGGTTGTAGATGCAGCGGAGAAGGTTCAGTTGATCAGAGACAGACTTCGTGTGGCGCAGGACAAACAACAGCATTGGGCCGATAGCCACTGGAGACCTTTAGAGTTTGAGGTATAGTTTAGATTTTATTTTGTGCTTGTTATTGGTTGTTTGTTATAGATTAAGTTCTTAGGTTGTGTTTCGTTCTAGGTGGGTGGTTTGGTGTTTCTGAGGATTTCTTTGATACGAGGCACAATTCACTTCGGTGGAGGCAAAAAGCTTACTCCGCGATTCATCAGACCTTTCACTATTATAGAGAGGGTCGGTACAGTTGCTTATAGACTAGACTTGCTACCTGTACTAGAGGGAGTGCACAACGTATTTCACATATCGCAGTTGAGATGGTACATGGCAGATCCTAGTCATGTATTGAATCACTCAGAGATAGAGGTGGGCCCTACTCTTAGCTATCCAAAGCAGCCAGTTAAGATTTTGGATCAGAGAGAGAAGGTGCTGAGGAACTAGACTATGCCTTTGGTATGTATTGCATGGAGGCATCACTCTCCGGGGGAGTCTACCTGGGAGAGAGAGGATGAAATATGAGAGCGTTATCCATATTTGTTTGTGCCTTGAGGTATGTTCTTTCATAATTAGTTCTGTTCTTCAGTTCTTTTTCTTTTGTTATGTTCTGTTACTTTTGGGGGGTAGTTTTTGTCTTTGAATTTTGAGGATAAAATTATTTTAAGGAGGGTAGACTTGTCACTACCATATTTTCTAGGAAAGGGTATTTTAGTAATTTCATAATTAATTAAATATTATGCATGATAAATAATTATTTGTTGTATTATTTAATTATTGTTAGATGTTATTTATTTATTTTGGAATTGTGTTAGTGGACCTAACTAGTTTAGTTTAGACTCATGGACCAGCATGTATCAATTGTTAGAATTGAGCCCAACTAGAAAGCCCATTGATTAGGAGGTTGTTTAATTTAATTAAACCATTAGACTAGAAGCTTCTCTCCTTAATTATTTCTTCATGAGAGGCCTCAAGGGGTATAATGGATATTATATAGTAGCTTAAGGAAGGGGTAGAGGGGGCGGCCTCTTAAAGAGGGGGGGAAATATTTTTCTCTCATCTTTTCATTTGAAAACTAGATCTAGAATTTTTTTCAACCAAATTCCTTCATTTCCATATTATTTTCCTACCAAATTTTATCCTAATTCCTTCCCAAATCATCATTGGAGACTAGTGGAGTAAGGATCTAGAATGAGGAAGCAAGGATCTACAAAGAGGAGCAAGGATCTACAAGTTGGAGGCCAATTTCATCATATTTGGAGGTTGCATTGGGAATCCATCTCCCAATAGGTACAATTTAATTTGTTTTCCTTAATTTAGGTTTTAAATCTGAGATTTAACTATGAGAAATTAACCCATATGCATAGGCTACCCATAGGATTTGGTTTTGTGTTCATAGGAGGCCTATTGAGGAAGTTATGGTACTTTTTGTGTCAATTTTGGGAGAATTCCGAGATTGACATTTATTATGTATGTCAATTGGTCCTATAGATTAATTTGGCATATACTTGTGTGTTTGGGGCTAGTGTCATGTCCATAATTGGGTACGTATAGGTCGTATCCCAACAATTTGGTGATACGTGTTAATTTGGGGATTTTTCCTCCGACACGGGACTTTGAGCATGCCATATTTTGACACAGACACGTAACTTATATTTGACTCTTCGTATTATTCATAAATAATATATTAGACTTTCTCGTGTCCTTCGGGGTACGTTTGGATTGGTGGTGGACTCGTGTCGCAAGCGTATCTTAGTTCTAGTGGGATACGGGGTGATACGCTCCATATGTTTGTGCAATTACTTCTATATCTATTTTTCTTTTCTTTTTGGACATGATGATGTGTAATTATAAATATGTATATATATATATATATATATATATATATATATATATATATATATATATATATATATATATATATATATATATATATATTGTTGTGTTTATATACTTATGTATTAATGTGTCATAGATCAATGTATCTATTATATCTATGTGTATATATTTTTATGTAGCTATTCTTCTACATATGTAAGAGCTATTTAATGTTGTAGTGTGTGTGTGTGTATATATATATATATATATATATATATATATATATATATATATATATATATATATATATATATATATATATATACTTATATGTTATATGTATTTATATTGTGTATGATTATCTATACAAGTACGTATATATGTTAATATATATAAGTATGTTATGTCATAATAGTTATTATGTACATGTATATGTTTGTAGAGGTGTGTGTATGTTTACATATATTTTATATAGTTATGAGTTATATATAATAGTAATTATATACTATGTGTTATATATATATATATATATATATATATATATATATATATATATATATATATATATATATGTTATATATATATATATATATATATATATATATATTGTGTTATATATATATTAGAGATGGGAGAGGCGACTGCAGCTATGGCGACATATCAGTGTCACCAAACAGCAGAAGCATTAGCACACAGCAGCAGCAATGGATTTAATGACAGCAGCCGCAGCAGCAATAGCAAGAGCAGCACCGCAACAACGACAGTAGCAACTCAGCAACAGCGACAGCAATAGGAAAACCGTCGCAGTAGCAATAGTTCCTGCCACAGCAGTAGCAGCAATTGCAACGACGGCATCAGCTTTTTAGTGACGGATTTGTGGTTATATATATATAGTTATAGTTTATATTATATAGATATATAAATGTATATATATGGTATTAATATATACGTATATATATTCTTAATTGCTAATTGTGTTTTTGTATACTATATTTTTAATATTTAAGTTGTTAGCATATATTATTTATGGGTAGTTAGTATAAACAAGGTATTGGATATTACCTTAAAATACCAAGGTAAGTATCAAGGTATTTGGGGATACCCAAGGTATTAGGTTTGGGTATCAAGATTATGGTTTATTATTGTGATACCAAGTTGGTTTAAAACCAAGGTATCAATTTAATGTTTGTAATTAGGATTTTATTTAATTAATATTTGTTTGATATGTATATGTGATGCTTTACCTATTGTTTTACATATCCTGAGATACGGTATCCTAGTATCCTAAGATATAGCTTTTATGATCCAGACTCTAGTGTTTGAACCCAATATCTTTGAGATAGACTCATGCAACATAGAAATAGGTAGTTTGGCATAATTGACCATAGTTGACCATAATTTGACTTAGATTTGACCTAGTTTGACTTTTAACTTAGAATTGGCTTGTTGACCTAGAAGTTGACTAGTTTTGTCACGTCCCAGTCCCAAAATACGTAGGACTAGGAATACGTAAGCATAACAGCCGTATGTATATGGCAACTCCAATATATGGATACCATAATACATACATACATTGTAATATGAATATTAACTCACATGTGGTATATATATAGTCACAAGTCACAGAAATACTAATCTCATCCACACAACAAGTCATAGAAAAGAAATAACTAAACTATAATAGTGAGTCTGAGTAATCCAAATTAATAGTCGGGTGGAGACAAATCCACTACCAATGACTATATCAATACTAAAATGGGAGAGGAGGGTAATCTCCAATATAAAATAAGATGATGATATAAAGGTATCAGCGAAGCGATCCATCGCCAGAGATAATCAAAGATGCTCAGAAGGTAAGACCTCCTTGACAGAAAATAATACGTCAGGTCCTGGCCCGTACTCCTACGGATACTCCTGATCGTCTATACCTGGCAAGGGACCAGGTCCTCAGAGGGACGTAACAAGATACATAGAAACATGCCAATTGAATACAATAAATATGCAATATAGACGAAAAATATATAAGTACGTTATACAAGACAATCTATATGAATATGAATAATGAGGACAACTTTTTGACGTATGGGCATAGGTAGGCTACTCGATCTAAACCTCACAACTCACACACACGGCAGGGACATCAGAAATTGACATACCTCGGGGGTAGCGACCAGCGCGACACCAGAAAATGACATACCTTGAGGGTAGCGACCAGCGCGATACACTACTGTAGTGCATGCTAGATACTACAGTTTCCCAGAGTGGTTAAAGCCCATACGCCTACTGATTGTCCTCTCCTCCCATGATACTATGTGTCAAGTGTGTGTCAACATATATATAGTATATAATTATGACTGAAAGAAAACACACATGCAATGAATATATAAAAATATAACAAGAATGCAAAGTACTGTAAGCAATTTGGCAAGGTATCTTGCCTGGCAAGAAAGCTGCAAAGTGTAAGCGTCCAGACGTCAGGCACAATGAATCAGAAACTACGGCCTCAGAATGAACGTCTCCGGATGCTAAAATAAACATCACTAACGTTCCCAGAATAAGTGAGATAGCTAAAAAAATACTACCCTTTCGTCCAATTTGGACACAGGAACAAAACGATAATTTTGGGTCAAAGTATGTCCACATATGGCCCACTACACCGAAAAGTGTGCCCGAGATAAAGGTCTCTAAAAGGGACAAATTATAGGTCAAACCAATTCTAAACGTCAATACGAACTCAACGGTACGTCCAATTTTGGATTCCGGTGAGCCGAACACAAATTTGCCCAAAAAGTCAACCGTAGGACCCACAAATAGGCAGCTTGGTCAACTGTCTCAGAATGGCATGAAACTTGGGTCACAAGACCAGCGTGATACAATGAATCTAATGGCTTAAGTTTCGTCGCATTCTGACGAGCGTACACTAAATGGTGGGATGTTTTACAAAAGTCGCGATACGAGATCTTTTTACGGATACGGGATAATTCTAATGCGCACACACGTCCGAATCAGTTTTCGCGAAAGCCCACATGTCTGGACATATCATACGTGCCTTTCGGTGTAACTGGTACACGACGAACGGTCCCGTTTGGCGGAGCGCGCTCCGTATCACAAATTTTAATATTTTAAAAATAAGTTCTTATGGGTTTTCAACCTAATTTAATTCTTATTCTAACACATAATAAAATAAAGTAATTGACAAGAAATAATCTCGGTTAGGTGGTCTTCATATAGCAAAAAGAAAATCTAAGTTTGGATCTCTGGGGTGGGAGATACAAGTCCTTAAACATGGGTTGTTGCAGTAGTTATTCTGAATTTAAAGTTGTGGTTTTTCTCCAACTTGGTCTCGGTTTTCACCTAGGGTTACGCGTTGATCGGATGAAACTAATACACAGAGTTGGAAGAGGGATAGATCGCAAACATACCGGTGAAGACAAATCCGAATTTGGTTGAGCGAGGAGGCAGGAATCAGCGCACGAAGGAGAGGTCTTTGCTGCGAATCTGCGCGGTCTGCTCGGGCGGAAGGTAGCCGCAACGTCTCCGGCGGCGGACGTGGGTCCAGACGGTGGTCTGATCGGCGTGGGATGGAGATGGGGTGATGAAGATTTAGGGTTAGGGTCCTATTTATATATATATAGAGAGCGAGAGAGAGGGGGCGTTGTGAAATAGGGTCGCGCGGGTGGGTAGATTAGGAATGGGCTGTTGTGTTCATTTGCTGCCAAGGGGGGAAATAGATTATGATTTAATAGAGTTAAGGATTTTTTTTTTCTTTTTTTTTCTTTTTCTTTTCTATTCTTTTTATTATTATTACTATAATTATTATTCTTACTAATATTATTATTATTACTATAATTATTATTAATATTATTACACTATTTATTTATTAATATTACTATTAGACTATTTATTATTACGCATATATTTAAGGTATACAAACCAAAAAAATACATTTGTACCCCGAATTTAATTTATAAAAAAAATCTATCACTCTCCCACAAGGATCCCTAAAATAAAAATAATAGATTTTGTACAACAATTCTAAATGATTAATTATCTAGGTACTTAAATCACTACGTATATATTATTTAAATAACTACGAAATAATTTAAATAAATTCAATAACTAATTAATTAAATAAATATAATATTTTAAAATAAATATGGGGTTTTACATTCTACCCAACTTACAAAAATTTTGTCCTCGAAATTGACACTAACCCATATTCATAATAAATCACTATAGCTATTACGCTTTCTTGCTATCTAGTAGTGCTTCGTAAAAGTCTTGGTCAGCTATCCTAACAATTTTCTTATTTATTGTCCATACCCTATTCTATTTTCCTCTAACCCGTCTATACTACCCAACTTACAAGAATTCTACTAGTAGTCAAAGTCTCTTGAGGCTATTGTCTAGGTTGTAAGACGAATTTATTTATTGGGTCGAGAATCTTGGGATACCTGTCTGGAATCTCATAACCATGATTTTTCTTTGTAACCGTCAAGTATTGTAGTCTAATACTGCCATGTCACCTGACCAGTATGTCTGCAAATACTTCGACTACTCTACTATAACGGTCTAGCTGCAGCTGTCGCTACTTTGCCAGCAATTTGTCATAGTCGTCAGTTCGTAACAAGTGCATTCAACTCTTTCCTAGGCTTAGTCTAGGTTTTAGGGCAACAATTAAGGTCTTTACTAACTTATAAAATTATTAGAAGTATAAACTAATTCGACAATACAATAAATTCCTATTAGACTAAGGGATGTTATTCATGGTTTTTAAAATAATAAGAGGATACAGATATTGCTATAGTACATATACATAAGGGTTATCATTATGTACTCATCTTTTAATTATTAATCATTTACTAAACCATTTATGTTTTAACTAACAAAATAAGGGTGAGGTTGAAGTAATTCAAACAATTCATAATGGCATGAAAGGATACGACTTGGATAGGAAGAGTGAAGCACGAGATACGGAATGGATAGAGAAGAGAAGATGAGCCACCCTAAGGGCGAGATGGTGATAGGGAAAGAATACTACTACTGCTACTCGCGTCATCTATTAGCATCGCGTGTATACCATCTGGGTAAAATATTAATATATCCTCATAACTGCTAAACCCCCACATATATAATTCTACGTCTACTATGCACCTAAGATCCCGTGTTATAAAGGGGGTCATGAGTATGAAATGACAAATATAGCTAAGGTCCTACATGTATCTACAACTTCCTGTGCCTGCGCTCTCTTGTTTGTCATCCTGAGTGCTTGGCCTATGGGGTATATCTTGTACTATCCGTATATCAACTTATACTAAGCACGAATGTTCATCTTTTCGAAATAGGGGAAGACAGAAAACAACAATAAAGAATTCAAGGAGGAGGTAATAGAATACAAGTACGGGATTCAAAGGAATTAGAGAATTTGAAAGGGAGTTGTCAAGGCAGTTGTGGATTGAAATCTTATTTTGGTAAATTCTTTTTCGCATGTTCACATCAGAAAAGTTATATACCTGATATAATATGCTCTGACCAGTCTAGAGGGCAAGTATATTCGTCCAACAAGTTGAGTCAACTATATCTCAATCCACTAAAAGTAGTGATACGAAGAGCGAACCAAGCGCACTAAGGTTGATCAGACCATAATACACTGATTCTGATTTAGACAATGTATTAATGTGGGCCCCCAATAATATATATGTCATGAACAAGCTCGATAAAAGAATAAGCTTGCAAAACTAGGCTATAATAGCAGCATAAGTCAAGGTAGTTCAGAAAATATAAGTACGTTGGATTAGGATGGAGGAAGGTACAGAATAATTTTAAGTTTATCAAGAAGGTCGGTGTTGTGCCTCTATATTTTCCATAATAACTTCTTGTCTAAGTCTAAAGTCGACCAATAGGGGTATGTGCCTCTAAGTTCTACAGTCTGGATAAACACTATCTTTTTATGCAAGTCTATAGTTGGTGTCATTCAATTATACTTCATTAATGAGTCAACAGGACTATATGTTACTAGGCTATGAGGCATACTATCCCACTTACAATAATCTAACTAATAGTGTTATTGAGCAACAGAGTGTATATACCTAGTATAAATCATCTTCCTAACCTCCTATCAAGCACGAAGGAAAGATAAGATTGACGTTAAGAAGGGATCAAGCAAGATGCAATGTAAGCAATCAAATAAGAATGCAGAACGAAATCAAGGGCGGTGATAATTAAGTGGATAAAATCCTATATTCTAATACTATGCGCAGGCTTGCTCGGTACAGTAACGTAACCGAGACAATATGCTCTCGACCTGCATGGGCCACCACAAAAATATGTTATGTCCCAGTCCCAAAATACGTAGGACTAGGAATACGTAAGCATGCCAGTCGTATGTATATGGCAACTCCAATATATGGATACCATAATACATACATACGTTTTAATATGAATATTAACTCACATGTGGTATATATATAGTCACAAGTCACAGAAATACTAATCTCATCCACACAACAAGTCATAGAAAAGAAATAACTAAACTATAATAGTGAGTCTGAGTAATCCAAAATAATAGTCGGGTAGAGACAAATCCACTACCAATGACTGTGTCAATACTAAAATAAGAGAGGAGGATAATCTCCAATATAAAATAAGATAATGATATAAAGGTATCAGCGAAGCGATCTATCGCTAGCGATAATCAAAGATGCTCAGAAGGTAAGACCTCCTTGGCGGAAAATAATGCGTCAGGTCCTGGCCCGTACTCCTGCGGATACTCCAGATCGTCTATACCTGGCAAGGGACCAGGTCCTCAGAGGGACGTAATAAAATACATAGAAGCATGCCAATTGAATACAGTAAATATAAAATATAGACAAAAAATATATAAGTATGCTGTACAAGACAATCTATATGAATATGCATAATGATGACAAGTTTTCGACATATGGGCATGGGTAGGCTACTCGATCTAAACCTCACAACTCACACACACGGCAGGGATATCAGAAATTGACATATCTCGAGGATAGCGACCAGCACGACACCAAAAATTGACATACCTCGGGGGTTGCGACCAGCGCGATATACTACCGTAGTGCATGCTAGATACTACGGTTTACCAGAGTGGTTATAGCCCATACGCCTACTGATTGTCCTCCCCTCCCATGATACTATGTGTCAAGTGTGTGTCAACATATATATAGTATATAATTATGACTGAAAGAAAATATACATGCAATAAATATATAAAAATATAATAAGCATGCAAAGTACTGTAAGTAATTTGGCAAGGTATCTTGCCTGGCAAGAAAGCTATAAAGTGTAAGCGTCCAGACGTTAGGCACAATGGATCAGAAACTACGGTCTCAGAATGAACATCTTCGGATGCTGAAATAAATATTATCAACGTTCCCAGAATAAGCGAGATAGCTAAAAAATACTACCCTTTCGTCCAATTTGGACACAGGAGCAAAACAACAATTTCGGGTCAAAGCGGGTCTACATGTGGCCCACTTTGCACCGAAAAGCGTGCTCGAGATAAAGTTCTCTAAAATAGATAAATTATAGGTTAAACCAATTTTAAACATCAATACGAACTCAACGGTACGTCCAATTTTAGATTCCGGTGAGCCGAACACAAATTCTCTCAAAAAGTCAACTGTGGGGCCCGCAAATAGACGGTTTTGTCAACTGTCTCAAAATTGCGTGAAACTTGGGTCACAGGACCAGCGTGATACCACGAATCCAAAGGCATAAGTTTTATCGCATTTTGACGAGCGTACACTAAATGGTGTAGTATTTTATAAAAGTCGCGATTCGTGTCCTTTTTACGGATATGGGGTGATTCTGACGCGCACACACGTCCGAATCAGTTTCTGTAAAATTTCACACGTCTGGACATACCATACATGCCTTTTGGTGTAACTGGTACGCGATGAGGCAGTACCGTTTGGCGGGGGGTACTCCGTATCACAAATTTTAATATTTTAAAAACAAGTTTTTATGGGTTTTCAACCTAATTTAATTCTGATTCTAACACATAATAAAATAATATAATTGATAGAAAATAATCTCGATTAGGTGGTCTTCAGATAGCAAAAAAAAATCTAAGTTTGGATCTCTGGGGTGGAAGATACGAGTCCTTAAACATGTGTGGATGCAGCAGTTATTCTGAATTTAAAGTTGTGGTTTTTCTCCAACTTGGTCTTGGTTTTCACCTAGGATTACGCACTGATCGGAGGAAACTAATACACAGAGTTAGAAAAGGGATAGGTCGCGAACATACCGGTGAAGACGAATCCGAATTTGGTTGAGCGAGGAGGCAGGAATTAGCGCACGAAGGAGAGGTCTTTGCTGCGAATCTGTGCGGTTTGCTCGGGCGGACGGCGGCCGCGACGTCGTCGGCGGCGGGCGTGGGTCCAGGCGGCAATCTGGTCAACGCGGGGGTGGAGATGGGGTGATGGAGATTTAGGGTTAGGATCCTATATATATATATATATATATATATAGAGAGAGAGAGAGAGGGGCGCTATGAAATAAGGTCGCGCGGGTGGGTTGATTAGGAATGGGCTGCTGTGTTCATTTGCTGCCAGGGGGAAAATAGATTAGGGTTTAATAATGTTAAGGATTTTTCTTTTCTTTTTCTTTTTCTTTTTTTCTTTTTCTTTTCTATTCTTTTTATTATTATTACTATAATTATTATTCTTACTAATATTATTATTAATATTATTATACTATTTATTTATTAATATTACTATTACACTATTTATTATTATGCATATATTTAAGGTATACAAACCAGAAAAATATATTTGTACCCCGAATTTAATTTATGAAAAAAATCTATCACTCTCCCACAAGGATCCCTAAAATAAAAATAATAGATTTTGTACAACAATTCTAAATGATTAATTATTTAGGTACTTAAATCACTACGTATATATTATCTAAATAACTAAAAAATAATTTAAATAAATTTAATAACTAATTAATTAAATAAATAAAATATTTTAAAAAAATATGGGGTTTTACAAGTTTAACTTATTTTCTTTCCGAAATCTTGTATTGATGTTATATTCCATATCTAGGTCTTCGAGGCACCGTATCAGACATCTGTGAGATATTCATTGGACTACAGGCGAATATATTCTCTGATAGTTTCTCATTTATGATTTCCTCGATGTTCATTGTATCTAGTGTAGATATCCTTATTTTCTTGACACGATGGTTATACGGATTGGTATATCCGGATCTCGTCATGAGATGTTATTCCTTGTACATGGTATATCTTGTGCAAATCTTATTTCATTGATTATCTTGTGCATGTACAGATACTGATTCTCGGGGAGATTTAATACCTTCCTAGAGAATCCCGTGCCATAGCATACCATGGTTGGATCTACTATAGCAGTCGAGGGTGGAGAGTATTTTAGTGTAGATGTATGATCATACCCTCCTTGTATCAAGTCTTGCTCTTGAATAGTGTTAATCATACACCACACGTATGATTAGCCAGGCCATAAATCTTGTATCATGTTCCCAAGCTGATCACATGTTAAAGCTAGTACTCACATACATACTCATTAGTATTCTTGTTCATTATCATATTGTTCATTATTGTATTTATTCCAATATTTCCTTATTATATATCTCCTGTATCTATTGTGCATCTTGTATATTCACATCTATTTACTGTTACATAGTTTTTATCATTGATTAGAACTGTTTTTAGAGATGTACTCTGCTCTTTTTCTGACTGAATATATTTTTTCCAGATGACACTGAGGAGTGGTACCCTACACATTATGGACCTCAGAATATTGTGGGCTTAGAGTCCGAGACCTTGGCTCAGGAGGGACTTATCCCAACTGAGACAGATAACCCGGGATTAGTAGCTTCTTAGTATTCTTTTGTACTGGATTTGTCTCCAGCTTATTTTGTTACTATTCTTTCATACTCATTGATGTTATTCCAGACTTATTTCAGACAGATGACAGCGTTCTACCGCCGATTCTGCAGTGTAGTCTGGGCATTGTTCTCGACTTGCATCCCTATATCGGGTGCAGGTCGTGATAGTATTTCATCGGTATACAACAGTATACCTTCGGTATGCCGATTCCCATAGGCAATTAGAGGGAAAGTATAGTCATGACAGATATTTTGGAACCGAAATCACATTCCAAAACTTAACAAAAACTGGTCCGGTAAAGTATCAAGTCTAATGGTAAGCCTCATATAGCATATATACTAAGTTACATAGTAATCACTCCGGTTATCGTTTCTGACACCAAGTTACCTAACAAGTAAATATCAAAATTTCTACCAAAAAAGTTGAAACATGCTCAAAACCAATTTCTAAAACTAGCCCATGATAAAAAATCACTAGAGAAACATATTTAACAAAACCACTAGCATGTAATTTTAAGCATAACCCACCAAGAAAATCAAAAACTACAGTAAAGTAAAGTCGGTCAAGATATTGGCAAGATGTACTTACCTCTAGTAAAGCTCCCAGCCTTAACCTTCAACTCCACCACTAAGAGAGGTTCAAAAACTACACTCTTAGGCCTCAAGACCAAGCTCCTAGCTCTTACAAGAAAATGATCGAAAATAAAGAAGTAAAGAAAGAAAGAATATAAAGAGGAGAGAGAAAATCAATTCATATATATAAGAGGTAATTTAATCGTGACCGTCTGATCCATCTCGTCAGCGATCCAAGTCACTAGATCAAATCAATCTCGACCAAACAAAACAAAACAAAACCAAGAAACCAATGGATAAAAGATAGTATTGAATACTATTCAAAAAAAATATCTTAAAATATATCAAAAATAAAATAAATATCTGCAGAACGGTATGTATCTGTATGCCAGAGTATAACACCGGTATGCCGGTCGGGTAGTAAAGTTTTAATTTTGAGAAAATTCTGAGATTCCACGAGATCCAATAAAATACAGTACATAATATAAAATTTGTATCCATATACCAATACGGATACAGTGATATGAGTCTCACAGGAACCCCCTATGGCTGGCCACATGCCCTTGGTTTATTATGGAAGCTAAGGATTAAGTGGTAAGGGTATTTTGGTAATCTTCTAGGTTTAGTTAATTAGGGTTTTAGTTAATACTATTTATCTCCTAATAAACTCTATTCTTTATACTAATCAAACCATAATCCATAAATGACAAGCACATAGGTGACAAGCTAACACCTCTAATAAAATATATTGAATATTTATGTAAAATAAATAATAATATTATATTAGAAATTTTGGGAACCCGAGAAATTATATTAAAATAATATATTTTTCTCGAAAAGCTTTTTTTTTAGAACTTGTATTTCCAAATAAATAATAATAATAATAATAAATTTTAAAACCAACTATTACACTCTACCCTTCTTAGAAAAATTTTGTCTTCAAAATTTAAATTATGCTAAGAGACGTATATCAAATGTACTTAGACTTTATAACAAACCTTGAGTGCCACATAGATGTGGATACTTTTTCACATATCTTCTTCCCATTCCTAGGTAGATTCACATGGAGAATCTTTATTCCATGCCACTCGTACCAAAGATATGGTTTTGTTCTTGAGTATCTTTTCTCTTTTATTCGGGATTTCTACTAGTTATTGTTCTATTCGGAGTGTCGGACCCACTGTTATCTACGAATGGTTCAGTATATAATTTGGATCTAGTATATATCTTCAAAGTTATAAGATATGAAATATATCATGAATTCCTTCTAGTATTGGAGGTAAGGCCAATCTGTATGATACCTCTCTAATTCTTCGATTATATCAAAGGGTCCAATGTACCTTAGGTTTAATTTTTCTCGAGTTCCAAATCTGATTGTTCCTCAAGATGGAAAATTTTTCAAGAATACATGATCGCCAGGTTAAAATTCTAAAGATCTTCTATTTTATCTGCCCACATCTTTTGACTGTCTTGAGCTGCCTGAAGATGACTCCTTATGGCTTTAATCTTATCTACAGTTTGTACCACCATTTCTGGACCCAATAATTAACGTTCGCCTATATCACTCCAACATATAGGGTACCGACACTTACTTCCATACAAAGCTTCAAAGGGTGCCATTTTAATGCTGGCATGATAACTATTATTATAAAAAAAATTAATTTGATGGAGATGATCATCCCATGATCCTCCAAAATTAAGAGTACATGCTCTCAACATATCTTCAAGAGTTTGAATAGTTCTTTCTGATTGTCCATCTGTTTGAGGGGGATATGCTGAGCTAAACTTTAAATGTGTGCCCAGACTTTCTTGTAAGCTCCTAAAATTTTAAAGTAAATCGGGAGTCTTTGTCTAAAACTATGCTTGCAGGTACTCCATGCTGACTAAAAATTTGTCTCATATACATATCAGCTAATATTTCAGTTGACTGACTAACTCGAAATGGTAAAATTTGAGCAAATTTTGTAAGTTTATCAACAATAACCCAAATAATATTATTAGCCTTCTAAGTCCTTGGAAGTACTGATATAAAGTCCATAGTATATGATCTCATTTCCATTCTGGTATTGGTAAAGGCTGAAGAAGTCGTACAGTCCTCTGGTGCTCTGTCTTTACTTGTTGACACACTAGGCATTTTGATACAAATCTTGCAATTTCTCTTTTTATTCCATGCCACCAAAAATTTTGTTTGAGATCTTATACTTTTTTGTACTCCCTGGATGAATAAAATATTAAAAATTATGTGCCTCTGACATAAATTCTATTTTTAGATCTCCTTTTAGTACACATAGTTCAAACCTTAAGGTTCCATCTGGGTATTTACTCATCTCAGTCTGAAGCCATGTTACAGTCTTCTTCCATAATTCTTGTAATTTACCATCTTCTTGTTGATTTGCTTTAATCCTCTCTACTAAAGATGACTAAACTTATAAATTAGTCCATGATCCTTCTGCTATTGGATATATAATTTTAATTTCCATTTTTCTTAAGTCATCAAGAATTCTTTAGTGTATTCATAAAGAATACTGTAAGTCTTCTACTTAAGATATCTGCTACTTAATTTTCTTTGCCAGGATAATATAATATTTCCATATCAAAGTCTTTAAGTAGCTCTAACCACCTTCTTTGTCTCATATTCAACTATTTTTGGGTGAATATATATATATTTTAAACTTTTGTGGTTAGTAGAGATTCTAACTCTTTCACCATATAGGTAGTGCCTCCATAATTTAAGTGCAAAACTACTACTGCAAGATCTAGATAATGCATTGGATAATTTCTTTCATGTTGCTTCAACTGACGAGAGGCATATATATGTTGCATTAGTACACAACCCAAGCCTTTACCAGAAGCATCGTTGTAAATTTTATAACCTCTAGATCCATTTGGTAAAGCTAGAACAGGTGATGTATTAAGTCTTTCTTTCAATTCTTTAAATGATGTCTGGCATTTGTTAGTCGAGATAAATTTCTCATCCTTGCATGTCAAACAGGTTATAGGTTCAGAAATCTTCGAGAAATTTTCTATAAATCTTTTGTAATATCCTGCTAACACTAGAAATCTTGGGATTTCTCCTATAGACTTCTACTTTTCTTGTATTAACTAAAATTCCTTCGCCACTGATGACATGGCCAAGAAAAGATATACGGTCTAGCCAAAATTTGTAATACCCCATTCCGTTCTAACGGACTGCCGACTCAATAGGCAAAAGTGCAACTGTCCCGACCCACTTTGCCTCAAATGAGAAGCAAAGGATATCCAGACTTGCCCCTACAGGAATCCGGCTAAGGCTTTCAGAGGCTCGCTTGACGTATCGCTCTACCGAGGCGAATCATCGCTAAGGTGGGTGGCTACGGTGAACTTGTCTTTGTTTAGCCAGCACACATAAAATCTAGAATATTTATGCTAGTCGCTAGGTGATTCACCCCCTGCATGCTAATAAATCCAACGCACCTAGCTAAGGGAATAATCCCAACTTGTATTGCTTATGCTAGAACATGGAAATTGAAATAATGCTTATATTCAGACCCTCGCATGCTAAGTTCCTAATGGCTTCATCTCTCGGTTTACCTTCGGGTCTGAGCAAACGTGTTTACTTATGTTCCTTACAAACGCATGCTTGTCTGCTTGTATGTTGCCATATTTTCATCAAAATCCCGGGAGACTACTACGAAGTCGTTCCGTGCCTGAATGAACCTGCAAGTATCCAGGACCATTGGGTCTCCAAGGCAATCCCTGAACCAGGGGCACGCATCAGGGTAATAAATACTGAACGTGAATCCTATAACGAGACAACTGAATGATAATCACATCAAGTTTATATCTGAACGAGAATCACGTCATATAATGAACGAATCTCAGCTCTTGGAGCAAACGCTCGTTCAGATCATGAATCATGGATTATCATTCAAGTTGTGGATTTAAAACTGACCCTGACCTGCATGTCGTGGACAACTTGTAAAAAGGTGATCTTCGGATCTTGTTCCACGGGCGGTCACCGGGGCACTGGGACCGATCCGATCCGGATGGAACTTCATGATAGTCTCACGTGCGGACATAATGGCGTATAGCGCCTCACGTGCTTCGTTGCACACCATCCTTGTTCAAAGACTAAACGGTCCATTATGGCTATACCAGCGACAAACGTTCATATAGATAAGTCATCCTCGCTTAGCGGCTATCCGCGTGCGAGTCATTGCATCGCATCAAGAACCAACTGAGCACATGAACGATCATGTTAAAATGACTCTCATGTTTGCATATGCTATGCCTCCTGAATGTTATACTTGCCCGTGCTTGAATTAATAATGTTTGCCTTGGACAGGGAAGGAGATGGTAAGTTGGTAAGTCTCGCCGTGTTTCCTCTCATGTTGCACGGCGCACTGCCACACGGGTTAGGCTATTCAATATTTGCATAAAACTGATCTTAAGGCAACTAGAAAGACAACTTAATAGTTGTGCACGGAACCTGTATTACGTATTTGGATTTGTCGAGCGGGCGAGTAGCTTCCCCACCAGTGCATTCAATGTACTGATAATCCACCAGTTTATATACAGGGTGCGGGAGAACCTCGTTCGGTGCGGATGCCTCCTTTGTGCGTGCTTAGGCGTGGAGATCACTCCGAAGCAACGATGCATCCGGAACTGAAGCACATATACAAGACATAATGTTGTGAACATCGCCTGAACATCGCCTGAACATCGCCCGAACATCGCCTGTACAATCATCCACAATTGTAGCCACTTGGCACGCTTTTACTGTTTCAGAGAGAGGCTTGAGCGACTTGTAATCTCGGCTATACGCCGCCTGTAACACTTGGTTATATCAATAAAGAGTTGCTTTACTTCAACTTGTGTTTCAATGCTTCCGCTATATTGTCGACTCAGTGAACCTGTTACCAAATCGCTATGCTTTTATGACTCTGCTGCACTCGGACAATTTGTGCGACTCTGTGGCTTAGAACTCTTACCGCCAGCCAATAAACTACGGCCTTGCACGGGCATGGATCACGCTCGTGCGGTATCACGCTCGGATGGGTCAAAGCGATCGTTCCGCGGGAGCGCTGGCGAGGGTGACTCCCGCCTAGCGGGAACGGCCGAAATAGCCTGCGGGAGAACGGGGCGTGACATGTTGGTATCAGAGCCTGGCTTCTACGCCTTTGGACTTCGATTCGATATCTCTGTTTCGAAAGCTCGTTCGTGGGTTATGTGCATGCTCTCTCTCAATGCCTCGATGGGATATTCCAACAATAAGTCTAAATACTTTCAAAATGCGTTTTGAATGATATTATATGCTTGCTTGTATGTTGCTGTGCTGCGAGTGGCCTTTATGCCAAACTGTGCGAACCCTTGAGAGTATCGCTAGTAGCTTGTCCGATTTTACTAACTCTAAGTTTGGTTGAATGCATCTATTCGAGGGATGCCGTGAACTAGTGCACCATCCAAGACTTAAGGAAAGGTGAAACTCGAGTGCTAAGACTTCGCTATCACTGAGCTGGTTGACGTGCTCACGCTAGAAGTGCACTTCGAAAGTGCGTACGATCCAGTCTAAGCGATATGCTGATTTCGATGCTTGTGCAAGTGAATATCCAAATAAACAAGTGCAACGACTTGTCTAGGATTGCCTCAACCCTAGATTACTGCTTGTCCTCAGAAAGTCTCGAGGACGAGACTTTTTCTGAGTTGGGTAGGATGTAACACCCCGTTCCGTTCTAACGGACTGCCGACTCAATCGGCAAAAGTGCAACTGTCCCGACCCGCTTTGCCTCAAATGAGAAGCAAAGGATATCCAGACTTGCCCCTACAGGAATCCGACTAAGGCTTTCAGAGGCTCGCTTGACGTATCGCTCTACCGAGACGAATCATCGCTAAGGTGGGTGGCTACGGTGAACTTGTCTTTACTTAGCCAGCACACATAAAATCTGGAATATTTATGCTAGTCGCTAGGTGATTCACCCCCTGCATGCTAATAAATCCAACGCACCTAGCTAAGGGAATAATCCCAACTTGTATTGCTTATGCTAGAACATGGAAATTGAAATAATGTTTATATTCAGACCCTCGCATGCTAAGTCCCTAACGGCTTTATCTCTCGGCTTACCTTCGGGTCTGAGCAAACGTGTTTACTTATGTTCCTTACAAACGCATGCTTGTCTGCTTGTATGTTGCCATATTTTCATCCAAACCCCGGGAGACTACTACGTAGTCGTTCCGTGCCTGAATGAACCTGCAAGTATCCGGGACCGTTGGGTCTCCAAGGAAATCCCTGAACCAGGGGCACGCATCAGGGTAATAAATATTGAACGTGAATCCTATAACGTGACAACTGAATGATAATCACATCAAGTTTATATCTGAACGAGAATCACGTCATGTAATGAATAAATCTCAGCTCTTGGAGCAAACGCTCGTTCAGATCACGAATTATGGATTATCATTCAAGTTATGGATTTGAAACTGACCCTGACCTGCATGTCGCGGACAACTTGTAAAAAGGTGATCTTCGGATCTTGTTCCACGGGCGGTCACCGGGACACTAGGACCGATCCGATCCGGATGGAACTTCATGATAGTCTCACGTACGGACATGATGGCATGTAGCGCCTCACGTGCTTCATTGCACACCATCCTTGTTCAAAGACTAAACGGTCCTTTATGGCTATGCCAGCGATAAACGTTCATATAGATAAGTCATCCTCGCTTAGCGGCTATCCGCGTGCGAGTCATTGCATCGCATCAAGAAATAACTGAACACCTGAACGATCATGTTAAAACGACTCTCATGTTTGCATGTGCTATGCCTCCTGAATGTTATACTTGCCCGTGCTTAAATTAACAATGTTTGCCTTGGACAGGGAAGGAGATGGTAAGTTGGTAAGTCTTGCCGTGTTTTCTCTCATGTCGCACGGCGCACTGCCACACGGTTTAGGCTATTCAATATTTGCATGAAACTGATCCTAAGGCAACTAGAAAGACAACTTAATAGTTGTGCACGGAACCTGTATTACGTGTTTGGATTTGTCGAGCGGGCGAGTAGCTTCCCCACCAGTGCATTCAATGTACTGATAATCCACCAGTTTGTATGCAGGGTGCGGGAGAACCTCGTTCGGTGCGGATGCCTCCTTCGTGCATGCTTAGGCATGTAGATCACTCCGAAGCAACGGTGCGTCCGGAACTGAAGCACATATACAAGACATAATGTTGTGAACATCGCTTGAATATCGCCCGAACATTACCTATACAATCATCCACAATTGTAGCCACTTGGCACGCTTTTACTGTTTCAGAGAGAGAGGTTTGAGCGACTTGTAATCTTGGCTATACGCCGCCTGTAACACTTGGTTATATCAATAAAGAGTTGCTTTACTTCAACTTGTGTTTCAATGCTTCTGCTATATTGTCGACTCAGTGAACCTGTTACCAAATCGCTATGCGTTTATGACTCCGCTGCACTCGGACAATCTGTGTGACTCTGTGGCTTAGAACTCTTACCGCCAGCCAATGAACCACGGCCTTGCATGGGCGTGGATCACGCTAGTGCGGCATCACGCCCGGATGGGTCAAAGCGATCATTCCGCGGAAGCGCTGGCGAGGGTGACTCCCGCCTAGCGGGAACGGCCGAAATAGCCTGCGGGAGAACGGGGTGTGACAAAATTCACACTTACTAAGTTTTCCATATAATTGTTCGTCTCAAATTTTGAAGTACTATCCATAGATGTTCTTCCTCATTCTTGGAATATATCAAAATATTATCGATAAATATTATGACAAATTTATCCAAGTATTAGTAGAATATGTGATTCATAAGATCCATAAATATTGCAGGAGCATTAGTTAATCCGAATGACATAACTAAGAATTCGTAATACCCATATTGGGTTCGAAAAACAATTTTTGATACATCTTTTTTATTTACTTTTAATTGATGATAACCCGATCTCAGATCAATTTTTGAAAACACTTGTGCTCCTCCAAGTTGATCAAATAACTCATCAATTCTTGGTAATGGATATTTATTCTTGATAGTCACCTTATTCAATGCTCTATAATCAATGACCAGTTGTAAAGTGTCATCTTTCTTCTTCACGAACAAGACTGGTGCTCCCCAAGGTAAAACACTTGGTTGAATAAATCTTTAGTCAATAGTTCTTTTATTTATTTATTCAACTCTACTAATTCTTCTTTATTTATAGGATATATTTTCTTTGCTACTGGTGCTGCTCTAGAAACCAGATCTATAGTAAACTCTACTATTCTGTCTGGTGGTAGTCTGGATAATTCATTAGGAAATACATCCTTAAATTCAGATACTATCCTCAAAAAAAAAATTTCTTTAATATTTTGGAATATTGCTCAAATTGGCAGCCTAAGTTTTTAATCTTCTCTGTTTGATCTTTCTTATGATCTCAAATAAATTTACGTATTTTTCTTCCTAGAAGTTGAAATATAACCCTTCCTTGACCACAATCTATATTTGTCATGACCCGCACCCGGTGTAAGGGCACGAGTACGTGGACAATGCCCAGCCTACATCATAGTAACTACGTAGGACGCTGTGTACATCCATAATACTATCTATGAATCTCACACAAAATATATAAGGTACCTGTAATGCTATCTCAACTCCAATTGGAGGATAATATGTTATATGATAATTGGCAATCAATTCTCAATCACAATAACAACTAAAAGAAGATAAAATATACGATATAAAATAGAAGAAGAGAACAAAGATTCGCCATACATCACAAGACCAAGTCTCAAAATCTAATCTTAACATAGAATCTCAAATATAATACATGCCATAAAGTCTAATAAACTAGAGCAATACAATATCACAAAGAATAATATAAAACTCTCCAACTGATGGTACTACTCAACATGCTCTACGGCCTCGCCATCCTGTGGTCCGTAATAGGTGGAACACATCGCCTCTAGCCAATCATCTGAAATATATATCCAGTTAGGAATGAGTGAGTACAACCCAATACCAGTTCCAAGTTAATTGATAATGACTATAAACAAAAATAGAGAATGTAATACAAGACGATCGTCCACTAGTGTCAAGTCCAAATAATTGGTTAAGTTATCATATCAAGTCTAATTTGGTCCACTAGTATCAAGTCTAAATAATAGGCTAGGCTACTAACTATAAAAAATTAGCACAATGAACAAATTAAATTAATAACACACAAATTATTTATTAATCACTAAAAAAATAAAATAATATGCAAAATGACAAAAATACCCTCATGTCGAAATATGGGGTAACAATCCTACCATCCTTAGAAAAATTTTGCCCCCAAAATTTAAAGATGATCGTACCCCCTCTAGGTCAAACCCTATACCCATCTAAAATCATACAAGCATGCAATTTAAAAGAAACCACTAATTATGGTCAACATGTATGGTATTATCTGTCATATTATTACAGTCTCTGCTAGGGTATTATACTACACATATTTCATAAGAAACTACAAGGTACTAAGGAATCAATCAAATCATATGGGTGAAAAAGGACAAGAAGAATAAAAAGAACTAGCTAAACCATTACCTGAAGCGTTGGTCTCCTCAGCCATCATCTCAAATGCCCCGACCTGCCGGTGTGGCTTCCTTTGCGGGTGCTGAGTGGTCTGTGGTGCCACAGGTGGCCTAACTCATCTTTCTGATCTTGAACAGCACCAGAGGTTGTACCATAAGGGTTGGTGGGGCACTCCATTACGCGATGCTCTAAAGATCCATAATACAGGCACACCTTGAGCCTTCTCCTACAGTCCTCCCGAACATGTCCAGGCTTCTTATAATAGTTGTAGAAGGGTGCATGTTGTATCTGACCTTGAACCTGCTGTAGGGCCTGATGAACTGGCCTCTGAAATTGATGTATCTGCTGAGCCGGTGCCCTAATTGGCATAGGATACTGCTGGTGCTGATATGCTCCCAGCTACTGGAAATGGGGTCGTTAGCTAGACCCGCACTACTACTAGCTCCTCTTGAGGTGTCTATCATCCTCTTAGATCTAAGTCCCAAGTCATCCTCGGCCTGATGTGCCTCCACCAGAATCTCCTCGAAGGTAGCGGTACGGTGTCCACTAGTGTGGGATTTGATTTTCTTGTTCAAACCCTTTCTGAATTTTTTGGCCTTCCCCCAAAAATTCTGTCCCTCCACAAAATTGCCAATTTGTAGAACTCCGCTGCGTACTCATCCACCGTCATGCTGCCCTGGATGAGATACTGAAACTTTCTCTCTAATAAAGTCAGATACACATCTGGAAAAAGCTTTTCTATGAAAAGCTCCTTAAAAGCTTCACAAGTAAGTCTCGGTGCTGTGATCCTTGGGTCTGTCCTGACCAATGTCAAAGAAATATTGAACATCATGCTCCATGTTGCCTTCACATACAAGCTCTCTGGAATTTGCGCCAGCCGCAGGTTCCTTTCTATATCCTCGATCCAGTCATCCGCATACAAAATTTCTTCGGTGCCCTTAAAGTCCTTGGGCCTCATCCTCTTGAAGTCAATGATAGTCCCCGGCCTCGGCTGCTATGGATCGGATTGAGTTGGTATGACTTGTGGGTGAACTGTCATGAGTCTCTCTATCACAGTAAGTGCTAGCTGATGGGCATTCTCAATGCCCTGCCTCATGACCTCAGACTGGCGCTACTGGGCCTCCGCCCTCTGCGCCTCCATCATATATTGAAAGAGCATAAATACCTGCGTCGGATCCACTGGTGGTGATGGTAGAAGCTCTCCTGGTACTGCAGACACTGTCCTCAAAATTGGAGGTGGTGCACCTTCGAAAGCTGCTGCTTACGCTCCCACCTGAATCGGTGAAGCAAACCTCTGGGATGAAGCTGGTAGAGTAGTAGCTGTTGCTGCCCTCCTCGGAGATGGCGACATGACTGAACTCGAAGATACTACGTCCGAGCGCTGGGATCACATCTTCGGCGGCATCCTGATGATAGATTGGAAAAAAAGGAATCAATATTGAGCAAGATACGATATCATCAAGGAAGGACAATAATATTCAAAGAAAAGCAACATTCAGATGGAATAAAGATAACAAGAATTAATTTGTTGGAATTATTTTCTAGTTGTGATTGAGTATTCTCTCTCTCATCCTAGTATCATATATCATATTCTATCGCAGGATCGTAGTAGTACAACTAAGCTATTATACTACTACGACTTCACATTATTAAGAAGACGGACCTGCATAGGCCACCATAAAAATGCGTCATGACCCGCACCCGGTGTAAGGGCACGAGTACGTGGACAACACCTAGCCTATATTATAGTAATGATGTAGAATATTGTCTAGGTCGACACTTCTATCTATGAATCTCACACAAAATATATAAGGTAACTGTCATGCTATCTCAACTCCAATTGGAGGACAATATGCTATATGATAATTGGTAATCAATACTCAATCACAATAACAAATAAAAGAAGATAAAATGTACGATATGAAATAGAAGAAGTGAATAAAGAGTCGCCATACATCACAAGACCAAGCCTCAAAATCTAATCTCAACACAAAATCTTAAATATAATACTTGTCATAAAGTTTAATAAACTAGAGCAATACAATATCACAAAGAATAATCTAAAACTCTCCAACTGATGGTACTACTCAACATGATCTATGGCCTCGCCATCCTGTGGCCAGTAATAGGTGGGACAATTTACCTCTAGACAATCATCTAAAAAATATATCCAATCAAGAAGGAGCTAGTACAACCCAATAACAGTTCAAAGTTAATTGATAATGACTATAAACAAAAATAGAGAATGTAATACAAGACGAGAAGCAATGAAATAATATCATACTATGGTAGAAAAAGATAGATAAACTAGAGAAATATGGTATAACTGATCACAATAAAATGGAATAAATGCAATAAACTAGAATATAGAGAAGAACTGTAACTACATTAAGTGTTTGAAATACTAGTTAGATATGTGATCGGCTTGGGTTATGAAGATCTACTAATGCGATTAATAACACAATAATATGATCAGTAAGATTGGCTGTTGTATACAAGGAACACAATCATTTAAGATTGACGATTGTCTACAAGGAACACAATTATTTAAGATTTGTTGTTGTCTACGGAGGAACACAATCATACGTGAGGTGTATGATTGGTTGTCATCTTAAGATACAATGCAATATTCAAGGGTTTTGATCACATATCTATCTAGCACTTCCCCCGCCCCCAACCAATAATCATGGATCCGATCATGACACGTCATGAATACAAATATAATATGAGTACACGAACCCGAATGTACACGAATGAACACGAGCACAAGGAATATCCGATGCACACGATAAAGTACATGTGAAAGGAGTATCCAATGTACACGATAATGGGATGACATCTCCTGACATGATCCATATAGTACCAGTCCGTGTAACCACTGTGTCGGAATTAAGTAAAATATTTCTAAATACTTATATTATGGTAATTATCAAATAGTGAAAACTATCAGAGAATGTACTCACCTCTGGTCCGGAGCAAAAGATGTCACTCAGTGCACGAGCTGATGCCACACAATCCTATTTAAAAAATATCATGTAAAATGGTAAAATAAAGTGGTAAAATACTAAAATGATCTAAAACATGTTTTTCTAGGTCAATATTAGAAAAATCTAGCTAAACTAGCTAATAACACTAATATCTATATATTAAGATTCTATATACTTCTATTTATGCTTAAGTCACCTATATACACTAATATATATATATATATATATATATATATATATATATATATATAAATAACTGATACTGGTATCACTAACTGATATCTAAAAACTGATACTTACCTATCTTAACTGAACACAAACATATGTGACACTAACAGTCACTAACATGCTATCTGATGCTGCTATAGATGTTTCAGTTTCCAAGTAACACCCCCAATTATCATCTATTTGATAAACAAAAATCTGATACTAAGTAGATTACTAACTGCTATATGTATATACCTAACTAAACTTAATTTCAACTGATACTACTCTAACTCATTTGCACCAATACCTATAAGCTTCCCCTGTACTTTATACTTACACTTGTGCACTTCACCGTCTCCAATAGTTGTTGCTTGCTTCCCCTTGCACCCAACTGGGTGTATAATCTAATACACACATTGTGTGTTTCACCTGATACATATATCAAGATACAATATGACACACACTTTATCATGCAAGCCTTTCCAACTTGATACACACCAATAGATACACTCTTAGACTCATACCCATACCTGAGTCCACTCAATATGTGCACAAGATTGCATAGGCCTCCCTTTCATACTGTCATTAACTCAGTAATGTGAGCTAATACCAATTGATGCTAAACATGGGCACTCCCCCTTAATACCTAAAAATTGATTCAATAACTCACTATGTAATACTCTAATTCAGCATCTAATATATATATATATATATATATATATATATATATATATATATATATATATATATATATACAATGACTGAACTAACTTAACTTGGAAAACTAACTTAAGACACCCCTCACTCAACTACTGCTACTACTACCTATCCCAATTTTCCTCTCACAGGCCTGATACTCCATGTATCAATGTTCTACTGATACAGTTAACTTTCAACATCCAAACCAGGCAACAAACCAACACCAAACAATGGTTGCCTGGACATACCCCTCACTTCTCGTTACACAGACACATAGCAACACCATCACCCTCTACTACCACTACTTGCCTTCCACCCAAGCTTCCCCTTGCTTATACAGTGCAATACCTAATTTCCTCACTTGCCCGAGTACACACCAAAGAGATCTGATACACCCTCATTTATTCTCTGATACACCTATTATTAGTGTATCCAACACTGTCACACACAACTAAAGGAACTTATACACACATGATTTCACCAATATACATTAATTACTTACCTGCTCGAGCACTCCTATCTATTCCTACTGCTTGTTCAATTGGGCATACACCACAGTTCATGCCTACGGCAGACCCAGTCTTTCATCCCACATTGTTCACTGATGCAAGTGCACTTTAGTGCACTTGCTGCTACTTCATAGCTGCTGGGGAAGAAATTTATTCCAGGTAACACATGCACCAACAAGCACCATTTCCCCCCTCACATGGTCTATCATCTCTTAATTATGTAGTCACCTAACAGTGTACTGCTACTGTGGTTGTGCTCAAACCTCACTCACAAACCCACAACACTTCACACAAGTACATCAACCCTTGTATTCAGGTGTTTCACCTATCTAAAATTCCCCCTATCTTGCACTTCGCAGTGCCTCATCCTATTGCAACTGTTGTTGTTCTTATATCAGTTAAACCCAATTCTCCCAATCTATTGCCCAAGTCCTGAGTAGCAGTTGCTACATATACACTACTAATACCCTTGTCCTTAACACCACACTCAATACAACCATACTTACAACAACAAAACAACCCAGTATATATACATGCATCCCTTAAATAAAGACACAAATTGATCATCTCACAAACCACACACTGTATCATAGTCCTTACTATACTTAATACACTCACTCACACACCCATATATACATACATATACTCAAACATATTTATACAACAATTAATAAAAAAGTATGTATATATATATATATATATATATATATATATATATATATATATATATATATATATATATATATATATATAAGTACATGAATGAATATCTACTCTAATACATGCTAATAGGCATTATACCAAACACTTGTGGTGCACCAAGGTGATACACTACGATATGCTCACGATATGCTCTCCAACTTAACCAAACCTAATCCAAAGCCTACAAACCTCTCATAAATTATGAAAAAAGCCTAAACAAATCATTAGCTAGTTATTCTAGGTGTCATGGCAAAATATTGCTTGTGTGTCACACGTATCGAAGAAACAATCTCTAAAATTATCCTGTATCACAAAGTACTACGACACGGCCTACTTATATCCAATTATGGACACGTATCTAGCGTCACTACACTAATACAAGCCTAAATAGATCTATTAAACCTAATAACGACCACTTGGTGCTCTAATCTCAGATTTTCCACAAATTGGGCACCAAACTCAATATAAAAGTCACAATAGGGACAATTAGAAGTCAAAACTTCTTCCTATGGGTAGCCCTAATGTATGGGTATATTCCTAATGGTTAAATGCAACAAATAGAACCTAATTAGAGAGAGAATCTTAAATTTTACCTATTAGAAAATAGATTCCCAATGTAAAGTCAAGATGGACACAATATGACATAAGTTTCTAGCCAAACTCCTTCTTCTCCAAGTGCTCTTGCCAACCCAAGCTTCTAGTCTACTTAGATGGTGAGGATGAGTGAATTTGAGATGGATTATGAAGAATTTGGTGGAGGGATGAAGGAATTTTTGGGGAAGAACTAAATTAGGAAATGAAATGAATGAATGAGGAAAGAAGAGAGAATGAGAGCCCCTTATTAGGGTCGACCATCCTTTTCCCTCTCTCCAAGTAATGTCAAAAGTCTAGAATATCCCTAGTGGGTTATCATAAAGAAAAGATTAGTTAGAAGTAGGATGCTTCTCTTCCTAATGAAGGTTAAGTCCAACCACTAATTTAATGAGATTAGTTAACTAAATATGGTCCAAAGGGACTAGTCTAATAAATTGGTTAAGTAGTCATGTCAAGTCTAATTTGGGTCCACTAGTGTCAAGTCTAAATAATAGGCTAGCCCACTAACTATATAAAATTAACACAATGAACAAATTAAATTAATAGTACACTGATTATTTATTAATCACTAAAAAATAAAATAATATGCAAAATAACAAAAAAATGTTATTTCAAAATGTGGGGGTGACAATCCTACCCTCCTTAGAAAATTTTTATCCCCAAAATTTAAAGATCATCGTACCCCCCTCTAGGTCAAACCCCATACCCGTCTAAAATTATACAAGTATGCAATTTAGGGCTATTTGATTTTACCCCATGTTAGATTAGGTATATTGATATTACCCCTTGTTAGATCAAAAGTTGAGTTTATCCCCTGAAAGTGTCGTTAAAAGTTTTTAATGTATCATTAAAAGTTTTGAATGTGTCGTTAATAAGTTTTTAACGATATCTTCAGGGGGGTAATATTAACTTTTGATCTAACATGGGGTAATATCAATATACCTAATCTAATAGGAGGATAAAATTAAATAGCCCTACAATTTAAAAGAAACCACTAATTATGGTCAACATGTATGGTGTTGGTCTCCGCCTGTCATGTTATTCTAGTCTTTGCTAGGGTATTATACACATATATCATAAGAAACTACAAGGTACTAAGGAATTAATCAAATCAAATGGGTGGAAAAGGAAAGGAAGAAGGAACAGAACTAGCTAACCCATTACCTGAAGCGTCGGTCTCCTCGACCGTCATCGCAAATGCCCCGTCCTGTCGGGGTAGCTCCCTATGTATGTGCTGAGCAGTCTGCGGTGCCACAGGTAGCCTAACTCCATCTCTCTGATCCAAAACTGTACCAAAGCCTGTACCATAAGGGTTGGTGGGGCACTCCCTCACGCGATGCCCTAAAGATTCACCATACAAGCATACCTTGAGCCTTCTCTTATAGTCCTCCCGAACATGCCAGGCTTCTTTTAATAGTTATAGAAGGGTGCATATTGTATCTGACCTTGAGTCTGCTGTAGGGCCTGATGAACTAGCCTCTGAAATTGATGTGTCTGCTGAGCTGGTGCCCTAATTGGCACAGGATACTGCTGGTGCTGATATGCTCCTGGCTATTGAAAATGGGGTCGCTTAGATGGACCCGCACTACTACTAGATCCTCCTGAGGTATCCCTCATCCTCTTAGATCTAAGCCCCAAGTTATCATTAGCCTGTTGTGCCTCCTCCATAATCTCCTCAAAGGTAGCGGTACGGAGTCCACTAGTGTGGGATTTGATTTTCTTCTTCAAACCCTTTCTGAACTTTCTGGTCTTCCCCCAGGGATTCAGTCACTCCAAAAAATGGCCAATCTGCAGAATTCCGCTGCGTACTCGTCCACCACCATGCTGTCCTGGACGAGATACTAAATCTGGCTCTCTAATAAAGTTAGAGCCAGATCTAGAAAAAACTTTTCCTTGAAAAGCTCCTTAAAAGCTTCTCAAGTAAGTCCTGCTGCTGTGATCCTTGGGTATGTCCTGAACAATGTCAAAGCAATATCGAACATCATGCTCCATGCTGCCTCCACATGCAAGCTCTCTGGAATCTGTGCCAGCCGCAGGTTTCTCTCTATATCCTCGATCCAGTCATCCGCATACAAAATCCCCTCGGTGCCCTTAAAGTCCTTAGGCCCCATCCTCTTGAAGTTAATGATAGTCCCCGGCCTCGGCTGCTGCATATCGGGCTAAGTCAGTACAACCTGTGGCTGAACTGTCGCGACTCTCTCTACCGCGGTGAGTGCTAGCTGATGGGCATTCTTAATGCCCAACCTTATGACCTCAGACTGGTGTTGCTGGTCCTTTTCATGGGCCCTCTATGCCTCCATCATCTGCTGAAAGGGCATAAATACCTGCACCGAATCCACTGGTGGTTGTGGTGGAAGCTCCTCGGGTACTGTAGGCACTGTACTCAAAACTGGAGGTAGAGCACCTCCAAAAGCTGTTGCTGATGCTCCCACCTGAATCGGCGAAGCGACCCTCTAAGATAAAGCTGGTAGAGTAGTGGTTGTTGCTGCCCTCCTCAGAGATGACAACGTGACCGACCTCGACGACACTGCGCCCGAGCGCTGGGATCGCATCTTCGGCGGCATCCTGAAGATAGATTAGAAAAAAAGAATCAATATTGAGCAAGATACGATATCGTCAAGGAAGAACAATAATATTCAAAGGAAGCAACATTCAGATGGAATAAAGATAACAAGAATCAATTGGTTGGAATTATTTTCTAGTTGTGATTGAGTATTCGCTCTCTCATCCTAGTATCATTTATCATATCATATCGCATGATCATAGTAGTACAACTAAACCTTTGTACTACCACGATATCGCACTATTGTGAAGACAGACCTGCATAGGCCACCACAAAAATGTGTCACGACCCGCACCCGGTGTAAGGGCACGAGTACGTGGACAACATCCAGCCTACATTATAGTAATAACATATAATATTATCTAGGTCCATAATACTATCTATGAATCTCACACAAAATATATAAGGTACATGTCATGCTATCTCAACTCTAATTGGAGGACAACATGCTATATGATAATTGATAATCAATACTCAATCACAATAACAACTAAAGGAAGATAAAATGCATGATATAAAATAGAAGAAGTGAACAAAGAGTCTTCATACATCACAAGACCAAGCCTCAAAATCTAATCTCAATACAAAATCTCAAATATAGTATATGCCATAAAGTATAATAAACTAGAGCAATACAATATCATAAAGAATAATCTAAAACTCTCCAACTGATGGTACTACTCAACATGCTCTACGGCCTCGTCATCCTGTGGCCCGTAATAGGTGGGACACATCGCCTCTAGCCAATCATCTAAAAAAATATATCATGTCAGGAAGGAGCGAGTATAACCTAATAATAGTTCAAAGTTAATTGATAATGACTATAAACAAAAATAGAGAATGTAATACAAGACGAGAAGAAATAAAATAATATCATACTATGGTAGAAAGAGACAGATAAACTAGAGAAATATGGTATAACTGATCACAATAAAATGGAATAAAGGCAATGAACTAGAATATAGAGAAGAACTGTAACTACACTAAGTGTTTGAAATACTAGTTAGATATGTGATCGACTTGGGTTATCAAGATCTACTAATACGATTAATAACATAATCATATGATCAGTAAGATTGGTTGTTGTATACAAAGAACACAATCATTTAAGGTTGACGGTTGTCTACAAGGAACACAATCATTTAAGATTGGCTGTTGTCTACGGAGGAACACAATCATACGTGAGGTGTATGATTGGTTGTTGTCTATAAGATGCAATACAATGTTCAAGGGTTTTGATCATATATCTATCTAGCACTTCCTCCGCTCCCAACCAATACTCATGGATCCGATCACGATACGTCACGAACACGAATATAATATGTGTATACGAAGAACACGAATGAACACGAGTACAAGGAATATCCGATGCACATGATAAAGTACATATGAAATGAGTATCTAATATACACGGTAATGGGATAACATCTCCTGACATGATCTATATAGTACCAGTCCGTGTAACCACTGTGTCAAAATCAAGTAAATTATTTCTAAATACTTGTATTATGGTAATTATCAAATAATAGAAACTATTAGAGAATGTACTCGCCTCTGGTCCGGAGCAAAAGATGTTACTCGGTGTCCGAGTTGATGCCACATAATCCTATTTAAGAAATATCATGTCAAATAGTGCAATAAAGTGATAAAATACTAAAATAATCTAAAATATGTTTTTCTAGGTCAATACTAGAAAACTCTAGCTAAACTAGCTAATAACACTAATATCTATATATTAAGATTCTTTATGCTTCTATTTATGCTTAACTCACCTATATACACTAATATATATATATATATATATATATATATATATATATATATATATATATATATATATATGATACTAACTATAATACTAACCACTAACTCTAGTACCCTAATTAAGTAACTTATATATATATATATAACTCTAACTGATACTAGTATCACTAACTGATATCTAACAACTTTTAATTACCTATCTTAACATAACACAAACATATGTGACACTAACAGTCACTAACATGCTATCTGATGCTGCTACAGATGTTTCAGTTTCCAGGTAACACCCCCAATTATCATCTATCTGATACACAATAATCTGATACTAAGTAGATTACTAACTTCTACATGTATATAACTAACTAAACTTAATTCCAACTGATACTACTCTAACTTATCTGTACCAATACCTACAAACTTTCCCTGTACTTTATATTTACACTTGTGCACTTCACCGTCTCCAATAGTTGTTGATTGCTTTCCCTTGTACCCAACTGTGTGTATATATGATACACACATTGTGTGTATCACCTAATACATATATCAGGATACAACCTGACACACACTTCATCGTGCAAGCCTCCCCAACTTGATACAAATATCAGGATACAAATTTTCTGTAGCTACCATGTAATGAGCAAATCTACTTAGTATGGTGAATTTTGCAGGTACGCAGAATTCAGAATCGTCCATTTTCTAAATAGAGACAAGGAATGTAGAATTTTTAATAGACTAACCCAAGTAGCTATAACACCATTATTAATAATGAATAAAATTCAAAGAACAATTATATAAAAGTAGAACAAGATAAATAAGGAAACTGTATACTTTATTTACATATACAATATAGTATACAGAACTACAAAATACACAACCACTATTTACATCTGCTGTTATAAAAAAATAAACTCCAGCAGACAAAAGATAACCTTACATCTATCTTACACACAAACTAGTCTTATATACATACAACTACACACAAAGTAGTCTTATTTACATAACCATATCCTATCCCCCCTTGATATCTTTATCCCCGAGATACATATCATCCTGATCTTGAATATAGTTACTTCTGGGTGAAGCTCCCTCCATTCTGATAGGGTACCATTAAAATTACCCATTTCTGCTGATTGTAGAGCCTTGATAACAATGTGGTAAGGGATCATGTATATATTCGAGCCTACTTGATATTCATATTCATAAAAGACACTGTACACTGGTATATTCTGGCCCTGTACTAATCTCTACCTTCTCCTCGCAAAATTATAATATCTATGAGCCCGTCTTCTATAACCCAGATATGTATTAGGCATAAATTGAGGCTGATCTACACCCAAGAAAACCTTATATCAGTAACCTCAATTAAATCTTAAATACAGCTATAGACAGATAATAATAAATAACTCATGAACCAAGTTTTCTTAGAACATAAATACATGCTATGGAAATATGGAATAACTATACTAAACTTAATTTCCTTAACCTCATAATACCTAGTACTCATATCCTAATATTCATGTTAGACTTCTCCTAAAAATCAATCTTAGGGTCTTATAGATATAATTAATAGATCTGCTACCTAGATGTAGACTGCTGCATATCTATAACACAGACCTGCATGGACCACCACTAAAAATGTGCCATGCCCCACTCCTGGAATACGATAAGCCGAATACATAACTAACATCCCAGGCTACGTCCCAAACAAATACACTTATATTTGTATCGCGATTGTCGCCTGTAAAGTTCTAGGATAAAAGTATAGGCAAACTGAATTGGTAAATAAATTGATAATAATTTACATCCATATAAATCACTCATCAACATTTATATCTCCAAGTCTGGTTTTTTATTTCAAGGGTAATACATACGAGGAACTACACAACTATACAAAATAAGACTGATGATATATCCTCTGCCTGTGTTACTCTTCTGGTTCTTCCATAATGTATACCGAAAGTATCTCTTCCTCAGTCATGCCTCCATCCAGTGAACAAAAACTAGGTCATCAAAGACATGCAAGTCATCGATTTAAGAAAGATAAAATAAATAAAATAATATGATATTGAAGATCGAGTAAAATAAAAATCTAAACCGAATAACTTCTTAGTACATGACATAATATGACTTTGAAATAATTTCTAAAGTGATCTTAATATAGTAAAATAATTATATCCAAAGCATTCCCTAAGTCCTAAAAATCACTAACACAATCAAAATACAGTTTTCCCTATATGATGATGCAAGTTAGAGAATATGTTTGGATCTCACATTCGAAGTGTCACGAGCACTATCTAGGCAATAATCTCATTACCGAGGATCAGGTGGTGGTAGGTAGGCACGATGCTTAATAGTCCGGCCACTTCTATGCGAGGGCAAAATTATAAACTTTAAATAACACCAAATTTGACTTTTTATCGAATTAGGGTAAACATCAGGAGATTCACAAGCATCAGGTAAGGTAGGTGATCTAAGCATTCACCCGCTTTCCATGCAAGGCCTTGCGAAGAAGATATAAGTACTAATTATTTTTGTTGATTATATTGCCAAGATTGCATACGATGTGATCCAAACTGTTCTCCCCGCCCAATGCTCTATTCTACAATCATAATCAATCCTAAGTCCATTCTAATAATTAAAACTTTATTTTTTGGCTCAAGTATACATCTTGATTTATATTTCTGAAATATAGGTATCACTTGCAAGAATGCTTTCAACTATTGGAATAATACCAAATAAATTTTCTATATGTGTTAATCTCACGTAATACAAGAATACAGTCAACATGGTATTCCAGAACTAAGAAAACAAGATTTGATAATTTAATCGCGTACATATCTACATTTCCATATTTTTACGAGTTCAAGGCTTAGACAATTAACCTCCAAGTATTCCTCGAATATAATGAGTATGTCTCAAATCGATATTCAGTTATCTAGGTTTAGGGTTTGGTACGATACCACGGCGTTTAAGCTTCAAAATTAGGCTATCTTTCGAAATCCTTAGACTTTCGGACAGAGTCTCCTTTGTATTTCGAGCTTCAAACACAGTAATATAACTTACCCGGAGCAACTCTCCATAGAATTGACGTGGATCAAAGCTCCTTCGATGGAACAACTCTACACCGGTCACACACAGTTAATAGGATAGACAGTAAATGCATAGAAGTATAAAACTAAATTATACAAATATTCTAGCATGTATACCCTATATTGTACAGAGCATAACTCCTATCATATAAATCTAAATATTATCAAATTATATACGGTTGGAAATCATATTGAAAGCTCTTCAATTTATGTTTAGACATAATTGAATTTTGACAACGTTTAATAGGTCAAAACTGACCTACGAAATAAGGTATAAAACGTTCCAGATTTTGAATCCAGAATTTTATGTCGATGGTGTACGGCCAATAACTCCTATTATATACACCCGAATGCTATCATATCATATACGTTTGGTAAGCTTATCGAATTTTCAATGATATTTGTTCAGACAAATCCTGGATTTGAAGAAGTTTAACAGGTCAAATCTGGCCTACACAAAAATGTGTACATAGGTTCCAAATTTTATTTCCAGTATTCTATACCTCTGTTGCACAGCCCATAACTCCTATTATATAAATTCAAAGACTATCATATTATATACCATTGGAAATATTATCGAATTTTTAACGATGTTCGTTTAGACATAATTAAATTTCGATAGGATTTAATAGATAAAAATGGACTCGGGAAAATACTACGCCGTAGGAACGAATTCAGCACGTACAAACATAGTTCTATCTCATGTCCAAGCCTTCTAAGGTATGTCACCTTAACAAAAAAACTCTTATAAATATGTTCTAAACCTCATATATTAATCTTAGAATTTTCTAGAATAAAGACTTTAGTTTGAACAATAAAAATTAAACTAAAAATAATATGAAAATTATACTAAATAGAGACTTGCACAAAGAGTACAAAAGAGTAGGAGGACTTGCCTTATCTTTCTAGGGTTTGTAAATTATGGAAGGATGGAGAAATAGGGTTTGGAGAGAAGGAGGATGTTTGTAGGGTGAAGGAATGAAAGTAAGGAGTGAAGGGTTTATATAAGGAAGTAAATACTTATATATACATATATATAACCCAACTCCTAACTTATCCATGTAAGATATTTTGGCTTGCATGAAACCAAAACCAATGGGATGGAACCCCCCCTATGGCCGGCCACATGCCCTTGGCTCCTTAAGGAAGCTAAGGTTAAGTGGTAAGGGTATTTTGGTAATCTTCTAGGTTTAGTTAATTAGGGTTTTAATTAATATTATTTATCTCCTAATCAAACTCCATTCTTTACACTAATCAAACACTAATCCATAAATGACAAGCACATAGGTGACAAGATAACACCTCTAATAAAATATATTAAAAATTTATGTAAAATAAATAATATTATTATATTAAAAAATTTGTGAACCCGAGAAATTATATTAAAATAATATAATTTGTCTCGAAAAGCTATTTTTTTTTAAACTTGTATTTCCAAATAAATAATAATAACAAAAATAATAAATTTTGAAACCAACTATTACAATATCAAAAGGTGTACAACTAGAGATATTATTGTAAATGTAGCTTTTATTTCTCAAATAGAACCTAGAAATATTGTAGAAGCTTTTACTCATGAGTTTTGGATTTCGCCAATGCAAAAGGAATTAAACCAATTCGAGAGAGACCAAGTTTGGGAATTAGTTCCTAGACCTAATGGTTCTTCTATAATTGGCACTAAGTGGGTGTTCCGAAATAAACTCAATGAGGATGGACAAGTCACACGTAACAAAGTACGTCTCGTAGCTCAAGGCTATAATCAAGAAGAGGGCATTGACTATTATGAGACATATGCTTCTGTTGCGAGACTTGAGTCTATTCGAATGCTTTGTGCTTTTACAAATTTTTATAATTTCAAATTATTTCAAATGCATGTAAAAAGTGCTTTTCTAAATAATTTTATAAAAGAAGAAGTTTTTGTAGCTCAACCCCATAGTTTTGAAGATTTTAAATTTCTAAATCATGTTTTCAAGTTACGTAAGGCTCTGTATGGACTAGAACAAGCTCCACGTTCTTGATATGATCGCCTAAGTTCCTTCTTACTTGAAAATAATTTTTCAAAAGGAAACGTTGACATAATACTTTTTTATAAAAGCACAAGATGACACAATTTTGTTAGTACAAATTTATGTTGATGATATCATATTTGGTTCTACAAATAAATTACTTTGCAAAGAGTTTGCTAAGTGTATGCAGAGTGAATTCGATATGAGCATGATGAGAGAACTTAACTTCTTCCTCGAATTACAAATTTAGCAGTGTTCACATGGAATCTTCATCAATCAAGCTAAGTACACAAAGAAATTGCTGAAGAAATTCGATCTCGACAATGTAAAACCTATCGGCACTCCAATGACTACTTCAACTAAAATTGACTTGGATGAAAGTGGCAAACTGGTTGACCAACGTAAGTATCAATGTATGATTGATAGTTTATTATATTTAACTGCTAGTCATCCTGATATCATATTTAGTGTTTATCTTTGTGCTAGATTTTAAGCTAACCCTAAGTAATCACACTTGTGCGCAGTTAAGCATATCTTCTGATACCTTAAAGGCACTTCTTTGGTAGGCATATGGTATCCCAAAACTATATCTCTTGACCTAATCGATTATTCAGATGCTGATTTTGTTGGATGCAAAGTTGATTAAAAAAGTACCTGTCACTACCATATTTCTAGATAGGGGTATTTTTGTCTATTCATATTATTTATATATTGTGTGAATATTTTATATATTGTGTTAGTATTATATATTAGATATAGTATTATTTATTTAATGGTTAGTGGACTAGCTTATTTATTGGACCTGACCCGAGTTGACCAATTAGACTTGTCATGACAAATTGAACCCAATATTTTGGGCTAGACCCACTCAACACTCTTCATTAGTTAAAGGATTAGAATTAATTATTCATTAGAATTACAAGCTTCCTAATTTATCCCTCCCTAATTAGAGACCTACATGACAAACTAGTGAAGGGTATAATGGATATTTAGTATTGCTTGGGAAGCAAGTAGGGGCCGGCCACCTATAGGAGAGGGAAATACTCTCTCTCTCTCTCTCTCTCTCTCTCTCTCTCTCCTCTTCATTCTTTATTTAATTTAGATCCCAAATTATGTTCTTCCCTAAATTGACTCATTTTTCTACCAAATTCTCTCAATTCACTCTCATTCCTTTTCAATTTCAACATCAAAGGAGCATTGGAGCTTGGATTTGCAAGGAACACTTGGAGAATGAGAATTTTGCTAGGAGCTTTTGTCCGGATTGTGTCCATTTTAGCATTCATTGGAAATCCATCTCCCAATAGGTATAATTCTAAAATTCCCCTTCAATTAGACTATAACTCATGCATTTGACCATTAGGAACTATTTCATGGCTTAGGACTACCTATAAGAACAAGAACTAGGTTCATTTGACCCTTATTATGACTTCTACATGAAGTTTTATGCCCAATTTGGAGAAATTTCGAGATTGGTGCACCAAGTATTTGTGATTAGGCCAATTAGATCTAAATAGACTTATATTGGTGGTGTGGTACTAGATATGTGTCCACAATTAGACACGAGTAGGTCGTATCACGATACGGTATGATACAGTATGATACGGGGCTCATTTTGGATATTTTGTGCAATTACTCCTCATTTCTCATTGTAGAAAGTTACTTTAGTTTTATTATGATGTATATATATATATATATATATATATATATATATATATATATATATATATATATATATATATAGCTAATTGTGGGGAATTGTAGATTTTGACACTTTGGTTGGATATGTATCATGAATATTTTATAGTGCACACTCAAGGTGTTTAGTGAAATGGTTATTAGTGCATGTGTTTTGTTCACCCAACCTTATTTGTGAATATATATATATATATATATATATATATATATATATATATATATATATGCATAAACTGTTATCTATGTATAACTGAGTTAAGTGTTGGTATTGGATGTGGTGGATGCTCTAATGACAGTAAAGAGGGAAATTCACAGTTCATGTCAGGGGCAGTTCACATTAAGGGCATGTAGAAACAACAGGTAGCATCAGTTAGGTAATAGGGTTGCAGTAGAGTGATACACTTTGATGTATCACACATGATGGCAACAGATGATTGTGCGGTTGATGGGGGTGTGCAGGCAACTGCAACTTGGTAATAGTACCAGTTGTTGTACACTAGTGATGGTTTAATTTATGTATATTGTGAGTCTTGTGGATGGATGAGCTCGAGATGCGAGGGATTGTGACAGTTTCAATAGTGTTCTTACCTGCAAGGGAATTGGGTTAAGTCAACTGGAGGGTTGATCAGAGATTTTGATAAAGTAAGGAAGCATAGCAGCAGCTTTAGAAGTGTTAATTTGTGGAGTTATCAGTTAGTATATTACCTGTTGGTATTATAGTTAGTGTTGGTACAGGAAGGAGACAAAATGAGGTCTGGTTACAGACTTGGGGCTCAGGCATGGGGCACTACAGCAGTGCACCCAAATGGTGCCTATCAGTTAGGCTTGGGGGCAGTCCCTTTGCACTGCAGAGGCATGCATTAGTCCATCTCAGTTTCAGTTTAGTACCAGTCATCAGTTATACACTGATACGTATTAGGGACTGTATGAGGTATCCGTACAGGCAATTATAGGAGTTGATGCAGGCAAGGTATAAAGTCAAGTGTCAATAGGGTATACATAGCCAAGGTATACATATAGATATGTAGGTTAGTAATGTTTAGAGATGTTAGATAGGAGTGTAAGTACTAAGAGGGTATCTGGAGGGCAACAAGTAGGTTAGAATTGATACGTATCATTTAGCATATAAGGAATGTTAGTAGCAGTTAGAAAGTAGGTTCAGTTAGTTTATAACGCAGTTAGTTGATTAATGCTAGTGAGCTAATATTGCTAGTTAATATATATAGTATTAATGAGTTTAGTTATATATTATCTAGTTACCTAGTATCTTCTAGTTATGGACCTAAAAAAACTAGAAGTGACCTAGTATCACCCAATAACCACTAGTATGGACTAGTAATTGCCCTAAATGCCAGTTATGGACCTAGAAGTATGTATTAGTGCATTTTAACTCATTTCTCATTCTTATACCAAATGATATGATATTCATCTATAGGGTTTTGTGACACCAGCTCGGATACCGAGATTTATTATTTTCTCAGGACTAGAGGTGAGTATCTCTCTCTGTTAGTTTTTATTTTATGATAGTATATATATCACTTCTTCTAGAACTGATATACTTGATTCTGACACATTGTTACACGGACTGGTACTATGTGTATCATGTCAGGAGATGTTATCCTCTACCGTATTCAGCGGGTACTCCATACACCTGTATTTTATCGTGTGTATCGGGTATTATTTTCATGTGCTTCTTGTGCATCTACTATTTCGTGTGCTAGTATGACTATATCGTATTCATATGCGTAACATATCGTGATTGGATCCATGAGTATTGGTTAGGAAGGAAAAGTAGAAGTTGGTTATGTGATCAAGCCTTATTTACCTCATGTGTATGTCGATTATATACCTCACGTATAATCGAGTTACCTTATTTACCTTATGTACAATCTAAGTCGATCACATAACAAACTTGTGCTCTAAATTATATAGCTAGTATTCTAATTTCTCTACCTGTAGTTATTTTCTATTGCATGTATTTATCTTTCCAGTACATATTGTATTTATCTGCCAGCTCCAACTATATTTCTATTTCTAGTTACTTGTTCATCTTTTATTCGTTTCTACTACTTGTCATATATTCTCTACCATATATTTTGAACTGCTTTTAGGGTTTTGTACTTCGCTCCTTTCCTGATTGGATATATTTTTTAGATGGTTGTCTAAAGGAGCTGTGTCCCACTTTTTATGGGCCATAGGACGGCGAGACACTAGAGGATACTCCCTTAGAGCATGAGGACTTAGTGCCAGTAACCGAGAAGGCTTAGACATTTATTTTGGATATTGTATTAGTCTCGTTATTAGACTTTTAGCATGTATATATTATTTGAGACTTATATGGTGCCTAGACTTGTGGTTTTGAACTTGTGATGTATTGTGACTCCTTATTTCTCTCTTATATTCCATATCGTGCTTTATTATCATTTAGCTTTATATTATGATTGATTATTTATTACCATTAACATATTATCATATTGTTCCTCCATATGGAGTTGAGATAGCAAGACATGTACCTTATATATATTGTGTGAGATGTATAGATAGTTATATTGACCTAGACAGCGTTCTACCGTCGACGCTGTGGCATAGGCTGGGCGTTGTTCACATACTCGTGCCCCTATACTGGGTGCGGGCCATGACAGTACCAGTGGCACTTTTTATTTCTTAGGAAAAGTTTAGTCTCTTGGTTTAGTAAGAAACAAAACTATGTCGCATTATCAACTACTGAAGCAGAGTATATCACAGTAGGACGTTGTTGTGCGCAGATTTTGTGGATAAAACAAACTCTAGAAGAATATAATCTTATGCTACAAAAATATTTCCATTTACTGTGATAACACTAGCACCATTAACTTGACAAAGAACCCAATATGTCACTCACGTACTAAACACATAAAAATACGTCATCACTTTCTACGTGATCACCAATAATACAAAGATATTTGTTTAGAATTTGTTGACACTAAATATCAACTCGCAGACATCTTTACTAAACCACTAGCCGATGATCGTTTCAATTTCATTCGTCGAGAATTAGGAATTTTAGATGTCAATGTTGTTTGATAATAAAAGTTGGCTCCAGTGCTTTTTTTTTAATTCAACATTTATAAGTTAAAGTTACTTTGGGTACAAGTCGAAAGGGCCCTTCTGTTAAAGAGGCATAAATAGCCTTAAGCGACACAGTATTTAAGTATATTCGGGTCACCGCTATCTAGGATCTGGCCCCTACAACTAACCCAAGATAATAGAAATTTTATGATTTGTTACAGAACTTTATGTAAATTTCAGTTATCAAGAAAACATTGCTTCTTAAAAATCCATTATTCTTGGACAAATATTTTTATCCTTTATTTTTTGTATTTTTTTTCCTTGTATTCTTGCAAATTAAATTCTGGAACCCTAGGAGACCGAACTCGGTCCTTGTGATTCCAGAATCGAGAAGCAATCCTAGTCGTTCGATCTTTGACTCATGGTAACCTATTTTTTACCATCTCAACAGCCCTTTTACTGCTGCCAACCCGTGAAACAAACCCCTCTTCATCCTCCTCCTTTTCAAACCTTAGAACTCCAAACTCTAGCCCCCAAATCATCATTCTAGAAGGATTTTTTGGTGCTCCAATTCAATTTTGGATCTACTTTGTGGATCTCTTCCATAAATCTTTCTTTCTCCTCTTTTCTCAATGACACATAAACAAGGTTCAAGGAAGAAGAGAAGAGTTGATGAAGCCTCCTCCTCCAATCCTCCAACTGAGGAGATTCAAAACTATTTATTTAGTCCATCTCTACCCAATGAGGAAGATTTTGATGGAAATCTCTTCATTTCTTTATATGCTTCCAAGCCACGGTTTGATAATTTTTGTGCTAGAAATATTTGTATTGGCAACCCAATTAATTTTATAATCTTTGATGAGTTCTTGCCTAAATTTAGGGATGTTTGCTTGGATGAACTTGTTTCCATCCAAAATTGCGTTTACCTTAATGCGATTAGAAAGTTTTACTTCAATCTCACACACGACTCCAAACGAATTTATTCACGTGTGTGTAGTCTTTATATTGAATTCAATCACAAAGACTTGGTAGAGATTCTTCAACTCCCTCCTCCATATGGAGATTCCTTAGTCGATGCACATGAATTCAAATATGTCGATGATACACTGGATAGTTTCAGGGATATGTGTGATCCTTATCCTTGTCCTCATGGTACACTTCATGCAAGACACCTGAACCAAAAATTCTATGAATTGCACCATCTTGTTTTCTCTGTTATTCTGCTAAAGACATGCTCTCCGGATGAAATTACCTACTTGAAAATCAATGCTCTCTATCACCTTCACTGCATTATTCCGTTCAATCTTTTGCGTACGATGATGGACAACATGATTCGTGCAAAGAAGAAAGGATGTAATATTGTGTATCCGATGTACTTGCCTTTGATTTTTACTGCCTTCGGCATTCCTCTAGCAGATTTTCACTTCATAGTTGCCCTCCATTTCCTATCCAAAGTCCGTCGGACTTCTCCTCCATCCCCACCTCCTGTTCCAGCAGATAATCCACAGCCTCATGCTGGTCCACCGACTACTTTGGACTATATTTATACCATGCTTCGTGATCATTTTCGTATAAATGATGATTATCGACGTATGGAGGATGCTTATTTCAGGGAGATTGACTATCGCACTACCATGCACGCCCATGTTATTGGGAACACATTGCTTGACATTCAGTGGAGTGTGGGACTTGCTTCTTCTGGTGGTGGTCCTATACATATGGTTTGTCATCCTGATCGCGCTGGATATCGTGTTGACAACATTGCTATTCAGCGGTACTTCAACCCTACAACAGCCTACTATGATCCTTCCCGTTCAGTTGATAACCCCTCTTCTGGAGATGATCCTAGCTTGGATTAGTTTTAGTTTAGTTTATTTTGGGTGGATGTTCTAGCTTATTTGTTTCAGTTATGCACTTTATGATACGTAGGTTATGACTTTGTGATGCACTCTTTAGTTTATGGTTATGTAGATAACTTTTACATTTTTTTATGCTTATGAAGACTTCAACTTTATGGTTATATTATTATTTTTATATTGTAATATTTTATTTACTTGTGCTATTGAATATCTTCACCCTTGTCTGCTATTGTATCAATGATGCTACCCTATGCTTTTATGAGGGAGCTTGTTATTTTGAGCAAATGACAGAGGGGGAGAAATGATGATGCCGTACAATACCGCAAAATATCGTGTTGCGGGGGAGCCTTCATCTAAATTGTAACTGTACCAAGGTATGAATATTGGCGTATCGATCATCATTGTTAATTATCAAAATGGGAAAGATTATTGGCCCAAACTGGTCACATCTAACCTGAGTTTAATAATCGACTAAACAATAATCTGGTATGACTCAATACGACACACAAACTAAAGATTGCTACACCACTGTTACGTCGCGGAAGTCAAACAACTACCTGGATTCAAGATAGTTATTTTGAGTGTATTTTTTATTTTATTGAGTTTAGAAAATGATGTACATCGAGTCGCACTTGCAAATAGAGACTCAACCATTTTCACATAACTCAGTCCACTTTAAACAATCCAAAACCCAAATCCATACTTAAAATGACCAAAGTCTAAACAACCCACAAACTTACCACAACTTTCTGGATAAGGCCAAAAGAGAGACGAAATGCGCGAGCAATCCCCGTATCTCTTCTAGACTTGAGGTATAATTCCTTTTCTGATTTCGTTCTTGTTCTAGTTCAGTCCAATTTCGAGGACGAAATTCTTTTTAGGAGGGTAGACTTGTCACTACCACATTCCCAGATTAGGGCATTAGTGTAATTTTTCCCTATTTGATTTAATTATGTATTTAATTAATCTGGTGAGTTTTATAAATTAATTATATACTGTTCTTGATGTTTGGTTTTAGGTCAAACCCTAGAAACTCACTAGATCTAACCCTAATGACTAAACCCTAACTCGTAAGCTAACATTAGGGAAACCCTAAAAATCGATTTTAGGTTTAGAAACTCAAACCCTAGAAATGACTAAACCTTAGTTAATTAAGTTCTTCATGACTTAACATGAAGGATTAGCTTAACCCTTTTCATTAGAAAAACCCTAAAACCTAGCTTTTATTATAAAGGGGAGCCTCCCTCAAACCATTCTACATGTAGAAAGAAGAAACCCTAGCCTCCCTTTCTAAACCCTTTCTCCCACCCCCAAATTCGGAATCCAGACCTAGGAGATCCCTCTTCCTCCTCCAACAAAGGGAAAACAAGGATCTGGGGTCAAGAAGTCTTGGGGAAGGAGAACCTTCATTGGAGAAACCATCTCCCATAGGTAAATCCGATTTCTAATCCATTTAAATTTTGTTTTCTGTTGTAGTTGGCCTTTAGGAACCCCCTTCCTGTTTAGATCTCGAATTATAGGGATTCTACAGGAAAACCTAGGTCGAATTGTGTAAAGGTGACCTACGTTTGATTTTGCCCAATTTCGGGAACCCTAATTCTAGGGGTTTATTAAAATACATGATTTTGTCTTATATCTCTAGTCTAGATCTCGATTTCTAAGGATTTAATTAGGTTCTGGAGTTCTTGAGATGGGGAATCATAAATTAAGATTTCCTGTGTGCACAGTCGGGCTTGGGAAGTTACTGTGTAGTTATGTGTCTGTGTTCTCTAACCATGTATAACTTAGTGTCAGTTTACCTATGTGTTAATATGTGCCAGTGTGTGTAAGTTCCTGTGTAGGTGCAGACTAGTATTTACCTGTGTGTGCTGTGCCGTGAATTAGTGTATCAGTAACTAGTATTTACCTAGATGTGTATGAGTTGGGAATTAGTATCAGTAGCTAGTTTGTGTAGTGTGTGTGTTAGCTGGGAGTGTAGCTCAGTCTGTGTAGGTGTGTGTAGGTCTGAGTATCAATATCTGTGTGTTGAGGTGTAGTTAGAAACTTATGTGTGAATACCTACATTAAATCTGTGAGTACCTGTGTCAGTGTTTTAAATCCTGTGTGAGTAATTTTCCCAGGTTCAGTGTAACACTGAGAGTGAGGGACCAATGAGTGAGTGTGTGACCAACCAGTGTGTCTATGTGACAGTGTTGTGTGTGTTCCTATGTCTAACCAGTGTGTGCAGATTGCCTGTGTAACAGTTAGAGAGTGTAGTGTGTGTAAATGCCTGTGAGATACATGAGTGATACCTGTGTGTGTATTAGAGTGTCTGTGAGTATAGTGTGTAGTGAGTACTAGCATGTGCATTAGAGTTCTGTGAATTCTGTGAGTATAGTGTGATAGTATTTGTGTGAGGTCAGTGAGTCTTGTGTGTATTCAGTAACTTGCCTGTGTGAGTGAGTGAGAATTCAGTGAGTGAGAGTGAGCAGTGTGTCTTTGTATTCACTGTGTGTTCTTAGAGTATCTGGGAGTGTGTGCAGTGTGTATTCAATAACTTGCCTGTGTGAGTGAGTGAGAATTCACTGTGTGTTCTTAGAGTGTCTGGGAGTGTGTGCAGTGTGTGTGTGTGTGTGATTAGCAGTATGTGTGACTGTGTAGTGTAGATTCTAGTGTATCCATACCTGTTTACCTGTGTGTGCAGTGAGGTATCAGTGTGTGCAGTGAGGTATCAGTGTGTGCAGTGTGTGACTGTGTGTGAATATCTGCCTGTGTGTGTGAGTGTACTCACAGTGTCTGTGTGTGAATGTCTGCCTGTGTGTGTGAGTGTACTCACAGTGTGTGTATTCAGTGAGTTTTACCTATGAGTGAGTGTTGTATGTGTAAGTCTGAACTTTTTTAACTGTGAAAGATAGGGGGCAAGAGAGAGTACACTTTTGCAAGTATCTGTGAGTGGCCCCAGTGAGAATAATGGTAGGTATAGGTCTGTTGATGTAGGTACTAGGATTTTCTGTCATCTAAGCCAAGTAACTGAAACATCTTTGAATACAATTTAGTTAAGGCAATGTTAAACTATTTTGTAAGTATCTAGGTAGCTTTCAGTGGTTGCAATTTTATGATGCTTGCTAATTAATAACCTATAGTATATAATAGTAGCTAGATTATACTAGATACCATAGTATGATATAGAATTTGACTAGTGGGCCTAGTTAACCTAGTATAGACTGAGCCATGACCTAGAAGCCTCGCATTTATTTAGTTAAACATATTTTTCCTTTATTCAGTATTTTGACATTTATATTCCACAATTAGGTCACTGTGACTTCATCTTGGACATCGACCCTCGCACTTTTCTCAGGACCACAGGCGAGTACATTCTCTGACAGTTTTTGTTTTGTTGATTACTTCTATAAATTTAGTTGTATTACATACTTGATTCTGACACTATGGATGTAACTACCACTTTTCCATATAAGGGTATTTCTGTAATTTAGCTATTTTTAAATAATTATGAATTTAAATTAATGGCTGAGTTTTGTAACTAATTATATTATTATTAGTGATATTTGGTTTAAGGTAAACCCTAGAACTCATTAGGACAGACCCTAGTGAGTCAACCCTAATTTGTAAACCCTATTCTATCAAACCCTAGAATTTTAAATTAGGGTGAACCCTCAAAACCCTAGACTGACTTAACCTGAGTCTATTAGGTTCTACATGAGAGGGCCAAGGGGTTTAACCTAAAAACTAGGCATATAAACCCTAAACCTAGGTTTAATATAAAAAGAAGCTTCTCAGAAAGCTATTCTTTACGTAGAGAGAAAGGAAACCCTAGCCTCCACAAGAGAAACCAATTCCCCACCCCATTTTCAAAATTAAACCTAGGGCTTCCATTCTCTCCTTCTCCAAAGCAAGGAAATCAGGAAACTTGGGTCAAGGAAACTCGGGAAGGAAGAACTTTCATAGAAGAACCTTCCCTGCAGGTAAAACTCTAGTTTTTATTCCTTTAATTTCTGTTTTAGATGGAAATGGCCATTAGGAACCCCCAAATCTATGTGTAGCTCGATTTTAGGGTTTTTGGATTAGGTTTTGGTGACCAACAGAGTTTTTCCCAATTAACAGAACCCTAACCCTAGATATTCGAAGGTAGGTTGATTTCATCTCATGTGGGTAGGTTGATACCCGATTTTTAGGGTTTTTGGTTAGAGGGATTCATGGGTTTTAAGTAATTTTCGTTCTGTACTATATATGTTTGATGAATGCCAAAAGGGATGAACACCTGTTTCACCTATCTAATCCACTCTAAGATAATCTAAAATGATGTATGATGTCTATATATATTATACATATGTATATAGATTGATGTATGTTGTATATCTCTATCTATGTTGTAGATGTGTGTGGGTGTTTAGAAGGGGGATTTCTGTGAATAATTCACTGTGCAATCGGGTAGGTGTATTGGGGAGTTTCTATGTTCAGTCGGGCTGTGAATAAACCATTGGTGTAGATGTGTTAATGTAGTTCATTAGAGATGTATAGTTCAATAGAGAGGGTGTGTCCTTGTTCAGAATATCTGTGTATGACTGTGTGAAATTCCTGTGTGTATAGAGTGTTTTGTTTCAGTTTTTGTGTGTGTGAGTTTCTGGTTTCAGTGTAGTTTAATGTGACTGAGGGGCAGAGAAATTGTTCAGTGTGTAGTGATGAACCAGTGTGTGACTGTGGGCAGAATTCATTATGTGCAGTAGGTATCAGTGGGATTTGGGGGAATTTATGTATCTGTGTGTATACATATGAATATGTATCAGTAAATAGGATTTTTGATATCAGTAAATGCATGTGTAGTGTGTGTAATACCTACATTAATACTATAAGTGTATTCTGTGTATGTGTAGAAGATATTTGTGTGTGTGTGTTCAGGTGTCAGTTTATAAGGTTAACTGTGTGTGGGTGGTAGTGTGGAATGTTCACAGGTTCAATAGAATGATACCTGTGTGTAGGTAGTTAAGGGTGAATGTGACTGTATGTGTAGGATTTCAATTTCAGTAAGTGTCTGTGTGCATAGGTAATCTGGTGTCAGTATACTGTGCTAGGCATTGCATCATTGAAGCAAATGTGTAAGGACTTAGTAATGTATCAGCAGTGGGGGCTGTGTCTATGGGAATTAATTCAGTGTGTGAGTGTATCAAATACATGTGAGGTGAGTGCCTGTGAAATTGCGAATCCTGTATGTTAATTCCTATGTGTATCAGTTAGCCTAAGACTGTGTATAAGATTACCTGTGTATATGCTGTCAGTTTTATGTGTCAGTAGGTATTTATGTGATTCAGTGTGTAGCAGCAGTGGGAGATGACTGAAAACCTAGTCTCAGTTGATACCTGTGTGTGTATGGCTGAGGGTACCAAGAGTATTAGGTTTGATGTAGAGTTAAGCCTATGGAGGATGTGAACTGTGTAGAGTCTCAGTTCCTGTGGGTAGGTTTACATGTGACTGTGTGAGAGAACTATGAGGGTTTAAGAAAGCAGGGTCCTGTGTGTTCAGTAGGCAAATCAGGGTGTATATTTATGTGTGTGTGTGCAGTGAGTATCCTAGTAACTGGGTTCCAGTATTGTGAATGTTGTATCTGTGTCCATGGGTGATTAGGTGTGTGTGTGAGTGAGGGATTGTATCATCAACTAGTGAAGTAGAGTTAGTATGCACTGTGTGTTAGATAGCTAGGTGAGTGTGCAGTAAGGGGAAAAACAGAGTGCCTGTGAGTGATTGTGAGGACTGGGTAAAATGTAGTGTATGTTGTGTCTACCCTAGAGTATCAGTAAGGTAAGATGGTTTGGGATATTGGGTTGGACTATAGTGTTAGTTAAGTAGTAAGTATCAGTCAAAGGTGGGTAAATGCTAAGGGTGTCAGTTAAGATATATACTCAGCATATATATGTAAGTTATTTACACACTAATAGCATATAGTATAAGAAATAGTAACTAGTTTCAGCAAGATACCAATATACCACACTATATGAGTTATATATATAATGATAATACCTAGTATAATGAATATTAGCTAGTATTAGTAGTATTACTAAATATAATCTAATATTAGCAAGTATAGAACATAACATATAGTGTATTTAACTAGTATTAGTTAACAATAGCTAGTATGAACCTAGAAGCAAGGTATTAACTAGTTTCGACCAAAAACCTAGAGTTGACTTAGTAAACCTAGTGTAGACCTAGAAATGGCCTAACACCCTCATTTCAAATTAGCTAATCTCTTTAATATTCCAAACACCATTTTAACAGTATTATCTTATATATAGGTCATTGTGATCCCACTTTGGACCTCGATCCTCACATTTTGCTCAGGACCACAGGCGAGTACATTCTCTGACAGTTTTCATGGTTGATTACTTCTATAAATTGTAGTGTATTTCATACTTGATTCCGACACCATGGATACACGGGTTAGCACCCTAGATCCCCATCATGAGGAGTCGTGATTGGAATCCATCGTGCTAGCTGGGGGATGGGGAACTATTAGTAGATTATGTGATCATATCCAAACATTATATGCACCATAGCTCACCCCACTTCTCACGTCGGGTGCAGCCTGACCACTTATATGCTCCATAGCTGTTATATATGATTAGCCTGACCATTATATGCACCATAGCTAACCATGCGGTTAGCCTGACCTAAAAGAATCATAGCTAATCATATATAACCAGCCTGATCCAGTCCCAAGCCGATCACATAATAAACTAATATTTCAAACACTTAGTTAAATGTTTTATCTTTATTCAGATTTACTTGTTCTAGCATTTACTACTTATTGCTCATTGCTAGATGCTCTATTGTCTATTTCATTTTCTCCAATACTTCACATGTTCAGCTTTTATTTCCATCTTGTATCTCTTACACTGTTTATAGATTTTGTCAATTTAATAAAACTGCTGTTAGTGCTTGTGCTTCGCTCCAATCCTGACTGGATAACAATATTTTCAGAGAACCTGGAGGACTTTTGCCCTACTTATTACGGTCCAGGAATAGAGGAGGATTTCACTCCAGAAATCCCAGAGGAGATGCCTATCCTAGAGGAGAACTTGCCTGCCCCTGCTTAGATTATTTTTCTGCATTTATTGTTTTAGACTGAGACTGAGACTGAGATGTATTTATTTTTATTTGTGACTTTGTGAGGTCATTTAGACCCAGGTTTGAGTTGGACTTCTTGTGGTTGGTTTTAATAGAACTCTTTTCAATTCTCATCGTGCCATTATGTTTATAGTTGTGATTGAGTATATTATAGACTTGTGATTTATTTATCATTGTCCTCCGTAGGGAGTTGAGACTATTGACAGGATATACTATGTTTGTGACCTAGACAGCGTTCTACCGCCGATGCTGCGGCGTAGGCTGGACGTACCCACGACTCATGCCCAATTTCCGGGTGCGGGTCGTGACACATTTTTAGTGGTGGCCCATGCAGGTCTAGTCTGTAGTCTAGTCTTAGATTCAGATTAGAGTGATATCGTAGTGGTGCTCGCTTAGAGTATTACTACGAGCCTGTTTTAGGAAATAGGAATTAGGCCAAGGACATGCTCAATCATAATTAGGGAATTCTGATTCTTATGATACTATTCTTCATGATTAATTCCTTTAGAAATTTTTCTGTCCTTCCTTGATATCATATCTATTGCCTTAATTGAATCTTTCGATCTGTCTTCAGGATGCCGCCAAGAAGGTCCCAGAGACTCGGAGCAGCAGATTCAGAGAGGTCTGCCACCTCTCGCGCTGCCGGACAGACATCAGCAGCACCTCCTACATCTCCAGTACATGTGGGAGTATCTGCAGCATTCGGGGGTCCTCCACCACCAGTTCAGAGGGTCCCCACAGCTACGACGGCACCACCACCTCCACCACCACCAGTCCAGCAACCAGGAGGTGTGCCCGTCGATGGGGCACAGATGTTCGCTTTGATTCAGGGCATGGTCGATGCCCAGAGGACGTCGGCAGAGGCCCAGAGAGTGCAGGCTGAGGCACATCAGGCCCAGACAGAGATGATGAGGGTGAACATGGAGAATGCTCACCAAGTGGCTCTCCAAGCTGTGGAGAGAGTCACTCAGCAGCAGCAACAACCTGGTCAGCAACAACAGAGGCCGGGCACCATTGTGGACTTCAAGAGGATGATGCCTCGGGAGTTCAAGGGGACAGAAGGGATACTCTACGCCGATGATTGGCTAGAGGACATCGAGAGAAACTTGCGTTTGGCGCAGCTTCCAGAGGCGCTCAAGATCGAGGCCGCTGGCAGCCAGATGTTCGACATTGCCTTGACGTGGTTTCGCACGGAGCCGAGACTCTTGCGCGGGGGACTCACTTGGGAGGCTTTCAAGGAGCTCTTCAAAGAAAAGTTCTTTCCCGATGTCGCCCTGGGAGCTTTGGAGAGTCAGTTCCATGACTTAGCCCAGGGGAGCTCGTCCGTCGACGAATATGCCGCGGAGTTTTCCCGCCTGAGCCGCTTTGCGCCATCGATGATTAGAGATCCGGGGGACAGGGCCCGGAAATTCAGAAAGGGGCTGACAAGAGAGATCAAGTCTCGCACGTCGGGACGTCGCACAGCTACCTACGAGGGCATATTGATGGATGCCCAAGTAGCCGAGGATGACTTGGACCTCAGGCCCAAGAGGGGACGCGATGTTACCGGAGGGGCAAACAGTAGTGCGAGAACAGGCAAGCGTCCACACTTTCAGCAACAGCACCAGGCACCAGCTCGAGGGCAGGTTCAGCAACAGCAGCAGAGGCAGACTCAGCCTGCCATCCAGTGTGCGTACTGCGGGAAGATGGGACATACTAGAGAAATCTGCAGGCATAGATTGGGCTCATGTTTGTCCTGCGGATCGACGACACATCAGCTGAGGGATTGCCCTACCATTCGGACTCGTCCAGGTCAGGATGGAGCAGCCGCCCAGAGAGGACCAGGCAGGGTACCTACCGTACCAGGAGGCCAACAACAGAGGGGACCACTTCCACCGCAAAATCAGAAGTTCGTCCAGCATCAGCAGCAGAGAGGTGCACCCCAGGGGCGAGCATACGCCATGGCAGTCGAGGAGATCGAGCCAGCAGGAGACTTGATCACAGGTTCGGTTCTTCTTGATTGTATTCCTGCATTTACCTTATTCGACTCTGGCGCTTCCCATAGTTTTGTGTCTGTATCATATGGACTTCGACATCATTTAGACACAGAACCATTAGCTAGGACTTGCAAGATCATGACTGGTGGAGGTATTATCCTAGTCCGTGATCACTGCAAGGACCGGAGAGTGTTAGTAGGAGGCCGAGACTTGAGCGTGAGCTTACTCGTCATGCCACTTTCGGGGTACGATATTGTACTCGGAATGGACTGGTTGAGCAGGCATCATGCTACTATAGATTGTTATAGAGGCAGAGTATTGTTTAGACCACCAGGAGAGCCGGAGTTTGAGGTCGTCAGAGCAGCAGCGGAACAGAGCAGGAGCACATTTTGCGGAGCCAGGGCGGAAGAAGAGGAGTTGCCACATCCTCTAATAGCGGAGTTCCTGGATGTATTTCCAGAAGAGTTGCCAGGCTTGCCGCCAGACAGAGATGTTGAATTCTCTATAGACTTGGTTCCAAGAGCGGAGCCCATTTCACAACATGTCTATAGAGTCAACAACAGCGAGCTGGCAGAACTGAAGAAGCAAGTTGAGGAGCTGCAGGACAAAGGCTTCATCAAATCCAGTTCATCACCATGGGGAGCTCCGGTATTGTTCGTACCGAAGAAGGACGGCACGGTGCGCATGTGCATTGATTATAGAGCTTTGAACAATATCACCATCAAGAACAAGTACCCACTGCCGAGGATAGATGATCTTTTCGACCAGTTGAGCGGGGCGAGGGTGTTTTCAAAGATTGATTTGAGGTCAGGCTATCACCAGGTGAAGGTAAAGAAAGAAGACAAGCCGAAGACAGCTTTTCGGACCAGATACGGCCAGTTTGAGTTTATGGTGATGCCATTTGGTTTAACCAATGCGCCGGCAGTATTCATGAACTTGATGAACAAGGTGTTCCACCAGTACCTTGATAAGTTCATAGTGGTGTTCATCGACGATATCCTTGTGTATTCCAAGACCCCGGAGGAGCACGAAGAGCACCTGAGATTGGTCTTAGAGACTCTCAGGAGGGAGAAGCTGTACGGGAAACTCTCTAAGTGTGAATTCTTCCTTGACAAGGTCGAATTTCTTGGGCATGTGGTATCGGGTGACGGAATCTCGGTTAACCCAAAGAAGATCGAGGCAGTGGAGTCGTGGGCTACCCCCAGTTCGGTAGCTGAGATCAGGAGTTTTCTCGGGCTAGCAGGATACTACAGGAGGTTTGTACAAGACTTCTCCAAGATTGCAGCGCCTATGACCAGACTGACTAGGAAGGATGTGGATTTTGTGTGGACGGAGGAGTGCCAGGCTGCATTTGATGAGCTGAAGAAGAGGTTGACGACAGCTCCAATTTTGACGTTGCCATCAGGGACAGGTGGTTTTACCATCTACAGTGATGCTTCAGGGAAGGGTCTGGGATGTGTTCTTCAGCAGCACGGGAAGGTAATTGCCTATGCTTCCAGGCAGTTACGCCCTCATGAAAAGAACTACCCCACCCACGACTTAGAGTTGGCAGCGGTTATATTCGCTCTAAAGCTGTGGAAACATTACCTGTACGGAGAGCGTGTGGAGATCTTCACAGACCACAAGAGCTTGAAATACGTGTTCACACAGAAGGAGCTGAACATGAGACAGAGAAGGTGGTTGGAGTTGATGAAGGACTTCGACATTTCATTGCAGTACCATCCCGGGAAGGCTAACGTAGTCGCCGATGCCTTGAGCAGGTATCCGATGGCTATGTACTTGACGACAGACAGGCATTTGTTGGCTGATTTGGAGAGCTTGGAGATTGAAGTGTTAGTTCCCGGTGCTGAGATTCAGATGTGGGGATTGCAGATACAGTCCGAACTGATGGACAGGATCAGAGTTGCGCAGTACGATGATGAGACTCTGAGGAGTATCAGAGCCCAAGTTCAGATGGGTTTGTCAGACGACTTCACTATCGCAGAGGACGGTTCTCTACGGCACGGCACGAGGATATGTGTGCCTAGCGGGGAGCTGCGAGAGGAGGTTTTGCAGGAGGCACACCGCTCTCAATACTCGATGCATCCCGGTGCCAACAAGATGTATCGAGACTTGAGGGAGCACGTATGGTGGTATGGAATAAAGCGCGAGGTAGCACGCTTCATATCTCGGTGTCTAGTGTGCCAACAGGTAAAGGCAGACCGGCAGAGGCCAGGAGGTTTGCTTCAACCCTTACCGATTCCAGAATGGAAGTGGGAGCACGTGACCATGGATTTCATTTCAGGGCTTCCACGTTCTCCAAGAGGGAAAGACGCGATTTGGGTCATCGTGGACAGGTTGACCAAATCAGCCCATTTCTTACCTTTCAAGGTGGGCACGTCGACAGAGAAGTTAGCAGAGATGTACGTGCGACAGATTGTTAGGCTTCATGGAGTTCCTGTGAGCATCGTCTCAGATCGGGATAGTCGTTTCACTTCCCACTTCTGGAGGAGTCTGCAGGCTAGCTTGGGCACTCAGCTCAAGTTCAGTACCGCATATCACCCCCAGACAGACGGGCAGTCTGAAAGGACTATTCAGACTCTCGAGGATATGCTACGCACTTGCATTCTAGATCTCGGAGGTTCTTGGGAGGATCATCTGCACCTGGTAGAGTTCGCTTACAATAACAGCTACCAGGCCAGCATCGAGATGTCACCATTTGAGGCTCTTTATGGACGGAGGTGTCGTACACCGCTATCGTGGGACGACGTTGGAGAGAGAGCCTTGCTAGGACCAGAAATGGTCGTGGATGCAGCAGAGAAGGTGAAACTCATCAGAGACAGACTGCGAGTGGCGCAGGACAGACAGCGGCATTGGGCCGACAGCCACCGTAGACCCCTTGAGTTTCAGGTATAGATTGTTATTTTGGTTTGTGTTTGTTTGTTTAGACTGCATGTTGAGACTGTTTTGTTTTAGGTTGGCGATCTAGTATTCCTACGGATTTCTCCGACGCGTGGAACGATTCGTTTTGGAAGAAGCGGGAAGCTTAGCCCACGCTACATCGGACCCTTCGGTATTCTGGCGAGGGTAGGTACAGTGGCGTATAGATTGGACTTGCCGCCTGCATTGGAAGGAGTGCATAATGTGTTCCACGTGTCGCAGCTGAGACGGTACGTGGCCGACCCTAGTCACGTACTTGATCACTCAGAGATTGAGGTTGGTCCGACGCTCAGCTACCCTGAGCAGCCCGTAGAGATCTTGGATCGCAGAGAGAAGGTGTTGCGGAACCAAACCATCCCTTTGGTTCGTGTTGCATGGAGACATCACTCTCCAGGGGAGTCAACCTGGGAGAGAGAGGACAAAATGCGCGAGCAATACCCGTATCTCTTCCAGACTTGAGGTATATTCCTTTTCTGATTTCATTCTTGTTGTAGTTCAGTCCAATTTCGAGGACGAAATCTCTTTTAGGAGGGTAGACTTGTAACTACCACTTTTCCATATAAGGGTATTTCTGTAATTTAGCTATTTTTAAATAATTATGAATTTAAATTAATGGCTGAGTTTTGTAACTAATTATATTATTATTAGTGATATTTGGTTTAAGGTAAACCCTAGAACTCATTAGGACAGACCCTAGTGAGTCAACCCTAATTTGTAAACCCTATTCTATCAAACCCTAGAATTTTAAATTAGGGTGAACCCTCAAAACCCTAGACTGACTTAACCTGAGTCTATTAGGTTCTACATGAGAGGGCCAAGGGGTTTAACCTAAAAACTAGGCATAGAAACCCTAAACCTAGGTTTAATATAAAAAGAAGCTTCTCACAAAGCTATTCTTTACGTAGAGAGAAAGGAAACCCTAGCCTCCACAAGAGAAACCAATTCCCCACCCCATTTTCGAAATTAAACCTAGGGCTTCCATTCTCTCCTCCTCCAAAGCAAGGAAATCAGGAAACTTGGGTCAAGAAAACTCGGGAAGGAAGAACTTTCATAGAAGAACCTTCCCTGCAGGTAAAACTCTAGTTTTTATTCCTTTAATTTCTGTTTTAGATGGAAATGGCCATTAGGAACCCCCAAATCTGTGTGTAGCTCAATTTTAGGGTTTTTGGATTAGGTTTTGGTGACCAACAGAGTTTTCCCCAATTAACAGAACCCTAACCCTAGATATTCGAAGGTAGGTTGATTTCATCTCATGTGGGTAGGTTGATACCCGATTTTTAGGGTTTTTGGTTAGAGGGATTCATGGGTTTTAAGTAATTTTCGTTCTATACTGTATATGTTTGATGAATGCCAAAAGGGATGAACACCTGTTTCACCTATCTAATCCACTCTAAGATAATCTAAAATGATGTATGATGTCTATATATATTATACATATGTATATAGATTGATGTATGTTGTATATCTCTATCTATGTTGTAGATGTGTGTGGGTGTTTAGAAGGGGGATTTCTGTGAATAATTCACTGTGCAATCGGGTAGGTGTATTGGGGAGTTTCTGTGTTCAGTCGGGCTGTGCATAAACCATTGGTGTAGATGTGTTAATGTAGTTCATTAGAGATGTGTAGTTCAATAGAGAGGGTGTGTCCTTGTTCAGAATATCTGTGTATGACTGTGTGAAATTCCTGTGTGTATAGAGTGTTTTGTTTCAGTTTTTGTGTGTGTGAGTTTCTGGTTTCAGTGTAGTTTAATGTGACTGAGGGGCAGAGAAATTGTTCAGTGTATAGTGATGAACCAGTGTGTGACTGTGGGCAGAATTCATTATGTGCAGTAGGTATCAGTGGGATTTGGGGGAATTTATGTATCTGTGTGTATACATATGAATATGTATCAGTAAATAGGATTTTGATATCAGTAAATGCATGTGTAGTGTGTGTAATACCTACATTAATACTATAAGTGTATTCTGTGTATGTGTAGAAGATATTTGTGTGTGTGTGTTCAGGTGTCAGTTTATAAGGTTAACTGTGTGTGGGTGGTAGTGTGGAATGTTCACAGGTTCAATAGAATGATACCTGTGTGTAGGTAGTTAAGGGTGAATGTGACTGTATGTGTAGGATTTCAATTTTAGTAAGTGTCTGTGTGCATAGGTAATCTGGTGTCAGTATACTGTGCTAGGCATTGCATCATTGAAGCAAATGTGTAAGGACTTAGTAATGTATCAGCAGTGGGGGCTGTGTCTATGGGAATTAATTCAGTGTGTGAGTGTATCAAATACATGTGAGGTGAGTGCCTGTGAAATTGTGAATCCTGTATGTTAATTCCTATGTGTATCAGTTAGCCTAAGACTGTGTATAAGATTACCTGTGTATATGCTGTCAGTTTTATGTGTCAGTAGGTATTTATGTGATTCAGTGTGTAGCAGCAGTGGGAGATGACTGAAAACCTAGTCTCAGTTGATACCTGTGTGTGTATGGCTGAGGGTACCAAGAGTATTAGGTTTGATGTAGAGTTAAGCCTATGGAGGATGTGAACTGTGTAGAGTCTCAGTTCCTGTGGGTAGGTTTACATGTGACTGTGTGAGAGAACTATGAGGGTTTAAGAAAGCAGGGTCCTGTGTGTTCAGTAGGCAAATCAGGGTGTATATTTATGTGTGTGTGTGCAGTGAGTATCCTAGTAACTGGGTTCCAGTATTGTGAATGTTGTATCTGTGTCCATGGGTGATTAGGTGTGTGTGTGAGTGAGGGATTGTATCATCAACTAGTGAAGTAGAGTTAGTATGCACTGTGTGTTAGATAGCTAGGTGAGTGTGCAGTAAGGGGAAAAAACAGAGTGCCTGTGAGTGATTGTGAGGACTGGGTAAAATGTAGTGTATGTTGTGTCTACCCTAGAGTATCAGTAAGGTAAGGTGGTTTGGGATATTGGGTTGGACTATAGTGTTAGTTAAGTAGTAAGTATCAGTCAAAGGTGGGTAAATGCTAAGGGTGTCAGTTAAGATATATACTCAGCATATATATGTAAGTTATTTACACACTAATAGCATATAGTATAAGAAATAGTAACTAGTTTCAGCAAGATACCAATATACCACACTATATGAGTTATATATATAATGATAATACCTAGTATAATGAATATTAGCTAGTATTAGTAGTATTACTAAATATAATCTAATATTAGCAAGTATAGAACATATCATATAGTGTATTTAACTAGTATTAGTTAACAATAGCTAGTATGAACCTAGAAGCAAGGTATTAACTAGTTTCGACCAAAAACCTAGAGTTGACTTAGTAAACCTAGTGTAGACCTAGAAATGGCCTAACACCCTCATTTCAAATTAGCTAATCTCTTTAATATTCCAAACACCATTTTAACAGTATTATCTTATATATAGGTCATTGTGATCCCACTTTGGACCTCGATCCTCACATTTTGCTCAGGACCACAGGCGAGTACATTCTCTGACAGTTTTCATGGTTGATTACTTCTATAAATTGTAGTATATTTCATACTTGATTCCGACACCATGGATACACGGGTTAGCACCCTAGATCCCCATCATGAGGAGTCGTGATTGGAATCCATCGTGCTAGCTGGGGGATGGGGAACTATTAGTAGATTATGTGATCATATCCAAATATTATATGCACCATAGCTCACCCCACTTCTCACGTCGGGTGCAGCCTGACCACTTATATGCTCCATAGCTGTTATATATTATTAGCCTGACCATTATATGCACCATAGCTAACCATGCGGTTAGCCTGACCTAAAAGAATCATAGCTAATCATATATAACCAGCCTGATCCAGTCCCAAGCCGATCACATAATAAACTAATATTTCAAACACTTAGTTAAATGTTTTATCTTTATTCAGATTTACTTGTTCTAGCATTTACTACTTATTGCTCATTGCTAGATGCTCTATTGTCTATTTCATTTTCTCCAATACTTCACATGTTCAGCTTTTATTTCCATCTTGTATCTCTTACACTGTTTATAGATTTTGTCAATTTAATGAAACTGCTGTTAGTGCTTGTGCTTCGCTCCAATCCTGACTGGATAACAATATTTTCAGAGAACCTGGAGGACTTTTGCCCTACTTATTACGGTCCAGGAATAGAGGAGGATTTCACTCCAGAAATCCCAGAGGAGGTGCCTATCCTAGAGGAGAACTTGCCTGCCCCTGCTTAGATTATTTTTCTGCATTTATTGTTTTAGACTGAGACTGAGACTGAGATATATTTATTTTTATTTGTGACTTTGTGAGGTCATTTAGACCCAGGTTTGAGTTGGACTTCTTGTGGTTGGTTTTAATAGAACTCTTTTCAATTCTCATCGTGCCATTATGTTTATAGTTGTGATTGAGTATATTATAGACTTGTGATTTATTTATCATTGTCCTCCGTAGGGAGTTGAGACTATTGACAGGATATACTATGTTTGTGACCTAGACAGCGTTCTACCGCCGATGCTGCGGCGTAGGCTGGACGTACCCACGACTCATGCCCAATTTCCGGGTGCGGGTCGTGACAATGGATACACGGGTTAGCACCCTAGATCCCCATCATGAGGAGTCGTGATTGGAATCCATCGTGCTAGCTGGGGATGGAGAAACTATTAGTAGATTATGTGATCATATCCAAATACTACATGCATCATAGCTCACCCCACTTCTCACGTCGGGTGCGGCCTGACCATTTACATGCTTCATAGCTGTTTATATGATTAGCCTGATCACTACATGCATTATAGCTAACCATATGGTTAGCCTGACCTACAAGAATCATAGTTAATCATTTATAATCAGCCTGATCTAGTCCCAATTCGATCACATAATAAATTGATATTTCAAACACGTAGCTAGATGTCTATTCTTTATTCAGATTCATTTGTTCTAGCATTCACTGTATGTTTTTCATTGCTAGATATTCTATTGCCTATCTTATTTCTCCAGTACTTTACATTTCCTGTATTTACTCTCATCTTGTATTTCTTACACTGTTTATAGTTTTGTCAACTTTAATGAAACTGCTGTTAGTGTTTGTGTTTCGCTCCAATCCTGACTGGATAACATTTTTCAGAGGACCTGGAGAACTTTTGCACCACTCATTACGGTCCAGGTTTAGAGGGAGATTTCACTCCGGAAGTCCCAGAGGAGTTGCCTACCCTAGAGAAGATCCTACCTGCCTGCACTTAGCTCACTTTTTCTGTACTATTGTTTAGACTGAGACTGAGTTGTATTTATTATTTCTGGACTTTGTGAGGTCATCTAGACTCAGGACTTGTGTTGTACTTATTTGTGGTTGGTTTATAATAGAACTCTTAGTTTTCCATTCTCTTCGTGCCATTATTTCATATAGTGATTGAGTATATTATAGAACTGTGGATTATTATCATTGTCCTCCGTACGGAGTTGAGACTATTGTCAGGATATATTTTATGTTGAGACCTAGACAGCGTTCTACCGCCGATGCTGCGGCGTAGGCTGGACGTACACACGACTCATGCCCAAATTAAGGTGCGGGTTGTGATATATTTTTAGTGGTGGCCCATGCAGGTCTAGATTCATATTTAGAGCGATATCGTAGTGGTGCTCGCTTAGAGTATTACTACGAGCCTGTTTTAGGAAATAGGAATTAGGCCGAGAATATGCTCAATCACAATTAGGAAATTTTTGATTCTTATAATACTACTCTTAATGATTTTTCTTTAGAAATTTACTGTCCGTCCTTGATGATAACGTGTCTATTGCCTTAATTAAATCTTTCGATCTATCTTCAAGATGCCGCCGAGGACCAGGTCCCTGAGACTCGGAGCAGCAGAGTCAGAGAGGTCTGCCACCTCTCGCCCTGCCGGACAGACATTCGCAGCATCTCCTACATCTTCAGTGCATGTGGGAGTGTCTGCACTATTCGGGGGTCCTCCCCCACCTGTTCAGAGGGTCCCCATAGCTACGACGGAGCCTCTACCACCACCATCGGTTCAGTATCCAGGAGGTATGCCCGTCGATGGGGCACAGATGTTCGCTTTGATTCAGGGCATGGTCGATGCCCAGAGGACGTCGGCAGAGGCCTAGAGGGTGCAGGCTGAGGCACACCAGGCCCAGACAGAGATGATGAGGGTGAGCATGAAGAATGCTCATCAGGTGGCTCTCCAGGCTGTGGAGAGAGTCGCTCAGCAGTAGCAGCATCCTGGTCAGTACCACCAGAGGCCGGGCACTATTGTGGACTTCAAAAGGATGATGCCTCGGGAGTTCAAGGGGACAGAAGGGATACTCTACGCCGATGATTGGCTAGAGGACATCGAGAGGAACTTGCGTTTGGCGCAGCTTTCGAAGGCCCTTCAGATCGAGGCCGCCGACAGCCAGATGTTCGACATCGCCCTGACGTGGTTTCGCACGGAGCCGAGACTCTTTGACGGGGGACTCACTTGGGAGACTTTCAGGGAGCTCTTCAAGGAGAAGTTCTTTCCCGATGTTGCCCTGGGAGCCTTGGAGAGTCAGTTCCATGACTTAGTCCAGGGGAGCTCGTCCGTCGATGAGTATGCCGCAGAGTTTTGCCGCCTGAGCCGCTTCGCGCCGTCGATGATTAGAGATCCGGGGGACAGGGCCCGAAAGTTCAGAAAGGGGCTAGCAAGGGAGATCAGGTCTCGCACGTCAGGACGTCGCACCGCTACCTTCGAGGGCATATTGATGGATGCCCAGATAGCCGAGGAAGACTTGGACCTCAGGCCCAAGAGGGGACGCGATGTTTCCGGAGGAGCAAACAGTAGTGCGGGACCGGGCAAGCGTCCACACTATCAGCAGCAGCAGAGGCCCTTTCAGCAGCAGCATCAACAGCACCAGGCACCAGCCCGAGGGCAAGTCCAGCATCAGCAGCAGAGGCATACTCAGGCCGCCATCCAGTGTGCATACTGCGGGAAGGTAGGACATACTAGAGAGATCTGCAAAAAGAGATTGGGCACATGTCTGTCCTGCGGATCGACGACACACCAGCTGAGGGATTGCCCTACCATTCAGACTCGTCCAGGTCAGGGTGGAGCAGCCGCCCAGAGAGGACCAGACAGGGTACCTGCCGTACCAGGAGGCCAACAACAGAGGGGACCACTTCCACCGCAACATCAGAGGTTTGTCCAGCACCAGCAGCAGAGAGGTGCACCCCAGGGGCGAGCGTACGCCATGGCAGTCGAGGAGATCGAGCCAGCAGGAGACTTGATCACAGGTTCAATTCTTCTCGATTGTATTCCCGCATTTACCTTATTCGACTCTGGCGTTTCCCATAGTTTTGTGTCTGTATCTTATGCACTTTGACATCATTTAGACACAGAACCATTAGCTAGGACTTGCAAGATCACGACTGGTGGAGGTATTATCCTAGTTCGTGATCACTGCAAGGACCGAAGGGTGTCAGTAGGAGGCCGAGAGTTGAGCGTGAGCTTACTCGTCATGCCACTTCCGGGGTACGATATTGAACTCGGAATGGACTGGTTGAGTAGGCATCATGCTACTATAGATTGTTATAGAGGCAGAGTATTATTTAGACTACTAGGAGAGCCAGAGTTTGAGGTCGTCAGAGGAGCAGCAGAACAGAGCAGGAGCACATTTTGCGGAGCCAGGGCGGAAGAAGAGGAGTTGCCACATCCTCTGATAGCGGAGTTCTTGGATGTATTTCCAGAGGAGTTGCCAGGCTTGCCGCCAGACAGAGATGTTGAATTCTCTATAGACTTGGTTCCAGGAGCGGAGCCCATTTCACAATATGTCTATAGAGTCAACAACAGCGAGCTGGCAGAACTGAAGAAGCAAGTTGAGGAGTTACAGGATAAAGGCTTCATCAAATCCAGTTCATCACCATGGGGAGCTCCGGTATTGTTTGTACCGAAGAAGGACGGCACGGTGTGCATGTGCATTGATTATAGAGCTTTGAACAACCTCACTATCAAGAACAAATACCCGCTGCCGAGGATAGATGATCTTTTCGATCAGTTGAGCGGGGCGAAGGTATTTTTTAAGATAAATTTGAGGTCAGGCTATCACCAGGTGAAGGTGAAGAGAGAAGACACGCCGAAGACAGCCTTTCGGACCAGATAAGGCCAGTTTGAGTTCATGGTGATGCCATTTGGTTTAACCAATGCACCGGCAGTATTCATGAACCTGATGAACAAGGTGTTCCACCAGTACCTTGATAAGTTCATGGTGGTGTTCATCGACGATATTCTTGTGTATTCCAAGACCCCGGAGGAGCACGAAGAGCACCTGAGGGTAGTCTTAGAGACTCTCACGAGGGAGAAGCTGTACGGGAAACTCTCAAAGTATGAATTCTTCCTTGACAAGGTTGAATTTCTTGGGCATGTGGTATCGGGTGACGGAATCTCGGTTAACCCACAGAAGATCTAGGTAGTGGAGTCGTGGGCTACCCCCAGTTCGGTAGCTGAGATCAGGAGTTTTCTCGGGCTAGCAGGATACTACAGGAGGTTTGTACAAGACTTCTCCAGGATTGCAGCGCCGATGACCAGGCTGACTAGGAAGGATGTAGATTTTGTTTGGATGGAGGATTGCCATGCCGCATTTGATGAGTTGAAGAAGAGGTTGACGACAGCTCCAGTTTTGACGTTGCCAACAGGGACAGGTGGTTTCACCATCTACAGTGATGCTTCAGGGAAGGGTCTGGGATGTGTTCTTCAGCAGCACGGGAAGGTAATTGCCTATGCTTCCAGGCAGTTATGCCCTCATGAAAAGAACTACCCCACCCACGATTTGGAGTTGGCAGCAGTTATCTTCGCTCTAAAGCTGTGGAAATATTACCTGTACGAAGAGCGTGTGGAGATCTTCACAGACCACAAGAGCTGAAGTACGTGTTCACACAGAAGGAGCTGAACATGAGGCAGAGGAGGTGGTTGGAGTTGATGAAGGACTTCGATATCTTATTGCAGTACCACCCAGGGAAGGCCAACGTAGTCGCCGATGCCTTGAGCAGGTATCCGATGGCTATGTACTTGACGACAGATAGATATTTGTTGGCTGATCTGGAAAGCTTGGAGATTGAGGTGTTAGTTCCCAGTACTGAGATTCAGATGTGGGGATTGCAGATACAGTCCGAGCTGATGGACAGGATCAGAGCTGCGCAGTACGATGATGAGGCTCTGAGGAGTATCAGAGCACAGGTTCAGACAGGATTATCGGACGACTTTACTATCGCAGATGATGGTTCTTTACGGCACGGCACGAGGATGTGTGTGCCGAACGGGGAGCTGCGCAAGAAGGTTTTGCAGGAGGCACACCGCTCTCAGTACTCGATGCATCCCGGTGCCAACAAGATGTATCGAGACTTGAGGGAGCACGTATGGTGGTATGGAATGAAGCGCGAGGTAGCACGCTTCGTATCCCGGTGTCTAGTGTGCCAGCAGGTAAAGGCGGACCGGCAGAGGCCAGGTGGTTTACTTCAACCTTTACCGATTCCAGAATGGAAATGGGAGTACGTGACCATGGATATTATTTCAGGGCTTCCACATTCTCCAGGAGGGAAGGACGCGATTTGGGTCATCGTGGACAGGTTGACCAAATCAGCCCACTTTTTACCTTTCAAGGTGGGCACGTCGACAGAGAGGCTAGCAGAGATGTACGTGCGACAGATCGTTAGGCTTCATGGAGTTCCTGTGAGCATCATCTCGAATTGGGATAGTCGTTTCACTTCCCACTTCTGGAGGAGTCTGCAGGCTAGCTTGGGCACTCAGCTCAAGTTCAGTACCTCATACCACCCCCAGACAGACGGGCAGTCTGAAAGGACTATTCAGACTCTCGAGGATATGCTACGCACTTGCGTTTTAGATCTCGAAGGTTCTTGGGAGGATCATCTGCACCTGGTAGAGTTCGCCTACAACAACAGCTACCAGGCCAGCATCGAGATGTCACCATTTGAGGCTCTTTATGGACGGAGGTGTCGTACACCGTTATCTTGGGACGACGTTGGAGAGAGAGCCTTGCTAGGACCAGAAATGGTCGTGGATGCAGCAGAAAAGGTAAAACTCATCAGAGACAGACTGCGAGTGGCGCAGGACAGACAGCGGCATTGGGCCGACAGCCACCGTAGACCCCTTGAGTTTCAGGTATAGATTATTATTTTTCTGGCTTGTGTTTGTTTGTTTAGACTGCGTGTTGAGACTGTTTTGTTTTAGGTTGACGATCTAGTATTCCTACGAATTTTTTCGACGCGTGGCACGATTCATTTTGGTGGAGACGGGAAGCTTAGCCCACGCTACATCGGACCCTTCAGTATTCTTGCGAGGGTAGGTGCAGTGGCGTATAGACTAGACTTGTCGCCTGCACTAGAGGGAGTGCATGATGTGTTCCACGTGTCACAGCTGAGGCGGTACGTGGCAGACCCTAGTCACGTACTTGATCACTCGGAGATCGAGGTTGGTCCGACTCTCAGCTACCCTGAGCAGCCCGTAGAGATCTTGGATCACAGAGAGAAGGTGTTGCGAAAACAAACTATTCCTTTGGTTCATGTTGCATGGAGACATCACTCTACAGAGGAGTCGACCTGGAAGAGAGAGGACGAAATGCGCGAGCAATACCCGTATCTCTTCTAGACTTGAGGTATAATTCCTTTTCTGATTTCGTTCTTGTTCTAGTTCAGTCCAATTTCGAGGACGAAATTCTTTTTAGGAGGGTAGACTTGTCACTACCACATTCCCAGGTTAGGGCATTAGTGTAATTTTTCCCTATTTGATTTAATTATGTATTTAATTAATCTGCTGAGTTTTATAAATTAATTATATACTGTTCTTGATATTTGGTTTTAGGTCAAACCCTAGAAACTCACTAGATATAACCCTAATGACTAAACCCTAACTCGTAAGCTAACATTAGGGAAACCCTAAAAATCGATTTTAGGTTTAGAACCTCAAACCCTAGAAATGACTAAACCTTAGTTAATTAAGTTCTTCATGACTTAACATGAAGGATTAGCTTAACCCTTTGCATTAGAAAAACCCTAAAACCTAGCTTTTATTATAAAGGGGAGCCTCCCTCAAACCATTCTTCATGTAGAAAGAAGAAACCCTAGCCTCCCTTTCTAAACCCTTTCCCCCACCCCCAAATTTGGAATCCAGACCTAGGAGATCCCTCTTCCTCCTCCAACAAAGGGAAAACAAGGATCTGGGGTCAAGAAGCCTTGGGGAAGGAGAACCTTCATTGGAGAAACCATCTCCCATAGGTAAATCCGATTTCTAATCCATTTAAATTCTATTTTCTGTTGTAGTTGGCCTTTAGGAAGCCCCCTTGCTGTTTAGATCTCGAATTCTAGGGATTCTACAGGAAAACCTAGGTCGAATTGTGTAAATGTGACCTACGTTTGATTTTGCCCAATTTCGGGAACCCTAATTCTAGGGGTTTATTAAAATACATGATTTTGTCTTATATCTCTAGTCTAGATCTCGATTTCTAAGGATTTGATTAGGTTCTGGAGTTCTTGAGATGGGGAATCAGAAATTAAGATTTTCTGTGTGCACAGTCGGGCTTGGGAAGTTACTGTGCAGTTATGTGTCTGTGTTCTCTAACCATGTATAACTTAGTGTCAGTTTACCTATGTGTTAATATGTGCCAGTGTGTGTGAGTTCCTGTGTAGGTGCAGACTAGTGTTTACCTGTGTGTGCTGTGCCGTGAATTAGTGTATCAGTAACTAGTGTTTACCTGGATGTGTATAAGTTGGGAATTAGTATCAGTAGCTAGTTTGTGTAGTGTGTGTGTTAGCTGGGAGTGTAGCTCAGTCTGTGTAGGTGTGTGTAGGTCTGAGTATTAATATCTGTGTGTTGATGTGTAGTTAGAAACTTATGTGTGAATACCTACATTAAATATGTGAGTACCTGTGTCAGTGTTTTAAATCCTGTGTGAGTGATTTTCCCAGGTTCAGTGTAACACTGAGAGTGAGGGACCAGTGAGTGAGTGTGTGACCAACCAGTGTGTCTATGTGACAGTAGTGTGTGTGTGTTCCTGTGTCTAACCAGTGTGTGTAGATTGCCTGTGTAATAGTTAGAGAGTGTAGTGTGTGTAAATGCCTGTGAGATACATGAGTGATACCTGTGTGTGTATTAGAGTGTCTGTGAGTATAGTGTGTAGTGAGTACTAGCATGTGCATTAGAGTTCTGTGAATTCTGTGAGTATAGTGTGATAGTGTTTATGTGAGGTCAGTGAGTCTTATGTGTATTCAGTAACTTGCCTGTGTGAGTGAGTGAGAATTCAGTGAGTGAGAGTGAGCAGTGTATCTTTGTATTTAGGACTGTGTGTTCTCAGAGTGTCTGGAAGTGTATGCAGTGTGTGTGTGTGTGTGATTAGCAGTGTGTGTGACTGTGTAGTGTAGATTCTAGTGTATCCAGACCAGTTTACCTGTGTGTGTAGTGAGGTATCAGTATGTGTAGTGAGGTATCAGTGTGTGCAGTGTGTGACTGTGTGTGAATGTCTGCCTGTGTGTGTGAGTGTAATCACAGTGTGTGTATTCAGTGAGTTTTACCTATGAGTGAGTGTTGTATGTGTAAGTCTGAACTTTTTCAACTGTGAAAGATAGGGGGCAAGAGAGAGTATACTTGTGCAAGTATCTGTGAGTGGCACCAGTGAGAATAATGGTAGGTATAGGTCTGTTGATGTAGGTACTAGGATTTTCTGTCATCTAAGCCAAGTAACTGAAACATCTTTGAATACAATTTAGTTAAGGCAATGTTAAACTATTTTATAAGTATCTAGGTAGCTTTCAGTTGTTGTAATTTTATGATGCTTGCTAATTAATAACCTATAGTATATAATAGTAGCTAGATTATACTAGATACCTTAGTATGATATAGAATTTGACTAGTGGGCCTAGTTAACCTAGTATAGACTGAGCCATGACCTAGAAGCCTCGCATTTATTTAGTTAAACATATTTTTCCTTTATTCAGTATTTTGACATTTATATTCCACAATTAGGTCACTGTGACTTCATCTTGGACATCGACCCTCGCACTTTCCTCAGGACCACAGGCGAGTACATTCTCTGACAGTTTTTGTTTTATTGATTACTTCTATAAATTTAGTTATATTACATACTTGATTCCGACACTATGGATACACGGGTTAGCACCCTAGATCCCTATCATGAGGATTCGTGATTGGAATCCATCGTGCTAGCTGGGGATAGTAGATTATGTGATCATATCCAAATACTACATGAATCATAGCTCACCCCACTTCTCACGTCGGGTGCGGCCTGACCATTTACATGCTTCATAGCTGTTATATATGATTAGCCTGATCACTACATGCATCATAGCTAACCATATGGTTAGCCTGAACTACAAGAATCATAGTTAATCATATATAATCAGCCTGATCTAGTCCCAAGCCGATCACATAATAAACTGATATTTTAAACACTTAGCTAGATGTCTATTCTTTATTCAGATTTATTTGTTCTAGCATTCACTGTATGTTGTTCATTGCTAGATATTCTATTGCCTATCTCATTTCTTCAGTACTTTACATTTCCTGTATTTACTCTCATCTTGTATTTCTTACACTGTTTATAGTTTTGTCAACTTTAATGAAACTGCTGTTAGTGTTTGTGCTTCGCTCCAATCCTGACTGGATAATATTTTTCAGAGGACCTGGAGAACTTTTGCCCCACTCATTACGGTCCAGGTTTAGAGGGAGATTTCACTCCGGAAGTCCCAGAGGAGTTGCCTACCCTAGAGGAGATCCTACCTGCCTACACTTAGCTCACTTTTTTTGTACTATTGTTTAGACTGAGACTGAGTTGTATTTATTATTTCTGGACTTTGTGAGGTCATCTAGACTCAGGACTTGTGTTGTACTTATTTGTGGTTGGTTTATAATAGAACTCTTAGTTTTCCATTCTCTTCGTTCCATTATTTCATATAGCTTGTGATTGAGTTTATTATAGAACTATGGATTATTATCATTGTCCTCCGTACAGAGTTGAGACTATTGTCAGGATATATTTTATGTTGAGACCTAGACAGCGTTCTACCGTCGATGCTGCGGCGTAGGCTGGACGTACACACGACTCATGCCCAAATTTTGGGTGCGGGTCATGACAACTTTGCCCGAACTCGGTTCCCCAAGGACCCTATAAATAGATCTCCACTTCTCCCTATTTTTAATTCATTCAATCATCAAGCTATTCACTTTCATATCTTTATCTGAGCAATCATCTTCTTTATCTCCAAAGCAACAACTTCTGAGTTTTCTAAGTGCCAAGTTTGAGTCGGTTAGAAGTTGTTTGAGTTATACAAAGCTTGAAAAATTCTAAGATCACATTCCTTTCAAGAAGTGTGAAATCAGCGTGCTATTCGGATCAAAGCACGAGTTGTAAGAAGTTGCAAGTCTTTGGATCAAAGCTTGTATTTTACTTGATAGTGGATTAAACTCCGAGCAAGAGTTCTCAAGACTGGACTAGTCTTCTCAGAGGAAAACTAGTATAAAAAATTTGGTGTCATCTGGTTGATCTTATTTTCTCTACTTACTTGCAAGTTCTATTAATTTTTTTGCATACTTATTTTATTGCTTGCATAATTAGTAGTTGATAATTAACTTAGTCACATTTCAACTTTTACTTGGTAATTAGTGACACGAACTATGTTCACCCCCACCTCTATAGTTGCCTTAGAACCTTCATCAATGCCATAGAGATAGAGGGGGGTTATAAGAAGAGGTTGGCTTGGTAGGAAGAGGGGTTGGTTTGGCAGAGAGGAGTTATTAGAGAGAGTGGTCGGTCATCTCAGTGGGTTATAATTTAATAGGTAAATGAATGATGCATAGGGAGAGGTTGGCAATGTCAGAGGAAGGGGCTGGCAATGAGTGAATGGCTTGTTATAAGGAAAAATGTGAAGAGCTTCACTTCACACACACAACAACAAAAAGTGAAAGAAGTGAGACAGACAAGCTCAGGTAATAGAGGCTGAGGAGAAAGAGAAGTAAGAGGGAAGTAGTAAAACCGATAGAGAGACGAGAAGATACTGGAAGAGCACAAGTAACTTTTAAGTTCATTTTAGTTAATAAAATTTAATTTTTAGTTATTGTTATACTAAACCTAATCATAACCATACCTTAACCATAATACTAATTAGAATGTAAATCGTAATTTTGATCCTACAAATACGTGTTTTGACTACTATCGTTATACAGATGGCTAGCCAAAACGATGGACGTATTCCGGGGGGGGAGAGGGGGCTACCACAAATTTAATAATCCAGCAGCGTGCGTCGCACATATCTAGTATGGTATTTTCTGGATATGTATATTAAAATTTAATTGTGTAAGTCAATATAATTGATATTTTAACATGTTTAGTAATAACATCACCTATGTATTTCATATATAGCTATATGATTATATTCATGGTGAACTATTATGAGAGCATGCCTCATGACGTTATGATAGCGATCTTGGGTATTATAAGTTGAGCGATGACCAAGTGGCATTGCAGGTTGTGTCACGCCCCACTTTCCAGAATACTGTGAGTCGGGTACGTAACATCATCCCCAGGCTACGCACCATACGAATACACCCGTACCCGTATTTGCGATTGTCGCTCGTAAGATTTTAGGATAGGATTATAATATGTCACATGGTGCATAATATAATAAATAGAAAATTGATTACAGGACATTCTAAACTATAAATAGGGACAATTACTGTTCTACCCGATTACAACCATTAATCCAATATATATATATATATATATATATATATATATATATATATATATATATATATATATATATATCACACATTTATACCTTTAATAAATAATTAAAATAATTTTGTTGCCAATTTGATCACCTCCCTTGGTAGCATCTCGATCTTGCTCTCCAACTGTCCTTCAGGATTTGATAGCAGCTTTCTTTAAAATATTGCTATAAAACTAGTAAATAATACTAGGTCGTCAAACGACATGCAAGCCCTTAGTCAAGGACGGAGAAAATAAATTAAATGAAATAAGAATATAAAAATAATTGGATTCTCAAATTCCAAAGGGTTAAGAAATTAAATACTAAATTCCTATGACTTATTATAGTGTAAACTTGAAATATGATTCTGACTAAATTTATTCTAGTAAAATCCTCAATATTCGTCTTATAATTAAGTCATAATAAGTCATACTTATAATTATTACAATCACAACCACAGTCATAATCACAGTCGCTATCACAATCACAATCACAATCACAATCACAATCATAAAGCATAAAACATATACAAAATAGCAGCTACCGTGTAATATCCAACTTCTACTAATATTTGCATCGTCAACTAAATTCCATAACCTGTCATTAGTGCAGTAATCTATCCCTATACCAAATAAGGACAAGGAAATGAATTACGACACCGGGACAGCTTACGTACCAACTAACTAGCAAGTAGTGCACTCCAACTAAATTTTGCAATCTGTCATCAGTACAGTAATCCACCCCTACACCAAACAAGGACAAGGAAATGAATCATGCACCGGGACAGCTTAAGTACCAACTGACTAGCAAGCAGTGCACCTCAGATCAGAAGTCAACAATCAATCGCAATCACAATCATAAAACAAGTTTCTTATATGGGAATACAATTTAGAGAACACATCTGGATCAAATTTATTTTCAAATTTTTCGACAATAATCCCATTTACTCGGGATCAGGTTGTGTCTATATGGGTACGATGCTTTAGATCTGACCCCCACATAAATATAAAAATTTGTTTGTATATTTTAAATTTTTAATTAATTTTAAATTCTGGTCTATACCAAGAATTTATTACACTGTTGGTGAGCTAAGCCTTATCCCCGACATCGTAAGGCCTTACAGATGGCAGAAAACTTTATTATAGTTGTTATGTATTATAGAAATTTCAATGGACGTGATCTAGCTGTTCTCTCCCACCCAATGCAATTATATAAATTACAAATAATTCCAATCTAACATACAATTTAAGTTAAATTAAAGGTCTGTTTCGTATCTCATTTCGTGAATCAATTACCATACGCTTTACGAGGATACTATTCGTCAAATAGTTCTGTCTTTAGCGAAAAGATTAATTATTCAATCATGTATCTGTTTCGTGTGCTCATGGCATCATGTTTAAATATTAATATTCTATTTGGTAGGACTAAACTATTGTTTCTCTTTTGTGCACGTGTAAATGTGTCATATGCGTCCTATAGTCTAAAATATACGACCCCTATGGTTTAAGTATTAATCACAAGTCTGTCTCTAAGGGAACTGACTCAAAATTCCTAAAATAGGTTAATTATATTTAACTAATTTTCGGATATCGAAAATAGCTCTCTAGAAATTCTTGAAAATTTTGACAGTCTCCTTTGTATTTTGGACTCCAAATTTTTTATAATTTATATAAAGACCCGAAGCAACCCTTCGAAGAATTTTTTGTGTACGCCGACACCTTTAGTGGAGCAACTCAACACCGATAATCACACACAATTCATATATTTGTATATATCAAAGTCAAAACAAGAATATTTTTACCAATGACACAATTTACCTTAGCAACTTGCTCTTTAGTAATTTAACACTGATTCCAGATTAACTACACAAGTTCAAACAAATTAATACAATCCAGAAGTCATACAGTTACACAAACGCTAGATAACAAAATCATACAAGAATAAGAACATCACTTCTTAGTAAATTGTATATTCGAATATCTTATTTGCACGATATAGATGCAACTTTAAAAAAAAAAATACTCGAATATCCATTTGGGCAAATACACTAGCCTCGTTTATACCATAAAATTTGAATCTATTATACTAGATTTTATTTATTTAAAAATAACACGGAGGATCCTATAATTTGAATACAAGATGGATTTTAATTATTATTGGCCCTTTTTAGGCAATTCAGTCCAAATTTGGGCGAATGCAGTCGAGTTCCAATACTATGGTATTCTCCTAGTAGTTCTCTTAGGACACCTTTATGGAATAATATTATATTTCTAAAGTGGTTCATTAAGCTACGATATTTGTATTAAAGTTTAAATTCTTATTCGAAGTCTAAAATAACCTCTACAATATTCGAATTAAATCTACATTTACAATGATACATGTATTGGCTTAACTGTGAATCCTAGAGACACCTAATTTATCTCTAGCTTTAGATTCGACAACATGGTATTAAGTTCAATTATTAATAAAAAAAAAGTTATCAATCTAAGAATTTTATGATACCATCTCCAAATAGATACTTTTATATACACTTTGAACATATTTATAATTTACATATATTTCCTATGCACCCATTCATCCAAACTTGATTTAAAGTATAGGAATGCCCTTATTTCCATGTAAAAAATACTATGAATTCCTTGATTCATATAAAATATATATATAGTCAAGAGTAGACACAATTTTATAATAATATTTAATCAAAATACCAAATAGGTATTTTCTCGTGTCGAAGCATCCATATTGTGTCCTACGAGGTGTCAGTGTCGTATTACCAAATCCAATCACGTCAACGTGTTCAAATCATATTTTGTTCACGTGTCCAAGCTATCTTTCTTAATCAATAGTGTTCACGTGTTTGTATCACTCGTAATACTCATGTCCTAATCTCGTATTCGTATCATATCATTAAAGAATTCATGAATTTTAGAATTAATCATATAAAATTCAAATTCTAAAATTTAAAATCTGTTATGAACATTTTAACTAAAATTAATCCTAAATTGAAAATAAAATTGAAAGAGGAAGGGAGGGCTTGCCTTGTCTTGAGTAAAATCTAGAGTCTCTTCCAAAATTCCTAAATTATTCTTGATTCCTTCTTATACTCTTCCTATTCCAAAAAATTTAAGATTAAACTTTACTCTAGATTTTGAATTTGGAAAAGATTTGGAAAGGGATGGAGATATACCTAGATTGAAGAAGAAGAAGAAGAAGAAGAAGAAGAAGAAGAATGAGGAGGAGGAGGAGGAGGAATCGAAGGAGGGGGTGGTGACCGATTACGGTGAGGTGGTCGGCGGGGCGCGCGACCGCGGGCGACGCTGGAGCGGCCGAAACAGCAGTATTAGGAATAGTAGTAGCAACAACAAGGAAAGGAAGAGGGAAGGAGATGGAGAGTAAGGATGGAAAGAGGGGTTGAAGAATAGGAAGAAGGTATGTATATATGGAGAGGGTGCTGGAGTAGGTGATGGTGTTGAAAATGAAGAGAGAGGGAGAGTTTGCCATATAGAACATGGGAAATAGAGGAGAGGGATGATAAAGCCATGTGTGTTTTATTTGGATGAGTCATAGGAGGAGAAAGGAGTTACGGTAGGCTGAATGGTTTCTTCCCCTAATTTTTTGGTTTAACCATTAAGGCCCCTCACAATCTAAGTAATTATAATTAGTTCAAATTTGCAAACTAAAATTTACATACACACACACACACACACACATATGTATATACTCATATGTACAAATTATTGAATATACGTAGATATGTATGTATTTACAAATTCAGGTATTTTAAATACAGCTATGACAAAATTTTACCAAATACAATACTTATAATAACAAATAAAAATAATTATTTATTTTGTATTTTTTTTAACATAGTATTATAAAATATGATTATTATAATTTGACTTTTATTATATTGACAAGATACATTTTTTGCTACATGATAGAGACTTAATCTTTAGTTTAGTTGAGCATTGGTGGCTCGAACGAAATACCTTTCAGTTACCATTCAGAGAAATGAGTATTATTCTAGTATATGTGATAATTATTTAGGATTACCTATTACAGGTGAACCTATAATATTTGATGATTTATTTTTCGCTCAGATTATGATTACGGAGTACCTAGGCGTGGAGGTACTGACATTACATAGTAAAAACTTAGTGACATTTATGTGGCTTCGTCGCAACTTTTTCCACTTAGATCGTATTGGTAATCAAGTTATCTTAGTGGATAATGTTCGGGTAAGTATGACATTTAATATAATTGTTTACATAATATATTCCTTAATTTGGTTTAACGCATATCATTTCTTCATTATTTGTTCAGGTCACTGCATGCACCAGAGCCTACTTATTAGATCTAATTATAGTAATTTTGTTCCCAAACTCATCAGATAAGGTAGATTTGCGTTTTCTACCTTTTTTGGTAGACCTGACCGAACCTATGTGCCACGCTTGGAGAGCATCAATGTTGGCATATTTATATAGTTCCATGATAGATTTTGTATAATTTTTGAATGTGAATAAAAGAAAGAAAATTTTAAATGGATGCATGACATTAATACAGGTATAATTTTTTTACTTAATTTTATTTATATTGAAAATTTTAAATGGTTTATCACGTAAATTATTAATCCAGTTATTGAAGCATTCAACAAGGTTCAACATATTAATATCTAATCTAAGACAAGGATAATAAGTTGTTATCCAGTGTGAAAAAATTTGTATTTCATTATTTACTCCAAGGAGCCAATTGTAAACATCAATGTTTTCAGCTTTAATCATTTCAAAGCATGTTCACATCTGTTTCATTATATCATCTTGCAAGATAGTCGAATCTACGTTGAAAATGAGGCCATCTACAAACTAATTTTAAATTTTGTTTAAAATAATGAATACAAAAAAATAAGGCAATTCTGGAAAAGTAGCACGCATGGCATTTATCAATCCATGTTTATCTGATATAAAAGAAATTGTATTTCACGCATTAAAAAAATTTTCAAAAGTTGTTTTCAAACTGTTTAAAAACCAAGTCCAATAATCATTGTTTTCACTCTCAGCAACAACATAAACAATTGGATATAATTTATAGTTAGGATCATGAGTACAAGCAATAAATAAAATACCTTGATATCTAGAGAAAATGAATGTAGCATTAGTACTAATCACAGGTAAGCATCCTCTTAAAAAGCCATCAATGCATGCTTTGAAACAAATAAAAATTCTTTGAAAGCTATTATTTTCTGTAGTCTTTATAAAATATTTGCTACCTGGATTTGTCTCGATAATTGTAAAAACATACTATTCAAGACTACTATATGCACCAATATACCTATCAATTATTTCAGATAGAGCAATTTCCCTAGCTTTTTAAGATTTATAATATTTAATATTAATTTGGTGTTCGCTATATATATATATATATATATATATATATATATATATATCATTTACAATATTCGATGGACTATACAACTGATTATCTTAAATTTTATCAATAATCTTATTCTTAACCCATACAGTAGTAGATAATGGATGACACCCTGTTGTAAGTCCGCGTAAATAAGAATATATATTTTCTAGCGTAGCAATAACAAATCTTTCACTTTTATCAATAGCTTAAGCGTACACTCTCCAATTACAACTTGAAATATTTTATTTATATACAATCCCACTTGCATTATTTCTAGTAGCCAAACAACTAAAATTATGTTCAATTGCTATATTGCTAATAAAACTTCTAAATTTAGAACGATTCTTAAATTCTTTTCCAATGAATCATTCAGGAGTGGTAACACTTCAACATTATCATCAAATTCATCATCTAAATTTTCTATTAAATCATCACTATTTTCATAGTCCGTGTTACCATCATCTACTATATGTTCTTCTTCAGTAAATGGAATAACTTGATGAGAAGAACTAGGAGCACTACTATTTCTTGATGGTGGTGGTGGAGTCACAAAATATTAATATACGGTAATTGCATATTAACTTCAAGAATAATTTTCATGCTTGTTTACTAACTAAATTTATACAATTATATACAAAAATATGTACCAATATGAATTCATAATCAATAGAAAATTATTCAATAATTAGATTATATAAACTATAAAACGAAATATTTTGATCAATTAAAAGAACTTCAGTTAAACCTCCTTCATAAGCTAACTCATTTAGCACACTACCAAGTGATCATAGTATTGTTAGACTTCGATCCATGGTGACAAAAAAAATGAACTTCCAAGTTATTAGATTGAGCTAAACTTGGGGAGAGAATGAAATTTTTTTTAGTATAATACTGTCGTACAAACACTACATTTTATATAGGTAAGTTGAGAGAGAGAGAGAGAGAGAGTCGTTGTAGATAAAGTCGTACGTGTGAGAAAAGTTAGAGAGAGTCGTTGTAGAAAGTTGCAAATTAGCCATTACAAAATAAATAGCTATTGTACAAACCAAACAATCCACATAAAACCAATCAATCCATATAAAACCAAGCCAATGAACCAAGCAAACTTCATCTCTTGAACCAAACTGAACCAAAAAACCACCTAACCGAAAATTTTAACTTTCAGCCAACTGTGTTTGCAGAATTTGGACAAATTTGACTTCCGCCGTCTCAGTTGGCGGAATATTTTTCTTAAATTTCCAAAACTTGTTTCATTTAATGTAATTTATTCAAACATATTTATCCTATAACATTTTTCTATTTTTTAAGGCTGGTTTTAACCGGTTTAAACCACCAACACCCCCCTCCCCCTACTACAATGAAATAGTATAATTTTGGATTATCTTTGTAAACACTACAAATTTGTAGATTTTTTTATATTTAATTTCATTTATTTTCTCACAAAAAAAATACAATTAAGTAGTGGAGGTGATGCACAAAAATTAACTCTTTATTTGTCGAAGCTAAACATTATATGATATATATCTATAAAGACATCTCCAAGAATCCTGCATCAAGTAGATTTCCACATTTGAAATAAAACTTTGGAGAGTTATTATGTATATATGGACATATATATAATTTTATTCTTGTAAAAAAATTTCATAATCGTTCGTTAATAAATTATAAATTAACAAGAATGAATTGAACATGCTTAAAATTCACTACTTATAACCATACAATATTGAACCCTTAATAACCGATACCCTAAAAAAGCTTCAAAATCACTGCTCCAAAATTGTCAAACAGTCACTGATTTGGGAAAGGAAGAACTACGCATCCAAGTTGTAGAACCATGAGGCTGTTTGGTTAAGTGAACTACATAGCAAAATTACCAAAAATTTAGAAGTGGGCGCTAGCTTCTTCACTTCCTCTGTTTTGTTTGCTTGGGAGGTGAAGGACGAAACTGGGTTGATTGGACATGTTTAGTTCATGTCCACATAACTCCTCCCCTTTAAAAGTTTTTTTTTTTCACTTCTTCAAAAATATGGCAGAAGTGGTCAGAAGTGGGGGAGTTGAAGGAGGCGAGGCGCTCGCGATTGGAACCGCTGCGAGGAGCTTAAGTGTGACCGCCGTGAGGTTAAGGTCGAGGTCGAGGCGCTTATGGCCGAGTGCGATCGCCGTGCCGACAGCATTGACGAAAATGCCCTCGACCTTCCTCCGAAGTCGCCCTCTGGCCTTCCTCCGAAGCCGCCTCGACCTCCACCTTGAACCCTCCGAGCCTCTTCCCGTCAGAGAGAGAGAGAGAGAGAGAGAGAGAGAGAGAGGATGACAGAATAGGTAAAAGAGAGAGAGAGTTTGGTAGTTGTGATATTTTATAATAAAGTGTAGTAATAGTTTTTGTAATATTTTATATTAATAATTTTATTATAATATTAGGAGAGAGAAAAGATAGAAAAGATTGCTATTATAATAATAATTAGTGAATAATAATAATATTATTATTATTAAAAATTTACTAACTGTTTTCTAATTATTTATATCAAAGTCTTAAATTTTTAATATATACATACAATAATTAATTATATTCAAAAGTTAAAAATAATATACTTATTAACTACTACTTCATTACAAACCAAATAATAACTACAAAAAGTTAAACTTTTTGACTTATTTCAACAATTATCCAAATTAAGACCCATAAAATACACATACACACACACACACACTATATATATATATATATATATATATATATATATATATATATATATATATATATATATTAGCAATATGTCACGTCCCAATTTCGTCCAATCAATAATCGTCCCCCGGGCGTGATGCCGCGCACGCGTAGGGTGCACGTGCACAAGGCCTAGGCATAATGATAATCTTTAGAACATATGAAACATAGTACGCAAATAAGATAACACACATTGAGGCATAGAAAAGTTTTCTTTTATTGATATGAACATCTGATTACAGACTCTTGACCCAAAATGATAAGGATGCCACACGGACTTATAACTTGGATACAAAATGAGATAGCCGTTCAATACATCACATTATTTACTAAAACTTCAAAATAATGTAGACACCTGCTGGCGAAGCTATCGCCTTGCCTCGAAGCTGTATATAAGGGTTGTGCAACCTCCGAGTGCTTTGTACAACTTTCCAAAAGGGGCACGAACGGTTGTGAAGAGTACTGGACTGGTTGGGGAAGAAGAAGCTTCAGCTCCTCGCCGCGTCGCTTGGGCTCGGGGAACCTGCTACAACGAGGGTCAGTACTTTGAAAAGTACTAGTGAGGGCGAGCTAACCGAACTAACCAAATCCATAGTTGTTCATATAAAGCATGCAATTTATTTGTGGTCTTACTATCTTGCCTTAGTTTAATTTACATGCAAGCATTTAATATTCGATTTACAGAACAAACATGATACCGTTAGGTAACTTTTACCTTCCCGTCTGAACTGCCTACATAATACTTACCATGTTCTTCCCTGCCACGAAGACACCATTAGTTTGAGCAAGCAATTTAGAAATATGTGTACATTGGTCATGGCATATCAATGCCACCGTGGACAATAGCTACAGTAGGTCTGTCACGACCCGCACCCGGAAGTTCGGGCACGAGTACGTGGGTACGTCCAGCCTACGCCGCAGAGTCGGCGGTAGTACGCTGTCTAGGTCAATCCATCTAAACTAGTCTAACTCATTCACAATTAACATAGGCAAGATAATAATGAGAAATGAAACTTAAGATTGCAACTGAAAATAAATGTGACAACAGATTCAAATGTTTAATACAGGAATTCCAAAATGAAATCGGGGACAAACCCGATTAAATAAGATAAGAAACAGAATAAAAGATAGCTACTACTAGCTACTCTGCAGCAGGGGTCTCCTGAGTGGGTTCTGGCTCCTCATAGGTATCATCTGTACCCTCATAAGGACCATAATAAGTAGGGGCAAGATCCTCATCATCGCCTAAATCAACAGATCCAGTCAGGAAAGGAGCAAAGTACACAGTGCACAACAACGTTAAACTAAATATTTATGACAATTAAACATTGAATATCATGTTAAGGAAATTGCATAAAAGAATGTTAATATTTCAGAGTCAAAACTATAAACAGAAATATGAGAAAACAGAAGTAAACGAGCAGGAAAAGAAACTACACAGTCAGCAAGAATATAACATGACCTGAAGTTATCTGCATGAAACTTGTGTTTGTTTTTAGAATACTTAGTTGGCATGTAGGGATTTATAAGGCTAATTCGGCCGTCATGAACGGCTATTAGTCACGAATAATCGGGATCCGGCTGATGGACAGTCGTGTACCAACAGCTATTATTCACGGCAAGGGGAAGGGTAACTACATGCCTTTCAGTATTCTCCCACCCGACATGAAAAACAAGACATGAATTCCAATATTCAAGACATGAAATATAGTATTCTAACACTACGTGTAATCAGCAAGAGTACTAGTAGAGCAGGAAATTTAATTATCACAATATAAAGATTAACTTGAAGTGCAGGTACTTGCCTGTTGTTTGGATCTGTTTAATTTGGTTCTTGGGAGAAATTTCCACAGATGAGTCCAAAAGCTGAAATAGACATTACCATCATGCTCAGAAGATGTCAAATAGCTAGAAACGCCTGTCCTTGGGTCCAATTTGGAGACAAGGGCAAAAACGGCAGTTTCGGGTCAAAACGGGATCCGCCGGTGGGCCCGCTTTGCACCGAAAAACGCATCCGGGTCAAAGGTCTCCAAATTCACCAAACTTAGTGTCAATAGGTCAGGAACGCTGATACGAACCCAACGGAACTTCCAGATTTGGATTCCGATGAGCCGAACACAAAATCGCCCATCGAGCGGGGCCTGTGGGGCCCACGACACGCGATTTCGTCAACGTTCTCAGAATCGGACCAAACTTGACCCACAGGACCAGCGTATCTCTACGAGTCCGATGGCGCAAGTTTCGTCTCGATCTGACGAGTGTGCACGAAGTTAGGGCAAATTACAGAAAAGCCGGATACGGGGTGATGTCCGCGGATACGTGTTGATTCCGGTGTGCACGCACACCCGAATCAGCTTCCGCAAAGTCTCACACGTCCGTATCGACGAGGCGCACGTATCTGTGAAGACCGTGCGCGACCAAGTCGTCCCGTTTGGCGGGGCGTACTCAGTTCCGGGGTGAAACAGGGTCTGGTTTTTCCTGTTTTTGGATCGCGGTGTGCGATCACCACAGGACGCGATGCCCCGAACAGTTTGTCCGGACACCGAGAGGGTCATACAGGCTACGCGTAGGAATTTACAGAATCGAAAACGGAGATCAGGGTTGCAAGTTACGAATACCTGAAGGGGACCGAGAAACCAGGGTTTTGAACCGTGTCCGACACAACACTGCGCGATACTGTGTCCTCAGTTCACCCCTATGTCCGGCCGTGTCCGAGCTCGTACCCGCGTCTGGGTCGTGTCCGCGTCCGGCAAGGGGTTCAGGCGTAGGCGGCGCCGGTCCTGGGTGGTCGGCCGGCGGCTCGAGCAGCTCTCGAACGGCGGGGAGGAGAGAGGAGAAGGGGAGAGGGGTTCTGGACGGTGGCGGATCTGGGAGGAGGAGGTCGACGCAGGGACGGCGGGTCTCGGGGGTCGCCGGAGGTCGCCGGACGGGTAGAACTAGGGTTAGGGTTTCGGGTTTGGGAGTGAGGGCGGAGGTGAATGAGAGGGGGTATAAATAGGGGACTGCGAGGGGGCTCGGCCGGGGCGTCGTGGCGGAAAATCCGGAGGGGAGGGGCGACGTGGGGAGGTTCTCCGGCCACGTCGCAGGAGAACGCGGTGGGCGGCAGGATTTTCGATCGTGGGGAGAACGGGTAGGGGTGACCGGGTAATGGGTCGGGTCGGGCGCGGATCCGGGTCTGGCCGACCCGCCCGACCCGCTAAGGAGATGGTTGGGCTGGGCTGCCTAATGGGCTCGGCCCACTGGGCCGGGCCGGGCCCAAAACTGAATAAAATAAGATATAATAAATATATTAATATTAATAATAATAATAATAAATAAAACAGTTAATTAATTAATTAATTAGAAAATTGTTTTTTTAGGCATTTAAAAATAGGTCTGAGGCCCAGAAAAATCCAGAAAAATTACCCTAAGTCCAATTTTTCATTTTACACCCAAAAATATTATTTTCATGACATTTTAATATTATTTATTGCTAATTAAAAATCATTTATTAATTGAAAAGCTTGATTTTAATTGCAGAAAATTCCCAGAAAATTCCAGAAAATTGAGAAAAATCCAAGATTTAATAATTTAAAAATTTTGGGAGTTTTCAACCTACCCAACTTACAAAAATTTCGTCCTCGAAATTTAAGAATAATAAGGCACGAAAAGAAAGGCCGAGAAATAAAATACACCTCAGGGTTCAAAAAGATAGGGGTATCGCTCTCTAATCTCGTCTTCTCGCTCCCAGGTGGATTCGCCGGGAGAATGGTGCTTCCAAGCTACGCGAACCAGGGAGATAACCTGGTTCCGTAGGACTTTCTCCGAGCGATCCAGTATCTCCACGGGTTGCTCCTGGTAAGTCAGACTTGGGCCTACTTCGAGCTCTGAGTGATCCAAAATGTGGCTGGGGTCTGACACGTACTTTCTCAGCTGCGACACGTGGAAGACGTTATGTACACCATCCAGAGAGGGTGGCAATGCCAGTCGGTATGCCACTTCTCCGATTTTCTCCTGTATGCCAAAAGGTCCAATAAATCTGGGGCTGAATTTTCCACTCCTTCCGAACCTAATGGTGCCACGTGTCGGGGAAATCTTTAAGAATACCAGCTCTCCAACCTTTAACAAAGTCATAATCAAGTCTTAGTTCCATAAGCAAAGTATTTAATTTGACTTGAATTTCATAAATTTAATTACCTCAAATTCTAAGGGCCTTCGGTGGCTATTTGCCCAATGTCGTTGCCTGTCTTGAGCCACTCGAAGTCTGTCCCTTATTTGCTTTACCTTCTCAGCTGAATCGATCACCATCTCTGGTCCCAGCAGGGCTCTTTCTCCAACATCGTCCCATGATAGCGGGGTACGACATCTTCGTCCATACAGAGCTTCAAATGGAGTCATCTCGATGCTGGCTTGATAACTGTTATTATAAGAGAACTCCACCAGATGTAGGTAGTCCTCCCAGGATCCTCCAAAATCCAGAACACATGTACGGAGGATATCTTCAAGTGTCTGGATTGTACGTTCCGATTGTCCATCGGTTTGGGGATGATAAGCTGTGCTGAATTTGAGTTGCGTCCCCAAGCTGGCCTGTAAGCTCTTCCAGAAGTGAGAGGTGAATCTTGAATCTCGGTCGGAGACAATGCTTACTGAAACTCCATACAGCCTGACAATATGCCTGATATATAAATCTGCCAGCTTTTCTGTAGATAGCCCTACTTTGAAAGGTAGAAAGTGTGCCGACTTGGTCAGTCTATCTACTATCACCCAGATTGCATCCTTTCCACTAGGTGTCCTCGGAAGTCCGGAAACAAAATCCATTGTAATATGTTCCCACTTCCACTCCGGAATGGGTAGTGGTTGAAGCAATCCTCCAGGTCTTTGTCTTTCAGCCTTAATTTGTTGGCACACTAAACAACGGGATACGAACCTGGCTACTTCTCTTTTCATGCCATGCCACCAAACATGCGTCCTCAGGTCCTTGTACATCTTGTTGGCTCCTGGATGTATAGAGTACTGCGATCTGTGTGCCTCTTGCATAATTTCTTCCCTTATGTCTCCTTGAGGTACACATAATCTATCGCCATGCCTCAGTGATCCATCTTCATGAATTCTGAAATCTTCCACTAATCCAGCTTGCACTTGACCTCGGAGGCTTCGCAGGCCTTCGTCTTGAAACTGAGTCTCCTTGATCTTGTCTATTAAGGTAGATTGAATCTGCAAGTTCATCATTTGGCCTTCTTTTCCTGGGATAATTACTTCGATACCTAAACTTTCCAAGTCCTCCAGCAGGTGTCTGTCCATAGTCAAGTACATCGCCATAGGATACCTGCTTAGAGCATCAGCAACTACATTTGCCTTCCCAGGGTGATATTAAAGAGTGATATCAAAGTCTTTCATTAGTTCCAGCCACCTTCTTTGCCTCATGTTTAGCTCTTTCTGGGTGAAGATATATTTTAAACTTTTATGGTCTGTAAATATTTCCACCCTTTCTCCATAAAGATAATGCTTCCATAGTTTAAGAGCAAAAATGACAGCTGCCAATTCTAAATCATGAGTTGGATAATTCTTTTCATGTGGTCGAAGCTGTCTAGAGGCATAGGCTATTATCTTCTTGTTCTGCTCCAATACACAACCTAGACATTTTCCAGAAGCATCACTATAAATAGCGAAACCTCCGGTTCCTGAAGGTAAGGTCAGAATAGGGGCAGAAGTCAGTCTTTTCTTCAATTCCTCAAAAGCACGCTGACATTCATCAGTCCAGGTGAACTCTTCATCTTTTCTTGTTAATTTTGTCATGGGCTCCGCAATTCTAGCAAAGTCCTTCACAAACTTCCGATAGTAGCCAGCTAGTCCCAGGAAACTTCTAATCTCAGCTACAGAGTCTGGAGTGGGCCAGGATTCTACTGCAGCTATCTTCTTAGGGTCTACTGCTATTCCATCTCCAGTCACAACATGTCCCAAGAATTCTACTTTGTCTAGGAAGAAAGCACATTTAGACAATTTTCCATAAAGCTTTTCCTTCCTCAAAGTCTCCAATGCTAGCCTCAAATGTTCTTCATGTTCTTCGGGGGTCTTGGAGTAGATCAAAATATCGTCAATAAAGACCACTACAAATTTGTCTAGGTATGGCTGGAAAACTCTGTTCATTAGGTTCATAAAAACTGCTGGTGCATTCGTCAACCCGAACGGCATCACTAAGAATTCGTAATGTCCGTTCCGGGTATTGAAAGCAGTTTTAGGGATGTCTTCTTTTCTCACCCTTACTTGGTGGTAACCCGACCTCAAATCAATCTTGAAAAACACCCGAGCTCCACTCAACTGATCAAATAAGTCATCTATCCTGGGCAGGGGATACTTATTCTTAATTGTTAGGGCATTTAAGGCCCTATAGTCAATACACATTCTGGATGTTCCGTCCTTCTTGGGCACAAATAGTACTGGAGCTCCCCAGGGTGAGACACTAGACCTAATGAAACATTTGTCCTCTAGCTCTTTGATTTGTTCATTTAGTTCTATTATCTCCTTCTTGTTGATTCTGTAGGGATTTTGGGACACTGGTGCTGCTCCTGGCACTAAGTCAATGGAGAATTCAACTTCTCGGTCTGGGGGTAAGCCTGGGAGATCCTCAGGGAAGACATCAAGGTATTCAGAGATGATAGGTGGCAATTTTTCTGTTACTAGGGCTCCACAAATTATGTTATTACCCATTTCTCTAGAACCTCTAGCAAATTCAAATTCTGGCTTGCCAGGGGGCCTGAAGATTACACTGCCTCTGTGACAGTCTATTGTGGCATGATGTTGACTCAACCAATCCATACCCAGTATAATATCAAAACTGGGCACTGGCATTACAAGTAGCCTAGCATATAGTTCTCTTCCACATAATGTAATAGGACAATTGTTACAGGCATCACTAACCGGAATGATTCCTCCACCAGTAAAGATCTTATAACAATTCCTAAGGAGTTTAGTGATTAAGTTATGCTTCATAAGGAAATCTACTGACATGAATGAATGAGAAGCTCCAGAGTCGAATAAAGTAATAGCTGGTATTGAATTTATAAGCACAGAACCTGTGATCACGTCTGCTGTGGCTTCTGCTTCTTCCAGAGTCATTGCATAAGCACGGCCTTGCTGCGGTGCACCCCTCTGTTGCTGCTGTTGGTGCTGAGCAAAGCGTTGTTGTTGAGTTGGAAGCGGGGGTCCCCTCTGTTGTGTTGCTGGGGGCCTGGCCTGGACTGGAGCCTTTGGTGCAGCTGGGCGTCCTTGAGCAGCAGGACAGTCCCTTAATTGATGTGCTGGTGAGCCACAATAGAGATAGGCACCTAGCCTCTTTCTACAGTCTTGCCAAGTGTGGCCTGGTTTTTGGCAATAGTTGCAAGGGGGAGCTCGCTGGTTCTGTCCCTGAGCCTGGTGTTGGGGTGCTGGAGCTCGAGGGAGAGGACGCTGAGTTTGCTGCGGGGCCCTCTGTTATTGTTGTTGTTGAAAAGGGCATTTGTTGGGTCCCGCATTTTCGGTATCTCTTTCTCGTTTCAGTTTGTGCCCCATATCTCTCTCGACGCCTTGTACCACGCTCAGGATTTTCTCATAGGTGCGAGCTCGGCTGGTGGTGACAGCAAGGCGGATATCCGGAGATAGCCCCTTCTTGAATCTACGGGCTCTGTCCTCCGGGGTATGAACCATGTACTCCGCAAAGTGACTTAACCTGCTAAATTCAGCAGTATATTCATCAACAGTCATGTTACCTTGTTCCAGTCTCTCGAATTGGCTTTCGAGAGCTTTCCGAGCCACTTCGGGATAAAATTTCTCCTTGAATAGCCTCTTGAAGTCCTCCCAGGTGATGTCAGGAGCTGATAGTTGGGGTTCATCTCTGAACCAGGTTCGAGCAATGTCGAACAGTTGCAGGCTCGCGGACTCCACTTTGAGATCATCGGGAACCCGAGCAGTCTTCAGGAGTCTCTCGACGTTCTCTATCCACTCATCGGCGTAGAGAATGCCCTCAGTTCCGTAAAATTCCAGGGGTCTCAGATTCTTGAAGTCTTTGGCACTCCCTGGCCTCTTGAGTGACGACTCCTGGGGCTTAAGAGCTTCTGAGAGGCTGGTCCGCAGAAGTGTCGTCTGTTCTTTCTGGGATTCCACCAATCCCTGGAACACTCCTAGCAGTTGTGCCCCATCTAGGGTAACTGCCGGGACAGATGGAGGCGGCGGGAGTGCAAGAGTCTCGGGCACATTCTGCTCAGCTGGTTCTGATGTGCCTCCTACTGTGTTCCTGGTCTGGACCATTCTGAAAGATTAAGGGATAGGAAGATCAGAAATACTTGGAAATCAAAGGCGATAGGAAAAATTGAGCAGCAATGATATCAAGAATTGAAATAAGGACGCTATACTGTGAATGAGTTTTTCCTAGAATCCTCAATTTTATTCCATACCCTGTCCTAGGGTATTACCCTATTTTAGGATAGGACCTGCATGGGCCACCATAAAAATGTGTCACGACCCGCACCCGGAAGTTCGGGCACGAGTACGTGGGTACGTCCAGCCTACGCCGCAGAGTCGGCGGTAGTACGCTGTCTAGGTCAATCCATCTAAACTAGTCTAACTCATTCACAATTAACATAGACAAGATAATAATGAGAAATGAAACTTAAGATTGCAACTGAAAATAAATGTGACAACAGATTCAAATGTTTAATACAGGAATTCCAAAATGAAATCGGGGACAAACCCGATTAAATAAGATAAGAAACATAATAAAAGATAGCTACTACTAGCTACTCTGCAGTAGGGGTCTCCTGAGTGGGTTCTGGCTCCTCATAGGTATCATCTGTACCCTCATAAGGACCATAATAAGTAGGGGCAAGATCCTCATTATCGCCTAAATCAACAGATCCAGTCAGGAAAGGAGCAAAGTACACAGTGCACAACAACGTTAAACTAAATATTTATGACAATTAAACATTGAATATCATGTTAAGGAAATTGCATAAAAGAATGTTAATATTTCAGAGTCAAAACTATAAACAGGAATATGAGAAAACAGAAGTAAACGAGCAGGAAAAGAAACTACACAGTCAGCAAGAATATAACATGACCTGAAGTTATCTGCATGAAACTTGTGTTTGTTTTTAGAATACTTAGTTGGCATATAGGGGTTTATAAGGCTAATCCGGCCGTCATGAACGGCTATTAGTCATGAATAATCGGGATCCGGCTGATGGACAGTCGTGTACCAACAGCTATTATTCACGGCAAGGGGAAGGGTAACTACATGCCTTTCAGTATTCTCCCACCCAACATGAAAAACAAGACATGAATTCCAATATTCAAGACATGAAATATAGTATTCTAATACTACGTGTAATCAGCAAGAGTACTAGTAGAGCAGGAAATTTAATTATCACAATATAAAGATTAACTTGAAGTGCAGGTACTTGCCTGTTGTTTGGATCTGTTTAATTTGGTTCTTGGGAGAAATTTCCACAGATGAGTCCAAAAGCTGAAATAGACATTACCATCATGCTCAGAAGATGTCAAATAGCTAGAAACGTCTGTCCTTGGGTCCAATTTGGAGACAAAGGCAAAAACGACAGTTTCGGGTCAAAATGGGGTCCGCCGGTGGGCCCGCTTTGCACCGAAAAATGCGTCCGGGTCAAAGGTCTCCAAATTCACCAAACTTAGTGTCAACAGGTCAGGAACGCTGATACGAACCCAACGGAACTTCCAGATTTGGATTCCGATGAGCCGAACACAAAATCGCCCATCGAGCGGGGCCTGTGGGGCCCACGACACGCGATTTCGTCAACGTTCTCAGAATCGGACCAAACTTGACCCACAGGACCAGTGTATCGCTACGAGTCCGATGGCGCAAGTTTCGTCTCGATCTGACGAGTGTGCACGAAGTTAGGGCGAATTGCAGAAAAGCCGGATACGGGGTGATGTCCGCGGATACGCGTTGATTCCGGTGTGCACGCACACCCGAATCAGCTTCCGCGAAGTCTCACACATCCGTATCGACGAGGCGCACATATCTGTGAAGACTGTGCGCGACCAAGTCGTCCCGTTTGGCGGGGCGTACTCAGTTCCGGGGTGAAACAGAGTCTGGTTTTTCCTGTTTTTGGATCGCGGTGTGCGATCACCACAGGACGCGATGCCCCGAACAGTTTGTCCGGACACCGAGAGGGTCATACAGGCTACGCGTAGGAATTTACAGAATCGAAAACGGAGATCAGGGTTGCAAGTTACGAATACCTGAAGGGGACCGAGAAACCAGGGTTTTGAACCGTGTCCGACACAACACTGCGCGATACTGTGTCCTCAGTTCACCCCTGTGTCCGGCCGTGTCCGGGCTCGTACCCGTGTCTGGGTCGTGTCCGCGTCCGGCAAGGGGTTCAGGCGTAGGCGGCGCCGGTCCTGGGTGGTCGGCCGGCGGCTCGAGCAGCTCTCGAACGGCGGGGAGGAGAGAGGAGAAGGGGAGAGGGGTTCTGGACGGTGGCGGATCTGGGAGGAGGAGGTCGACGCAGGGACGGCGGGTCTCGGGGGTCGTCGGAGGTCGCCGGACGGGTAGAACTAGGGTTAGGGTTTCGGGTTTGGGAGTGAGGGCGGAGGTGAATGAGAGGGGGTATAAATAGGGGACTGCGAGGGGGCTCGGCCGGGGCGTCGTGGCGGAAGATCCGGAGGGGAGGGGCGACGTGGGGAGGTTCTCCGGCCACGTCGCCGGAGAACGCGGTGGGCGGCGGGATTTTCGGTCGTGGGGAGAACGGGTAGGGGTGACCGGGTAATGGGTCGGGTCGGGCGCGGATCCGGGTCTGGCCGACCCGCCCGACCCGCTAAGGAGATGGTTGGGCTGGGCTGCCTAATGGGCTCGGCCCACTGGGCCGGGCCGGACCCAAAACTGAATAAAATAAGATATAATAAATATATTAATATTAATAATAATAATAATAAATAAAACAGTTAATTAATTAATTAATTAGAAAAATATTTTTTTAGGCATTTAAAAATAGGTCTGAGGTCCAGAAAAATCCAGAAAAATTACCCTAAGTCCAATTTTTCATTTTACACCCAAAAATATTATTTTCATGACATTTTAATATTATTTATTGCTAATTAAAAATCATTTATTAATTGAAAAGCTTGATTTTAATTGCAGAAAATTCCCAGAAAATTCCAGAAAATTGAGAAAAATCCAAGATTTAATAATTTAAAAATTTTGGGGGTTTACAAGGTCGATGACCCTTGCAGCTCGGGTAGCAAGCTCCGTTACAAGGCCTCCCCTGCCTTACCCGTGCTAGACTTGCTAGCGTAGCTATCCGAGTTTCGCCCGAAATAAATCAGCCCCAGTGCCCCGGGTGCCATTCGCAGGAACTAAACCTTGTGCACAAGTTGTCCGACCGAACTACGCATTGACACTAAGTTAATAGATAAATCATTCAAACCATAAGAATGTATACATCTACTTTAGAATAGTGCATTTGGCATAGTCTTCCTGTCCAAGTGATTACATTTTAATATAGTTTGCACAATACATCTGTACAGTTATATAGACTAAGTTCTAGCTACAACTGAAACATAAATATATAAATGCATAGCAGATAAGCACGCATCAATATGATCGTTTAAGAATTCTAAGTAACAAGCATACAAGTATTTCAAGTCTAACTCTTCATTTCCTTAGACTCAATTTTATTCTTATTATGATATTGTTGGAGCGAGGTGCATTGTCACACTCCAGTCCCAAAATACATGGAACCAGGCCACGTGGCAATAGCCAGCTATCACATCTCCGAGGATATCCCAATTTAATGGATCCTAACGAAGAGTGCTATACTGTCCTAAAATACTAACAAGTCCAATATCAACATCAAACAGGTAATCTAATCTCATCCACAAAATGATCAGCAAGAAGTACTAAAATAAATACTGGAACATAAACGCCAATCTCAAATATCATAGTACAACCAAGAATGTCTGGTGGGAACAAACCCACTACTAGGACGAAAATAAAGTACTAAAAGACAGATAAAAAGAGTAATGACTAGGGCATCTGACTAGATAATGATGCTCCCAATCATAGGCAGAAGGTCTACCAACTGATCACGAAAACTCTGACGGTAGCACCTCTAGATCCTCGGTTGTTGCGTACCTAGTCACCTGTCCTGGACCGTACACTGTAGGGTAATATGCCTCGTCCAAATCTGGAAAGGAACCAGGTCCTCAGAGGGACGTAACAAGATATATAGAAGCATGCCATATACATAAATACTGAATAAAATAAATAAAATAAAGGGTGTGCTAACCATCTAAGTGAATGCAATGTGAGGACAACCTTGGTACATATGGGTAGGCATAGGCATAACGTCTATACTGCTCCGAAGAACGTGGAAGCTGCATAGTATATATAACATCCATATTGCTCCGAAGAACATGGAATCTGCATAGAATATAACGTCCATATCACTCTGAAGAACGTGGAATATGCAGAAAGGGAGTCATTGGATCCGTGGCTCCTCCGGATACTACGGATTCTAATATGTGTATCCCATACGCCTACTAATTGTCCTTTCGCCCAATGTAGATACACAAATCGAATACTCGACGTGCATACCACGTATCTATATGCCAAGTCTCTACAAATAAAATAATCCTGAGTTACGTACTAACCGTGATGCATGTCACACGCACCGATAGCTAGTCGAATACGCGAACCCGCATCCCAATATGAATTTGTTACCGTGTAATGTGTAAGAGTGTCAGGACTCGGAAGATATCAGAGTATCCTCCCAATGAGGTGAGTCTTCTAGTGACTAAGTCAAGTATACTAATCATCGACGTATCTGTCGACTGTACCCGAGTCAATCTCGGACGAGCATAGTCATATAAAAATAAAGCAACAAGATATCATACAATATATGCATAATTTAAATTAGACAGTAAATATGGCAAGGTATCTTGCCTGGGTCCTCAAGCTGTGAATGCCAATAGCCTGCTCCTACGGTGTCTTCTGGCTGGTTCAGAGACCCTAAACACACAATATAGTATAGCAATCTAGCATCAGACACTAAAGCAATACATACACAAACTACGATGTTGCTCTTAGGTACCGTCGCAAGATCACGGCTGGTCGACTACATAGTCGCGTGTGCACGTAGCTAGGGTGTACACGTGTTCTATCCTCGGTTCCCGTGTACCTCACAAGAATAAATTACCAAGGTTATGGGTTATGAAACTATTTAAGTTTTGTATAATTCATGCCCTTATTCCTCATGTTAAGCATACTTGTCAAGGTCTAGTTTTTATTAGTAAAATACAAGTCTTTAATAACAAGTCATGTTATTAGGGTAATTACTAAATTATTAATTACTAACTTATTAATCATTATATAATCTGATTAAACATACACACATTCACATATAGGGTTTCAAATTAAATAGTTCGTGTCCACGTAATGATACGACACGACGACTTGAAGACACGACGACACAACTCTACGCAACTATACGACGATACAATAAAGAAGAGAGAAATTTAGGTGTTTACCTAGGCGTGGTTGAACGGGGGGGGGGTCTGCTCATCGATGTGCACGCTCAACGACGGTCAGCGGAGCTGCAGTATCGGGCAGCAGATCACTGCAGCAACGGTAGCAACTGCAACAGTTGAAGCAGCGGTAGCAGCGGCTTTGCAGCGGCGACAACGACGGTTTTGGCTGGCTGGGATGCTGCTGGTCGGGGGGGGGAGGTATTGCTGGTCGGGTGGACAGTGCTGAAGGCGGTGGTGGTGGCTGAGGGCAGTCGGGCGACTTGGGGGAAGTCGGCTAGGGGTCGGGTGATGATAATTCGGGTGGTGGTTTGAGTGGTCAGTGGCGTGGTTTGATGATGAAGGTGGATGGGAGTGGAGATCAGGCGGTCGGGCGGCTTGGAGGACTGTGGTTGTGGCAGCCTGAGGTGGTGGTGGTATCCGGTTGGATAGGGGGAGGAGGGTGCTCGGTTGGATGAAGGGATTCGACTAGGGTTTGATGGTGAGATAGTTTTTGATTTTAGGGTTTTTAATAGGGGAATGTGTAAATTTATATTGGAGGGGAATTATGGGCTGACCTTGGGACTTGGGCCGACCTGGCTCCTCGGGATGGGGGCTGGTCCACATGAAAGATGTACATGGGCTTGGTTAGGTCTTACTTTGGGGTGAGTCTGGCCTTCAATTAATTAAATTACAAATAAATGCACCTGGCATTCTTTTATAAATTAAGAACACATGGGATTAAAATTGGGTGGGACACAAGTGTCATGGACGCAGCAGGCTCAGAATAGGTTAATACCCTAATTTGGGTTATAGGGAATTGGGTTGTGGTTGTGCCTCAATTCAAGTAGGAATAGACAATTAAGAGAAATTGGGTTTATTGGAATAATACATGAACGTTTGTGACGAATATTGCGCAACTAACATGAAGCACAATATCGAGTATCTAAAAGTTACACAAGGGTCAGATGAGTAGTCTAGCATGTCTAGGAGATGTGTGTGAACTTGGTTCGAAGGTAACTACTAGTGTAGGGCTCCAAACATCGAAGCAACGGTGAGGTGTAGTAGGTCACATAATTATTGCACATTAATATTAGTTGTATCCACATTAATCCTAGTTTCTCAATCTAATTTAAATTAATCATAAATTGGTCGAGGGGGTTTATAATCTACCCTCCTTAGAGCATTTCGTCCTCGAAATTAAAATATACGCATGGTAAAAGCTACTGACTAAAATTAAAATGCTACTCTGTACCTAGTCCTTCAAAGAGATAGGGATAGCGCTGTCGAATATCCTCCTCATGTTCCCAGGTCGACTCGCCTGGTGCATGATGCCTCCATATGACACAGACTAGGGGATTAGTCTGACCTCGCAATACCTTCTCGCTTCTGTCCAGAATCTCAACAGGCTCCTCTTGGTATGATAAGCTCGGACCGACTGTGATTTCTGAATGGTCTAGCACATGACTCGGATCTGGCATGTACCTCCTTAGCTAAGATACATGGAAGACGTTATGGACTCCTACCAAAGTCTGTGGTAAGGCTAACCTGTAAGAAACCTCTCCGATGTGTTCTAACACATCGAATGGTCCGATGTACCTCGGACTCAGCTTTCCTCTGCCTCCGAATATGATAGTCCCTCAAGTAGGTAAGATCTTTAGAAACACGTGATCTCCAACCTGGAACTCTAGGGGTCGTCGATGCACATTCTCCCAATGCTTCTGTCTGTCCTGTGCTGCTCGCAGGTGCCCTTGGATCTTCCTCACCTTCTCCACTGTATGAACAACCAACTCTAGCCCTAGGATCTGTCTCTCGCCTATATCACTCCAACATACTGGGGAACGATACTTCCTTCTATACAATGCTTCATAGGGAGCCATTTGGATGCTCGCTTGATAGCTGTTGTTGTAGGAAAATTCAACCAAATGTAAATGGTCCTCCCATGATCCTCTAAAATCAAGCATGCACGCTCTTAACATGTCTTCCAATGTCTGAATGGTACGCTCGGACTGGCCATCTGTCTGCGGGTGATACGATATGTTAAACTTCAGGCGGGTACCGAGACTCCCTTGCATACTCCGACAAAAGTAAGATGTAAACCTCGTATCCCTGTCAGACACGATACTAACTGTCACTCCATGCAGTCGCACAATCTCCCTCATGTACATATCTGCTAAGACCTTTGTAGATTGCCCAAATCTGAAGGGTAAAAAGTGAGCGGACTTGGTGAGTCTATCCATGATTACCCATACTACATTGCGACCACTGGGACTCCTCGAAAAGCCTGTAACAAAGTCCATAGTGATGTACTCCCATTTCCACTCCAGTATAGGGAGCGGTTAAAGTAATCCTGCAGATCTCTGATGCTCAGCCTTGACTTGCTGACACACCAGGCACTTCGCCATAAATCGGGCTATCTCTCTCTTCATTTCATGCCACCAGTAGTACTATCTTAAGTCTCTGTACATCTTCGTGCCTCCTGAATGAATAGAGTAGGTTAATCTGTGTGCCTCCGATATCAGCTCCTGATAAAGTTCTCCATTTGGAACATAAAGACGATCTCCACATCTCAAGGTTCCATCTTTATGTATACGCAATCCTGTATGTATTCCATCCTCTGTCCTCTATCGAAGCCTCTGAAATCTGGCGTTTGTCTGCAAAGCAGCCTTGATCCTCTCCACTAATATCGATTGCAGCTGAAAACTCGACAACTGTCCGTCTACATCGGCCATAATGACATCTATACCCATCTGCTCTAGATCTCTCAACAGATGTTGTTGGGTAGTCAAGAAGAATGCCATAGGTCTTCTGCTTAACGCGTCAGCTACTACGTTTTTCTTTCCCGGATGGTACTATAGTTCGATTTTAAAGTCTGTCATCATCTCGAGCCAACGTCTCTGTCTCTGGTTAAGGTCCTTCTGGGTATAGACGTACTTCAGGCTCTTGTGATCAGTGAATATCTCCACTCTTTCTCCATATAGGTAGTATCTCCAAAGCTTCAAAGCAAAGATCACTGCGGCAAACTCTAAGTCGTGAATGGGATAGTTTTTCTCATGGGTCCTTAACTGCCTAGAGTCATAGGCCACAACCTTTCCATGCTGCATTAAGACACATCCTAATCCTTTCCCGGATGCATCGCTATAGATCACAAATCCTCCGGGTCTAGAAGGTATGGTTAAGATAGGTGTTGTAGTCAGACGCTTCTTCAGCTCATCGAATGCCTTCTGACACTCCTCTGTCCAAGTGAACTCCTGCTCCTTACGGGTCAAGCGGGTCATCGGTTCTGCGATCTTCGCAAAGTTCTCCATGAACCTCCGGTAATATCCGGCAAGTCCTAAGAAACTCCTCACCTCTGAGACATTGGTAGGGGTTGGCCATGTCTCTATTGATGAAATCTTCGACGGATCTACTGAAATACCATCTCTTGAGATAACGTGTCCACAAAAAGAGACACGATCTAGAAGAAACTCACACTTGCTCAGCTTGGCATAAAGCCTCTCTCTCCTCAGCGTCTCTAATACTAGTCTCAAGTGCTCTTCGTGCTCCTCGTGGCTCTTCGAATACACCAAGATGTCGTCGATGAAGACTACCACGAACCGGTCTAGGTATTGGTGGAAGACTCTGTTCATTAAGTTCATAAATACAGTAGGTGCATTCGTTAGTCCAAAAGGCATCACTAAGAACTCGTAGTGACCATAGCGAGTCCTGAATGTTGTCTTTTAAATGTCTTCTCTTCGCACTTTTACTTGGTGATAACTCGATCTCAAGTCGATCTTTGTGAACACCACTGCTCCTGTCAGCTGGTCGAACAAATCATCAATTCGCGGTAGGGGATACTTGTTCTTGATAGTCAAAGCATTAAGGGCTCTGTAATCAATGCATATACGTACTGTTCCATCCTTCTTAGGTACAAACAACAATGGTGCTCCCCAGGGTGATGCACTAGGACGGATAAATCCCTTACTCTGTAACTCCTCTAATTGTAGCTTTAGCCCATCTAGTTCCTTCTTCGCCAATCGGTATACATTAGAAGATACCGGTGCTGCTCCGGGTACTAGCTCAATAGTGAACTCTACGTCTCTATCTGGCGGTAAGCCTGGCAATTCTTCAGGAAAATATCCTCGAATTCTGTAACTATTGGTGGGGGTACCATCTCCATAGCCATGTAAGATCTAGCTATCTGTCCTACTGCTTGTTTGACGGTCCCTTGCATGTACTCGAACTCCGGTTGATCTGGCGGTCTAAAAGTGACGCTACCTTTTCGGTAATCCAGTACGGCATTATACTGGCTTAACCAGTCCATGCCTAGCACAACGTCAAAGTATGGCATGGGTAATACCAAGAATCGCGCTCTCATCTCTCTACCACATACGACTACCGAATACGTTCTAATAGTGCTGGTAACCGGCATGATACCTCCTCCGGTAAGAATCTTCAACCTCTTAGGTAAGGGAGAAGTAACTACTCTATGCATTGCTACAAATCTACTATATATGAACGATAGTGTAGCTCCAGAATCAAACAATATAGTTGCAGGTAATGATATAACTAAAATGGTACCTGTGATAGCTTCCCCTTCTGTTTCCTCCTCAGTAGCTGCTAATGCAAAGGCCTGTCCGTGCCTCTGCCCTTCGGTCTGCTGTCGGGCTCGATCGAGCTGTTCCTGCTGTGGGGCCCAAGGTAGTCCCCTCTGAAATCCTCCAGGTGCTGGTGGACGCTGTCTTCCTGGCGGGGGTAGTATCCTAGGAACTGGTGCTACTGGCCTCTGTCCGGTCTGCGGTGCTATGTCTCTGCGCTGTGGGCAGTCTCGAGCGTGGTGCTGGCTCGCTCCACAAATCATGCATGTTCCCAGTCTCTTTCGACAGTCACTCTGGAAATGTCCTATCTTACCACAGTAGTGGCAATTCGGAAGATCCTTTTTCTGGTACGGTGTTGTCCTCTATTGTGTCTGCGCTCTGGGACGACGGATCGGTCCTCCTGCTCCGGGCTGAGCTCTGGCTGGTGTGGTCGTACTGGAATGTCTTGCTCCTCTGCCAATGGCCTCTTGGATCCTCGCCTCTGCAAGTACCTCCTCATAAGAAATCCTCACCTATGTGGTGGTATATCTCTGTAGCTCGAAAGTGAGGCCGTGTTGGAATCTCTAGGCCTTCTCTAGATCATTGGGTATCAGGACGGCACCAAATCTGCTAAGACGGCTAAACTCTGCGTCGTATGCGTCTACAGTCATAGTCCTTTATTCTAGATGTAGGAACTGGGAGTACAGGACATTACTGACTGTAGCTAAAAAATACTTTGCATTGAAGTATTCTAAGAACTGTTCCCAAGTCTGATTTTTGCCTACACTGCGCTCAATAGAATCCCACCAGTGATGGACGTTGCCTTTCAGTTGGGCCCTCACTGCGGTCATCCAAAGGTCTGGGTGCAGTTGTGAAGGCTCTAGTAGCATCTCCGTGTTGGCGACCCAATCGGAGATCTCCTCTACATCCTCGTTTCCTGAGAAAGTATCTGGTCCCATCTGTCGGAACAATCTTACAGTACCATCTATCTGGGCTGGTGCAGGTGCTGGTATAGTTGCTGAGACAGGTGTCTTTTCTAGTACTGCCATCAAACTCTGTCTCAATGTCTCAGTTTAATGCCACTGTGCTTGCATCATAGTCTGGAAGAACTGAAGCAACTATGGTTGTCCATCTGATTGTGGCATCTGGGGTGGATAAGGTGGAGGTGGTGGTAATATAACCTTTGGTTGTGCGGTAGGTGTCTCCTCAGATATCGGTCTCTCGGTTTACGGTATTGGTGTAGCCCCTGAAGTCTAGCCCTCAAAATACTGTGTGGGGATCGTCTGGGAAGTCTGTCCCTCGTGCTGTTGGGTAGGATCGCCCTGAGAAGTCTACCACCAATGTATTAGCGGGGCCTGTAGCGGGGGTTGTCCTCCAGGTAGTCCCTGGGGTACCTCCTCTCTTTGGATGGTGTCGTCTGGCACCACGGAACTAGGTGCTCCTCGTCCACTGCACAAGTTTATCTTGCTGCAAGAGATAGGATTTCATTAAAAAGAGTACAAAATCAAGCAAACAGGATGCAGATATTTATAAGCAATACGAAGGAAGTTCAAAGATACAATCAAAGTGGATGAGACCTAGTAATTTCTATCCTATTGCAGGCTCGCTGGGTATGTTACCATACCACAAGAGAAAACATGACATGCATGGGCCACCACTAAAACCATGTAACACCCCAGTCCCAAAATATCCGGGACCAGGCCACGTGGCAATAGCCAGCTGTCACATCTCCGAGGATATCCCAATTTAATGGATCCTAACGAAGAGTGCTACGCTGTCCTAAAATACTAACAAGTCCAATATCAACATCAAACAGGTAATCTAATCTCATCCACAAAATGATCAGCAAGAAGTACTAAAATAAATACTGGAACATAAACACCAGTCTCAAATATCATAGTACAACCAAGAATATCTGGTGGGAACAAACCCACTACTAGGACGAAAATAAAGTACTGAAAGACAGATAAAAAGAGTAATGACTAGGGCATCGGCTGACTAGATAATGATGCTCCCAATTTTAGGCAAAAGGCCTACCAACTGATCACGAAAACTCTAACGGTAGCACCTCTAGCTCCTCGGCTGTAGCGTACCTAGTCTCCTATCCTGGGCCATACACTATGGGGTAATATGCCTCGTTCAAATCTGAAAAGGAACCAGGTCCTCAGAGGGACGTAACAAGACACATAGAAGCATACCATATACATAAATACTGAATAAAATAAATACAATAAAGGGTGTGCTAACCATCTAAGTGAATGCAATGTAAGGACAACCTTGGTACGTATGGGTAGGCATAGGCATAACGTCTATACCGCTTCGAAGAACGTGGAAGCTATATAGTATATATAACGTCCATATCGCTCCGAAGAACGTAGAATCTATATAGAATATAATGTCCATATCGCTCCGAAGAACGTGAAATCTGTATAAAGGGAGTCATTGGATCCGTGGCTCCTCCAGATACTATGGATTCCAATGTATGTATCTCATACACCTACTAATTCTCCTCCCCGTCCAATGTAGATACACAAATCAAATACTCGACGTGTATACCACGTATCTATATGCCAAGTCTCTATAAATAAAATAATCCTGAGTTACGTACTAACCGTGATGCATGTCACATTCACCGATAGCTAGTCTAATACGCGAACCCGTATCCCAATATGAATTTTTCACCGTGTACGTGTAAGAGTGTCAGGTCTAGAAAGATATCAGAGTATCCTCCCAATAAGGTGAGTCTGCTAGTGACTAGGTCAAGTATACTAATCATCGACGTATCCGTTGACTGCACCTGAGTCAATCTCGGACGCGCACAGTCATATAAAAATAAAGCAACAAGATATCATACAACATATGCATAATTTAAATTAGATAGTAAATATGGTAAGGTATCTTGCCTGGGTCCTCAAGCTATGAATGTCAATAGCCTGCTCCTGCGGTGTCTCATGGCAGGTCCAGAGACCCTAAACACACAATATAGTATAGCAATCTAGCATCAGACACTAAAGCAATACATACACAAACTATGACGTTGCTCTTAGGTACCGTCGCAAGATCACGGCTGGTCGACTACAGAGTCGCGTGTGCACGTAGCTAGGGTGTACACGTGTTCTGCCCTTATTCCTCATGTTAAGCATACTTGTCAAGGTCTAGTTTTGCATAATTCATGCCCTTATTCCTCATGTTAAGCATACTTGTCAAGGTCTAGTTTTTATTGGTGAAATACAAGTCTTTAATAACAAGTCCTGTTATTAGGGTAATTACTAATTTATTAATTACTAACTTATTAATCATTATGTAATCTGATTAAACATACACACATTTACATATAGGGTTTTAAATTAAATAGTTCGTGTCCATGTAATGACAGGGCACGACGACTTGAAGACACAATGACACAACTCTACGCAACTATACGACGATACAATGAAGAAGAGAGGAATTTAGGTGTTTACCTAGGCGTGGCTGAACGGGGGGGTCTTCTCGTCGATGTGCACGCTCGTCGGCGGTCAGCGTAGCTTCGGCATCGGGCAGCAGATCACGGCAGCAGCGGCCGCAACTGCAGCAGTTGCAGCAGCGGTAACAGCGGCTTTACAACGGCGACAATGGCGATTTTGGCTGGCTGGGACGCTGCTGGTCAGGGGGGAATGGTGTTGCTGGTCGGGTGGACAGTGCTGGAGGCGGTGGTGGTGGCTGAGGGCAGTCAAACAGCTTGGGGGAATTCGGCTAGGGGTCGGGTGATGATAATGCGGGTGGTGGTTTGAGTGGTCGGCGGCATGGTTTGATGATGAAGGTGGATGGGAGTGGAGGTCAGGCGGTTGGGCGGCTTGGGGGACTGTGGTGGTGGCGGCCTGAGGTGGTGGTGGTGTCCGGTCGGGTAGGGGGAGGAGGGTGCTCGGTTGGATGAAGGGATTCGGCTAGGGTTTGATGGTGAGATAGTTTTTGATTTTAGGGTTTTTAATAGGGGAATGCGTATATTTATATAGGAGGGGAATTATGTGCTAACCTTGGGACTTGGGCCAGCCTGGCTCCTTGGGATGGGGGCTGGTCCACATGAAAGATGTACATGGGCTTGGTTAGGTCTTGCTTTGGGGTGAGTCTGGCCTCCAATTAACTAAATTACAAACAAATACACCTGGCGTTCTTTTGTAAATTGAGAACACATGGGATTAAAATTGGGTGGGACACAAGTGTCATGGACGTAGCAGGCTCAGAATAGGTTAATACCCTAATTTGGGTTATAGGGAATTGGGTTGTGGTTGTGCCTCAATTCAAGTAGGAATGGACAATTAAGAGAAATTGGGTTTATTGGAATAATACATGAACGTTTGTGACAAATATTGTGCAGCTAATATGAAGCACAATATCGAGTATCTAAAAGTTACACAAGGGTCAGATGGGTAGTCTGGCATATCTAGGAGATGTGTGTAAACTTGGTTCGAAGGTAACTAATAGTGTAGCGCTCCAAACATCGAAGCAACGGTGAGGTATAGTAGGTCACATAATTGTTGCACATTAATATTAGTTGTATCCACATTAATCCTAGTCTCTCAATCTAATTTAAATTAATCCTAAATTGGTCGAGGGGGTGTACATGCACAATGAGCCAATTTTTTTATTAAGAGTGAAGACTTGGAAGAAGGGCACTAATCGAAGTAAAGCCACTCACAAGTTGGAGAACTAGGAGAGGAAAGGGAGAACTTCAAGACTCCGCACGTGCGTCGTCTACCCGATCACCTGCACGCACCAACATATGATCAATATCTTCTGCTTCGGTCTCCGAGGTTCGATACAAAATACGAAATCCTAAGAACGAAGGCAATAAAATCCATCAAAACCGTTCAAGAAAATGCAAGTCATAAAATCAACAAGAAAGCAACCAAGCGGCAACGAAAACAGACAAGGAAACCAGCGCAATGGAAAGGCCCCTCTCGACTCTGCCATCCAGTCTTTTCTTGAGGCACGATCCGTTGAATATGGCACCTGATTTCGAAAAAACTAATCCATAACGAGGAAAGGATCTTGATTCAATCTGTCCTGATCGGACGGTATCAAGTATTTCTTGGCCGCGCTCTCCGAATAGGGGGAACGGGGCATTACATCATAACCATCTAATATAAAGTTTTGTCCCAAAACTTAGGAATAGAACCTACCCCTAAGGAATAATGAGGGAAACCTTTCCCTCATATCAGATTCGAGTTCCCACGTCGATTCTTCGACCGCGTGGTTTCGCCAAAGAATGCGCACTAGCGATACTGCCCGATTCCGTAACTGCTTTTCCTTATGCTCCAAGATCTGCACGGGTTCTTCGACGTACGACAAGTTCGCCTGTAGATCTAACTGACCAAAGTCTACCACATGGTTTGGGTCGTGCACATATTTTCTAAGCTGAGAAACATGAAAACATCGTGCACATCTGATAGGGCTGGCGACAATACAATTTGGTAAGCAACTGAAGTGACTCGTTTGAGAATTTCGAATGGGCCAACAAATCTTGGACTTAACTTTCCCTTTACCCCAAATCTCATAACACCACGCATGGGCGAGACTTTTAGAAACACATGGTCCCCCTCTTGGAACTCAAGGGGGAGGCAACGAACATCGGCATAGCTCTTTTGCCGACTCTGCGCTACTTTTAACCGTTCTCGAATTAGCCGAACCTTTTGGACTGTTTGTTCAACCAGTTCCGGCCCAAGGATTTTCCTCTCTCCAACTTTATCCCAGCAGATTGGTGACCTACACTTTCGCCCATACAGAGTCTCATACGGAGCCATCTGGATGCTAGACTGATAACTGTTGTTGTATGCAAATTCGGCTAGCGACAGGTTAACGTCCCAACTTGACTTTGAATCGATTATGCAGAGGCGCAACATGTCTTCTAGTACCTGATTCACCCGCTCTGTTTGGCTATCTGTTTGAGGATGGTAGACTGAGCTGAACTTCAACTTGGTCCCCATCGACGACTGAAGGCTTTTCCAGAAACGTGAGACGAACCGTCCGTCCTGATCTGATACTATGGAAACTGGCACTCCGTGCAGCCGAACTATCTCGTCAAGGTAGGTCTGGGCAAGGCGATCGGTGCCTCAAGTACTTTTAATGGCAATAAAATGTGCAGACTTGGTTAACCGGTCGACGATGACCCAGATTGCGTTGTTCCCCCGTTGCGTCCTTGGCAGGCCAACAATGAAGTCCATGCTGATGTGCTCCTACTTCCATTCCGGGATAGCAAGATTCTGTATTTCTCCACCTGGTCTTTGATGCTCTGCTTTCACCCTCTGACAGGTTATGCATTTTGACACAAAAAGTGCCACATCTTTCTTCATGCCGTGCCACCAGAAGACAATACAAAGGTTTCTATACATTTTCGTAGTTTTTATACATTTTCGTGCTCCGGGATGGATTGTATAGGCTGCATAATGAGCTTCAGTAAGGATCTCCTTTCTGAGTTCTGAGTCGTTGGGGACGCATAGCCTTCCTTTCACTTGTAACACCCCACTTTCATCTACTGCAAAGTCTTTCTCCTTCCCTGCTAGAACCTGCTCTGCATTTTCCTGAGGAATGGGTCATCCCTCTGAGTAGCTGTGACTCTCTCTATCAAGTTGGGTACAAATCACATCTGAGCAACTTGCGCGCCGCGATACCGAATTCGGAGTTCGATGCCCATTTCTTCTAAGTCCCTTTGTAACCTGCTATCAACGGACAGCGATCCCACAAAGACCCGACTCAACGCATCCGCTACCACATTTCCCTTACCAGGTGTGTAGTCTATGGTCAAGTCGTAATCCTTTATCAATTCTAGCCAACACCGCTATCGTAGGTTCAGTTCCGCCTGGGTGAACAAGTACTTCAAACTCTTGTGATCGGTATAAATTCGGCAAGGCACTCCATAAAGGTAGTGTCGCCACAACTTTAACCCGGACACGATTGCTGCCAGTTCCAGATCATGCGTAGGATAATTCTTTTCGTGCATTTTCAGATGTCTGGATGCATAGGCTATTGCTCTATCTTGCTGCATAAGTACACACCCTAAGCCCTGTCCTAACGCGTCGCTGAAGATTTGGAATCCCGAAGTCTCGTCAGGTAGTGCAAGTAACGGGGCAGAGGTGAGGCGATGCTTTAACTCCTCAAACGATGCTTCGCAGTTGGTGGACCACTCAAACGCGACTCCCTTATGTGTGAGGCGAGTCAGAGGTGAGGCAAGTTTGGAAAAATCCTTTACGAACCGCCTGTAGTAGCCCGCTAACCCGAGAAAACTTCGAATTTCACTAACGGATGCAGGTCGCTTCCACTTGACAATGGCCTCCACCTTCTTTGGATCGACTGAAATGCCTCCCGCAGAAATGATGTGCCCAAGGAAAGATACACTGCTCAGCCATAATTCGCACTTACTCAGTTTCACATATAACTTGTTGTCCCGAAGGGTTTGTAGCACGGTCCGCAAATGCTCTGCATGCTCCGCCCCATTCTTCGAATACACCACGATATCATCGATGGACACTACTACAAAGCTATCGAGATACATCCGGAACACTTGGTTCATTAATTCCATAAAGGCGGCAGGGGCATTAGTCAAGCCGAACGGCATTACCAAAAACTCATAGTGGGCGTAGCGAGTGCGAAAGGCTGACTTCGGCACATCGCCCGGCTTAATTTTGAGCTGATGGTAACCCGAGCGGAGGTCAATTTTTTAAAAAAACTGTTGCAGCTTGTAACTGATCAAAGAGATCGTCTATTCTGGGGAGGGGGTACTTATTTCGGATAGTAGACTTATTCAATTCCCGATAGTCGATGCAGAGCCGCATCGAGCCATCCTTTTTCTTAACAAACAACACATGCGCACCCCATGGAGACACACTCGGACGGATGTATCCCCGATCTAGCACTCTTGTAACTGTATCACTTAAATAATAATAAAAAACTAGAAGATAACTAAATAACTACCTAAATACTCTACTAATTATTTATAAAAAAAAATCTTAACCAAGCATTAACTACCTAATATGATATGTTTATAACTAAATAACTCTAACTTAAGTGGTTAAGGTGGGAGGCATTTTTCTTAATTGTTTGAGTTGAATTCCTAGAAATGATATTTTTTTATAATAAATTCATGTTTAATCTGTTATAATTTTTTTTTTACGCACGTGCAATGCGCGTGCACGTTACTAGTGTTTTAAAAATCAGACCACAAATCGACCGGTCAGGATAGTGGGTCAAACCGGTTCAACCAGTGGTTTAAACCGGGTTGAACCAGTTATATAGGCTTATAATTTTATTTGAATATATTACATAGTACACAACTATACATATACTACTTATGCAAAAATTAGTCAAGAATCATACATAACAACTTTTATTGCACGTAAAGTCCAAACAAAAAGTCAAAAGTTAACTAACAAAAATTAGAATTGGAAAACCCAGGTTCAAACCGGTTTAAAATTCAACTGAGTCATACGATTCGGTGGTCTAACCGACCTAGTCCACCAGATTACACAAAAAAATCAATTTTTGGAAAAAAATAATAATTAACTGGTCCGGTTCAACTTGCCAGTTTTCAAAATCCTGATACATACCCAAAACTTTTCTTCCAATCTTTTTCATTTCGCTCAATCTCGCCGAACCAAACCAACCCTCATATAAAACTTGATCATGCTCCGGGTTCAAGTCCATGTCCTTAGAATAGCATTGCCAGCTCTTGTGCTCAAACACGTGTCGGCATCCACGCCCTCCTTACCCTAAAAAGAAACCCTATCTCTAATCTCCACCGTCCATTCCTCTCTCCCAAAGATCTCTTCTGTTTCTCATTTCCAACAACCGCTACCAAAACAGCAGCCTCTTTCTTCTCCATTACTAAAAAAGGAGAAAGAAAACCCTAGAGAGAGAGAGAGAGAGAGAGAGAGAGAGAGAGTATATGGATTCCGACCAGGGAAAGCTGTTCATCGGCGGGATCTCATGGGAGACGACGGAGGAGAAGCTCAAGGAATACTTCGGCAGCTACGGCGACGTCCTCCAGGCCGTCATCATGACCGACAAGATCACCGGCCGCCCGAGGGGCTTTGGCTTCGTCGTCTTCGCCGATCCCTCCGTCCTCGACCGCGTCCTACAAGACAACCACACCATCGATGGCAGAACAGTAAATTCTCTCTCTCCCCCACCCCCTTTTCTCTGTGCTATGTGTTTTTAGGGTTTGGGGGCGATTTTGGAGGTGGGTTTTGAGTTTGGTGAGTATTGGTATAGGCTTCATGGGGGTTTCGGAACCATTGGAACTCGTTGACGTTGACTCTTTTTTATTGTTGTCAACTTCTCTTCTTTCTTTGGGGGGTTTTGTTCTGTGAGAGATTTTGGATCTGGGTTTCCAGTTTGGGGACGATTGGTTTAGGTTTGATGGGCTCTCGGAAGCTTGGGTGGCAGAAGCGTAATTATTCTCCGCGTCTGCTCCGATATGGTTGATGTGAAGTGCTCTCCTTTGACGTTTTATGGATTCGGTGGTGATTCTGAATCTGGGTTTTCATTTGAGAGAGAATCGGCATTTTGGAGTGTGTGTTGATCCGGGTTTTGGGTGGTGATAAAATTATTCAAGTTTCGCGGGAAGTTATCATGTTGGATGAGTGTCTGATACGATCCCACGGAGCTGCAATTGTGCAACCTACTTATTAGTTTTATAGCTGGATTTGTAAGTTGATATTATGATATAATTTGTTGGATTATGGAGTTAGGGATATATTGCTGAAATTGTGTACTATGATTGTTGGTTGCTTTGCATGTTTTGTTATTAGTTTCAGCTGTATAGACACCAGCATAGTATATGTTTATAGAACAAAATTAACAAAAAAAAAACTATATATAGGATATAGGTACGGCAGGGGTACAATTTTATGTACACATGAAAACATAGCTGTTTACATATTTTGAAATTGAATCCTTATAGTACTGATCTTCGATGTTGTCATTGGGCTTACGTGTTCAATTCTTTTTGCATTATAACAGAATTGTTTGCTTACTCAACTAATTTTCTTTGCTCACTGTAATACCTGGTTATTGCCCAGGTGGAAGCTAAAAGAGCTCTCTCAAGAGAGGAGCAGCATACCTCTAGTCGATCTGGAACCTCTGGTGCAGGGAGAATGGGTGGAGGAGGTGGTGGTGGTGGTGGAAATATTAGGACCAAGAAGATATTTGTTGGGGGGCTGCCCCCTACTCTAACTGAAGTTGAATTCCGGCAATATTTCCAGAATTATGGTGAAGTGACCGACGTGGTGGTGATGTATGACCAGAACACCCAGCGTCCTCGTGGATTCGGATTCATCTCCTTTGACACGGAGGATGCTGTTGATAGGGTTCTGCAGAAGACATTCCATGAGCTGAATGGAAAAATGGTGGAGGTTAAACGGGCCCTGCCAAAAGATGCAAACACTAACCCTGGTGGAGGCGGCGGCCGGTCCGCGGGTGGCGGATCCTATCAGTCTTATAGCGGTGGTTCTGGTGTGAACTCTAATGCTTATGATGGCAGAATGGATGCAAATAGGTATATGCAGCCGCAAGGAGCTGGCGGCGGCTATCCGGCTTATGGTTCAGGCTATGGGGCACCGAGTTATGGCTATGGGGCGACAAGCAATGTTGCTGGATATGGTGGTTACGGTGTCGGGAGCTATGGAGGATCTGGTGGTGGATATAGTGGGCCTTCTGGGCCTTACGGTAACCCAAGTGCTCCTAATGCAGGTTATGTGAGCGATCCTCCAGGAGCTCCAAGGAGCTCGTGGAACAATCAGGCTCCGACTGGCTATGGGTCATCTGGGTATGTTGGGAGTGCCGGCTATGGAGCCAACCCTACATGGAATGCTCAATCTGGTGGTAGCGGTGGATCAGTGACACCAGGTGCTGGCCAGTCACAAGGTGGCAGTACAGGTTATGGGAATCAAGGTTATGGCTATGGTGGGTATGGTGGGGCTGAAGGATCTTATGGTAACCAGGGCGGATATGGTGCTGTTGGGGGACGTGGTGGTGGTGCTCCGGCTGGTGGTCCGGGAGAGCAAGGGGCTGGTTCTGGATACATGAGTGGTGGAGGTGGAGGTTATGGGGATGCAAATGGGAACTCAGGATATTCAAATGCTTGGAGGTCGGAACCTTCACAGACTGGCCAAGTTAGTGGTGCACCGGGAGGTCCAGCTGCTTATGGTGGTAGTGGGTATGGTGGCGCTCAGAACAGGCAGGCTCAGCAGCAGTGATCACATTGCAAGGACTTGGTTCGACTGGTTTCACGCTTCGATGATTGCTCATGGCGAGGATGGACTCTTGCAAAGGAACCGGAATTTGGGATGGTTGGAATGCTCGAATCTCAGTAGTTTATCAGTAGCAATAAAATTAGTAGTAGCCATAGACTACTTGCGTACTATATTATGTAGGTGGTCTGAGTAGTGCTTGATATCTTGCTTTGATATTTGCATCTTGTTTTATGTCTGCTATGTTTGTTTGTGTGCTTGGGGTTAATTTCGTTGCTTTGCCTGTAGTTCTAAAGATAGAGTAGCTTATTTAGACTACTTTATGTCTATGGATAATCTTAGTTAAGTGATATGATTATGGTATTGGTATCATTATTATTGCGTGTTATTATTGTTGACTTTGCTTATAACCCTCTTTTTGGCAAATGATAAGTTTTGAAGTTTCAGTAAACCTCTGACGAGTGATCCTAAGAGGTAGTGCTGTCTCAGTAGAGCATCGGTAGCCCTTTTTTGTGTACAGATCTAGAGAGTATGTGGGAACTGCTAAAAGAAGTAGCAATATCTCAGTAGCTCTGCTAAGAGATGTAGCAATATCCTGAAGTAGCAATTTCTCAGTAGCTCTGCTAAAAGATGTAGCAATATCTCAGTAGCTTCTTGATATTGATATGAGGTAGTGGTGTCACAGTAACACTGCTAGCATTCTTATGAGTAGAATGTAGAGAGTAATGGAGGTAGTAGAGGACGGAGTTAGCAGTTAAGTGTAGAACTTGGCTCACATAGCTGTAGCTTGTGATATACTCAACAATGACATGATGGTTTCTTTCCTCGTGATTTACCTTTGTACAGGGATTGTGCTCGATGTCAATGTTTGATGCGACGTGGAAGTTTTGAGGAATCCGTTTGCAATGCTACCTTGCGGTTGCATGGGCCCTGGACATCGCATCCAATTTGAAAGACACCTTGTTTGGGTTGAGGGTATGCTGCTTTGCCGTAAGGGGTGACACCCAATGGTATGATTCATGTATTGTTGCGCCACAAATTGAAAGGTGCCTGGATATCCTATCAAGGATATTTTTTTTCTGGTGGTCTCTAGCTTGGAATGATTGAATGTAACTAGGTTTCAAACAATCCACACTACTGTTTTTTAAGCTGTTTGCATCTGTGGATATGTAGCAGGTTGAAAAAATGAGTTTGGTAGTTGAGATGTTCATATTTTTCTAACAGAAGAGATCTTGATGGCAAAGTAGTTTCTGCAATTGGTAACATACATCTACCTTGTTAGAATCAGTAAAATTATTTTAATAGTTTACTTCAATGAAGTCTGGCATTTGTAGATTAAAAAAACTATTATGTAAAAGTTTGTGGGGTAGAATCTGTTGGTACCCTTGAGAACAGGATTAGGAAGTAGTAGGCCTGGATCAAGGGGTTTTGTTTGGCTTTCAGTGTCGAGAGAGTATCTTCAACATGGCCTAAGGAGCTTGTTCTATGGAATTAGTATCTTACAGGTTGTGACATTCTCTAACAATTGCGGGGAATGTATGTAAACTGGTGCTTATTTCCCTTCAGATAGTGGAATAAAGAATTTATTGCCTGATCTTTATGGTAAGCTGGTGCTGCCATCTGCATCTGTGTCAAGTGCTTGATTGCCTGATCTTTTTGACAACCTGGTGTTCTGTTTATATGATCCTTCTGCCTTAAAATTGACCACCTGTAGTAACAAGTTGCGCGATCACACAGGAGCCAAAAAATTGGAAGGTCCATCAATTTTAAACCTCTGTATATATTACTAATGTTAAATCTCTATTTTAGATTTAGATTTCTCTATTTGTTTAGAAAGTGCAGTTACATAGCCCCTGGTAGAATGACTGGTTTTTTTTGGGGTGGTTAAAAAAAGAGATTATTTTTTAGCATTTGTATATGTCATTGAAAAGTGTGTAAATCCTATGTGCGAAAGGTGAAGTCGAACTCTGTTTGAAGTTTTTTCAACTCATTCGCTATACCTGATTCCATTGGTCTTGGATGATAGATTTCAACATTGTGTTAATGGTATATTGACAGGATGCAGATTAGAGAACTTATGGAACAGAGATATCAGGGCCGGTCTCAAGTTCATGGAGGTCCAAGACTCAAGTTCATGGAGGTCCAAGACGAACTTCCAAAATGAGTCCTCCAATACATAATAAAAACTAAAAACTAAAATATCAAATATTTCTATTGCTTCAAAAATTCATTCGACTTGAGTATTCATAATTTGGACAGCATAAGAGAACTGCGTTTAGAGTATCACCAAGTATCAAAGTAACTTATATGGGCTTGTTAAATGGATGAAATCCGTGACATAAAGATGCATATCGAACTTTTTTCATGTCCGTAACGATATCGCCACATTCGTGGGAGTCCCATCCTTCTAAAGCATGTACTATTCCAGCGACTCGCCATGCGCTCATCACCTTCCTTGGCAACCAGTTCTTGTAGGAATGCACACAACAATAACACGTATAATTTTGGTCGAATCTTTTTTTGTACAATAATATATTTTAAATATATGAGTTATAGAGAAACAAGTTAGGATAAATTAGAAGGAGAGAACCATTCCATCAGTGCAACTGGTGGACTGAAAAATTTCACAAATTCCGTCTCTTTCTGGTGGAATTTTTTGCTGATGATAATAATCTTTTTTTTTAAAGATTTTGTATTCAAAATTTTCATGATTTTCATATACGTTTATTTTTCATTTGACCACATCGATACGGATTCATTTCTTTAGTGTGGACCTCCGATCAAGGCGAGACTTGCGTTGTTGGATCCGCAGAGTCGAATTACCACTTTTAAGAGTATTTTTAGCGAGTTTTGTGACCAATTTCTGAAGCATCACCCGTGGGGTCCACGAGTGACGTTCGAAAAATGTTGTAGCACTCGCCGAAAATACCTTAACTGGGGTACTTCGATGCTGCGGATCCAACGATCCAGGTCTCGTCGGTGATCCGAGGTACGTACGGAAATAAGTGAGTCCTTATCGATACGGTCAAATTGAAAATATACTTGTATGAAAATCATGAAAAATAAAATAAAAGACCTAAGTGCAAAATTTTCAAAACAAATTTCTAATCACATAATTCTGCCGGAGAGACCAAACGGAATTTGTGAAATTTTTTTTACTCCGTCAAAACTTGTTTCTCTACGACCAATATATTTAAAATATATTATTGTAGCGTAAAAGTTTGTATTAGAAGAGAATCATGTTCTGTATTTAAGTTTTAAAATTGAGTATGAATTTAATCCCAATTGTACCTCACAAGCATGAAGGTTTTCATATGCCATTGGGGCCACCAAAGCCGGAGTAGTATGATAGTAGCAATCTTTGCGCAGTGGCGTAGGAGGAAATTGGGAAAATGGAATGAACTGCACTCCTCTTGCTGCCTTCCTTTGTTCATGATCGCTCAATCCATCGTCTACTAGCCATACCTGAACCAAAAGATTATTTGAGCCAGCCAACAACTCATAAGAATCAATTAACAAGCTAGTGATTCTCAAATACTAGTTTATGAAGAACATCCCTGAAACAGTAAATAGAGTAATGAACCTAGCTAGCTTGCTTACTTCACAACTGTAATCCTTGGAGAAGATCACATAATCTTGCAGTTCTTGTGGAAACTTCAGTTTCAGAGTTTCGTACACTTCCCTTCGGGGCACTAATACCTGGTGGAACCAACAGAAAGATATACGAGCTCCTTAGATTTGAAAGCAAACGATGGAGAAGAAGATGAATTCAGAGAAGCAGAGGTAATTTCAAGGTTTGCCGAAACGGAGAACTTGATCGTGGGCTCTGATATCATGTAAGATTTTGAATCTCTTCCTGAGCATTTCTCATGTATTGTGTATAAATACAATAGTTGGAAGATCTCCTATGATCAAGGTGATAGTTACCATATAGTTGGTCTATAATTGCCATTCAAAATCGCTTGGTTATCATCTAACATAACTTCCTCCTCAATGCAATAAAAAAATGAACCAGTTCAAGTGAATACCTGGATCGATTCTTGACACAAGGACAGAGCTAACACATAGAACAACTTCGAAAGCTTTCCTACAAGAAGAGTCTCTTTAGTTCCTAGAGGAAGGGTGTCGAGTACCACTGCAGCTGCCAGACTTGTTCCGTCCACAAGTTTTACTCTGACTTTTGGGTTTTTCTTAAGGTAAAGCTCACCATACATATTCAGTTCCTCTCTCTGTAAACTCAGAAGAAGAAAAAAGAAGAAAGATTAATTTACTCAATTGAGTTTTACAATTACAATTCTTACTCTGTATTTTGTCATCATAAAAACTTTACGGTAAACTTGCACACTGAAGTATGAAGAAATTAACTAAGTTTACCTGAATTGACATCAAGGTCCGTAGTAGTTTCGGAATCGGATCATTCCTATGAGTATCGGCAGTTCCGTATCGGAGTATCGGATTTTTTTTGGTATCGGAAAATAAATAATTATTTACAAATTATTAACATTTCAGAAAATATATTTTATACATTTAGGCATAATTTTGAATATTTCTAATGTTGTTTCTTAGGAGTTTTGAAATCGAATAAAATAGTAGTCACCTTGTCAATCGGTTTACATACGATAGATACAATTAAACCTTACTACGCTTTTACACCTTTGTTTGTTGGTTTTTTTTTTCCGTTCAATTTTCTTTACCGAATTGACCGAAAAAGATACCCCCAATGTCGGTATCGGTCAGTATCGAGTATCGGGTCGGGACATGTCAAACCGTATCAGTATCCGCCGATACTGCAGACTATGATTGGCATGTTCTATTAGATTTTCTGGTCAAAAGTGATTACTATAACTTGTAGTGGATTCACCATTACTTTGGTTTTTATTTTTGATTTCTAACGTTACCTATATATTTTGCATTTTCTTTGGGTAGGATGGATTGAATAAGAACAAGTATGTAGCCGAGAATATATATATACTGCAACAGAGTGAAATTCACAGTGCTTACTTGATTCAGAAGCCCGAAACTCATCACTTTAGCCCCTCTGACCTCTGCCTCTAAAATTGCCTTCTCAATCAAGTCATTGATCTCCTGTCTCTGGGATACTGACTTGTACTGCACAAGAACGAATTAAACCCGCCATGTCATTCAATAATATATAATTAGATTTAGAATCAGATACGAAAATAAATTGTTCAGATTCTCACTTGAAAGCTGAATCTGGGGATTACCCAAGTTTCGGTATTTAGTTTCATCAATCGACCCCTCTCGACAGTGAATGTGGTTCCATACATCCATGTCAGAAGCATCGATGCAAACGTCAATGGCGACAGAAAGAACCAGATATACCACATGGATTTGTAAGGCCTGGAGGACAAGGACGCGAATCCCAGCCGGAGATGATATATGGAGTGTAAGGCGGTGAGGTGAGTCAGGTGAACGGCGTCGGGGACCTCCTCCTCCTTTCCCCTGACGCAAGTTTCGTAGAGTTCGTCGGAGGACTCGTCCATCGTACCGTAGATGTAGTCGTAGAATGGCATGAACAAGGAGTAGTTTGTTCGGAATTGAGTGTGATGGAGGGAGTGGAACCTATATAACAGGAAAAGCTTAGACAATTAGTACTACTATTTCATCAGCATTACAAAATTTACGGGCTCTAATATCTTGTAAAGCCTTGTAACCTTATTTAGCAGGAGCTATGCTAGTGCATACTTACGTCGGGGTATACATGAGGTATTTGAGAGGAGGGAAGGCATCAAATAGCCATTTGGGGACCAGCTCAAAGTTGCAGTGACCCAAGTAGTTCATGAAATCAATGTACATCAAATAGGCAATCAGCGCGCCGATGGAACCCATTCCAGTATATGCCACTGATAGAATAGGGATTGCGAATAGGAGAAAATAAGCCATCTCTTCACCAAAAGGATGGATAACAGCTGCAAAAGAAAACAAATAATTAGTCTTTGCTTGATGTGGGCTAATAGTGAGCAACTTTAGTCATGCAATACAATTACCAAGGGATCAATTAATCTGAACTTAGAAGGGATTATGTTTAAGTAATTCTTTAATTCTATTTCTATTTCTATTTCTATTTGTGTTAGTGCTTAATGTGTTATATTTATATTGTTTGTCACAAGTCCGGATAAAAGAAGAGGGTTGAGTTAGTGGCTAACGTCCAATTTAAGACATTGTTGGATCTATGAGATGTTTAGATTTCTTTCTAGTAAAGTTGAACACCTTCCTTTCATCATACTTTTAGGATTGGCTCGTAGTAGGAATCCTAATAATAATAGAATAGAAGCAAAGTTCTAGTTATAGGGTAAGGAAGCTATTTCTGGCTGAATATTTGATTATGGTTGTTCGTTGTATATTTGTGCAAATGTATCTTGCTTTGCTTCTTTGGAGAAGAATATTGGGCAAATGTATTGTTCGTTTGGGTGATGACTCGGTTTGTGAGTCGCTGGGGACGGGACAGTAGATATTAAAATGCATAATGGCATGGTACGCAGGTTTGATGGGATATGATATGTACCGAAGATGCGCAAGAATCTCATATCGTTGGCATGTTCGACTATGCGGGCTGTGATTTTTTAGCGAGATATGGAGTTCTAAGGGTGACATGTGGTTTCATCGTGCTCCTAAAGGGAGATAAATACAGTAATATTTATCGGCTGATAGGACTGTTCGAGTTGGTGTGCTCCTATGATTTCTACGGTGATGGGGATGGATATTCAGGATTTTTCTTTTGCGGTTGATCAACCTTCCATGGCTCGAGAATGGCGATCCAGATTTAATGATTCAAGTGCCACGACAGTTATTTCGAAATATTCTAACGTGGACGATATAGTAATGATAAAGTGAGAATTCGAGCCTGATTCGATTTATAAGTTGATTTTTTACTAGGCGACTGGTGTCCCGGGGAGAGAGGGAGGTTTGTGAGACCGAGACTACCGTTTGAAGATTGCAGGTTAAATATTTCTAGATGCTTGTTGAGTTGGATGATGAATATGATCAAAGATGGTGATTGTATCATATTAGGAATCCGAATAATAATAGGATTGGAGGAAAGTCCTAGTCCTACCTAGTCGACGAATTCTAAATATAGAAATATATGTCATGACTACATATGATTGGATTTCTATATATGGCCACATGACATACTACATAAAATAAAAGGGCTTAAGATTCCTTGTTTAGAGAATTAATTGTGCTCAAGAAAAGGTGTTGGGTAGCCACCAATAGGTTGGGAGAAAGAAATATAGAATAAATATAGAGATTGAAGGGGAGATAATTTGGTTTCTCATATCTTATTAGGTGTAATTTTTGAAATTATTTTGTATTCTCTTTGCGTAATGGTAGTTGGGGTTACAAAGTTGTAACGATCTTGTAAAGTATTGTAATCTTATTTAATAGTGATCTCTCTTCCAGCGGTTTGGATATTTTTACTTAATTCTTGTCTTTGTCTTGAATTGTGTAGTTTTTATTTTTTTTTATAAGTTAATCATCACGTTTGGTGTAGACAAACACTCATCTTGAAAAAATACTTTCTGCTTTTATTTCCAACACACACGTACACTCGTTCTTCCTTGGTTTCTTTTGATTGGAAATTCAAATTCAAGTAGTAAAAAAAAAGTATAGGAAAATATATAAAAATACAACAAAGTGAGAGCGAGAACTGGAGAGGCTCTTTACTTACATGTACTGGGCTCAGTGACAATAGAGGCATGGTGGTGAGAGTGGTACCGCGAGTAGAGGAAGTGGTGGTGCAGAGCTCTGTGAAGCCAGTAGTAGAAGAACTCCACCGGACCAGCATGTAGGAGGACTACAAGGATCATCCCTCTCGTCTCCCACCATGGCAGCTGAGAAACTCCAGGTATCACCACATCACCCAGGTATACCAACAGCGCCGTCAATAGTATCTGGTCATCCCTGCTAACCAAATCCATTTGCCAATCAGTACTCCCACGAGTATATATATTAACAAAAGTGTACTTCTATTTCTCTCTCTCCAAAGTGTCTCTCTAGGCTATTCCTCTTATCTAACATGGCAGCTGACATGGTAAATTTTAATACAAAAAATTAATCATCCAATTTTTATTAATTCTAATATTAATGTTAATGTTAATATGAATGTAATAATTTTTTTTTATGTGGGAATGTAATGTTAAAATTAGAGCATCTCCAACCCTATTGTCTTGTAATTCTTAGGTGGCATGAGACACAAGACAATATCTTTCTATATGGCAAGATTATATTCACAAAATGTTGGAGTGGGTGGGATTTTCAGCCTATGAGGAGAACACTCTGGAGTGCGAAGAGCGCCATCCGTGTGTCGGAGAAGCTCGGGGAGGCGACGAGTGCCATTCGGAGAAGCGGAGAAACTCGAGAAACTGGAGCAGAGCAGTTCTGGCCAGAGGGCAAAGAACTCGGGCCGAACTCGGTCCCCTGACCGATTTCTGGCCGAGTTCGGCCTCTGGGGTGCATAACTGCTGCTCGAGTTGCTGGCTCGAAATTCCAGAACCCGGTCCGAGTTCGATGTCAGTGGGCTGTACGAACTTGGAAATGTGTTTTTACACCATTGGATCAAATCTGATGGTCAAGATCTTTTGCGACTTTGAGGGGGTATATATTAGGGTTTCCTAACTCTAATTGAAACATCTCAACATAGCAAGAGAGACTTCTACAACTATTGGACACACACACACACACACACACACACAGGAATGGACCGCCGGATCGAAAAGGAGATCGATTTCGGGTATCTCGTCATCTTAGTTCTTCGTGTGTCTGTAATCATTTTCATCTTCCAAGGAGTTGTGGTGATCCGTTTGGATCAGTAAGGAGCTTGTAGACAGTCTTGTATTATTTATTCCATTAGTAGAGGCTTTTCAGGGTTGGACTCCGATCGTCCCGTAGTTTTTTCTGCAAGAATTTTTTACATGAAAAATCGTTTGTATTTGCGTTTGATTCTTTGTGATTGTTGGCGATTTGGTGCTTTCGCTTAGTTCTCTCACAATCTCTTTGGTTTAGGGAACGGTTTTCGTATTTCGTTCCGAACACATGGTATCAGAGCTTTGTGTTCAGAGATGTGTCAGGGGTTGACAATCAAACCAAGGAGAAGAGATGGATGCGAAGCCTGTGCGCATAGTAAACCTAAATAGTTTTAATTACCACTACTGAAGAAGAAAGATGAAGGATTTTATATTTGTCAAGAAATTACATCTTCCGGTATTTGCTGCTGAGAGTCCTAGTGATAAATTCAAAGAGGACTAAAATTTTGAGCATATACAGGTATGTGGGTACATACGACAGTTCGTTGACGAGAACATGTACAATCACATTGTCAGTATAGAGCATGCAACGACACTTTGGGAGAAACTGTAATCTTTGTATGCGAAGAAGACCGGATAAACAAGTTGTTCCTGATTCGAACGATAATAGGTCTACAGTACAAAGATGATATGTCTATTAAGGATCACTTGAGTGAGTTTCAGGACGTGGTTGACTAGTTATCCTCGATGGGAGTTAAGTTCGACGATGAAGTTCAGGGGCTATGGTTGTTGTGTACATTGTCAGACTCGTGGGAGACCGTATAAGTGTCCATGATCGCTTCTGCTCCAGAAGGCATTGTCAGTCTAGAATTAGCCAAGAGCGGGGTGTTGAATGGAAAGATGCGGAGGAAATCTTATGACACTTCATCTTCATCTCATTCTGAGGCACTTATTTTTTAGAGCCATAGAAGGAGTAAAAGCACGGTACTAGGCGGTGACAGATACAAGAGCAAAGGCAAGTTCAAGGGTTGGTATGAGAACTCAGAGTGCCACCATTATGGAAAGAAGGGCCACATCAAGCGAAACTATTTCGTATAGAAGAGAGAGAAAATGGCGATAAGGGGAAGCATAGTTAGAACATAACAGCGACTGCATCGGCACGTAGAGGCAACTTGATCGTTGTAGGCGATGAGGTAGTCATGAACCTCGCCTACTATGACAACTCTTGGCTAGTGAACTTAGGGGCTTCAGCGCACATATCTCACAACAGGGTACTGTTTGCCACTTATATAACAATAGACTATGGAATGTTAAAGATGGACAACAGAGATGTGTCGAAGGCTGTAGCTATCAGATGTGTATGTGAGAACTAAGATAGTGCTGCAGTTTTTGTTCTTAAGGATATTCGTCATGTTTCCGATATTTATTTTAACCTGGTATCGGTTAAAAGGTTGGATGATGAGGGATTCTTCAATCTCTTCAAAATCGGTCAGTGGATGTTTTCCAAAGGTTCAATGGTGATTGTCAGAGGAATCTAGAGGTCCGATCTCTATTATATGGAAAAGAGCGCACATGGAGAACAATAGGTGAACACAGTTGCTGATGCGTCTACTGAGTTATGGCACAAGCGGCTCAGCCATATCAGCGAGAATAGAATGAGCTACTTGTTGAACAGAAAAGTCATTCCGGGGCTCAAGTCTATAAAGTTGGAGAGATGCATGCACTATTTGGCAGGAAAGCAAAATATGGTATCTTTTAAAAGTCACCCAAGTTCAAGGAAGCCGGCGTTGCTCGAGTTGATTCACTCGGATGTCTGCAGTCCTATGAAGATAAAATCTATTAGTGATGCTTCTTACTTTGTAGCTTTCATTGATGACTGTTCTAGGAAATTTTAGGTTATGCTTTAAAGACCAAGGATCAGGTACTGCCCACTTTCAAAGAGTTTCAGGCCTCTGTTGAAAGGGAGACGGACAAAAAGTTTATATATGTTCGGTCCAACACGACAATGGCGGCAAATACATTGGTCCCTTTGATGTGTATTACAGAGAGCAATGAATACGACACCATAAGAATCCTCCAAAGATACCCCAGCTCAATGGTGTAGCGGAGTGCATGAATAGGATACTAATGGAGAGGGTATGATGTTTGCTACCTGAAGAAAACTTAGTAGGCAGTTATTGGGGTGAGGCTCTTAATACTGCTGCTTATGTTATTAATTTGTCTCCTAGTGCTCTTTTGCAGGGTGATGTGCCTGATAATATGGTACAAAAAAGAGCCGTTATACAGTCACTTCCGAGTGTTTGGTTGTAAGGCCTTCGTGCATATACCAAAGGACGAGAGATCCAAACTTGAGCCGAAGACAAGGTAATGCTTCTTTGTCAGCTATGATCGGGATAAGTTTGCCTATAGAATCTATGACCAGGTGGGAAGGAAGCTCTCCAGAAACAGGGACATGGTATTCATCGAGGATCAGACCCTGACCAACACTCAGGATTCCGAGATGCCTTCTGAGGCTGAGGAATTGCTTGAGTTAGAGTCATTTTGCTTTGAGCCATTTCTAGAGGACACTATAGATGATCCAGTTATGGGGGATCCAGTACATGAAGATACTCCCAACATTGATCATTAGCATGCTGATGATGGTCAGGATGACCTTCCGGAGGATGAGCATGTCGAGGAGGCAGTTCCTGAAGGGAAGGAGGTTGTTTGTATACAACCAGCACCAGAGGCTCCATTGAGGAGGAGCACGAGAGAACATCGACCATCTTCGAGATACTCACCAGATGAATATGTGCTACTGACTGACGGAGGAGAGCCCGAAAGTTTTACAGAGGCTATGGAAGACAAACACAGGCAGGAGTTATTGGAGGCCATACAGAAGGAGATGAGTTCCTTACATGCTAACTCTACTTATGAGTTGATCCAGTTGCCAAAGGGCAAGCAGGCTTTGAAGAATCGATAGATGTTCAGAGTAAAGCAGACGGATGGTGCTGCTCACCCTCGATACAAGGTGAGGCTAGTAGTTAAAGGATACGATCAGCGAAAGAGCATGAATTTTGATGAGATATTTTTGCCAGTCGTCAAGTTATCATCTATTCGGGTGGTGCTAGCATTAGCAGCCAATTTTGACTTAGAGGTCGAGCAGATAGACGTGAAAACGATATTCCTCCATGTTAATTTAGAAGAGGAGTTGTACATGGAGCAGCCAGAGTGATTCTATGAGAAGGGCAAGTCATACTTTGTCTGCCGTTTGAGGAAGAGTCTGTATGGTCTGAATCAGGCTCTGAGACAGTGGTACAGAATGTTTGAGTCGTTTATGGGAGAGCATGCTTATGCACGGACGACGTCGGACTATTGTGTGTTCGTGAGATACTTTGTCGAGGATAATTTTATCATTTTACTGCTCTATGTAGATAATATGCTATTGGTGGATCGGAATGCCACTAGGATAGCGAAGTTGAAGTGCCAACTGGGCGCATCCTTCTCTATAAAGGATTTGGGCATAATAAAGTCTATCTTTGGGATGTAGATTAGCCGAGAGGGGGAGAGAGAGAGAGAGATAGTCCAAGCTTCTTCACTTGTCCCAAAAGAAGTACATTCACCAGACACCATTTTGGGATGGACGGGTCGAAGAAAGTGAGCAAACCCTTTGCGGCTCACTTTAAGCTTATTACAAAACAGTATCCATTTACCGAGGATGAAAAAAAAGATATGTAGAGGGTTCCATATGCGTTAGCAGCAGGGAGTCTCATGTATGCCATGGTGTGTACATGACCAGATATCGCTCACGCAGTTGGCATGGTTAGTAGGTATCTCTCCAATCCTGGAAGGATACATTGAAGTGCGGTCAAGTGGATTCTACGGTACCTTCAGGGCACTACTGACTGGAGAATTTTATTTGTGGGTGACGACCCGAAGCTAGTCGGGTATATTGACGCTGATATAGCTAGAGATATAGACAACGAAGAGATCGACTTCATGCTATGTGATAATGTTTGCTGGTGGAGTGGTATCGTGGCAGTCGCGGTTGCAGAAGTGTATTTCTTTGTCTACGACAGAGGTAAAGTACATTACGACGACAAAAACTTGCAAGGAGTTGTTGTAGATGAAGAAGCTGTTGCAGGAAATAGGGCTAAGGGAAGAGTGGTACGTTTCGTTTTGCGATAGCCAGAGTGCAATCCACCTTGTAAATAACTAAATTTTTTTTATATTCAGTCCAAGCATATTGAGACTCGATATCATTGGATACGAGATGTGCTGGAGAAGAAGGATACGATGCTTGAGAAGGTCCATACAGATGACAATGGGACAGATATGTTCAAGAAGGTGCTACTAAGGGGGGAGTTCTGGTACTACAGGCGGATCGTCGGTATGACAAGCTCCTCTACCTAGTTGGGAAGGAAAAGATTTGTTGGAGTGGGTGGCATTCCCAACCTATGTGGAGAACAGGCCGGAGTGCGACGAGCATCATCCGTGTGTTGGAGAAGCTCAGGGAGGCAACGAATGTCATTCGGAGAAGCAAAAAAACTTGGGGAACTGGAGCATAACAGTTCTGGCCGGAGGGCACATAACTCGGACCAAACTTGGTCCAAACTCGGTCCCCTGGCTGATTTTTGGCCGAGTTCGACCTCTGGGGTACAAAACTGCTGCTCGAGTTGCTGGCTCAAAATTTTAGAACTCGGTCTGAGTTCGGTGTCGGTGGCCTGTGATCAAATTTGATAGTCAAGATCTGTTGCGACTTTAGGGGATATATATATTAGGTTTTCTGACCCTAATTGAAACATCTCAACATAGCAAGAGAGACATTTACAACTATTGAGGGGGGAGGGGTGTAGAGAGAGAGAGAGAGAGAGAGAGAGAGAGAAAGAGGGAGGGATTGACGACCGGTTCGTAGAGGAGATCGATTTCAGGTATTATTTTCTTGTTGTCTTCGTTCTTCGTGTTTCTGTAATCATTTTTATATTCCAAGGAGTTGTGGTGATCCATTTGGATCGGTGAGGAGCTTGTAGAGAGTTATGTATTCTTTATTCCATTAGTGGAGGCTTTTCAGGGTTGGACCCTGATTGTCCCGTGATTTTTTCCGCAAGGATTTTTTATGTCAAAAATCGTTTGTGTTTGCGTTTGGTTCTTTGTGATTGTTGGCAATTTGGTTTGTGTGCTTTTGCTTGGTTCTCTCGCAGCCCCTTTGGTTCGGGGGAACGATTTTCGTGTTTCGTTTCCAATACAAAAGACAATGAGGTAGAAAAGTCTTCTCCAATGCAAAAGTAATGAGAAGACAATACCAAATACTTTTTTCAACTTCCAAGACAACTTTTTCTCTTCTTCATTTTTTAAAATATTTTTATTCATAATTGATGATGTTGAGGTAAAGTCATTGTCAAATGCATTGTCTATAACTAGACAACCAACTTCATCTTTGCCATGTCATGCCATGCCATCTTAGTAATTTATTTTACATTTGCATTGGAGAAAGACATTTTAAATGATAACTTAGTCATTCCTATATGGCAACAACTATTTTCCAAACTTACCATAGGGTTGGAGATGCTCTTAATGTTAATATTAATTTTAATGTTAATTTAATTTTAATATTTGCCGTCAGCTGTCATATTTATTGTTACATCAGCTGTCACATAAGAATGAATGGTTTGAAGGAACACTTTGTAGGAATGAATAGCAGTATTCTTAACAAAAAGGCTGATTTACACTTTAAATACCTTTAACTATCCAACTTTTTGTTAAAAAACAGAAGCAAAAGTTTTCAAAACTCGTCAGGCTTAAGTTAAGTGCAAGATCTGATAGAAAAGTGAAGATAAAAATAGTAAAAGGCTGCAGAAAGCATAGAAGTTGAAGTTAATGAAGTGTACTTAGTTAATAAATAGAGAAATTTTGATTTATCCTCCACCTTTTTAAAGATGTATCCTACTGTTTTACACTAATGTAAAAGAACTTATATTTTTGATGGAAACCGTCTCTTCCTGACGGTCCACTGTTTTGACCAATTTTTTTTGACCAAAATGACCTTTCCACTCACCCACCTCCCTCCTGTCCCTCGCCGGCAGGCTGCCGCCGCTCCCCGCACCCCCTCTCTGCCACCGCCCCCTCTCTCCCCCCTCTCCGCCACCGCCCTCCTCTCCTCCCAGCCATCGCTCCCTCCCTGCCCTCTCGCTGCTGCTCGGACGCGCGGCCACTCGCCGCTGCTCGCTCTCGCCGCTGCTATCGCGGTGGCAGGGAAGGTGGGGGGGGGGAGAAGGAGAGGGGGGACGGCTGCTACGGTGGCAGCATGTCGTCGAGGGGGGGAGGGGGTGAGTGGGAGGAGACATTTTAGTCAAAACAAATTGGTCAAAGTCGTTGACCGTCAGGAAGAGACTGTTTCCGTCAAAAATGGATAATCTTATACATTAATGTAAAACAGTGAGGTGCACCTTGAATATGAGTAAAAAAAATTAAAAGATAAGTCAAAATTTCTCTAATAAATATTACCAGTTCCTTTCTCTGTCAACTTGATCGAAATCAAGGCTCTTGTTGACAATCGTGTGCTTGCTCTTGGCGGTCTGGAAGCGCGACAGACTGATCCAGAGTTGGGTGTAGGCCAGCCTGAGCAAGAGGACTGGGAAGACGGTGAGGTGGAGGTCTCCATTCTTGCCATCTCCCCATATGGTCTTGTACATGCTCCTTGCCAGCCCAGGAGCCAAAAGAGCATACTTAAAAAAGTAAATAAATTAATCCTTTATTTTGTGACAGAGAACGTACGTAGCACACAATTTTGAGAAAATAGTTAAGATTACATATACTAGCTAGTCTACTATTAATATACCTTGAAGTTGCCTAGCTTATGCCATGGCCAGTAAGTTAAAGGACCTGGTTGTGAAGCCATCTTCTTCTTCTTCTTACAATGGTTAGAGATCAAGAAAATGTAGTCTATATATAGGCATCTGGGCTATATACCAGTCAAGCACTGAGTCATGGCAGGCTGTGCATAAAGAAGCTGGCTTCTTGAAAATAAACCCCTCCCACCTATGTATTTTTAGCATACATGCCTATCTGTAACCCTTCAAGATTTGTTGGAACACAATTAAGCTGGTAGAGAAGTTAGGTTAGATCTTCCAATCTCATCATTAAGTGCACCCCTCCCACCTATGTATATTTGTCTTCCATGTGGTTCCAACAAGCATTTTGTGCTGCTGAAGGTCCGATCGGACGAAAATTTTATGGTGGGTTGCCTCAGTGGTTGGTATACTATGATTGGCAGGTTATAGATTATATATAGTGTGTATATGCTATGATTACTGTATTTCAATTTTTTTTCCAGTTCTGTGCAACTTAGCGACGACTACGCATCGGTTGGGCGACGGCCAACGACAACTTGGCGACATAATTAGTCGTCGCTATCTAAGAATTCTCAGCGGAGCGACAATTTTACAACATACAACGACAATTACGTGACTCACTGGTGACATATTTACTATTTTCTAAGCCATCGCTAAGTGAGTATCATAAGCTAGTTTCGGTATTAGAAACTTATGTCCGTCGTATATCCGTCGCCATCTTGTCGCCTGAACGATTCATACGGGACAAAATAGTTCGCCGCTAATCCGTCACTAAGTGAGTATCAGACGTTAGTTTCAGTACCAGAAAAAATATCCGTCGTCGAGATGCCGCCATGTAGACGCCATATTTGATGCTTGTTTGTCGCAAATCAATCATTCAGTTCAATAGATAAGTAGTCGCTAATCTGACGACATCATTGTTCGTCGCTGGTTTGATAAGAAGTCATCGCTAAACTGTTCGTTGCCAAGTTATCATAAAGTCATCGAAGGTTGAACTACATGACGATGGAACATTGTAGTGACGGGTTGTTTACCGACGTCCATAAATTGCCCTGCTTCACCCACCAAGTCGTCGCTATTTTGGAATAGCGACAGTTTGGCGACGGATCTGACCGTCGCTAAACCTAGTAAATTTGTAGTGAGAATGAGGTTGGATATAGAGCATGTTTAGTTAGAAGTTTACATAATGCCGATAAAACCAGGGACGGACACATGAATTAAAAAAAGGAATCGATCTCAAATGTAAAGAAAGTCCAAAAATAAAATTATATATATATATATATATATATATATATATATATGAAAAAAAGTATATGAGCCATAGGCTCATATTGTTCCATGAGCCAATGCACACGTGAACCAATAGGAATGAAGTGTACTAGTGCACATGGGATATAAGAATCCATTCCTATTGGTCCACATATGCATGGCTCATATAGGAATATGAGCCTATGGCTCATATCCTATATATATATATATATATATGAGAGTCTGATATTAGGTCGATCGTAACTACGACTAAGACGTAAAACTTTACAGTATCATCACTACGTATAGGACTTACTGAATTCATGATTACTTACGAATTAGATCTACCTGTGTTTCTCTTGTTAGTGGCTTCCCAATAATTTTTTAATCAACAACAGATGATAAAAATAAAAAAAAGTTCAAATCATGCATCGACATAATCAAGAACATACACTACAAAAATAGAGGACTTTAGTGAAGGAAAGATCCGTCGTCGAGATGTTGCTAAACATAATTAGCGGCATCTTGGCGATGGATATAGGTAGATTATGGGAGTCGGTTGATGACCCGTCGCTATCTTTTTTCATCGTCAGGGAGTCGAACCTTCGACGACTACTCGACTACATGGTGACGTATGACTTAGTGACGTCATGTTGTCAAACTAGCGATGGATTTGATATCAGTTTAGATGCAGTAGCAACGAACTATCTACTGTATTAAATGACTAGTCAGCGACGGGAAAATGTCACATATGACATCTAGTTGTTGACGTACAGGTGAAGGATATAAGGTTTCCAATACTAAAACTGGTTTATGATACTCATTGTGCGACGACTGGATGACTGCTTAATGTGTCGAATATGAGTCGCATGGTCATCGTCGTACGTTGCTAGCCGTCGCTAACCAAAGATTTCTCAAGTTAGCGATGGTACGTTGTCACTCTCCATTCCCAAAATACATATTAGAACATATTATTTCTTGCTAGCATGGTTGTCATATTACATGGAGACTAGACCCACTTCTATTTTTGTCATGAGGTTTATGGTTGGCTAGGATTGGTCATGACTTGATCCAATGGCCAAGCATCCAGCCCTAGCCTATATAACCCCTCTTCTTTCTCCCTTTCCTCATTCCTCACTTTCTTTCTCTTTATTCTTCTTGGAGTTTGGCAAATACATCTTGCATGACATGGAAAAACCTTGCATTTTCATTTTTTTTGTTTTTCTTGCATATTATTAATCTTTAATGTGTGTCTTGAGTTCCCTTACTCTTTAATACTTAGTATTTTTGGTTTGATGGATAGATTAGAGTATATCTATATTTCAAAGTTAGGGTTTTATGGTACTTTTTGGTTTTGGTCTTTTAAAATTTGGTATTTTCAAAAACCAATTGTTCCATGTCGTAGAGAATTAAATTTTAGGCTGTTTTGGCTATTGTTTTACCTGATTTTGTGTTAAAATGAAGAATTTATGAAGGAAACAAGTTTTTACGCTTTTGAAGCATTTTCTATGGTGTTCTTGCTATTCCGGGACGATAAATTTCCATGCGGCACGGATATTATGCGTTACTAACTTTCCACCGTAGTCCTTTGCAGAATGAGTCTATCTTGTTAGGCGCATGAATGTTTTGCATATGTGTTCTAAAGCTATGCGTCTGGCTAACTGGATGCATGAAGTGTCATGCGGGTTGGAATACTACGCGCCTCCCTCCCTTGTATGCTTTTTCATGCACAACCTTTTATGTTTTTGACACGTATTTATAGCACGTCACTTCTCTAATAGTGCATATTCCCGATGTGGCACACTTCCCTAGGCGTAGACTTTTTCCATGAGCATGCGACATGACTTGCATACGACAGCCATGGCATGCGACAACTGTAATCACCTAATTCGGGAAGATGAATATTTTGTCTTTTTATATATAATGATATTGTGTTAATGATAATTTTTGTTAATTATATGGTATTAACTTTTGCTAATTATATTGTATTTGTTAGTCTTGGTATGTTTAGAATGGACTAGTGTTAATGGACTTAGTAGTGACCTTGTTCATGACATAGCCAATTACATTAGTTATTTGAGTTAGTTAATAAGTTTAGACAATTGACTTGAGTCATTAGTTAGTCATGACTAGATTAGACCTATTAAACCTTTTTAGACTCAAGGATAGAATATTCCTTCTTTAGGATTAGTTGATCCTCTTCATGAGAGAGTAGGGAGGGGCATTTAAGTCCTTGTAGACCAATCTAACCTAACCCTAATGAATAGTGGCCGGCCCCTCCATATATATATATATATATATATATATATATATATATATATACACACACACACACACACACACACACACACACACTACTTAATTGGTTCATTTATTAGACTCTTTTATGCTATATTAGTTTATCCCCAATTATTTTTCCAATTTGAGAAGAAACCCCAATACCATTCATTCTCAAATCAATCCCATCCCTCTCAATTTCTATTTCAAAGGAGGCTAGGAGCTTTGATTGCAAGGAGAACTTGAGGAGGGTATTCTCATGTGTACCCGATTGTGCAAGAAACCCCAAAGGAAGCATTGGCTTGAAGCTTGTGTCCATTTTGTGTCCACTTAAGGAATTCATTGATAATCCATCTCCCAATAGGTATAAATTCTATTTTTCTATAAATTTCTAGTTTAATTGATGTAATAGACCTATATGGACCCTCCCATGGCTAAGGACTACCTATAGGAAGAAAAATTAGGTTCTAATAGGCTTTATTGTGATAGTTACATTGAGTTTTGCGGCCAAATAGGGAAAAAAAATCTGAATTTAGTGCACCAAGTATTTGAGAAATGGTCTATTGGTTATTTGAGACTCTAATCCATGTATTTTGTGAGGGCATATGTCCATAATTAGATATGTGGTATCCGTATCATGATACGCATGGATATGATTGGTGATTTCCATGTATTGGTGTTCTCTAAGTGTCAATTCCTATATATTGCAAAAGACCTATTTGATTCTATAGTTCTCATATCATAGTTTATATATATATATATATATTCGTATATCATGGATGTTGTGTGTGTATCTTGGCATTTGGTGTCACTAGAGGTGGGTATCATGGGTGTATCAAGTGTGGATGTTCACAAGCATGGAAGATTGAGGTCTTAGAGTGCTATGTGTTTGTGTTTATGTGTAGTTGAGAGGAGGGTGTGTTGTTATTGGTGTCTAGTGGTTGAGAGTGATATCAGTGTGTTTGAGTGATATACTGAGAGTGTGAGTGTGTGTACAGGTATAGGTATGGAATTGGAAGTGTGTGTGCTGTGTCTAGAGCTTGGGTGTGCACAGGATTTGTGAGTGTTGGAGTGTCTGTGAGGTTGTGATGCACATGAGTGTGTTGTGAACTAGTGAACTATGGGGTGGAGTGTGCTATGGTGTACCCATATTATAGTAGCAGAGAGGAGGGTATTCCCATGTTTACCCGATTGTGTAACGTTAGAGTGAACTGCAGCAGGAGCTTAGGGGGAAATATAGCAAGTTAGACTTGTAGTGCAGGCAGTCTTGCCAAGCACCAATACCTGCAGTCCAACTTGCTTTGGAAGCAGATTAACCTACATTTCCTGGGCAGCAAGTTCAAGTTAAGAGGGAATCTGAAACCTAGCACAGTAGTGGCAGTGTTGGTATATTATAATATTCTTGGTATATTTGTTGGTATATTAAAATATTCTTGGTATATTTGTTGGGATATTAGAATATTCTATAGGATTTTAATGGGGTATTAATGTAAGATGAAGGGTTATAAGGCCATAAATAGCCAAAAGATTATTAATAAAAGATATAACAATTAATCCAAAATATTTTACATGGTATCAGAGCCCAACCCCTACCCACCACCTCCCAAACTCTAGCCGCCACCACCGCTACCGTTGCCACACCACCCGCCACCACCGCTGCCGCACCGCCACTACCGCTGTCGCACCGCCCGCCACTGTCATGCCCCAGTCCCAAAAATACGTAGGACTAGGACACGTAAGCATGCCAGCCGCATGGATATGGCAACTCCAATATATGGAAACCAAATCCATACGTACGCTGTAATATGAATATAAAACCCACAAGTGGTATAAAATGTAATACAAGTCACAGGGTAAAATCTAAATCTCATCCACCAAAATCATATAGAAATAAATAACCAGTATCTATGAAACTAGATCTCAATAAGAAGTATCTAAGGATGATAGTTGGATGGAAATAAATCCACTACCAACTCGAATATAAGAGCAAATACAATATGAGTACAACACCACAACACAATATAAGAATACCATCTATCCATCACAGCTCGAAGAGAAGACATCCTCGGATCACATGTAACCATCCAAATCTGCGCTCCTGCAAATACTCAAGAAAAGATACACCTGGCAGCGGACCAGGTCCTCAGAGGGACGTAACAAGATACAGAAAATACGAGCCAATTTGAATACAGTAAACATGCATATGGTTTGAAAATAGATAAGTACGCTGTCCATGATAATCTATATGAATGCAAATGAGGACAACTTTTCGACGTATGGGCAAGGGTAGGCTACTCGATCTACCTCACAACTCACACACACGTCAATGGACATCAGAAATCGACATACCGCGGGGGTAGCGACCAGCGCGACACACGCCCGTAGTACGAGCTATATACTACGGTTTACCAGAGTGGTTAAAAGCCCATACGCCTAATGATTGTCCTCTCGTGATACTAGGTGTCATGTGTGTGTCAACATATCTAATATATAATATGACTGAAGAAACTACATATGCAATAAATAAACAGAAATGAAATAAATATACAGAAATATACTAAGCATGCAAAATACTGTAAACAACTTGGCAAGGTATCTTGCCTGGGGTCCTGCTGCTGGTATGAATCAGAGTCCAAGTCACAGTCCAAATAGCCTATATATTACAAATTTATCACGTCAAAAGATAATTTATTTTAATTTATTTAATTCTGGAATAATTACTCTAAAATCCTATTTTAATCTTATTATTCTGATTTTTATGTTAATTCCTAAATTTTGTCCAAAGAAACTAAATTTATCAACTCGAGACTCATGGCACGCAAATCGAGGCGATCTGTTGACCAAAAGGTCAACCGACACAAACTCAACTTTCATGCATGATTTCCTGTAGATTTCAGCGTCAAAAATATGCTAGAATTTACAGCTCGTCCGAATTCAAATTCGTTTGGGAATTATGGCACATACAAATTTTGTATTGTGCACCGATGGTTAAATTCTAACCTAGAAGTTCTACAGAATTAACAGTATGTAAATACTTCGAAATAAATTCTAGAAAAAAATATATGTCGATGATCTCGACATTAGCTTTCCGAAACTTTAAACGGTTCGTGATTCTGATTCCTGGTTCTCCCGAAATCGCGAAAACATCGAAACACGTCTATTTTCGGACATGTTATGCTCTACGAATTTTACAAAATTTAATACTCATAATTTAGAAAAACAATTTATATAATCAGAAACCTAACCTCATTATCGTTCTAACAAAAAAAACTGGAGCACGTTTGGATGACTATTTTTGGACGAAAAAGAGAGGAATTTGGGGAAGAAAAATATGAAGGATGAGGTATTTATAATGGTGGAGACTACTTAATTAAATACAACTAGGATTGGTTAATTTGGATAGAATTATGATGAATTTAAATAAGGATATGATATACATTAAGTTGCTTTCCTAGTAGGTTCAGGATTTGAATTAATTTAAAGTAGAGTTTGAATCTATCTCAATAATTTATAATCTTGAATATAATTAAATATAATACAAATAATTTATAAAATCTTATTAATATCTATTAACACTAAATTAGCATCTATCTAATATTAAGACTATATATATCCAAATAAATCCTAATTAATTTCAAAAATCTAAAATAACCTAAAAATGATTCTAAATAAATATTTATATAAGTAAATATATCGAGAAATTTATTTGCTAATTAAATAACAGAATACTCTAAAAAAATTCAATATCTATAATAATATAAAATATACACAAAATATCTATTTTGGGTGAGAGGATTTACAATCTACCCAACTTACAAAAATTTTGTCCTCGAAATTAAAATAGAACATGGTTTCTCTCTATCTAATCTCACTTGATCACAATCTAAAAGAATTTACCTCAAGTTTAATAATGCAATTTCTATCCAACTTAGAATTTACCCATCTATCACATAAGGCTCTTACACTTAAGAAAATATTCCTCAATTTATTTTCTCATGTCATTCAATCCTCAAAACTTTAACACCAACTATATCATATGTGATATGCCCTTAATCAATTATGAAAGATAGTCACCAAATAATGTGATTGGCCTATGGGGTATATCTTGTACTATCCGTGTATCACTTATATCCAAGCACGAGATTTCGTCTTTCCGAAACAAGGGAAGACGGAAAGCAACGGAAAAGAGTTCAAGGAGGGGTAATAGAATGGAAGCATGGGAATCAAAGCGTTTAAAGAATTCAAATGGGAATTGTCAAGACAGTTGTGGATTAAAATCTTAATTTGGTAATTTCCTATTCGCATGCTCACATCGGTACAGTTATGTACTTGATATGATATGCTTTGTCATATCTAGAGGGTAAGTATATTTGTCTACTGGTCCACTATACATCTCAATCCACGTAAAATACTATTGCGAAGGGCGAATTAAGCACATTATGGCTAGCTAGACCATTATACACTGATTCTGATTAGACAATTTGTATTAGTGTGGTTGATCAGGCCCCAATAACACATATGTCATGAACAAGCTCGATATAAGATTAAGCTTGCAAAAACTAGGCTATAATAGCAGCATAATTCAAGGTAGCACAGAAAATATAACGCTGGATTATGATGTGAGAAGTTATAAAATAATTCAAGTTCACAAAAGCAAAAACAACATAAGCAATAATAATAAAAGACTCTACAATCTCTACAGTTATCATACAACCTCCTTATCTAAGTCGCTAGTCGACCAAATAGGGAAAGGACCTTTAAATTCTATGGTCTGAATAAACACTGTCGTCTTTTGCTAGCATGCGATAAATATCATTCGGTTACACTTTAATTAATAGGTCAAAAGACTATGTGATACTAGGTGTCAAACATTATGGTAAAACTTCTAACTAACTCTAGTAGTGTCTATACTACTCTCAAGTCTTCTTAATACATCAAGGGGTAATGGTATAACAATCTAAAGATAAGGAATTCTAGGTTCACTAGATATTCTAAACTTAGTGGTGTGTCTATATTCTCGTTGTATTCTTAATAGGTGTGCTACTCTAATTATCATCCTAATAACAGGGGTTCCTATATTCTAGCAGAAGACTATACTCAAGAAACTATTAGGGAAGCACATAAATCAAGCAGGATACAATTGTTCAAAATAGAACAGATAGGAGGAGATGAATCACAGTCAATTGTGGATGAGATCCTATACTCTAGTCCTAGGTGCAGGCTTGTTCGGTACAGTAATGTAACCGAGATAATATGCTCTCGACCTGCATGGGCCACCACAAAAACATGTCACGCCCCAGTCCCAAAAATACGTAGGACTAGGACACGTAAGCATGCCAGCCGCATGGATATGGCAACTCCAATATATGGAAACCAAATCCATACGTACGCTGTAATATGAATATAAAACCTACAAGTGGTATAAAATGTAATACAAGTCACAGGGTAAAATCTAAATCTCATCCACCAAAATCATATAGAAATAAATAACCAGTATCTATGAAACTAGATCTCAATAAGAAGTATCTAAGGATGATAGTTGGATGGAAACAAATCCACTACCAACTCGAATATAAGAGCAAATACAATATGAGTACAACACCACAACACAATATAAGAATACCAGCTATCCATCACAGCTCGAAGAGAAGACATCCTCGGATCACATGTAACCATCCAAATCTGCGCTCCTACAAATACTCAAGAAAAGATACACCTGGCAGCGGACCAGGTCCTCAGAGGGACGTAACAAGATACAGAAAATATGAGCCAATTTGAATACAGTAAACATGCATATGGTTTGAAAATAGATAAGTACGCTGTACATGACAATCTATATGAATGCAAATGAGGATAACTTTTTGACGTATGGGCAAGGGTAGGCTACTCGATCTACCTCATAACTCACACACACGTCAATGGACATCAGAAATCGATATACCGCGGGGGTAGCGACCAACGAGACTCCAAAAATCGACATACCGCGGGGGTAGCGACCAGCGTGACACACGCCCGTAGTGTGAGCTATATACTACGGTTTACCAGAGTGGTTAAAAGCCCATACGCCTAATGATTGTCCTCTCATAATACTAGGTGTCATGTGTGTGTCAACATATCTAATATATAGTATGACTGAAGAAACTACACATGCAATAAATAAACAGAAATGAAATAAATATACAAAAATATACTAAGCATGCAAAATACTGTAAACAACTTGGCAAGGTATCTTGCCTGGGGTCCTGCTGCTGGTATGAATCAGAGTCCAAGTCACAGTCCAAATAGCCTATGTATTATAAATTTATTACGTCAAAAGATAATTTATTTTAATTTATTTAATTCTGGAATAATTACTCTAAAATCCTATTTTAATCTTATTATTCTGATTTTTATGTTAATTCCTAAATTTTGTCCAAAGAAACTGAATTTTATCAACTCGAGACTCATGACACGCAAATCGAGGCGATCTGTTGACCAAAAAGTTAACCGACACAAACTCAACTTTCATGCATGATTTCCTGTAGATTTCAGCGTCAAAAATATGCTAGAATTTACAGCTCGTCCGAATTCAAATTCGTTTGGGAATTATGGCACATACAAATTTTGTATTGTGCACCGATGGTTAAATTCTAACCTAGAAGTTCTACAGAATTAACAGTATGTAAATACTTCGAAATAAATTCTGGAAAAAAATATATGTCGATGATCTCGACATTAGCTTTCCGAAACTTTAAACGGTTCGTGATTCTGATTCCTGGTTCTCCCGAAATCGCAAAAATATCGAAACACGTCTATTTTCGGACATGTTGTGCTCTACGAATTTTACAGAATTTAATACTCATAATTTAGAAAAACAAATTATAATCAGAAACCTAACCTCATTATCATCCTAACAAAAAAAACTGGAGCACGTTTGGAGTCCGGAGCTAGGAGATATCGTCTTTTTAATTCGTCATAACTAGTAGAAAATGAGACTGAATTTATGACGAATTTTGACTATTTTTGGACGAAAAAGAGAGGAATTTGGGGAAGAAAAATATGAAGGATGAGGTATTTATAATGGTGGAGACTACTTAATTAAATACAACTAGGATTGGTTAATTTGGATAGAATTATGATAAATTTAAATAAGGATATGATATACATTAAGTTGCTTTCCTAGTAGGTTCAGGATTTGAATTAATTTAAAGTAGAGTTTGAATCTATCTCAATAATTTATAATCTTGAATATAATTAAATATAATACAAATAATTTATAAAATCTTATTAATATCTATTAACACTAAATTAGCATCTATCTAATATTAAGACTATATATATCCAAATAAATCCTAATTAATTTCAAAAATCTAAAATAACCTAAAAATGATTCTAAATAAATATTTATATAAGTAAATATATCGAGAAATTCATTTGCTAATTAAATAACAGAATACTCTAAAGAAATTCAATATCTATAATAATATAAAATATACACAAAATATCTATTTTGGGTGAGGGGATTTACAGCCACCACCGCTGCCGTACCACTCTCCCATCACCACCGTCGCCGCTCGTCCATTACCACCACCGCCAAGTCGCGACTCCCACGGAGCCTTCTGCCGCAATTTCTGGTATCTCCTGTGGGTCGTTTCAAACTTTGACATCGAAGGCCTAGATCTGATGGGGGAGAGACATGATTGGGTCTAGGAGAGGACAAAGAGGGCGAATGTGAATCATGGGATGGATGTGAGCTGATAGGAGAAGAGGAGGATCGATGGTGGAGATTATCAAGAAGTTGGACTTTGCGGAGGTCGCAACGTTGATGAAGCTGATAAAACTGTCAGTTGGTGAGAGCGTGACACAAATATTAGCAAAGTTGGAGCTTCCATCCATCAATCTGAAGCTTGATGAACCGGCCACCTACCTGAGTTGGTCACGATGGGTGAGGAGTACCCTCGCAGGGAAGAACCTGGAGGGTTTTTTGTCAGGAGAGAAGACATAGCCGGATGAGGGCTCGACAGGATGCGACGAGTGAAAGTTTACTAATATGGTGGTATACATTTGGCTCCTCAATTCTTTAGTCCAGTCGATCGCCGCCACAGTGTATGGCCTTGAGATGGTGAAAGACGTATGGGAGAAGTTGAGGAGAACCTACGATGGTGTGGAAAATAATTTAAGGGTTTTCCAGATCAAGGGGGAGATCGACGATATCGTACAAGAAGAGAAGACGGTATAGAAGTATACCACGGAGTTGGAGCGTCTGTGGTTGGATTATGATCACTTCTCAGATCGGACGAGCTACGAGGACCTGAAGTGTAAGGAGAGACATATATGTATGCAGGAGAGGACGATAAAGTTTCTTAAGGGACTGGCCGCAGTATTTGCTCAGGGGACAACACTACTTTTAGCCTAACCGAAGATTCTTATACTTGAGGAGGCTATCTCGGCCATGATCCAGGAGGAGACTCGTATCAAGCTATAGGCAGGGACATGTGGCCCTCCTGAAGTGAAGACAGCAGTAGTGGTTGCCAATTCAGGCGACACAAGACCTAAGGGAGACCCTAGACAGTGTTACAACTGTGGGAAGGTGGGCTATCTGAGGAATGCTTACACCAAACCACCCAAGGAAGGAGATTCAGATAGAGGACGTAGACAGTTTGGAGGACGTGGTAGTGGTCATGGGGGGGTCGACGGGGTGATCGAGGAGGTTATCGGGCGAACCTGCTGGTACCAGAAGGCGAGTAGGGAACTAATGGTGCCTATACTGAGGAGGATCAAGCACTAATGAACATGCTAAAAGTACTTAGGAGAAAGCAGAGAGCATCAAGCGATGGAGACAAGAGGAGTGGGACTGAGGAGGCGTCCACCTCAGTCTTCGCAGGACCAGTACCTATAATGCCAGTGCCAAGTCCCTTGCTTGCGTCTATCTCAACTCCTGAGACACCTACACCACCACCACCACCAGATTCCCTTTCAGGTGATATCATTCTTCCTACTCCTCCCACACCATTATCAGTACGGAGGACCACTCGCAGTAATGCAAAAAATCCTCCTGATAGATATGGTTGGGACCTTGCTCAGTTTGTTTCATATAATAACATATCTTCTTCTCATGGAGCATTTATTGTATCTTTGGATAGTATTACTGTACCTAACAATTGGCAGGTTTCCAAGAACGATCCAAAGTGGAAAGAAGCGATGCACGAGGAGTTAGGCGCTCTTGAGAAGAACCACACTTGGAAACTGGTAAAACTACCAGAGGGGAAGAGGGCAGTCGGATGCAAGTGGATCTTTACTGTGAAGCAGAACCTAGATAGAAAATTAGAGCGCTACAAGGCTTGACTGGTGGCAAAATAATACAGTCAGACGTATGACATTGACTAAGATGAGACCTTTGCACTAGTGGCAAAGATGAGCACCGTCAGGACCCTGATTTCTTTGGCAGTGAATTGTGGATGGAAGCTACACCAACTGGATATGAAAAATATGTTTCTTCATGGGGATCTAGTGGATGATGTTTATATAGAGATACCACCAAGATTTTGTACTGATAAGACAGTGGGCAAGGTCTGCAGGTTGAAGAAGTCTCTTTATGGACTGAAGCAGTCTCCTCGAGCATGGTTTGACAGATTCAGGAGGGCAATGATAGTTATGGGATATCAGCAGATCAATGCTGATCATACTGTGTTCTTTTGTCAGAGTGGAGGCCACATCATCATGCTTGTGGTGTATGTGGATGATATGATTATCATATGAGATGATGAGCAGGAGATTGCTCGACTCAAGAGGAAGCTTGGCAAGGAGTTCGAGGTGAAGAACCTTGGCCTTCTTCGGTACTTCATTGTGATTGATATTGCTCGAGAAGCAGAGGGGATTATTCTTTCTCAGAGGAAGTATGTACTGGACCTTCTCACAAAGACAAGAATGTTGGGATGCATACCTGCAGCGATGCCGATCAGCCAGGGTTTCAGGCTGTGTGCTGAGGCTGAAGAACCAGTTGACTGAGATAAATACCAGAGACTGGTGGACAAGTTAATCTATTTGAGCTACACACGTCCTGATATCTTTTTTGTAGTGAGTGTAGTAAGCCGCAACATGCATGACCCAAGGAAGGGTCATATGGACGTAGTGTACCAGATTCTGAGATACTTGAAGGGTACCCCCGAAAAGGGGTTGATATTCAGGAAGAATGATCACTTGTGCATCGAGGGATATTGTGACTCTTACTGGGCTAGCTGTACTGATGACATGAGGTCTATCTCGGGCTATTATATATTTATAGGAGGCAACTTGGTCTCTTGGAGGAGTAAGAAGCAATCGGTGGTGGCCAGATCTACAGCTGAAGTGGAGTACAGAGCTATGGCCTTGGGAGTTACAGAGCTGCTATGACTAAAGAGTATGCTGGTAAAGCTGAAGCTGGATCAAGAGCCAAGATAAAGTTATGGTGTGATAACCAGCCAGCCATCAGTATCATCAATAATCCAGTAAAGCATGATAGGACCAAACACATCGAGATCGATAGGTTCTTCATCAAGGAGAAGTTGGACCATGGACTACTGGAGCTAGGTCATGTTCCAACAAGATGGGCTTAGTGAATATCTTTCGTCCATCTTGAGGAGGAGTATTGGTATATTATAATATTCTTGGTATATTTGTTGGTATATTAGAATATTCTTGGAATATTTATTGGGATATTAGAATATTCTACATGGGTTTTTAATGGGGTATTAATATAAGATGAAGGATTATAAGGCTATAGATAGCCAAGATATTATCAATAAAAGATATATCAATTACTCCAAAATATTTTACATACAGTAAGGATTAGACTTGAAGGTTTAGGACCAGCCTATGTGCCTATTGGAACATGATTTTGCGTTAGTGGACTACAAGTCCTATTGCACAGTCATGTCAGATGTATGTATCTGAAGTAGAGTATGTTCGTGTATCATGAAGGAAGCAGTAAGAGCAACAATTAGAACTGCAGTGTGGTGTATGTACGTGTCCTTGTATAAGGGGTATTATGTTCTTACAAATTTGGATTTGTATGAACCTATGTATTTAGTGTGTGTATATGGAGTATAAGTGTTCTCTTTTAGTGCTCGAGTGTGCCAAAGTGCACAGTTTTGGCAAGATGGAGTGTTAGCATATGAAAGTGATCAAGGAAACATTTATGTTTAGTATAAGTATGAGTATGGGAGTTGGAGTAGAAGCAGTGAGTCAACTGGAGTAGGTAGAGTGTGTGTGCAAGGTAGTAGCAACATCAGCACAACAGTACTCGAGCGAAGTTAGCTAATTGGTGATGGGGCTGCAGGGGGTGTTCCACTCATGCTAAGGATATTATTATAGGGTGGTGTGTGAGGTATAACTAATATATACTTTGGTATCAGACTAGGTTTTTATGACTGGGTTATGTGTTTGAGGGTTGAATTAGAGTACCAAAGAGGGTATACTGGTGTTATGTAGTAGGATATAGAGTGTTCAGATGGTATATTGAGGGCTTGCACTGGTTGCAGTGTGCAAACTAGTAGAGGAATCGAGTTTAGGTTCATGCTCAGGCTCAGCAAGGGAGATATAGTGATAAGCTGCAGTGGGGGAAATAGAACTTGAACAGTTGGGGGTTTGGTGTAACGGTTGTGTTGAAGTGTTTAATTGTGTCAAGATGAATGACAAGGGGTGCTCGAGTGGAGTTCAGTTGAGAGCAACATATCAGAGCAGATGGTGAGCAATATAAGCTCAGGTATGGGCAAGGGATAAGGTAGTGCATTGGACTCGGGTAGTTGAGGTTCAGTGATAACTGTGAATAATGCCTCTAGTATGGATTTCAAAGCATGGAGCTAGAGTGCAGGATATGGGGGCAGCTCTGGTAAGGGTATTTTTTCAGTTCAAACTGAAATAGTGGGGGAATCTATGTTGGTTCTTACTTAGAATGGAGTATTTCTAGTTGTAGTATGGGTGTTAGATCTATAGGAGTGCATGTAAGGTTATAGGGTATCTAGGTGGTGTTCTATCACGTCCCGCTCCCAGAATACTGGTTAAATACGAGAACGGATATGGCCAGCTACTCCGTACAAGATATAAAAATATCGTACGACAGTCACGGCTATCAAGAAGATAAATATGTAGGACTCTAGCATGCTATGACGTCAGTCCTAAGGCCGATAAATTCTAGTATCTCAATCCATAAACAACAATACAAGATAATATCATACAGAAAAGTAAAAAGGTATCCCAAATTATATGTCACATATAATCATGAAGCTAGTGAATACAAAATCCTGTACTAGTAGAGTATAATTATACATGATCAAATATACCAGCCGTGGTCTAATATATACATCATATTGACCTTACTCTCAAAAATAAAAGGAGCTAAATCTGCCCCTTATTGACACCACAAAATAAAATAATCAAAACGAGGGGTGGAAGAAGCAAAACCACTTGCTAACTTCTGCCGCAATCCTACGAGTGCAAGCCATCTTGCTAGAATTACAAGAGATCTTGGTTTTCCTCGGATAAATCTGGCCAACCAATACAAGTGGGATCAGAACCCCAAGCAACAAGTACCATAAAAGAGCTCAAGGTGATGGGCAAAATCTACCACAATATCATGCACAAAAGAGACATAAATAATAAATGCGAGTCCAGACTTGTATGATACCAATGTACTTGTCCCCAAGAATAAAGTAACGACAAAAATAAAATGTTTAAACAAACTAGCTAACAGAGCAGGATAAAGTGACGAGTGGCAAGAGGGCATAGAAACTACTCTGGATTAGGACTACAAACCTTAAACAAACCAAGGACTAGGGTTACAGACTTTCACCCGAGCAGAACTTAGCACCCTAACCACGCGTCGGAAGAATGAGATACAAGGACAAGCTAGATGAATAGACAACCATTCATTGCACGGCCAAATATGCCTACTTGCTATAATTAACTAACTAGGGTTATCACAACCTAGTTACTAACAAATGCATGTTTTTTGAAGAATATTGTTAACACCAGCAATGCAGTCAACCCGGATGGCCAAGGGTATACTTGTCTTGAAAGAATACACATCACAATCAAACACAACTTGTAATTGACATAAACTTGAACTTATCCAAAAATCATAAACTTGTTTGGAATGTCTTAAAATCATAAACTTATCTTGTAGTCATGAACTTGTCTTATAAACATAAACTGGACTTGTAAGCATAACCTTGTCTTGTAAACATAAACTAGTCTTGTAAGTGCCGCAACATGCATACACTTGGTAGGTCATGGAGCCCTTATCTAGCAGGGTTGTCATATGCCTCATGGGGCCCTTGGAGATCGGGGTAGCCGGTAGCGCCATATTCTTCCCTCCCAATGATCTAGGTACATTCTTATCTTGTTTAATCTTTACCAAATTATTTCAAGTTCTCGAGTCGTGGATACTCGAGTAACTTCCTATAATGACGAGTTACGGGTACGAACTTTTCACGAATTATCATTGGCGAACTTATCGTATCCGTGACATGCAATGCATTAGGCAATACTCAAACTCGATTGTCCGATGCCAAATACAATAGATTTATCATACTCAAACAATCCACGGTGTTGTGAGGATCATAAAACCCGTGTCAATATAGGGAATCACAACATTCAGCTATGCTCCAATACTAAACCAAGATAATGAATCAAAAATTGAAGAAAATATCAAAATAGACAAGAAAATAGCCAATCACAGAAAAAATATGCAAGAGGGAAAAACTTATGCTACATGATGAAACTGATCGTCTCATAGACAATTTGCCTCATGGACTGCTCGACGCATAACATGCTCGACGCATAGACAACTTTTCTTATAGAGTATTTATCTCATTGACAATTTGCCTCTTGGACTGCTCGACTCATGACATGCTTGATGCATAGACAACTTGCCTCATAGACAACTTTGCCTCATAGATAATTGCCTCATGGACTGCTCGATGCATAGAATGTTCGATGCATAGACAACTTGCCTCATAAAAAACTTTGCCTCATGGACAATTTGCCTCAAGGACGGCCAAACGCATAGACTGCTTGACGCATAGACAATTTGCCTCATAGACAATTTGTCGCATGGAAAATTTGCCTCATGGACTACTCGCCTCATAGACAATATGCCTCATGGACTACTCGACGCATAGACAAATTGCCTCATAGACAATTTGCCTCATAGACAATTTGTCTCATGTACTATTCGACGAATAACATGCTTGACGCATAAACAACTTGCCTCATAGACAATTTGGCTGATAGATAATTTATCTCATGGACTGCTCGACGCATAATATACTCGACGCATAGACAACGTGCCTCATAGACAATTTGCTTCAGAGACAATTGGTCTCATGGACTGCTCGACGCATAACATGCTCGATGCATAGATAACTTGCCTCATAGACAATTTGCCTCATAAATAATTTGTCTCATAGACTTCTCGACGTATAACATGTTCGACAAATAACATTCATCGTCGCCAACTCATCATGTCCGAGAACAAGAAAAACCCTAAAAATTATTTTGGCTATAAAAACTTTATTTATCTCCAAATTAAGCATTTCAAAGGTAAAAATCATACGAAATTTAATTCTCCACTACATGAAATAATTAGTTTTAAAAAACAACAAGTTTTAATAGATCAAAATTAAGAAAACTCATAAAACCCAAGAAAACCCTAACTTGAAACTCAAATCTTCTCCAAACCATTCGCCAAAATCTAAAACTCCAAGAACTAAAATAAATGAGAACATCAAGGAGAACATTTTTTTTATCAAACATTTTTATAATTACTAAATATATATAAAAATCTAAAAAATTATGGTTTTACCACTTTGAGCAAGATGTACATGCCTGGAGTGGCTTTTTAGCCTCTACCTCTCACGGTCCAAGTGATCACAACCACCTCTTCTAGGGTTAGGGTTCGGTCTAGTGCATGGGGGAGAGGAAGAAGAAGAGGAAAAGAAAATAGAAATAAAGAAGAATGGGAGAGGAGAGAGAAAACACTTATATATATAAGGGGAGAGAGGAAGATGGTTTAGTTATGGGTTCAACCAAAATAAACTAAACCGAGTGTCCAGTCTATATATGGGTCCTAAACCGGATTTATGGCAATGCCAATAGATATTCTACTGGTCTCGGGTAGTCTCTCTAGACAACATAAAATAAAATATAAATGACAGGAACAATCATAAAAATACAACATAAAACATTATCAGGAAAATTTTAAATACCATAAATTCAAAAATACCAAAACTGGGAACTGATGTGACGTTTCTACCCTCTTTAAAAAAATTTTGTCCTCGAAATTTTACCAAGGCTAGTCGAGCTGAAAAACATACTAGAAGGCTCAAGAAATCACAAGTCACTTATCAGGAAATGAATTCACCAAGCAATAACTAAAATAGAAGAGATAACTGCAGAAAGTAAATAATTGCACATAACAACATATGGAAAAATGGAGGCATATGAATAAATATACCTCTAAGTCAATCAAATAGGAATTCGTCCTTGCTTGCCTATGCTGACTCACAAAATGTACAAGAGCTAAGCCTTGAGGTAAGTTGGTACTATCGACTATATCAAGATCACGACTCTAATCCAGGACGTACCTTCGCAATTGGGTCACATGATGGACATCAAGTACCACGAGATACGGAGGCAAAAGAGTAGGACGAAGAACTCGTCTCTGTTGGACGAAGGGATCGAGATGACTATTATACTTTGGCGCAATAGAATATAAGATCGTTCGACAAGAACCCAATTATAAGACAAACTAAAAGAAGCTCAAAAATCTCATCGACTATCGTACCGCCTTCGGCTAACAACTGCTCTAGAATGCCAAAATCTTCTATACATGCACGTGTAGGGATGCGGCCCTAACTTGCTACTGGTTTTGCCTTGCTTACTGAGCTTACTGGACTTACACAAACTGAGCCAAATATTTCTGCTGGAACTGCTGAGTCTGCACCGCGAGATGATGCTGGGCTAATGGTTAAACTGCTAATGTTGGTCCCCTCGGGCCTTCAATCGCTGCCTGGTACGGAGCTGGCATCTGTAGGACTGAAGAAGCCTCAGGGTACATAAGCGAGCATGAACCAATCATGTGGTCGGATGTCCAACATCTGAGATACTGGCCATTGGCCCTCCTACACTAATCTCTTGTGTGTCCTGGCTTGCCACAGTGGCTAATCCTGCTGATGCTGACTACCTTATGGACTGTACTGAGGTTATAATCGAGGCAGAAGGTAAAGGCGGACGAGGAGCTCTGACTGCTGATGCTGGAAGTGACGACTGAATACTGATGCCTCTCTCATGGATGAGTGGGACCTCTTTTGGTCTCCGGTCCTTGCTACTAATCTCTGGCTGGCAAGTTCTTGGGACCTAGCTGCCCTGAGTACTACATCATAGGTGGCATAATCGTGACCCACCATGAACTGCTGAATCTCTAATGCAAATCCTGCTCGAATATCTTGGCTCGATCCTCCTTGGAAGCTACCATATGAGGAGTAATTCGGCTAAGTCGGCAAAACTTGGCCGCATACTGATCAACTGATATCGTCTACTGATGGAGGTTGATGAACTACTGTTGGAGCTGAAACATGGCGGTTGTGTGGAAATACTTCTCCTGGAAGCGCTCCTTGAACGTTCTCTAATTAATGGGCTTTGAAAGCTCTATTTCTTGTGTTGCTCACCAATTTCAAGCAAAATTTATTATTTATAGCTTTACAACTGCCACCTTCTCGTCCTCGGGGGTCTTAGTCGCATCCAGGATGGCCTCAAAGTTCTGGAGCCAAGAATCTGCTGAAACGACATCCTCCGTGCCGAGAAACTTGGTTGGATGTAAGCAACTAACGAGATTCTTGAGTTGAGACTATAATGCCTACTGTTCTCGAGGGCTACTCTAACTCCCTGGTAAAGAGTAGTGTTGGTTTGTTTCTGCCCTTACTGAAACTGCTAACAGAGTTGGACCACTTGTTGCTGAAGTTGGAGCTATTATTGCTGCTGTTGTTGCTGTACCATTATCATATCTTGGATCATCCCCAACATAGCCTACGAACCTACCTGCTCCGGCTATACTGGAAGAACTGGGGGTGCTGGCTGGGCTAGCTGAGCTGACAGGGTTGGTATGAACGGCGGAGTGGAATGGATTAGCCGTCCTGGCAAGATTGCTAGAGCTCATTGTGCTGGTCGGACATGAGTGATTTACGGAGGCAGCTGATGAAGAGCTAATGACGCTTGCCCTTGGTTCAACGACAGAGTCTGATCCTGGCCTATTATTGGAGCTGCTATCAGTGCAATAAAACCCTCAAAAGGAAGGGCATGTAGGGTATCCCTGAAGGATAATGGCACAAGAAAAATCAACAAGGGACGAGAATGAAACAATCATGTCAAGCAAGTTTATAGTTCAAGGGGAGCGAGAAGTACATGTTACAAGTGGAGTTAAATCAAAGATAAATAAATGATTGAGATTCTAACAAGATGAGTCCCGCCACAAGTCAGAAAAACAGACCTGCTGTCACTACCATATTTTTTAGGAAAGGATAATTTGGTCATGTGTGCATGTTGTAATTTATTTATTGTTAGATATTGTATTTGATTTTGGACTTGTGTTAGTGGACCTAACTAGTTTAGATTAGATTCATGGACCAACATATCATTTTAGTTAGATTTAAGCCCAATAGTAAGTCCATTCATTAGGAGGATGAATTAATTAGTTAAACCAATTGGATTAGAACCTTCCCTCCTTAATTAATTTCTTCATAAAAAGCTCCAAGGGGTATTATGGACTTTTTATCGTGACTTGGAGGAGGGTTTAGTGGCCGGCCATAGGGGGAGTGGAGAGAGACTCTCTTCATTCATTCATTCATTCATTCATTCATTCATTCATTCATTCATTCCAATTCTAGATCTATAATTTTTCTCTTCCAAATTTCTTCATCCCTACACCAATTGCTACCTAAATTCTTTTCCAATTTCTTCTTTACTCATCATTGGAGGCTATTGGACCAAGGAGGAAGCAATAATCTACAAGGAGGAGAAATGAACACAAGTTGAAGGCTCTTGACACTCAATTTGGAGATTTTATTAGAAATCTATCTCCCAATAGGTAAAATTTAGTTTTTTCTCTCTTTAGTTAGACTCTAAATTTATAACTTAATCATTAGGAACCCTCTCATATACTAAGTCTACCATAGGAAGTGAAATTAGGTTTATATGAGGCCTATAGAGAAAGTTATGTGGTATTTTGTGTCAATTTTAGGGGAATTCTGAGATTGGCACATCACGTGTTTGTCAATAGGTCAATTAGACCAAATTGACATGTATTTGATTGTATCAGATTAGTGTTGTGTCCATAATTGGATACATGTATGCCGTATCACGATAATTTGGCGATACGGATTAATTTAGAGATTTTCTTCCGACACGGAGGTTTGAGCATGTTATATTTTGACACAGGCACGTAGATGAGTAGCTAACACTCCGTGTTGCTTCTAATTTGATTCTAGACCTGCTTGTGTCCTTCAGGATACGTTTGGTGGTGGTGGAGCCGTATCACAAGCTTATCATAGAATGAGTGTGATACGGGTGTGGTGCACTCCATGTATTTGATACTTTGTATTATAATTCAATTTATATTGGTTATCACTATTAGAGTATTATAATTATAGTTTTTATATGATATAGATAAATATATGTTGTTATATGTATGTTCTATATTATTTGTGATGTGTTCGTGGTCATTGGAAAGTAGGAGAGTTTATGTGCATCATTAGTATTGATATGTTTAAGCATATATATATATATATATATATATATATATATATATATATATATATATATATATTATATATATATATTTGTGTGTGTGTGTATGTGTGTGTGAGAGCAGGGGGGGCAGATAAGCAGTGTGAAGCTACAGCAGCAGCAATAAACAGCAGCAGAAGCAGTAAGCTAAAACAGCAATAGCAGCAATAAGCAACAACATAAGCAGTAAGCTGCAGCAGCAAGAAGCTACAAAAGCAGCAGCAATAAGCAGCAACAGAAGCAGTAAGCTGCAGCAGCAGTAAGAAGCTGCTGCAACAACAATAAGTAACAGCAGTAATAAGCAGAAGTAGCAGCAATAAGCAGTAGTAGCAATAGTATGTAGCACAATGCATTAGAGATTATGTTGTATATATAAGCTAAGTTAGTTAATATTGTTAGTTGATTTGTATATATGAGTTACAAGGGCAAGCTAGACGAATAGACAACCATTCATTGCACGGCCAAATATGCCTACAGCTTGCTATAATTAACTAACTAGGGTTATCACAACCTAGTTACTAACAAATGAATATTTTTGAAGAATATTACTAACACCAGTACTGCAGTCAACCCAGATGGCCAAGGGTACACTTCTTGAAAGAATACACATCACAATCAAACACAACTTGTAATTGACATAAACTTGAACTTATTCGAAAATCATAAACTTGTTTGGAATGTCTTAAAATCATAAACTTATCTTGTAGTCATGAACTTGTCTTATAAACATAAACTGGTCTTGTAAGCATAAACTTGTCTTGTAAACATAAACTGGTCTTATAAGTGCCACTGCATGCGTAAACTTGGTAGGTCATGGAGCCCATGCCTAGCAGGGTTGTCACATTCCTCATGGGGCCCTTGGAGATCGGGGTAGCCGATAGCGCCATATTCTTCCCTCCCAATGATCTAGGTATATTCTTATCTTGTTTAATCTTTACCAAATTATTTTAAGTTCTCGAGTCGTGGATACTCGAGTAACTTCCTATAATGACAAGTTACGGGTACGAGCTTTTCACGAATTTTACTGGCGAACTTATCATATTCGCGACACGCAATACATTGGGAAATACTCACACTCGATTGTCCGATGCCAAATGCAATAGGTTTATCATATGCAAATAATCCATGGTGTAGTGAGGATCATAAACCCATGTCAATATTGGGAATCACAACATTCATCTATGCCCTAATTCTAAACCAAGATAATGAATCAAAAATTGAAGAAAATATCAAATAGACAAAAAAATAGACAATCACAGGAAAAATATGCAAGAGGGAAAAACTTATGCTACATGATAAAACTGATCATCTCATAGACAACTTGCCTCATGGACTGATCGACGCATAACATGCTGGACGCATAGACAACTTTTCTCATAGAGTATTTGTCTCATTGACAATTTTCCTCATGGATTGCTCAATGCATAGACAACTTGCCTCATATATAACTTTGCGTCATAGATAATTTGCCTCATGGACTACTCGACGCATAGAATGCTCGACGCATAGAATGTTTGGCGCATAGACAACTTGCTTCATAGACAACTTTGCCTCATGGACAATTTGCCTCATGGACCTCTCGACTCATAGAATGCTCGATGCATAAAATATTCGACGCATAGACAACTTGCCTCATAGACAACTTTGTCTCATGGACAATTTGCCTCATGGACTGCTCGACGCATAAAATATTCGACGCATAGACAACTTGCCTCATAGACAACTTTGCCTCATAGACAAATTTGTCTTATAGATAATTTGCTTCATGGATTGCTCGCCTCATAGACAATTTGTCTCATGGACTGCTCGACGCATAACATGCTCGATGCATAGACAACTTGCCTCATAGACAATTTGCCTCATAGACAATTTGTCTCATGGACTGCTCGATGCATACCATGGTCGACGCATAAACAACTTGCCTCATAGACAATTTACCTCATAGACAATTTGTCTCATGGATTATTCGACGCATAACATGCTCGACGTATAAAAAACTTGTCTCATAGATAATTTGCCTCATAGATAATTTATCTCATGGACTGCTCAACTCATAATATGCTCGACGCATAGACAACTTGCCTCATAGACAATTGGTCCCATGGACTGCTCGACGCATAACATGCTCGACGTATAGATAACTTGTCTCATAGACAATTTTCCTCATAGATAATTTGTCTCATAGACTGCTCGACACATAACATGCTCGACGCATAACATTCATCGTCGCCAACTCATTAGGTCCGAGAACAAAGAAAACCCCAAAAATTATTTTGGCTATAAAAACTTTATTTTAACTCCAAATTAAGCATTTTAAAGGTAAAAATCGTACAAAATTTAATTCTCCCCTACATAAAATAATTAGTTTTCAAAAATAACAAGTTTTAATAGATCAAAACCAAGAAAAACTCATGGAATCCATTACAATTCTAACTTGAAACTCAGATCTACTCCAAACCATTCACCAAAACCCAAAACTTTAAGAACTAAAATAAATAAGAACATCAAGAAGAACATTTTTTATCAAACATATTTTTAATTACTAAATATATATAAAAATCTAAAAAATCATGGCTTTACCACTTTGAGCAAGATGTACATGCTTGGAGTAGCTTTTTAGCCTCTACCTCTCACGGTCCAAGTGATCATAACCACCTCTTCTAGGGTTGGGGTTCGGTCTAGTGCATGGGGGAGAGGAAGAAGAAGTGGAAAAGAAAATAGAAATAAAGAAGAATGAGAGAGAAGAGATAAAACATGTGCCAATGGGTATTCTACTGTCCAGTCTACATATATATAAGTTGAGAGAGGGAGATGGTTTAGTTATGGGTTCAACCAAAATGAACCAAATCGAGTGTCCAGTCTACATACGGATCCTAAACCGGGTTTATGACAATGCCAATGAGCATTCTACTGGTCTCGGGTAGTCTCTTTAGACAATATAAAATAAAATATAAATGATAAGAACAATCATAAAAATACAACCTAAAATATTATCAGGAAAATTTTAAAATACCATAAATTCAAAAATACCAAATCTGGGAACGGATGTGACATTTCTACCCTCTTTAGAAAAATTTTATCCTCGAAATTTTACCAAGGCTAGTCGAGCTGGAAAACACACTGGAAGGCTCAAGAAATCACAAGTCACTTATCAGGAAATGAATTCACAAAGCAATAACTAAAATAGAAGAGATAACTGCAGAAAGTAAATAATTGCATATAACTACATATAGGAAAATGGAGGCATATGAATAAATATACTCCTAAGTCAGTCAAATAGGAATTCGTCCTTGCTTGCCTATGCTGACTCACAAAATAGAAAAGAGCTAAGCTTTGAGGTAAATTGGTACTAGCGACTATATCGAGATCACGACTCTAATCCAGGACGTACCTTCGCAATCGGGTCACATGATAGACATCACGTACCACGAGATATGGAGACAAAATAGCAGGACGAAGAACTCATCTCTGCTCGACGAAGGAATCGAGATGACTATTATACTTTGGCGCAATAGAATACAATATCGTTCGACAAGAACCCAATGATAAGACAAACTAAAAGAAGCTCAAAAATCTCACCCACTATCGTAGCGCCTTCGGCTAACAACTGCTCTAGAATGCCAAAATCTTCTATACATGTACGTCTAGGGATACGGCCCTAACTTGCTACTGGTTTGGCCTTGCTTACTGAGTTTACTGGACTTGCACAAACTAAGCCAAATGTTGCTCCTAGAACTGTTGAGTCTGCACCGGGAGATGGCGTTGGGCTAATGGTTGAACTGCTAATGCTGGTCCCCTCGGGACTTCAATCGTTGCCTGGAACAAAGCTGGCAATTGTCGGACTGAAGAAGCCTCAGGGTACAAAAGCAAGCATAAACCAATCATGTGGTCGGATGTCCCACATCTGAGATACTGGCCGTTGGCCCTCCTTCACTGATCTCTGGTGTGCCCTGGCTTGCCACAGTGGCTAATCCTGCTGATGCTGACTACCTCGTGGACTGTACTGAGGTTATAATCGAGACGGGAGGTAAAGGTGGGCGAGAAGCTCTGACTGCTGATGCTGGAGGTGATGACTGAATACTGATGCCTCTCATGGATGAATGGGACCTCTTCTGGACTCCGGTTCTTGCTACTAATCTCTGGCCGACAAGTTCTTGGGACCTTGGTGCCTTGAGTACTACATCATAGGTGGCATAATCGTGACCCACCATGAACTGCTGAATCTCTAAATGCAAACCCTGCTCGAATATCTTGGCTCGATCCTCCTTGGAAGCTACTATATGAGGAGCAATTTGTCTAAGTCGGCACAACTCGGCCCCATACTGATCAACTGATATCGTCTACTGACGGAGGTTGATGAACTAATATTGGAGCTGAAACTTGGCGGTTGTGTCCTGGAAGCTCATTGAACGTTCTCCAATTAATGGGCTTCGAAAGATCTATTTCTTGTATTTCCCACCAATCTCGGGTAAGATCTATTAGTTGTAGCTTTACAACTGCCATCTTCTCATCCTCGAGGGTCTTAGTCGCATCCAGGATGGCCTCGAAGTTCTTGAGCCAAGAATATGCTGAAACGACAACCTCTGTGCTGAAGAACTTGGTTGGACGCAAGCGACTAACGTTAGATTCTTGAGTTGAGACTATAATGCCTACTATTCTCGAGGGCTATTCTAACTCCCTGTCAAAGAGTAGTGTTGGTTTTTTCCTGCCCTTGCTGAAACTGCTGACAGAGTTAGACCACTTGTTGCTGAAGTTGAAGCTTTTAATGCTGTTGTTGTTGTACCATTTTTATAGTTTGGATCATCCCCAACATGGCCTACGAGCCTGCCTGCTCTGGCTATACTGGAAGAATTAGGGGGTGCTGGCTAGGGTGGCTGAGCTGACTGGGTTGGTATGAACGCCGGAGCGGACTGGACTGGCCGTCCTGGCAAGATTGGTGGAGCTCATTGTGCTGGTCGGACATGAGTGATTTGCAAAGGCGGCTGATGAAGAGCTACTGATGCTTGCCCTTGGTTCAATGGCAGAGTCTGATCCTAGCCTATTACTGGAGCTGCTATAAGTGCAATGGAACCCTCAGAAGGAAGAGCAGGTGGGATATTCCTGAAGGATAATGACACAAGAAAAATCAACAAGGGACGAGAATGGAGCAATCATGTCAAGCAAGTTTATAGTTCAAGGAGAGCGTGAAGTTTATATTACAAGTGGAGTTCAATCAAAGATAAATAAATGATTAAGATTCTAACAAGATGAGTTCCACCCACAAGTCTAAAAAATAGACCTGCTGTCACTACCATATTTTCTAGGAAAGGATAATTTGGTCATTTCATAATTAATTAAATTTTGTGTGCATGTTATAATTTATTTAATATATTATATATTTTTTGTTAGATATTGTATTTGATTTTGGACTTGTGTTAGTGGACCTAACTAGTTTAGATTAGGTTCAAGGACCAACATTTTATTCTAGTTAGATTTGAGCCCAATAGTAAGCCCATTCATTAGGAGGATAAATTAATTAGTTAAACCAATTGGATTAGAACATTCCCTCCTTAATGAATTCCTTCATGACAAGCCCCAAGGGGTATTGTGGACTTTTCATAGTGACTTGGAGGAGGGATTAGTGGCCGGCCATAGGGGGAGTGGAGAGAGACTCTCTCTTCATTCACTCATTCATTCCAATTCTAGATCTAGAATTTCTTTCTTCCAAATTCCTTTATCTCTACACCAATTCCTACCCAAATTCCTTTCCAATTCCTTCTTTACTCATCATTGGAGGCTATTGGAACAAGGAGGAAGCAAGGATCTACAAGGAAGAGGAAGGAGCACAAGTTGAAGGCTCTTGATATTCAATTTAGAGATTTTATTGCGAATCCATCTCCCAATAGGTATAATTCAGTTTTCTCTCTCTAATTAGACTCTAAATCTATAATTTAATCATTAGGAACTCTCCTATGTAATAAGGCTACCCATATGAAGTGGAATTAGATTCATAGGAGGCCTATAGAGAAAGTTATGTGGTATTTTGTGTCAATTTTGGGAGAATTCCGATATTGGCACATTATGTGTTTGTCAATAGGTCAATTAGACCAAATTAATATGTGTTTGATTGTATGAGACTAGTGTCGTATCCATAATTGGATACATGTATGCCGTATCACGACAATTTGGCGATACGGGTTAATTTTGGGTTTTTCTTCCGACACGGGGGTTTAAGCATGTAAAATTTTGACACGGGCATGTAGATGAGTAGCTAACACTTCGTGTTGCTTCTAATTATGATTATAGACTTACTCGTGTCCTTCGGGTACATTTGGTGGTGTGGTGAAGCCATATCGTAAGCGTATCATAGAATGAGTGTGATACGGGTGCGGTGCACTCCACATGTTTGATACTTTGCATTATAATTCAATTTACCTTGGTTATCACTATAGAGTATTGTAATTATAGTTGTTATATGATATAGATAAATATATATAGTTATATGTATGTTCTATTTTATTTGTGATGTGTTGGTGGTCATTAAAAAGTAGGAGAGTTCATGTGCATCATTAGTGTTGATATATATATATATATATATATATATATATATATATATATATATATATATATATATATATATATATGTGTGTGTGTGTGTGTGTGTGTGTGTGTGTGTGTGTGTGAGTGTTTGTGTATGTGAGCAAGGGGGAAGATAAGCAGTGAGAAGCTACAGCAGCAGTAGCAGCAGCGATAAACAGCAGCAGAAGCAGTAAGCTACTGCAGTAGTAGCAGCAATAAGCAACAACATAAGCAATAAGCTGCAGCAGTAGCAAGAAGCTGCAGCAGCAGCAGCAAGAAGCTATAGCAATAACAACAGCAAAAAGTAGCAGCAGAAGCAGTAAGCTGCAGCAGCAACAATAAGCAACAGTAGCAACAGTATGTAATACAATGCATTAGAGATTAGGTTGTATTGATAAGCTAAGTTAGTTAATATTGTTAGTTGCTATATATATATATATATATATATATATATATATATATATATATATATATATATATATATATAAGCACTAGTTAGCATAAGTATTAGCATTGGTTAATATTATTTCTAGTTTACTTTGAGTTATACCAAGGTAATGAGAGTTTAGGTATCATACGGTATGGGTATTGAATATCAGATGGGTATGTTAGTTATGTTAGTTGGTATATTATTGTTATAAGTTATGAGTATAAGTGCATGTTAGTGTATGGTGAGGAATTTTGGCTAGATATTGAATTACCTTGTGATACCAAGGTAATGTCAAGATATTGGTTTATACTCAAGGTATTGTGTTTGAGTATCAAGAGAGGTATGTAGGTGGTGTGATACCGTAATTGACTCAAAGACAAGGTATCCACTTAGCATTAGTTAGCTAGGAATACTACATATTTTTATCTTGTATATCTATATATTATTGTATTTGTATATCTAATAATTTATGTATTTTATGATACGGTATTGTGTTGGTATCCTAGTATCCTAATGTAGCTAGTATAGCCTAGTTACATACTGTATGGACCCAATATCCTAGAGATAGACTCATACAACCTAGAAATAGCTAGTTTGACCAAGTTTGATTAGTTTGACCTAGAGTTGACCTAGTTTGACTGTTTTGACTTAGAAATAGCTTTATGACCTAAAATTTGTCTAGTTTAACTTATTTACATTCGAAAACCTTGTATTGATATAATATTCCATATTTAGGTCTCTGAGACACCGTACCGGACATCTTTGATACTGTTCACCGGATTCCAAGTTACTATATTCTCTGATAGTTTCTCATTTATGATATCCTCTTTGTCTCTTGTATTTAGTGTAGATATCCTTTATTTCTTGACACGATGGTTGCATGGATTGGTATATCCGGATCTCGTCATGAGATGTTATTCCTTGGTATTAATGGTATATCTTGTGCAAGTCTTGTTCCTTGTTCTTCTTGTACATGTACAAACATTGATTCTTGGGGAGACTAGCTATCTACCCAGTGAATCCCGTATCATAAAGTACGATGGTTGGATCCACTATACCAGTCGGGACGGAGAGTGTTAGTATAGATATGTGATCATACCCTCCTTGTGTTTGTCTTGTTCCTTGAATAGTATTAATCATACACCGCATATATGATTAACTAGGCCATAATCCTTGTGCAAGTTTCCAAGCCTATCACATGTTGAAGCTAGTACTCACTCACTCACTTAGTAGTAATATTTCTTGTTCATTTCTATGATGCTCATTTCTTGTATTTATTTTCAGTATTCCTATATTGCATATCTCTTGTACCTGTATATTGCATCTTTTATATTCACTCTATTTATTGTTACATAGTTTATATCATTTATTGGAACTGCTGTTAGAGATGCATTTTGCTTTTTTTTCTGACTGGATATATTTTTCTGGATGACACTAAGGAGTGGTATCCCACTCACTACGAGCCTCAGGACGTAGTTGACTTAGAGCCAGAGACTTTGGCTCAGGAGGGTCTTATCCCAATTAAGACAGACAACCCAGTACCCGTAGCTCAGTAGATAGATTTATTTGTACTGGATTTGTCTCCAGCTTTTTGATATTAGTATTCTTATTATTTTAGATGACTCATTCGATATTATTTATCTTATGAGTTATTTTTGTCTCTTCATTTCTTTATATCATATTTGTGCGATTGTTCTATTTTATAGATCTGTGATTGAGTATTCGTATTTCATTGGTGATATTATTATATTATTATTGCTAGATAGATAGTTTACCCAAACAGTATTCTACCGCTGATGTTGCGGCGTAGGCTGGGCGTTGTTCACTACTCGCGTTCCTACACTGGGTGTGGGTCATGACACCTGTACGGGCCACCATAAAAACGTTGTCACATCCCGCTCCTAGAATACTAGGTAAATACGAGAATGGACATGGCCAGCTACTCCGTACAAGGTATAAAAATATTGTTCGGCGGTCACGGCTGTCAAGAAGATAAATGGGTAGGACTCTAGCATGCTATAATGTTAGTCCGAAGGCTTACAAATCCTAATATCTCAATCCATCAACAATAATACAAGAGTATATCATATATGAAAGTAAAGAGGTATCCCAAATTACATGTCATATATGATCATAAAGCTAGTGAATACAAAATATTGCACTAGCAGAGTATAATTATACATGATCAAATATACCAGCCATGGTCTAATATATATATATCATGTTGACCGTAGTCTCAAAAATAAAAGGAATTAACTCTGCCCCTTGCTGACACTATAAAATAAAGTAATCAAAATGAGGGGTGGAAGAAGGAAACCCAGTCGCAAGCTTCGACCGCAAGTCCTACGAGTGCGAGCCATCTTGCTGGAAGTACTAGGGAACCTGGTTCTCCTCGGATAAATTTGGCCAAGCAAAACCAGTAAGGTCAGAACCCCAAGCAACAAGTACCACAAAGGAGCTCAAGGTGATGGACAAAATCTACCATAATATCATGCACAAAAGAGACATAAATTATTAATGCGAGTCAAAAATTGTACGGTACCAATGTACTTATCCCCAAGAATAAAGTAACGACAGAAAAAGAAATATTTAAACAAACTAGCTAACAGAGCAGGATAAAGCGACGAGCGGAAAGATGGCATAGGAACTACTCTGGATCAGGACCACAACCCCCTTAAACCAAACAATGACCGGGATTACAGACTTTAACCTGAGCAGAACTTAGCACCCTAACCACGCGTCGGAAGAGTGAGATACAAGGGCAAGCTAGACGAAAAGACAACCATTCATTGCACAACCAAATATGCTTACGGCTGCTATAATTAACTAACGAGGGTTATCATAACCTAGTTACTAACAAATGCTTGTTTTCAAAAATATTGCTACCATCGGCACTACAGTCAACCCGTATGGCCAAGGGTACGCTTATCTTGAAAGAATATACATCACAATCAAACATAACATGTAATTGACATAAACTTGAACTTATTCGAAAATCATAAACTTGTTTGGAAATCATAAACTTATCTTGTAGTCATGAACTTGTCTTATAAACTGGTCGTGTAAGCATAAACTTGTCTTGTAAACATAAACTGGTCTTGTAAGTGCCGCAACACTCGTAAACTTGGTAGGTCATGGAGCCCTTGCCTAGCAGGGTTGTCACATGCCTCATGGGGCCCTTGGAGATCGAGGTATCCGATAGCGCCATATTCTTTCCTCCCAATGATCTAGGTAAATTCTTATCTTGTTTAATCTTTACCAAATTATTTCAAGTTCTCAAGCCATGGATACTCGTGGAACTTCCTATAATAACTAGTTACGGGTACGAGTTTTTTACGAGTTATCGCTGGCGAACTTATCGTATCTGTGACACGCGATACATTGGGCAATACTCACACTCGATTGCCCGATGCCAAATACAATAGGTTTATTATACGCAAAAAATCTACGGTGTCGTGAGGATCATAAACCCGTGTCAATATAGGAAAGCAGAAAATTGAACTACGCTCCAATACTAAACTAAGATAATGAATCAAAAATCGAAGGAAATATCAAAATAGACAAAAAAAATAGCCAATCATAGGAAAAATATATAAGAGGAAAAAATATATGTTGCATAATAAAACTGATCGTCTCATAGACAATTTGCCTCATGGACTACTCGACACATAACATGCTAGACGCATAGACAACTTTTCTCATAGATTATTTGTCTCATTGACAATTTGCCTCATGGATTGCTCGACGCATAACATGCTCGATGCATAGACAACTTACCTCATAGACAACTTTGCCTCATGGATAATTTGCCTCATGGACTACTCAACGCATAGAATGCTCGACGCATAGAATGTTCGGTGCATAGACAACTTGCTTCATAGACAACTTTGCCTTATGGATAATTTGCCTCATGGACTGCTCGACTCATAGAATGCTCGATGCATAGAATGTTTGACTCATAGAATGCTCGATGCATAGAATATTTGATGCATAGACAACTTGCCTCATGGACAATTTTCTTTATGGACTGCTCGAGTCATAGAATGTTCAACTTTGCCTTATAGACAACTTTGCCTCATAGACAATTTGCTTCATGGACTGTTCGCCTCATAGACAATTTGCCTCATGGACTGCTCGACGCATAACATGCTCAATGCATAGACAACTTGCCTCAAAGACAATTTGCCTCATAGACAATTTGTCTCATGGACTGCTCGATACAAAACTTGCTCGACGCATAGACAACTTGCCTCATAGACAATTTGTCTCGTGGACTACTCGATGCATAACATGCTCGATGCATAGACAACTTGCCTCATAGACAATTTATCTCATGGACTGCTCGACGCATAACATGCTCGAAGCATAACATTCATCATCCCCAACTAATCAGGTCTAAGAACAAGAAAAAGCCCAAAAATTAATTTGGCCATAAAAACTTTATTTTAATTCCAAATTAAGCATTTTAAAGGTCAAAATCATACAAAATTTAATTCTCCACAACATAAAAAAAATTAGTTTTTGAAAACAACATGTTTTAATGGATCAAAATAAAGAAAAACTTATGAAACCCATTAAAACTCTACCTTGAAACTCAGATCTACTCCAAACCATTCACCAAAACCAAAAACTCCAAGACTAAAATAAATGAGTACATCAAGGAGAACATTTTCGATGAAACATATTTTTAATTACTACATATATATATAAATCTAAAAAATTATGGCTTCACCACTTTGAGTAAGATGTACTTGCCTGGAGTGGCTTCTTAGTCTCTACCTCTCACGGTCCAAGTGATCACAACCACCCCTTCTAAGGTTTGGACTAGTGCAAGGGGGAGATGAAGAAGAAGAGGAAAAAGTGGAAATAAAGAAGAATGAGAGAGGAAAGAGAAAACACTTATATATATATATATATATATATATATATATATATATATATATATATGTGGGGAGAGAGGGAGATGGTTTAGTCATGGGTTCAACCAAAATGAACCAAACCGAGTGTCAAGTCATCCTAAACCAGATTTATGGCAAAGCCAATGGATATTCTAATGGTCTCGGGTAGTCTCTCCAGACAACATAAATTAAAATATAAATGACAGGAACCATCATGAAAATACAATAGAAAACATTATCATAATTTTTTAAATACCATAAATTCAAAAATAGCAAATCTGGGAACGGGTGTGACATGTTCAATGATGGGTTTTGTGTATATTGATATCCAAGGGTATTAGTATTGAGTTAAGTGTCAGTAAGGTAAGCATTTAGGTGGTGTTATGCCAACTAGGAATTAAATACTAAATTCTTGATTTTTTGTATTATAAGGTTGGTGTTAGGATTGGGGTACGTGTCTAGGTATTGGTTGAAGTGTTGATACTAGTATGAATATTAGGACTAGTACCAAGGTATCCTAGGTAGGTTGAGGTAGTGGTTAGTTAAGTTATGGTAGGATATAACATAATTTTACCTTGAATATCTAGAGATAACTTGGCTTTAGCTAGTTTGACCCTATATGCCAACCTTATAGGTAATTACGAACTCTAATATAAGAAATGACCTAGTTAACCCCATTCGACCTAGAAATGACCTATTGACATTATATATATATATATATATATATATATATATATATATATATATATATATATATATATAAGCCTGTTTATGTTTCCAAATCATCCTTTGACATTGATATTTCATATCTTGGTCAAATTTACTCCAGTTGGACATCGATTTGAGTTCTCTTTTCGGGACGACATGCAAGTACATTCTCTGATAGTTTCTATTATTTGATATTACTATGATTCTTGTTTATAATATTATTTTTTACTTGATTTTTTGACACGATAAATACACGGAGAAGTATTATGGATTCATTTTGAGATACATGATTATTCTTACTGGTCCACAAGGACTTTTACTGGCATTACTTGTATTATCTGGCATCATATTGATCTACGTGTCATGACCTGGATCCATTATTACTAGTCGGGTGGAAAAATATCTTAGTAGACATGTAAACATCTATGGTTTCCACTCTTGTGAGTGAAAATCTTTTCTTTGGTTCGCTTTCCCTTGGGCTCGGTTGCCCATTTTCTATGGTTAGCAGTGAATGAGACTAGGAGTTGAATTTCCTTTATGAATTCTATAACCATGCCATATTTGCTTGCTTGAACAGACTCTCTCTAAAAGAAATGGAGTGGCTAATTCTATTGCTGTCCCCCCCGTGGGAGTCCGGGCCGTATCTCGGTCCCAGTGTGGCTAATCATCCGAAAAGACTAGCTAAGCATCATTGGCTTGGTCAGCCTTTTCCCAAAATCTAGAACCACCCCCTTTTGGTCTAATCTAGAATGATAGCAGTCGCACACCTCACGTGCGATGAACCGTATTACCCCTAGCCTTTTATATGTCAAAAGTGGTATTTTAACACACTAGTTTAGGTTTATACTTTCTGGTTTCACTCTAGACTTTCTGGTTTCACTTTATATTACTAGTTATATCTTTATCTGCCATTCTTGCTAGTTTTACTTATTTATCAGTCTTTACATTTTTGCGTTTCCTTATTATCTATTGCACTCTATTATATGCCATAGTTCATTTCTTATCTGTTCATCTTGTATTATTTTACTATTGCAGTTTTATAGTTTTTGTCAATTAATTTGAACTGTTATTAGGTTATACTCGTTCCATCCTGACTGTATATATTTTTTAGATGACGTTTTAGAGGATATGTGTCCCACATTTTATGGCCCACATGATGGAAAGTTAGCTGAGGATACACCTCTAGTACATGAGAGCCAGTACTAATTGGGACGAGTCTCAATTAGTTATAGTTAATACTTAGGTAGCTTCTTTATTGTACTGGATTGGTCTCCAGCTTTAGATATTTGAGATGTTATTGTTACTAGAATTATTGTGATCCTTGCTAGACTTATAGACTTAGTTATTTTGTTATGATTATTTAGTTGTGACTTTGAGACTTCCTTTTTATATGATATTGTGTCATTTTCCTCCTTATAGATATTTGTGATTGAGTATTGGATTACCATTATATATTGTCATATTGTCCTCCATTTGGAGTTGAGATATCATTGACAGGTTACATATATTATTGTGTGAGATAGATAGATAATATTTTTGACCTAGACAGCGTTATACTACCGATTCTATGGCGTAGGCTGGGCGTACCCACGCACTCGTGCCCGATCATCCCGGTGCGAGTCGTGACAACAACTATTCTCTGTGGCGGTTGCACTATTGCATGTGGCATGTGGCGACTGTTTTCATGCGGCAGCCCCTCATGCATGTGTTTCAAATGTGCGCATGTTACCTCAATTGACCCTATGCACTTGTTTTATTGTTTTGCCTGGTTTTGATATTTTATCAGATTATTTTGATTTCATGTATTTGCTCCCGCATAAGTGCAAGTGCAGTTGGACTTAGTAACCTATAATTGACCAAGATCTTTACGTCCTATGACCAAAACTTAAATTGTTGGAGCTATAGGCTTAACCCGACTGTTAGTCTGAACTTTGCCACTAGGCACCTATTATATTACTTAACTCGACCAACGTATTCCAATGTGACAAGAGAACCTATGTGACTGACTCGACTACCTGTATCTGTGCTGATATACCTTCAATGTGCTATGTGTTATATATCTTGTTGTGCACCGAGGTGCTTCTAATCTATACAAAATATGATTACTCCAGCACAGACATTGTAGTTAGTCAATAACCTTAGCGTGGTTAGGATGTTTGTGAATTTGTTGCATTACACTGGGGTAAATCTAGTTTGGGCCCATGGGCAACAATGTGGATTCATATCTAGCGTACACGTACTGAGGTATGACATATAGGGGAAAATATTATGTGACAACGCCATGAGATTTTAGTTAACCATAAAGTTAACTAAGCAACTAAAACTGGTAGAGCATTAGGAAGGAATGATATTCCGAGATCATGCCTAACATTCACCCTCAGATACTTATTGGGGAGTGCAAGGTTAGCCACCACGAATACTATTTATCATATACACTAGTGGAGTGAAGTATCCGATTACTACGTGCTATGCATTTTATGATCTATTTAGCACGATGGCCTTATGAGGGACTGGTACATATTCTACGTGCTATGTGTTATAATTGGTTCGGCTAGCCCTGCTAGTACATGGCTCGATCTGAGGATTCCTATTATATGTATTATAATCCTGGGATAACCCAGACTCCATCTAGGAAGCTGTAGAATTGATTAGCTGGTCATGTAACTGAGCTTGATTGTGTATTGTATCTTCTGTTAGCAGTTTAGGAATATGGACTATCGTGGTGTGATGGTTCAACCCTTATTCTTGTTTGGTTGTGGGGTTGGGCTATTGTGCTATGATAGGCTATTAGCCGAGTCTGCAACGCAGAATCATATAGCTTGACCTGAATCAGAGGATGTACGTTATCTCAATGTGGCACGATACTTCTTATCTTTTTTTGGTGTAGGAGGGTCGTACTACCTCGAAGATGGCATATACGCCGATGGTTCTTGGTTCATGCATTACATATATATTGATTTGGGTTTTGTTTCTTCATTCATACTTTCTTGCTTTACTTGCTATTTGGGGTCTAACCCCACTAGTTTTGTATAGACAAGTTTAGAGCCAAAGCTCGAGGATCCAGCTTATCATTGTAGAAGCAAAAAAATCTCTCTATGCTTTTCAGTTTACAGTCAACAAATAAGCAAGCGACGCATAACAAGGGTGGACGCATAACTCCTTCTGATATATGATGTCTCGAGATGCATGCTGCCATTTGACGCATCGTCACTATAGTCACATCAGAGCATTTATGACTCTGAGTCATCCTGACCGCCTCAAATCCTACACCGAGGATTAAAATCCGAGCTAACAGCTTCGTCATAATTATTTTTGGCAGTATACATCTGATCAAATGTCACGAACGCAGAAGACGATAAAAATCCATGTGTTTCTGGCCCAATGGATTCCAGACCCCATACGTTCCATGCGTTTCTAGCCTAATACGTTCCAGACTCTATGCGTTCCATGCATCTTTGGCCCAATGCATTTCAGACTCCACACGTTCTATGTATTTTTGGCCCAATGCGTTCCAGACCCCATGCGTTCCATGCATCTCTGGACCAATACGTTCTAGACTCCATGCCTTCCATGCGTCTCTGGCCCAATGCGTTCCAACTAACAGGATCTTTCTATTACAACTAAAAGAGATCTTTGTGCAGTTGATGCGGGCTACGTGTCCAAACGACCAAATCACGTATACAACGGGCTGAAACGACCCTGAGATCTCATCAAAAATAAATCCTAACCAAGATCAGATGGCGGCTTCACCGTGATATGCGGCCACAGTTGTAACCGTATTCGGTGGAAAGAACCCTATATAGTCATCAAACAAGGGCGCATACGGCATCTATAACATGCGGTCACAGAACAACTATAAATAATATGGTACTACCCCTATGCAAGAGTGGCTGACTATCTGCGAATAAATACTCAAAGGATAGAGAAGAGCTTCCGCATCGGATCATTCATGGTGTAAAGAGAGTTGCTACACTCCTAACCCTCCAACGTCACCCTCAGAAAACAAATTTGTACTTAGATTGTCTCATAGGACTCTTCTTTGTACTTTCTTAGTTTGTTAAATCAAATCTAGTTATCACAGTTCTCGTTTTAAAATTAAATGGCAAACACGGTGGCGACTCTGCTTGGGAATTTCTTCTCCTCTATTGACAAATCGGTGATGCAGTCCGATGTGGCCAAGCTCGGCTTGACACAAAAGATGCTGCTGGTCCGCATCGACCAACAAGTGTTCAAGGACATGCTCTCCGTAGATAGTGCGAGTCCTTCTTTGAGGCAAGCAAAGCCCAAGAAGACCCGTAGGACGTGGGTAACAAAGGCCTCTGATCCTCACCCAACTATGGAGCATGAGCTACCTGTCTCTCTCTATGCCGCACAGACCGTATATCATGCGACCACTGTCTATACGACATCCTCTTCCAGCCAAAAGGGTGCTCTCCACTTGAAGACCCGCATAACGTGGGTGGCCAAGGCCGCAGTGCCCTACCCATCTGTAGAGTAGATGCTTCCAACCTCTCACTCTGTTGCCCATGACAGTCGTCGGATGAGCACCCATAACGTCCACATCAATATGACATCCCGGGCTGACGTAGAGACTATACAGTACCCAGACTTTAGTAGAGAAAAATACTATGATGCCAGACATCCTGGTGCTGAGGCAGCTTCTATGAAGCCAAGGAGGTGGCCACATAAGACTACCCATATGGCATTGACTCACATCCGCAGACAGCAGGCCGCATCTGGCCCCAATAACAACAAAACCTCAATTTTCGATCGTATCTCATGCGGCACATATCTTATGCAACCCACTAAGAATGGTGAAAACCTAAAGCTGGACTCTTCATACTATGCGCCTGTGACAAAAAATTATTATGCGAGCACGTCAAGCCCAACACTGGGTAGCTAAGCTAAAGAAATCCAGAGCAGCGCGAGCATGTCAAGCTCAAGCAACAGCTTATACGACCGATCGCAAACAGGCATCGTTAGTTATTACGCGAGCCTCTGGCAGAAAGTTGTACAGAACTGACCCAGGCATCCAGCCCACATGGACCCATGGACAGGGTCAGTCTCAAAAGTCTTCCACCAGTTCCTTAGGGCAAGTTCGTGTACGAACCCCAGGCCAGGGAGCAAACACAGCACCTACGCATCCGTGTTCCTGGGATACCCGAACTCATAAAATGGATGCAAAGGTAAAACACCCTTCACATGATTTGCGTGACGTAATTCCTCACAAATTCAAAGCAAGGGAAACAACTATGACATGCGACGTGACCTCTCCAGGGCATAGCTGCGCCAACATCATTATCAACTGCTGCTGTAATAAAGCAGCAGTACTCACAGATAGGCAGTCAGCCTTTTAGTGACTACACCGGAAAGCACCTACCCGACAACAACCCGAAGATCAGGTACAAGTATCAGAAGAGGAGGAGTTTCCCTTCGCCTCATGATACTCAACTAGAAAGCTTTCCCCCGCCAAGGAAATAAAGTAGTCAAACACCTTAATCCAGTCCGGCGTTCTCTACCACTGCATCGCGAAGGCGATTACTCGGAGGGTAGACAACGGCACCTGCGGAAGGCATCTTCCAAGGCACCCGATCTAGGAAGAAGCTGTTAGCACCTGGGGGTAGTTCTTCCTTAGAACCTCTGGGGGTGGCCCAAGCTGGGGGTAGTTTCCCCCTAGACGTACGTACTAACCCGGCATTCATAGGAGACAAAGATTCTCAAGGAACTGACTCCGAGATCCCGGAGGGTAGATACTCCCACCAAGAGGACACAATCTTCTACGCCCGGGGTAGTAACCCCTCCGAATCCGAGGAACACACAGCGGCTCCCGCCCTCCTTGAAGACTACTCATTACAAGGGTATGAAACATGGATCACGGTATCCATTGCCCCCTTTATTTCTTCCTATGTGAGGACAGTGTACATGGCTGAAGATGACCATAAAGACCCCTGTGACCGACAACGCCTCGAGATACTCAAAGCCATGATGCATACAATGAGTGCATCAATACAAGCTTTGACCTTGACAATGCTGGCGATCAAGGCAAAGATGGCCTCCCAGCCGGCAAGAGCCTCTGGGCAAGCAAACCTGGAACCCAGGACCAATGGGGATTCAAATATGACTGCTCCACCGGCAGACGATGTTCCTCTCCTACATAGCTCGTCGGTGCCTTCAGAAGAAGATGAAGCTAAGGAAGCAAGGAGGGAGGTACGAGAACTTCCGGCTCGCCTAGACTCCATGAGCAATCGGGACTCACTCCGTGATCTTGGGGTGCGACAACCATACTCGATAGAGTAGAGGGATGTACTGTATCCGCCCAAGTATAAGCCCTTCAACATCAACATGTTTGACGGAAAGTCCTCCCCTCGCCGCTTTATGAGCTACTTTGAGATCACCACGGGACACTTACCCCGCAGCGATGCTATCCTTACCAGGCTCTTCGTCGGGTCATTGGTGGGGGTAACCTTCGATTGGTTTTGCAGCCTCGAAGATAACTATATCTCATCGTTCGACGTCCTCAAGTGTCTGTTCCTTAATAGATTCTATGAGGCAGGAAATGATATGACGATGTCTTCTCTGATGGACGTCGCCTAGGGAAAAAAGAATTGACATAAAACTATATCGAATGATTCTGACAGGCCACGCTAAGGTTACCTCCTGGCAATCCTGAGGCCACACTCATGGAGATGTGCCGGAAGAACATGCTCCCGACAGTTAGCCCCTGGATGGGTGAGAGCCAGTTCAAAGACTGGACAACGTTCATTGTCAGTGTTGTCAACGCTGAGAAGAAGCTCAAGGACGCTCGATAATTGGGGATCCATATCCCTACTACTGAGGAAAAAGGCAAATGTCCCAGCAACAACAGCAACAATAGCAATAACAACAATAGCGACAATAGTAGCCGCGACGGAAAGGAAAAATAGGCTATAGTCGCTACCTTGACCAAGAAGCCTGAGCAAAAGTTGGTAGAGCCTCCAAAACCAAAGGAGACTTACTCTTTCGAAGATGCGGATGTCAAACCCATCTTCAACATGCTAATACAGGAAGAAAAAATGGGCTCCCCGACGTCAGACGTCAGCCTGAGGCGGCAAAGATTGTTAACCCAAAGTACTATCACTTCCACCGCTACATCCATCACCCGACGCAGAAGTGCTACACCCTGAAGCGGTACATCTAATATATCATAGACATCATGGTTCTCTCCCTGGACTTCGATAACGTGATGGTCGCCGCCAACATGGTATCCCTCCAATATGGCAACTTTCCACCGACAGAAGCCCAAGATGGAGTAGTCCTTGTCCTTAAGGCAACTATGGAAGTTGTCAACCTTCCACCAGCTCGAGACCAGGCGGCCGGGCTAATACCTCTTACCACACCACGTGGGGAGGTCATGTGGGTCCATCCCGACCTCGTGCCAGACTTGACACAGCTGGCGGGACCCCCCACCGCCAAGTCTAAATGCAGGAAATCTAAGACCTGTTATACAGTTTTCTCCTCGGCTGAAGAGCTGGCAGCAGGTGCAACAAGGTCAGGCATAATATACCAACTGATGCACGACAATACACCCCCGGTTGTTGCACCTACCACCACTGGTCCCGAGCCATCTCAGTCCCCACGGTGGATAAGTCCAAAAAAAGAGAGACGTGCTTCGATAAACTATTGCGCAAGGATGCACCACAAGGGCTGAAAAAGCCTTATACTTTTGACATATTAGCACAATTAGCCCATACTCCGACAAAATTATCACTATTTGAGCTTTTACGGCTCTCTAAAGACACTCTGGCTGCCCTGAGTGAGGCACTGCAGAATATCGATGTCTACCTGGTGCAAGTCAAGCCGCCAACCGAAGATCCTACTACTTGTCCACATTATAACAATGCCATGGATGCGAAACCCAATATCACCGTCTCGCAATAGGATATGTTGCTCAAGAACAATAGGCACGATCGGCCCCTGTACTATATATGATATATTGGCGATATCAAGGTGGACCGAATACATATTGACCGAGGATTGTCGATCAGTATCATCCCAAGAAGTTTGCTCTAGACCTTGGGGATCCCGATGCATTGTCTAACGGCTACCAATACTGCAATCAGTGGCTTCAACAAGGGAAGAAGCTACCCTCTAGGCAAAATCTGCCTAAAATGCCAAATCGACGACTTAAAAATAGAGGTCACCTGCTATGTCATAGACGTAGATACGTCCTATAATATCTTGTTGGGGCATCCGTGGATACACGAACACAGAATAGTGCCATCCACCCTCTACCAGTGCCTAAAATATGTAGACGAATATGGTTAAGTCAAAACGGAGTTCGCTAACATCAATCCGTTTAAGGGTATCAAGATCTACTAGTTTGACTCGATCCTTTACAAGAAAGTCCGCCTAGATGAAGGTGGAAACGAGGTCGACGATGAAGCCGAGGCCACAACAACACCCCAAGAGCCTATGAGAATCTGCCTCAAGGCTCGCACTCCCGATGTGGCCGTGCTCCTCATCATCAAGGTACCTGATTCTCCGGTACCTTCGGCTCCCTCAGAATCAATGGTCGTTCGCCTTCACAGGCTGAGTCGACCACCCAAGAAAGACCCGATCGTGGCCACGACTTCCGAACATCTGGTGGTAAAATTTTGCAGAAAACTATCAAAGCTGTTGCTTACGCTGTGGGTAGCCAAAGAAAATGATGAGCTGGAGGAATTTATATCTGCCAGTGTCAATATCCCTTCCCCTGGCGATATAATCCCACCAAAAGAGATACTTATTCTCCCAATAAAGGACTATCTTTGAACTACTCATAGCGTATGCATATAAGTACACTCTACTCCCTGGAGCACGGTCGGGGCCTTCATCTGCACACACAAGTGACCACTACCTGTACGTTGCACCGACTTCACTCTAGTCAGGATTCTTATTTTTTAATCCCACCCAGGAAGAAGTATCACGCCCCAGTCCCATAATACGTAGGACTAGGAATACGTAACACGCCAGTCGTATGTATACGAACTCTAATATATGGAAACCATATACACACGTACGCTGTACATGAATATCCAATCCACAGTGGTAATATATGTCACAACAAGTCACACACAGTTCTATATCTCATCCACAACACCAATAATAGAATAATGGAAATCAATAACTGAATATCAAAGAAGCAGTCTCAAAATAGAAATCTCAAAGTGTGATAGTCGGGTGGAAACAAATCCACTGCAATTCGACTATAATAAACTACTAAAGAGAGAAGAGGATAAACTCTAATATAAGAAAAAATGTCTCAAAAAAGAATAGCAACTAGAATCTCTAAACAGCTGCAATGAATCACATATAATCAGAAGGTAAGATCGCCTCAGACTGATAGGTAGCGTCAGGTCCAGGTCCATACTCCTGCGGGTACTCCTGCTCATCTATATCTAGAAAAGGGACTAGGTCCTCAGAGGGACGTAACAAGATACAAAAAACACATGCCAATAAAGTACTGAAAATAAACATCCATGGGGGTCGCCTAACCATCTAAGTGAATGCAGTTAAGAACAACTTTCGCCACAAGTGAGCTATCTGGCTGAAAACTGGGATTTGGCATGGTTCTCTTTTGGAGATCCAGGGGCCCAAAGGCACGTCGTCTTTTGAACGACGGAGGCCCGCCAATGTACATAATATATATATATGGGTCATCACCGCCCGTATCTCCAGTGGAGAATCCGGGTGCACAGGAGAAAAGTGCAAAGAAGCTCAAATGCGGTACTTGTTGTTCTCCCCACCCAATGCTCTAAGCATGTCATGTCCATGACACGATAAACCTCTAATAACCGCCAGGTCTACTAGCATGCAAAGTATCTATTGGCAGTTATCCCTATCCGTCGCACGACCTATACGTACCAGTGGCCAGCCGAGTACGCAAGTCCGTGTCCTACATGTGACTCACACTCGTGTAAGAATAGTGTCATGGCCAACGAAACATAAATGCCTCATGAAGATGGGGTAGTCTCATAAAGTAGGTCTAATGCATATACATAAATAGAAACATAGTACGACGACACCGTCGTTGCACCCAAGTTTCCTTGGACGCGCAGTTTATATAGCAGTTAAAATAAATGAACTAAATAAGCAGAAATTAAATATGCATGCCTCATATGGAATGTAAATACATTACAATGGCAAGGTATACTTGCTTGGCAAGAAATCTGTAAAGTGTACGCGCCCAAATGTCAAGGACACGTAACCTGGAACTAAGGACTCCGAACCAAAATCTCCGAATGCTGAAATAAACATCACCAACATTTCCGAAATAAACAAAATAGCTAAAAAGCACATCCCTTTCATCCAATTTGGACACAGGGGCAAAACGGTAATTTCGGGCAAAAATGGGGTCCACGTGTGGCCCACTTTACACCGAAAAATGTGTCGAGGGTAACAGTCTCTAAATGGGACAAACTATAGGTCAAACAACTCTAAATGTCAATACAAACCCAACGGTATGTCCAAATATGGATTCCGATGAGCCGAACACAATTTTGTCCAAAAAGTCAACTGTGGGGCCCGCCAATTGGCGATTTGGTCAACCATCTCAGAATTGCATGAAAATTGGGTCACAGGACCAGCGTATTACCACGAGTCCAGTGGCGCAAGTTTCGTCGCAATCTGATAAGCGTGCACAAAATACGCACGAGTTCCATAAAAGTTGCGACACGGGGTGTGTCCGCGGATACGGCCTGATTCCGGCACGCACACGCGTCCGAATCAGTCTCCACAAATTTTTACGTGTCCGGTTACGCTGCGTACACCATTCGGTACACTTGGTACACGGCGGGGCGGTCCCGTTTGGTGGGACGCGTTCCTTTTTCCAACTTTTGGAAATCTAGAAAAAGTGGGTTCACGTAGTTTTGTGACGAATGTAATTCTGTCCACAGCAGCTAATAATATAGGGTTATTTAACAGAAAATAAACTAGGTCAAGTGTTCTACACATATAAAAAAGAATCACTGAATTTGGATCTCTGTGGTGGGAGATACGAACTCGGCAATATGGGTGGTCACCGCAGTTTTCTGCAATCCCAGAATTGGTCTGCTCGCTCCAACTTGGACGCTATTTTTCGCCTAGGGGTACACGTTTTTCGAGGTTGGCTATTATACAAATATGGGAGAGGGTTAAGGGGTGAGCATACCGGTGAAGACGGAACGACGTTTGGTTGAGCGAGTCAACGGAAAACAACTCCGGAGTGAAGGTGCCTCGTGTGAAAATCTGCAGTACGCGAGGTCGGAGTCGTCGGGATGGTTTGGACGGCTTGGCGGGGTTCACTGGCTGTGGCGGTGGCTCTAAATGAGAAGAGGGGGTCTGTATATTTTAGGTTAGGGTTTTATAAAATAATATATATATATATATATTTATATATATATATATATAAGATAGGGAGAGAGAAAAGAATAGGAGGCAGAATGGTTTGCGGCCAATGGGGGGTCGGGTCCCTGGGAGCAAATTGCTAAAGGGGGGGTGGGTCCTAGCAAGTTACTGAGTTGCTGAAGGAGCGGTCCCTGGGAGCAAGTTACTAAGTTGCAAGAAGGATGGTGGGTCTTTAGCATTGTTATTATGATTATTATTATTATTAGTTAATTCTTATTTAATAATTCTTTTTCTTTCTTTTCTTTTCCTTTCTAAATATATATATATACATATATATATATTTGTGTATACATATATATTATATATATACCCATAAAAAAATTCATGGATTAGAATAATGCACACCATTAGGCTAGCAACTGCTTAAGGGGGTCTCCTACATGGAATAAATTCCGAAAAAATCCTGATGGTCCCATAAATCCTCTAAGTGCCCGAACACCTAAAATAAAAATTATTAAAAATCTATTTCTCCTATTTAGCCCCAAATTACTATAATTTAATTAATAATTAATAAATAAAGGGTATATATAATTTTCTAGGAAGGGGGTTTTACATTCTACCAAACTTGTAAAAATTTCGTCCTTGAAATTAAAATTAAGCCATGATAGAATGCAAGGAGGGTATAAGATATAAATTAATAATGTAAATTCATACCTTGGTCTGCGAATAGGTTCGAAAAATGCTTGCGCATGTCGTCCTCGCGCTCCCAAGTTAATTCTTCTGGCGCGCCATGCCTCCATGCTACGCGAACCAAGGGAATAGACTGGTTCCTCAACACCTTCTCTCGACGATCAAGGATTCCCACGGGTTGCTCTTGGTAAGACAAGCTCGGCCCAATGGTGATCTCCGAATGGTCGAGAACATGACTGCTGTCTGCCACATATCGCCTGAGCTACGATACATAGAATCCGTCATGTACTCCCTCCAGTGAAGGTGGTAGCGCAAGTCGATATGCCACCTCTCCAACTCTCTCGAGCACGTCAAATGGTCCAATATACCTTAGACTCAACTTGCCACGCCCTCCGAATCGGATGGTACCTCTGGTCGGTGATATCCTTAAGAAGACGTGATCGCCCTCTTTGAACTCCAAGGGACGACGATGAAGGTCTGCCCACTGCTTCTGCCTGTCTTGCGCTGCTCGCAAGTGTCCCTGAATCTTATTGACTGTCTCTACGGTGTTGACTACCAACTCGGGTCCCAAAATTTGACGTTCTCCCACGTCACTCCAACACACAGGAGACCTACATTTTCTTCCATACAATGCTTCAAACGGAGCCATCTGAATACTCGCTTGATAGCTATTATTGTAAGAAAACTCTACAAGATGTAGGTGGTCCTCCCATGATCCTCCGAAGTCTAACATGCAAGCCCTCAACATATCTTCCAAGGTCTGAATAGTATGCTCCGACTGCCCATCTGTCTGCAGGTGGTAAGATGTACTGAACTTCAGACGAGTACCAAGACTCTCTTGCATGCTCCTCCAAAAGTGCGATGTGAAGCACGAATCTCTGTCCGATACAATGCTGACTGGTATGCCATGCAATCTCACGATCTGCCTCATATATAAGTCAGCAAAAGCTTCTGTAGACTGACCCACTCTAAAAGGTATAAAATTGGCTGACTTGGTGAGTTGGTCCACTATTACCCACACTACATCTCTCCCACTTTGACTCTTGGGAAAACCCGTGACGAAGTCCATAGTGATGTGCTCCCATTTCCACTCTAGAATCGGAAGTGGTTGCAATAATCCTGCTGTCCTCTGGTGCTCCGCCTTCACTTGTTGACATACCAGACATTTAGCTACAAAGCGAGCTATCTCTCTCTTCATTCCATGCCACCAAAAGTGTTGTCGTAAGTCACGATACATCTTGGTGCCTCCAGGATGAATAGAATAAATCGAACTATGAGCCTCTGCCATCAGCTCCTGTCGAATATCTCCATTTGGAACATAAAGACGATCACCACATTGTAATGTCCCATCCTCATGAATGCGCAATCCGGTCTGCTCTTCCGCCTCTGTCCTTTTCTTTAGTCTCCTGAATCTGGCATCTGTAGACAAAGATGCCTTAATCCTCTCTACCAATGATGATTGAACTTACAAGTTGGCTAGTGTCCCATCTGCTCCGGGTAATTTCACTTTAATGCCAAGCTCTTGTAAGTCCTCCAATAGTTCCCTCTGTGCTGTCAAGAAGTAAACTGCTGGCTTCCGGCTTAACGCGTCTGCTACCACGTTAGCCTTGCCTGGATGATAATGTAGCTCTATCTCAAAATCTTTCATCAACTCGAGCCATCGACGTTGCCTCATATTTAACTCCTTCTGCGTGAAGACGAACTTGAGGCTTTTATGGTCTGTATAGATCTCCACTTGTTCCCCATATAAGTAATATCTCCATAGCTTCAGAGCAAATACAACGGCTGCAAGTTCCAAGTCATGAGTCGGATAATTCTTCTCATGTACTCGTAACTGCCTAGATGCATATGCAATCACCTTGCCATGCTTCATCAATACGCATCCTAAGCCTTTTCCTGATGCGTCACTGTAGATCACATAACCTCCTGATCCTGACAGAATCGTCAATACTGGTGCTGTAGTCAGTCGCTTCTTCAACTCTTCGAAGGCTGCTTGACACTCGTCAGTCCATATAAATTCTTGGTCCTTACAAGTCAAACGAGTCATAGGTGCCACTATTCTTGAGAAGTTTTTCACGAACCGTCGGTAATATCCCGCAAGTCCAAGGAAACTCCTCACCTCTGCTGCTGATTTAGGAACAGGCCATGTCTCAACTGCTGAGATCTTCTCTGGATCAACAGAAATACCATCTCCTATAACAACATGTCCAAGAAATAAAACTCTGTCCAAGAAGAACTCATATTTGCTGAGTTTAGCATATAACTGCTCTCTCCTCAAAGTTTCTAGAATAATCCGCAGGTGCTCCTCGTGCTCCTCGTGGCTCTTCGAATAGACAAGTATATCATCTATGAAGACGACCACGAACTGGTCCAAGTACTGATGGAAGACTCGATTCATCAAGTCCATGAAGATCGCTGGAGCATTGGTCAATCCAAATGGCATGACCAAAAACTCGTAGTGCCCATATCTTGTTCTGAATGCGGTCTTCGGAATGTCCTGCTTCCGTACCTTCACTTGGTGATATCCCGATCTCAAATCTATCTTCGAGAATACCTTAGCTCCACTGAGTTGATCAAACAGGTCATCAATGCATGGCAATAGATATTTGTTCTTCACTGCCACTGCATTCAAGGCTCTGTAGTCAATGCATATATGCACTGACCCATCCTTCTTGGGTACAAACAACACTGGTGCTCCCCAGGGTGATGCACACGGTCGGATGAAATCTTTCTCCTCTAGCTCTTTTAACTGTGCCTTCAGCTCGTCCATCTCCTTCTTCGCCAGTCTATAAACATGCGATGCTATAGGTGCTACTCCGGGTGCTAGTTCAATTGAAAACTCTACGTCTCTGTCTGGGGGTAGTCCTGGCAAATCCTCTGGAAAGACGTCTAGAAATTCTGAAATAATGGGATGATAGACAACATCGTCCATTGTGAGCTGCATACCATCAAGAATTTCTGTGGATCCTCTGGCAAACTCAAGTTCAGGCTGGCCTGGTACCTTAAAAAGAATGCTCCCTCCAAAGCAATCGAAGAAAGCATGGTACTTGCTTAGCCAGTCCATTCCAAGCACAATATCAAAAGATGGCATAGGAAGGACTAAGAGTTGGGCGTTCATCTCTCTGCCACGTATCACTATAGGGCCCGATCTATAAACTCGACTAACTGGTACAACTCCTCCTCCGGTTAGAATTCTAACACAACTAGATAATGGTGTAGAAGCAATGTTGTGTTTGGCAATAAAACTAGATGATATGAATGAGTGGGTGGCTCCCGTATCAAATAATGTCACAGCAGGAAAAATAAAAGCAAGGGTAATACCTGCTATGACATCCACCTCATGATCCATGTCATCTACCTCCAATGCAAAAGCTCGCCCGTTCCTCTGCGGCTGTCCATGTCCGGTCCTCATATACTGCTCCTCCTGAGTGGGTAGCGGTGGTCCTCTCTGAAATCCTCCTGCTTCTGGAGGTCGAGGTGCTCCCGGTCCAGTCATCTGCTGAGCTGGCTTTGGTGCTGGAAGCGCTAATCTCTGAACTGGCGGTGGAAGTGTCTGCTGCATGTGGCAGTCTTTCGCCATGTGCTGTCCAGAGCCACATCTCCTACACTGACCCAAACGGGTCCGACAATCTCTCGAAACATGTCCGATCCTCCCACAATAATTATATTAGGGTTTCTTCGAAATCTGGTACCGTCCGGCTCTGTGTTGCTGATGCTGCTGAGCCAAAGAACGTCTGATAGGTCCCCCCTGTTGTGTCCTGGCTGGTCCCTGCTGTATCCTTGCTGATCCTTGTTGTATCCTCAGCTGACCTCCTTTTCCTCTGCTAATGGTTTCCTGAAATCTGGCCTCTGAAAGTAGTTCAGTGTAAGAGATTCGGGACTGCGAGCTTGTATAATATTGTAGCTCCTGGGTCAGTCCTCGATGAAATCTCTTAGCCTTAGCCAAGTCATTTGGTATCAAAGCAGTGCCATATTTGCTGAGTCGACTAAACTCGGCATCATACTCGTCCACAGTTCGGTTTTCTTGCTCTAAGTGAAGAAACTGATCATACAAGGTGTCCCTGACAGTGTCCGGGAAGTACTTTCCCTCAAAGTATTCCAAGAACTGCTCCCAAGTCTGGTAAGTACCCAACTGGCGCTCCATTGATTCCCACCAGTGATGAGTATTACCATCTAGAAGCATCCGTACACCCGTCATCCATAGATCCGTAGGTAACTGCGATGCCTCCAGTAGCTTCTGCGTGTGAGTGATCCAGTTGGTAGTCTCCTCGGGGCTCTCAGTGCCCTTGTACTGCCTTGGACCCATCTGAACAAAATCCTTTACTGATCCAACCCTAGCTCGAGGTACTGGAGCTAGTGCTTGGGCTGGTACAGTAGCTTGTGCAGCCATCCTCTCCAAGGCTGCCAAAAATTCTTGCCTCTGCTCGGCTGCCTGCTGCCTTTGTTCCTGTATCATCATCTGAAAGAATTAGAACATCTGCGTTTGGCCATCTTGCGGTACTGGGACAGGTGGGAGGTTCCCAATAGGTAAAGCGGGAAGATCAGATGGAACTGGGGTGTGAGTCTGTCTATCTGGCCCCAGAAGCCTAGGAATCGTTGGGGTCCCTCCTTGAGTCTGACCATTGACTCCAGAAGTTATGTCCCCATCGGCGGCAGTACATCCATTTTGCATATCCATCTCTCTGCAGTTGATGTACGAAACGATTAGAAAAAGTACAGGAATCAAACAGGATGCAAGTATTAAATAGGAAGGATGAATTTCAATCAAGCGTGGATGAGATCCTTATACTCTATTCCTATACGCAGGCTTGTTCGGTACAGTTACGTAACCGAGACAATATATTCTTGACCTGCATGGGCCACCACAAAAATATGTCACGCCCCAGTCCCATAATACGTAGGACTAGGAATACGTAACACGCCAGCCGTATGTATACGAACTCCAATATATGGAAACCATATACACATGTACGCTGTACATGAATATCCAATCCACAGTGGTAATATATGTCACAACAAGTCACACGCAGTTCTATATCTCATCCACAGCACCAATAATAGAATAATGGAAATCAATAACTGAATATCAAAGAAGCAGTCTCAAAATAGAAATCTCAAAGTGTGATAGTCGGGTGGAAACAAATCCACTGCAATTCGACTATAATAAACTACTAAAAAGAGAAGAGGATAAACTCTAATATAAGAATAAATGTCTCGAAAAAGAATAGCAACTAGAATCTCTAAACAGCTGCAATGAATCACATATAATCAGAAGGTAAGATCGCCTCATACTGATAGGTAGCGTCAGGTCCAGGTCCATACTCCTGCGGGTACTCCTGCTCATCTATATCTGGAAAGGGACCAGGTCCTCAGAGGGATGTAACAAGATACAAAAAACATGTAGATACAAAAAGCACATGCCAATAAAGTACTGAAAATAAACATCCATGGGGGTCGCCTAACCGTCTAAGTGAATGTAGTTAAGAACAACTTTTCCCACAAGTGAGCTATCTGACTGAAAACTAGGATTTGACATGGTTCTCTTTTGGAGATCCAGGGGCCCAAAGGCACGTCGTCTTTTGAACGGCGGAGGCCCGCCAATGTACATAATATATATATATGGGTCATCACCGCCCGTATCTCCAGTGGAGAATTCGGGTGCACAGAAGAAAAGTGTAAAGGAACTCAAATGCGGTACTTGTTGTTCTTCCCACCCAATGCTCTAAGCATGTCATGTCCATGACACGATAAACCTCTAATAATCGCCAGGTCTACTAGCATGCAAAGTTTCTATTGGCAGTTATCCCTATCCGTCGCACGACCTATACGTACCAGTGGCCAGCCGAGTACGCAAGTCCGTGTCCTACATGTGACTCACACTCGTGTAAGAATAGTGTCATGGCCAACGAAACATAAATGCCTCATGAAGATGGGGTAGTCTCATAAAGTAGGTCTAATGCATATACATAAATAGAAACATAGTACGACGACACCGTCGTTGCACCCAAGTTTTCTTGGACGCGCAGTTTATATAGCAGTTAAAATAAATGAATTAAATAAGCAGAAATTAAACATGCATGCCTCATATGGAATGTAAATACAGTACAATGGCAAGGTATACTTGCCTGGCAAGAAATCTGTAAAGTGTACGCGCCCAAATATCAAGGACACGTAACCTGGAACTAAGGACTCCGAACCAACGTCTCCGGATGCTGAAATAAACATCACCAATATTTCCAGAATGAGCAAAATAGCTAAAAAGCACATCCCTTTCGTCCAATTTGGACACAGAGGCAAAACGGTAATTTCGGGCAAAAGTGGGGTCCACTTGTGGCCCACTTTGCACCAAAAAGCATGCTGAGGGTAACAGTCTCTAAATGGGACAAACTATAGGTTAAACAACTCTAAATATCAATACGAACCCAACAGTATTTCCAAATGTGGATTCCGATGAGCCGAACACAATTTTGTCCAAAAAGTCAACTGTGGGGCCCGCCAATTGGCGATTTGGTCATCTGTTTCAGAATTGCGTGAAAATTGGTTCACAGGACTAGCGCGTTACCACGAGTCCAGTGGCGCAAGTTTTGTCGCAATCTGACAAACGTGCACAAAATATGCGCGAGTTCCACAAAAGTTGCGACACGGGGTGTGTCCGCGGATACGGCCTGATTCCGGCGTGCACACGCGTCCGAATCAGTCCCCACAAATTTTTACGTGTCCGGTTATGCTGCATGCACCATTCGGTACACTTGGTACACGGCGGGGCGGTCCCGTTTGGTAGGGCGCGTTCCGTTTTCCAACTTTTGGAAATCTGGAAAAAGTGGGTTCACGTAGTTTTGTGACGAATTTAATTCTGTCCACAGCAGCTAATAATATAGGGTTATTTAACAGAAAATAAACTAGGTCAAGTGTTCTACACATATAAAAAAGAATCATCGAATTCGGATCTCTGTGGTGGGAGATACGAACTCGGCAATATGGGTGGTCACCGCAGTTTTCTGCGATCCCAGAATTGGTCTGCTCGCTCCAACTTGGACGCTATTTTTCGCCTAGGGGTACACGTTTTTCGAGGTTGGCTATTATACAAATATGGGAGAGGGTTAAGGGGTGAGCATACCGGTGAAGACAGAACGGTATTTGGTTGAGCGAGTCTACGGAAAACAACTCCGGAGCGAAGGTGCCTCGTGTGGGAATCTGCAGTGCGCGAGGTCGGAGTCGTCGGGATGGTTTGGACGGCTTGGCGGGGTTCTCTGGCTGCGGCGGCGGCTCTAGATGAGAAGAGGGGGTCTGGATATTTTAGGTTAGGGTTTTATGAAATAATATATATATATATTTATATATATATATAAGATAGGGAGAGAGAAAAGAATAGGAGGCGGAATGGTTTGCGGCCAATGGGGGGTCGGGTCCCTGGGAGCAAATTGCTAAAGGGGGGCGGGTCCTAGCAAGTTACTAAGTTGCTGAAGGAGCGGTCCCTGGGAGCAAGTTACTAAGTTGCAAGAAGGATGGTGGGTCTTTAGCATTGTTATTATGATTATTATTATTATTAGTTAATTCTTATTTAATAATTCTTTTTCTTTCTTTTCTTTTCCTTTCTAAATATATATATACATATATATATTTGTGTATACATATATATTATATATATACCCATAAGAAAATTCATGGATTAGAATAATGCACACCATTAGGCTAGCAACTGCTTAAGGGGGTCTCCTACATGGAATATATTCCGAAAAATTCCTGATGGTCCCATAAATCCTCTAAGTGTCCGAACACCTAAAATAAAAAATTATTAAAAATCTATTTCTCCTATTTAGCCCCAAATTATTATAATTTAATTAATAATTAATAAATAAAGGGTATATACGATTTTCTAGGAAGGGGATTTTACAAGAAGGAAGATAAGATCATCATCTTCGGCAGAGTGGAATATCCCCGGTCCTTCATTCCTAAGAAAGTAGAACCAGAATTCGAGGTAGGCAGAATGCCACTCTACCAGTACAGCTCGCAAGCTCTACACCAGATCCAAAATATGGGGTACAACCTGGAGGTCACTGAAGGATTAAACTACGATAAAGATCGAATATCGTCTTTACGACTTTCCTCCCCCGCTGGCAAGCCCAAGGATTACTATCATAAGACTAAGCATGGCTTATGATATGTAACGCCTCCTACAACCCCTGAGGGCTCAAATAAAGAAGATGAGGAGCGCTCGCATACTTTAGAATCGACAACCGGTGACTATGATATCAACATCGGGAATATGCTCAGATAAATACTGTCCTCCAACATGGTGTCTTAACACCTTGAGGAAGACAAAGAGGATCCACCCGAGCTCTTTGAGATGGAACCTTGGGCCCAATACCTAGGTTCACAATGGGAGATGCAATTTGAGTGATGAGAATCTTCTACCAAGGACAAAGTTATACAAGTCGATCTAGGTGCAGAGACCTCCCCAAAGCCTATCTTCATCAGTAAAAGTCTGCCCGACGAAGACCGAGAATCCTTATTAGAAATTGTCAGGGAATACATCGATGTCTTTGCCTGGAGTTACAAAGACATGCCATGACTGGACCCTCAAATCGCGGTCCACAAACTCAACATTCGGACAGATGCCAAACCACTCAAGCAACAACAGCGACCATTTTGGCCAGATGTGATGGATTCCATCAAAGCTGAAGTCAACAAGATGATAGCTAGTGGCTTCATCCATGAGGAACAACACCCCGACTGGGTACCCAATATCGTGCCCGTCGTGAAGAGAATAAAAAGATCAAATTATGTATCGATTTTCGTGATCTAAATGCGGCATATCCCAAAGACGAATTCTCTCTTCCAATCACTGACATAATGATCGACAATACTTGTGGCTAAAAGCATATGTCCTTCATGGATGGCTTCTCAGGCTACAAACAAATTAAGATATTTCCCGACGATGAGAAACATACGTCATTCTGGACCCCGATAGGCGTATACTGCTGTATAGTCATGTCTTTCGGCTTGAAGAATACAGGTGCTACATATCAGCGAGCCATGAACACTATTTTTTGTAAGCATCTGCATAAGATGGTAGAATACTACGTCGACGACATTGCCATCAAGAGTCGCTCCAAAGATGATCACCTCCAAGATCTGAAGACTATGTTCGACTTAATACGCGTACACCGCCTCAAGATGAATCCTACCAAATCCTTATCGGGAGTCTCCAGCGACAAATTCCTGGGTTTCATCATCACTTTCTGGGGTATTCACATAGACCCCGACATGACCAAGGCCATCCTGGACATGCACCCGCCAAGGAACCTTCGGGAACTCTACAGCCTCCAAGGAAGGTTGGCATACATAAGGAGGTTCATATCAAACCTCTCTAGACGTTGACGGTCGTTCACACAGCTCATGAAGAAAAGTGTCTACTTTGTTTGGAATGAAGAGTGCCAACGAGTATTCAACAATATCCAAGAATACCTATCAAACCCTCATGTGCTGTTTGCCCCGGTCATGGGAAAGCCATTCCTGCTCTATGTACGTGCAATGGATCACTCTCTCGGTGCCGTGTTAGCCCAGAATAATAATTCAGGTCACGAGCATGCCATATACTACTACCTCAATCAAATGATGGTCGGTCCAGAGAATAGGTATACTGCTGTCGAGAAGGAGTGCCTTGCGCTGGTATTCGCCATCCAGAAAACTCGATACTACTTAACTGGACAGACCATCCATGTCAACACCCTCAGGGTCCTCGTGACCAAACCTGGGGCACTCAACTCCCGCTTGGCTACCTGGGCAATACTATTATCTCCATATGATGTGGTATTCGTCCCACAAAAGGCCGTTAAGGGTCAGGCATTGGCCGACTTTCTGGCAGTCTACCCGGGATCAGAAACATCAAAGCTCTATGAAGAGATTCCAAATAAAGTGACATACGCCAACGTTACCTCATAGAAAGCAGTTTGGCGAGTAATCTTTGATGGTGCTTCAAGAACAGGGCCCAAAGGCAACATCATCGCTGGGGTCGGGATAGTGTTGACCTCCCCATACGACCTCATCATCAATCGCGCATACACTCTCACGGAGCCATGCTCCAATAATATAACAGAGTACAAAATCCTAATCATCAGACTCCAACTCGCCAAATAAGTCAGGGTAGAGTACTTGGAATCCTACGTCAGTTCTCAGCTAATCGTCACTCAAGTTTGGAGAATATATGAAATCCTGAACGAAGACTTGATCCCCTACCACCAAGCTACACACAAAATTATTGCAACATTCGAGATGTTCTTTATTGAGCATGTCCCTTGGTTACAAAATATTGAGGCAGACGCTTTAGCCGGCCTCGTTGCTTCCTTGGCAGTCCCAGACAACACCCATCGAATAATCATGATGATCGGGCAAGAGCTGGTCTATCCTAAAAGCAACCTATTCTTATGCCTCAGCTATGTAGCGAAGGTCGATACCGATACTCAAGATTGGAGGCTTCTATTTATCGACTACACAGTCTATGGAATTCTTCCTAAAAATTTAAAGGAAGCTACTTCAATCAGAAGATGCTCCCTCTATTTCTATTACGACACGAAAAGCAAAATATAGTACTATCGGTCATATGACGACCTTCTTCTTTGATGCTGGTCAAACACAGAGGGAAAATAAGCCCTCTACGAAGCTTACGACTGCGTCTGCGGGGCGCATCAACCCAGTCCAAAGCTACAAGACCATCTTCGAAGAATGGGCTACTATTGGCCGATGATGGTAACAGATGCTGTTAATTACGCAAGGAAGTGCAAAGCATGCCAAATCCATATAGACTTAATCTACCAGCCATCTGAATTTCTACACCCAACGGTAGCCACTTGGCTGTTTGAGGTATAGGGATTGGACATCATCGGTCCAATCAGTCTGCCTTCATCAAAAGGACATCGGTTTATCCTGGCGATTATCGACTACTTCTCCAAATTGGCGAAAGCTGTTCCGCTCACTGAAGTCAAAATAGTAAACATGATTAACTTCGTCAAGCATCACGTCATATATCGCTTTGACTTGCCGTGTAGGATCGTCCATGACAATGTTCCACAGTTCGCAAGTCACACCTTCTATCTGTTTTGTGACAAGAACCGAATCCAAAATATATCTGCCACGATATACAATCCCGCAAAAAATAGTCTAGCAGAAGCATTCAACAAAACCATCATCAAGCTCCTCAAGAAATTCATGTCTTCCAACAAATATAGCTGGAACAAGAAGCTGGGTGAATGTCTCTTGGCCTATCGAACAACAGTCTGGACAGCTACTAGAAATACGCCATTCTGCTTGATGTACGAAAGTGAGGCGGTACTCCCGCTGGAGATCCAAATCCCTTCACTACGAGTAGCTCTCTCCAACCAACTAACTACAGACGACAACTATCATCGACAGTTGCACGAGTTGGAAGCACTCGACGAGAAACGACTTTTAGCTCAATAACGCATAGAGTTGTATATAGCGCATCTCTCTAGAGCCTTTAACAAACGGGTAAAATAGAGAATGTTTCAAGTGGATGACCTTATCTTAACAGTAAGAAGACCAATAGTTATGACTCACAAGATGGCCGAAAAATTCTAACCGAAATGGAAGGGCCCATTCATTGTGGAAACTGTATTTTCCAACGGCGCTTACTGGCTAGCAAAACCTAATGGCGACTTGCTCCTAATGCCTACCAACGGGAAGTTCCTCAAAAAGTACTATATCTAAATTGGACTGGTACTCCTCTATTACCGAACTACATCGTATCTCCCTGGGCGTTGGATCATGTCCACAGGACCTCTGGACTGTCGCTCTAATACACTACTCCGGTGAAGCCTGCCATGTCCATATTACCTCTGAGCAAACTTTCTGGCCTTTACCATCGATCATCACGTCCATATTACCTCTGATATTGATTGTCTTCCAACTTATTACCCATACCCAATCCAGAGTATGCCCGCGATGTTTAGTCCACAAAAACTGCCATGTCCATATTACCTCTGGCAGGGCTTGTCTCAAACCTATTACTTGCATTAACGTGTGCAAAATGTAGTGGGCCCACAAAACCTATTATGTCAAAAACTTACCTCTGATAGGGTTTATTTTGAATCTATTACTTGCACCCCAAAGTGAGCAAAAGGGTAATAGATCTACCAAAATCCTCTAGCAAAATATTCTTATAATCCACAAAATCTATCACGTCCATATTACCTTTGATAGAATTTATTTTCAAATCTATTACTTGTATCCCAAAGTGTGCAAAAGGGTAATAGATCCACCAAAATTCTTCAGCAAGATGTCCTTACAATCCATAAAACCTATCTCTGATAGGGTTTTGTTTCGAATCTATTACTCGCACCCAAAGTGCGCAAAAGGGTAATAGATCAACCAAAATCTCCCAGAGGGATATTCTTACAATCCATAAAATCTATATCTAATAGGGTTTTATTTTATATCTATTACTCGCACCCCAAAGTGCACAAAAGGGTAATAGATCCACCAAAAAACCCCAGCAAGATGTCCTTACAATCCATAAAACCTATCTCTGATAGGGTTTTATTTTGAATCTATTACTCGTATCCCAAAGTGTGCAAAAGTGTAATAGGTCCACCAAAATCTTCCAGTGGGATATCCTTAAAAAGCTATGGTATGGTACTATATTTATATTATCTCCAGTATAATATCCAAAAGTTTGCAACATACAAAAATTCTGAAAAAGTAGAGAGACTTTATTAATTAATATTCAAGACCATGAGTACATATGATGGAAATTTATTATATTCAAGGGTTTTATTAGTATTCAAGGTCATGAGTACATATAATGGAAACCTGTTTTAAAGGTTTTTCATGAAGTCTCGCGGATACAAAACTTTTTTATTAGAAATGCCCCTCCATGCTATCGTCGCTACTGACACAAGTCGGGCCCAATAGCAGAGCTCAAGGCTTTCTGGCTCACTACTCCACAGTGAAAACCTCAGTATATAGAAAATCTATGCTGATGGATTGCAAGGAAAGAGCAGGAGTAGATGCTCTATGACCATGCAGGAAGACCGTCAACAGGAATGTTAATTAATCCAAATCCTGTCATCGACCCCTCAGTCTCCCAGCCGGTAGAGAACCACATAAAAGGGAGAAAAATAGCTGACGCACTGCATGAACAAGGGCAGCTCAGCATATGGCGCATGATGTTCATCCTCGTCTCCTGGATTAGTTCTTGCAGAACTAACCGCATCTTCTAGAGAAATGCCACATAAGGTTATTTTTTATTCCAAACAACGGGTGTTATGATATCCTTCAATGCTCTAACATGAGCATCACAAGCAATGACAGAACCTGCAAAAAATAAGATATGTATCAGTCTCAACGAAGATCATAGAAACACGTTGCTGCCCGCCAGAAGCGATACAAGACCGAGTCTGTACGTGCGAGTAAGAGGAGGTCTCATCCATGCGGTCAGGCCAAAGATAAAGCTCTGTGGGCATGAAAGCAGATTACCCTCTACCCATGCGGTCACGCCAAAGCTCGGTGCGTATGTTACAGAGGAATACTCGTTCACACGACAGAACTCTGTAAAGAGGACTGCACATGCCCAAGATGAGTCTCCTGCAACAAGACGGTGTACTGGTGCCTTTGTGTCCTTCACAGCCCAGTATAAGAAGGGCGGTACTACCCTACCTCGAAGCAAAATATCCAGATCAGGAGGCCACGGATCGAGACCACCCCTGATAAACTCTTCGGTGAGGAAAGTCGTAGCCTTCGGCATCCTTCACAGGAAAAAAGAAAATAAAGCAAAGAGATAAAAGTTCTCTCTCTCCCCCTGACTGCCCATTTATAGCCTCTAAAATTGTGTGAAGGATCGAGGCAATAAATTGAGCGGTTAATGAGATAAACCTGACACCTCGATCCACGTGATCCTCTATAATCTCCTCGAAAACTGATGCTTTGGGCTCCGTGTTATTAGACGGTTCTGAATCCCAATAGATCGGCTCAAAGGTAGAACAAAAACCTACCATTTAATGCAGATTTGAAACCATGGCAGAGCCCTCCATGCGATAACTCCTACATGCGTTAACCTGACGAACTTAGCAGAAGTAGGCGGACAGTGAACGCGTGCCAATTTTATGCTTCTTATTCAAAGTATTTCAGACTTAGCCAAGTCTGAAAACTTTATAGTGGGTCTTATAGAAGCATAAAAAATCTCTCCATGCGCTCCAGTTTATAGTCAAAAAATAAGCAAGAGACGCATAACAAGGTGGACGCATAACACCCTCGGATACATGACATCCCGAGACGCATGCCGCCCTTTGAGGCATTGTCACTATAGTCACATCAGAGCATTTATGACTCTGAGTCATCCTGACAGCCTCAAATTTTGCACCAAGGATTAGAATTTGGGCTGACGGCTTCGTCATAATTATTTTTGGCAGTATACAACTGTTCAAACGCCACTAACGCAGAAGACGAGAAAAATTTATGCGTCTCTGGCCCAATGTGTTCTAGACCCAATGTGTTCCATGTTTTTCTGGCTCAATGCATTCTAGACTCCTTGCGTTCCATGGGTCTCTGGCCCAAATCGTTTCAAACTCCATGCGTTCTATGTATTTCTGGCCCAATGCGTTTTAGACCCCATGTGTTTCATGCACCTCTGGCCCAATGTATTCCAGACTCCATGCATTCCATGCTTCTCTAGCCTAATATATTCTAACTAACAGGATCTTTCTGTTACAACTAAAAGAGATCTTCATGCAGTTGATACAGGCTATATGTCCAAACGACCAAGTCATGCATACAATGGGATAAAATGACCCCAAGATCTCATCAACAGTAAATCCTAACCAAGCTCACATGGAAGCTTCCCCATGATATGCGGCATGGAAGCTTCCCCACGATATGCGGCCACAGTTGCAACCGTATTCCGTAGAAAGAACCCTATGTGATCATCAAACAGGGGCGCATGCGGCATCTATAGAATGGGGTCACAGAACAACTATAAATAATTGGGTATTACCCCCATACAAGAGGCTTACTATCTCCGAATCAACACTCAAGGGAGAGAGAAGAGCTTCCGCATCGGATCATCCACGGAGTAAGGTGAGTTCCTACACTCCTAACCCTCCATCGTCACCCCCAGAAAATAAATTTGTACTTAGATTATCTCCTAGGACTCTTCTTTGTACTTTCTTAGTTTGTTAAATCAAATCTAGTTCTCCCAGTTCTTATTTTGATATTAAATGGCAAACAATCTTCCCTTGATCAATAGTGCACACCATATGGATTGTCGTTGAGGGACACGAGTGGGTTTCTTCTCCATCGCTCTGATTATCATTTTATATTCTTTTGGGCGTTTAGCCACCGACACTTGTTAGTTGGTATGTCTGGACATTAGTTTCCTTTACATGATTATATTTAATCAGACTGTAGCTAATTACGGTCATGTACTTTTGTTACTCAACTAGCTTCTCATTTTATACTGCTAGTTTCCAGAATATTTCGATGGAGCATTTGTGACATCTTTCTGTTTTATTATATATATTCTGTGCTTACTGCTTCTTGTTTGATTGATTGAGACATAGATGCTCCGTGTGATCCTAAGTGACTTGGTTGTAGCATGCACCCCCTTGTCTAGTTACAGCCGTAATCGTCGGACGATATTTCATACCTTATATGGGATAACTATCCATGTGCGTCTTCGTATCTCGGTACTGGAGTGTGACAAGGTTTAGTGGTAGCCGATACAGGTCTTTTTTTCCAGACTTATGGGGTATTATGGTCATAGGAGTCTCAATCAAACATATCTCCTTTAATATTTTGCTTTGCCTTCTTCGATACCAATGCTTGAACTGTTAAAACTAATTTTTTACTCGATCCTTCCCATCCTGTCTTTGATGACTCTTGTCCTTTTTTTTAGGGCTATATCTTCCTCAGTTGCTGGAGCAGTCGGCCCCTGGGCAATAGCAGAAGGTAACACCTGCTCAGAGTCAGATCCGAGTTGAGCCAGTGATTGTGCAGGCCTAGACAGTAGAGCTGGTAATAGAGTATGTTGAGCAACATATCTCAGAGATTCCAGTACCCCAAGTAGTACCAACAGTGCCAATAGTACTTGACACCCCAATATTATTAGAGATCATCCGAGGGATGTTGGTAACCCAGCAAAATTAGATGGCAGTACAACATCACCAACGTTTCAACACCAGGAGTAGAATTTCTTGCTAAGTCAGGGATCATAGACGGCTTTGGGAAGGAACGGGAGGACTGATTCGGGGGCGTCGGCCAAGTTTTGCCGACTTAACCCGAGGTACTTCGATGGCACGTAGGGCGCTATCACGGTAGATGCTTGGATCCAAGATATCAAGGCTATCTTGGCAGCGACAAAGATTTCAACTGTGGAACAGGTTGACCAGGTCAAATTGCAGCTTCAGGACCTTGCTCATGATTGATGGGCATCGGAGGAGTTTGGCTTGAGGCATCCTATTTCTTGGGACAACTTCAGGACCCATTTCAGGGCTAAGTATTTTGGGGTGGTAGCACAGTATAAGCTAAAATAGAGGTTTATCGACCTTAAACAAGCTGATAGAACCGTGGACGGGTATGCAGCATAGTTCTATAGGTTGAGTAGATTTGCTCCCATAATGGTAGCTATAGAGACAGAGAGAGCAATAAGGTTCCCACAGAGACTTCACCTGGAGATCCTATAACTAGTAGAGGGGCACGACTACCAGAATTTTGATGCCGTGTTGATAGCGGCTATGAGACACGTGCTAACCATTCAAAGGCTGGCGTCGAGAACTAGAGGCCATAAGAGATCTCATGGTCAGAGTGGAGGAGGATGAGTAGTATCCCGGATGCCAATACCATCACCTGGCATTCGTATCCATGATTCAGTATCGCAGAGGGCAGCAGCTTCAATAGTGATTGTACCAGCTCGGCAATAACCGAGGAAACAATAACAACAACGCCCAGAAGCACCAACCTGTTGCACTTACTGTGGCAATAGAGGACTAGAGATGTATGCAGGATAGCTAACAGACTGTATATGAGGTGTGGTAGTCCAGATCACCTGTAAACCCCCTCGACCAATTTAGGATTAATTTAATCTAGATTGAGAGACTCGGATTAATTTGGATACAATTAATATTAATGTACAACAATTATGTGACTTATTACACCTCACCGTTGCTTCGATGTTTGGAGCGCTACACCAGTAGTTACCTTCAAACCAAGTTCATACACATTTTTTAGACACGCCAGACTACCTACCTGACCCTTGTGTAACTTATAGATACCCAATATTGCGCTTTGTTTTAGCTGCGCAATACGCGTCACAAACGTTCATGTATTATTCCAATAAACCTAATTTCTCTTAATTTCCCATCCCCATTTCAAATTGAGGTACAATCATAACCCAATTCCCTATAACCCAAATTAGGGTATTAACCTATTCTGAGCCTGCTATGCCCATAACTCTTGTGTTCCACTCGGATTTAACTCTATGTATTCTCAATTGACAAATGAACGCCGCGTGTATTTATTTTAATTTAATTAAATGTGAGGCCAATTTCACCCTAAAATAGGATCTAACCAAGCCCACGTGCACCCTTTCATGTGGACCAGCCCCATCCCAATGAGCCATGGTCGGCCCAAGTCCCGAGGTCAGCCCATAGATCCCCCTCCCATATAAATACACATATTCCTATACTAAAAACCCTAAAATCTAATTCATCACCACCAACGAGTAAACCCTAGCCGAACCCTTCCTCGAACCGAGCTCCCTCCCTGGACCCGACTATCCAACGCCATCACCACCTCAGGCCGCCACCCCCTAGCCACCGGATCACCACCTCAGGCCGCCACCCCATCAACGCCGGACCACCACCCCAGTCGACTGCAACCGCCTCCACCCGTACCATCACCATCCCCATCACCATCATTAACTCCATGTAACCCGACCCGGACTGCCCCCAGTCGCCTGACCACCGCCAACTACCTGTGCCACCTTGACCACTGCCTTCCCCATGACCAGCGCCGCCTTCCCCATGACCTTGGCTACCGCCCTCAGCCGCCAAGCCGCTGCTGCGACTACTGCAGTTGTTGTTGTTGTTGCCGCTGCTTCCTTACTCGCCGGCCGACGCCAGAGCGCCACCACTCGCCGGAGGACTGACGTCGACGAGACAGCACCCCCTCTCTGCCGCGATTTGGTAAACACCCTTTTCTTCGTTGTATAGTTGAATAGTCGTATCATCGTATCATCGTGTCGGGTGTTGACACAAACTAAATCACATTAAACCATATGTATATAGGTATGTATGCTTAATTAGATTGAATATAAATTAATAGTTAATAAGTATCCCAATCATATGACCGGTATAAGGAACTTGTATTTCACCTAAAAGCGTAGACATAGACCTAATACATTTAACATAGGAAATAATGACGTGTAATTTAACAAGATGTAATGTAGTTTCGTAAAACCATAACTTAGTAATTTATTATCGTGAGGTACACGGTGACTGAGGATAGGGCACGCGTACATCTTAGCTACGTGCACACGTGCCCTGTAGTCGATCAGTCGTGAACTTACATCAATACCTAAGAGCAGCGTCGTAGTTTAGTGTATGTATTACTTTAGTGTCTGATGTTAGAATTTCTATATTATATTGTATGTTTAGGGTCACTGGACCAGCCAGGAGACATTGCAGGAGCAGGCTATTGGCATTCACATCTTAAGGACTCAGGAAAGATACCTTGCCATATTTACTGTCTAATTTAAATTATGCATATGTTGTATGATATCTTGTTGCTTATTTCATATGACTGTGTGCGTCCGAGATTTACTTGGTTGCAGTCGACGGATGCATCGATGATTAGTGTACTTGACCTAGTCATTAGTAGACTCACCCTATTGGGAGGATACTCTGATATCTTCCGAGACCTGACCCTCTCACACGTATCACTGTGACAATATATATTGGGATACGGGTTCGCTTACTCGACTAGCTATCGGTGCGTGTGACATACATCACGGTTAGTACGTAATTTTAGGATTTTATATTAGTAGAGACTTGGCATATAGATACGGGGTATGCACATCGAGTATTCGACTTGTGTATCTACATTGGGCGGGGAGGACATTAGTAGGCGTATGGGATACACACATTAGAATTCGTAGTATCCAGAGGAGCCACGGATCCAATGACTCCCTTTACACTGTTGCTACGTTCTTCGGAGCGATATGGACGATATACTATACTGCTGCCATATTCTTCGGAGCGATATGGACGATATACTGTACTGCTGCCATGTTCTTTGGGGTATTGGACGTTATGCCTACGCCTACCCATACGTACCAAAGTTGTCCTCACATTGCATTCACTTAGATGGTTAGCACACTCTTTAGTTTATTTTATTCAGTATTTATATATGGCATGCTTCTATGTATCTTGTTACGTCCCTATGAGGACCTGGTACCTTTCCAGATTTGGATGAGGTATATTACCCCACAGTGTACGGCCCAGGATATGAGATGAGGTATGCTACCGAGGAGGAGCTAGAGGTATTACCGTCAGAGTTTTCGTGATCAGTTGGTAGGCCTTCTGCCTAGGATTGGGAGCATCATTATCTAGTCAGCCGATGCCCTAGTCATTACTCTTTTTATCTGTCATTCAGTACTTCTATTTCGTCCTAGTAGTGGGTTTGTCCCCACCAGACATTCTTGGTTGTACTATGATATTTTGAGACTGGCGTTTATCTTCCAGCATTTATTTTCGTACTTTCTTATTGTTTATATTATGGATGAGATTAGATTACCTGTTGTTGATTTATATGGGACATGTTAGTATTTAGGACAGCGTAGCACTCTTTGTTAGGATCCATTAAATTAGGATATTCTCGAAGACGTGACCGCTGGCTATTGCCATGTGGCTTGGTCCTGTATATTTTTGGGACTGGGGCATGACATGGTTTTAGTAGTGGCCCATGCAGGTCAACTTTATCGCTTGTGGTATGGTAACATGCCCAGCAAGCCTACAATAGGATAGAAATTACTAGGTCTCATCCACTTTGATTACGTCTTTGAACTCCATTCGTATTACTTCTAAATATCTGCATCCTATTTGTTTGATTCTGTACTCTTTTAATAAGATCCTATCTCTTGCAGCAAGATGAACTTGCGTAGTGGACGAGGAGCACCCAGTGCCGTGGTGCCAGACGACACCACCCAAAGAGAGGAGGTACCCCGGTGGCTACCTGGAGGGCAACCACCATTACAGGCCCCGCTGATACATTAGCGCGAGACTTCTCAGGGCGATCCTATATAGCAGCACGAAGGACAGACTTCCTAGATGATCCCCACACAATATTTTGAGGGCCAGACTTCAGGGGCTATGCCGATGCCACAGACCGAGAGGCCGACATCTGAGAAGACACCTGCTGCACAGCCAAAGGTTCTATTACCACCACCTCCACCTTATCCACCCTAGATGCCATAATCAGATGGATAGCCACAGTTGCTTCAGTTCTTCTAGACTATGATGCAAGCACATTTGGCATCAGACCGAGATATTGAGACAGAGTTTGATGGCAGTACTAGAGAGGATACCTGTCACAATACCAGTACCAGCATCTCTACTAGCTCAAACATGTGGCACTGTACGATGGTTCCGACAGATGGGACCAGATACTTTTACGGGCAACGAGACTGTAGAGCAGATCTCCGATTGGGTCGCCAACACGGAGATGCTACTAGAAGCTTCATAACTGCATCCTGACCTTTGGATGACCGCAGTGAGGGCCCAACTGAAAGGCAACGCCCATCACTGGTGGGATTCTATTGAGCGTAGTGTAGGCAAGACCCAGACATGAGAACAGTTCTTAGAGTACTTCAATACGAAATATTTTTCGGCTATAGTCAGAAATGCCCTATACTCCCAGTTCCTACATCTAGAACAAGAGAATATGATTGTTGACGCATATGACGCAGAATTTAGCCGTCTTAGCAGATTGGTGTCGTTCTGATACCCAATGATCTAGAAAAGGCCCAGAGATTCCATCACGGCCTCACTTTCGAGCTGTAGAGGTATACCACCACACTTGCGAGGATTTCTTATGAAGAGGTACTTGCAGAGGCGAGGATCCAGGAGGCCATCGATAAAGGAGCAAGATATTCCAGCACGACCATACCAGCCAGAGCCCAGCCCGAAGTAGGAGGACTGATCCATCACCCCGGAGCACAGACACAGCAGAGGACAACACCATACCAGCAAAAGGAGCTTCCGACTTGATACCACTGTGGTAAGATAGGATATTACGAGAAGGATTACCGAAAGAGACTGAGGACATGCTTGATTTGTGGATCGAGCCAGCACCAAGTCCGAGACTACCCACAATATAGAGAGGCAGCACTGCAGACAGGACAGACGCCAGCCACACCAGTCCCGAGGATACCACCCCCACCAGGAGGCCAGCGTCCTCCAGCACCTGGAGGATTTCAGAGGGGACCACCCTTGGCCCCACAGGAGGCGCAGTTTGATAGAGCCTAACAGCAGACATGAGGGCAGAGGCTTGGACAGGCCTTTGCACTAGCAGCTACTGAGGAGGAAACAGAAGGGGAAGCTATTACATGTACCATTTTAGTTGCATCATTACCTACAACTGTATTATTTGATTCTAGAGCTATACTATCGTTCATATCTAGTAGATTTGTAGCAATGTATAGAGTAGCTACTTTCCCCTTACCTAAGAGTTGGAAGATTCTTACCGGAGGAGGTATCATGCCGGTTACCAGCACTATCAGAACGTGCTCGGTAGTCGTATGTGGTAGGGAGATGAGAGCATAATTCTTGGTATTACCCATGCCATACTTTGATGTTGTGCTAGGCATGGACTAGTTAAGCCAGTATAATGTCGTACTGGACTGCCGGAAAGGTAGCGTCACTTTTAGACCACTAGATCAACCGGATTTTGAGTACATGCGAGGGACTGTCGAGCAAGGAGTAGGACAGACAGTGGAAACTTACATAGTTATGGAGATGGTACCCCCACCAATAGTTGCAAAATTCGAGGATGTTTTTCCTTAAGAATTGCCAGGATTACCGCCAGATAGAGACGTGGAGTTCACTATTGAGCTAGTACCCGGAGCAGCACCGGTATCTTCTAATGTATACCGATTGGCGAAGAAGGAGTTAGATGAGCTGAAGCTACAATTAGAGGAGTTACAGAGCAAGGGATTTATCCATCCTAGTACATCACCCTGGGGAGCACCAGTATCGTTTGTACCTAAGAAAGATGGAACAGTACGTATGTGCATTGATTACAGAGCCCTTAATGCTTTGACTATCAAGAATAAGTACTGTCACGCCCCAGTCCCAAATACCGTGGGACCGGACACGTGATAATGGCCAGCAGTACGCACCGATGGACAAACCCAATTTAATGGATCCACCAGGGCATACTTAAGCTGTAAAATCAAGTCTACGATAATCATGGCACAACTAATCTCATCCACACAAGATATAAAATATGATCCACAGAATAAATAAGGAATGTAAATCATCAGCTAGTCTCATCAAAGTACTTTGGGGAACAACCCGATAAGTATCTAGTACAATGGTTCAACAGACCAGAATATAAATGACTGAAATAAGTAATAAATACTGAGCATGAAACATGGATGCTCAGAAAAAGTCTTCAGCTAACACCTCATCCTCGGATGTTGGTACAGCTCCTGGATTAGCTCCTGCTGCGATCCCGTATACCTCGGGATAGATCTCGTCCTCAAATCCTGGGGACATAATCCGGATCCAGGTCCTCAGGGGACATAGCAAGGTACAGAAAATATACAAGCCAAAATATAAGCAGTGCAGCAATAATGAAATAAATAGGGTAAGTATGTAACCATCTAAGTGAAAATGCAAGTGAGAGCAGCACGAGTACTCAGGCTGAGCCACTACAAGCTCTGTGTCGGGGAGCCGGTAGCGGTAATAACCGGTAGTGGGTCTAGCTCTGCTTCGAGAGTCTACGACCTCTCAATAATAGAAGATATATATATAAAACAGCCTGTAGCCTGTGTATCTTTCCCCACCCAATATAACCACGCCTATCATGACCATAACGTCTCATGTCCATGTCAAGCGGGATCATCACTAATGCAACAAGTTATAATGTATCTAAGAATATAGTATCTCTATCAAGTCCTGTATCCTATACAGAATCACCACGAATATCTTGGGAAGATCCTGTCTCATGAGGAGTGTCAAGTGTCCTGGGTCAAAGTATACTTGGTAAGACAAGTACGAGAATATAAAGTGTCACGAATGTCCATCTCTAGATGACCGTACCCAACACCGCGTACAGTGTTGGCACCCGACTAATAATCGGACGCTAAGTACATCACACGTTCCTAGGTTAAGCATGCATAGCAATATAATGAAGCAAAAAAAAAAAATAATAATACTGCAGAGTTTGGCAAGGTACACTTGCCTGGTGTTTGAATATCAACAGTCGTCCTGGTATCAGCGGATCCTGTAGGTACTACTCCAAAAGCTGTAATAAATATCACCAGCTGTCTCAGAAGATATCAAACTGCCAGAAATGCCTGTCCTTACGTCCAATTTGGACACAGGGGCAAAAAGGTCCTTTCCGGGCCAAAACGGGGTCCACATGTGGGCTACTTTGCACCAAAAAGCGTGCCAGGGTCAAAGGTCTCCAAATTCCTCAAACTCAGTATCTACAAGTCAGGAACGTTGATATGAACCCAACGAAACTTCCAGAATTGGATTCCGATGAGCCGATCACAAAATCACCCGTCAAGTGGAGCCTGTGGGGCCCACGATACACGATTTTGTCAACATTCTCAGAATAGGACCAAACTTGGTTCACAAGACCAGCATATTGCTACGAGTCCGATGGCGTAAGTTTTGTCTCGATCCGACGTGTGTACACAAAGTTACAGCGTGTTCCAGAAAGGACGGATATGGGGCGTCGTCGGCGGATACGCGTTGATTTCGGTGTGCACGCACATCCGAATCGACTTCCGCAAAATCTCACATGACCGCATCAATGTCGCGCGCATTTCTGTAAAGACCGCGTGCGACCAAGTCGTCCCGTTTGGCGGGGCGTACTCAGTTCCGGGGTGAAACGGGGTATTGTTTTTCCTGTTTTTGGATCGCGGTGTGCGATCACCACAGGACGCGATGCGCCGAGCGGGTTACACGGGCACCGAGAGGGTCATATCGTCTACGCATAGCAACTGACGGAAACTAAAACGGATTTACGAGGCGAGAGAAAATGATACCTGAACAGGGCTCTGTGAATCTGAGTTTTCACGCGTCCGAGCGTCAACTCCTTGTCCTGCGACCGAGTTGCTGTGTCCAGACTAGGTTCAGGATTCCGTCGATGATCCGGCGGATAGGGGCTGCTCTGGTCGGCGAGGGGAGGCTCGCCAGGCGGAGCAGAGGGAACGCTGGCCGGTCGGGGGCAGGGTCGGCCTGGAGGGGGTTGCACCGAACGTCGGGGTCGCACGCTGCTGGTCGGGGCTGTTCAGCCACGCGGGGAGGAAGTCCAGGCCGGAGTGGCACTGGGGTGTTGCCCAGATCAGTTGGTCGGCAGCGGCCGGATGGGAGCTGCTCCGCCGCTGAGGGAAAGAAGTCCAGGCCGGAGCGGCGTTGGGGTCAGCCGCTGGATCGGCCGGATGGGTCGGAAAACACAGCGGGCGGTCGGGAAGCACGGGTTGCCGGTCGGTGGGGCTGTAGCCAGAGTGGGCTGGTGCTCAGGCCACGCGGGAGAGGGTCCACCGCCGGTCGGCTGCTGAAGTCGGGTGATGGTAAGGTCGGCTGGGTTTCTATTTGGGTTTTAGGAATAGAAAATACGGAAGAGAAAAAATGTATATATATGTGAACATGGTGTTGGGTTGACCTAGAATAGTTTTGACTGGTCAACCCCTCTTGGGTTGGGCCTAGGATTGGGCTGGGTCAACGCTCCTTGGGCTTGGCCTCGGTTCTCATGGGGATGTTGGGCATTTGGCACGAGTTTAATTCGGTTTAACTATTTAATAGTTTCTAGGGCTTTAAAAAGATTCCGGAGTCCAATAAATTCACCGAAAATTACCCTCTGTCCGATTTTCCAATTTACACCATAAAATCTTATTTCCATCATATTTTAAATTCCAAATAACCGCATTTAAAAATCCTTAATTACCTTGGTTCTTTTCCAAAGCTACCAAAAATTCGGGAATATTATTTCAAAATTTTATTCTGAAAAATCAGGGTGTTTACAATCTTCCCTCCTTAAGAGGATTGTGTCCTCGCAATCAAAGAATAAGCTATAAAGAAAGAGATATGGAAATACAAGGTTGCTCAGTTTACAACTGTCTTCTCAAACAAGTGGGGGTATCGCTGGTGCATACTATCTTCTCGTTCCCAAGTCGATTCTCCAGGAGAATGATGTTTCCAAGCTACACGAACCAGTCTGATTGTCTGTCCCCGCAATGTATTCTCACTGACGTCGAGGATGCCAACTGGTTGTTCTTCATATCTCAAGCTTGGGCCCACTGCGATTTCTGAATGATCGACTACGTGACTTGGGTCGGTCACGTACCTTCGCAGCTGGGAGACGTGGAATACGTCATACACTCCCTCTAAGGATGGAGGTAATACAAGACGATAAGCCACCTCACCAACGCACTCTAGAATATCAAATGGCCGATATAACTTGGGCTCAGCTTGCCTCTGCTCCCGAATCTGATAGTATCACGGGTGGGCGAAATCCTCAGGAACACGTGCTCTCCTTCCTTGAACTCTAGGGGACGTCTATGCATATCTGCCCAATGCTTCTGTCTGTCCTGGGCTGCTCGTAGATGATTCTGAATCTGTTTTACCTTTTCCACTGTCTGTGTTACCAATACTGGACCCAGTATTTGACGTTCACCAACATCACTCCAACATATAGGCGATCTGCACTTCCTTCCATATAATGCCTCGAATGGTGCCATCTGAATGCTGGCCTGATAACTGTTATTGTAGGAGAACTCCACTAGGTGCAAATGATCTTCCCAAGATCCTTCGAAGTCTAGCATACATGATCGTAACATATCTTCCAAGATCTGAATGGTATACTCCGATTGGCCATATGTCTGTGGGTGGTAAGCCGTGCTGAATTTGAGTCTGGTGCCCAGACTCTCTTGCATGCTTCTCCAGAAATGAGATGTAAATCTCGAATCTCGATTCGATATAATACTAACAGGTACTCCATGTAATTTGATGATTTATCGCATATATATGTCGACTAGTACCTCTGTAGACTGTCCAACTCTAAATGGCAAGAAGTGTGCCGATTTAGTGAGTCGATCCACAATAACCCAAACTGCATCTCTTCCGCTGGGGCTCCTTGGAAATTCTGTGACAAAATCTATCGTGATATGCTCCCATTTCCATTCTGGTATAGGAAGCGGCTGTAACATACCTGCAGTCCTCTGATGCTCGGCCTTTACTTGCTGGCAGACTAAGCATTTGGCCATAAATCTTACAATCTCTCTTTTCATTCCATGCCACCAGTAATACTGTCTCAAGTCTCGATACATCTTGGTTCCTCCTGGGTGAACGGAGTACATAGAGCTATGTGCTTCAGTCATTAACTCCTGTCTCAATTCTCCATTTGGAACATACAGGCGATTTCCAAACCTCAATGTCCCGTCTTCGTGTATGCGAAGTCCCATGCCTGCTTCCATCCTCTCTTTCAACCTTCTAAATCTAGCATCGGTGGGCAATGCCTCAATCTTCTCCACTAGTGATGACTTAATTTCAAGATTAGCCATCAAGCCATTCTGTCCTGGTAAAACAACCTCTATCTGAAGCTCCTGTAGATCTCTCAATAACTCGGGCTGCATCGTCAAGAAATAAGCCGTAGGCTTCCTGCTTAGTGCATCTGGGACGACGTTCGCCTTTCCCGGATGATACTGCAGATCGATGTCAAAATCTACCATCAATTCACGCCAACGCCTCTGCCTCATGTTAAGCTCCTTCTGAGTATATACATACTTCAGACTTTTGTGATCTGTAAAGATGTCCACTTTTTCCCCATAAAGGTAGTGCCTCCAAATCTTCAATGAAATATAACTGCTGCTAACTCCAGATCGTGTGTTGGGTAGTTCTTCTCATGGACCTTCAACTGTCTCGATGCATAAGCAATGACTTTGCCATGTTGCATCAAAACACATCCCAGTCCACTACCCGATGCATCACTGTAAACAACAAAACCTCCTGACCCTGAAGGAAGAGTCATGACAGGTGCTGTTGTTAATCTTCTCTTTAATTCTTCGAAGGCCTTCTAGCAGTCTTCTGTCCATAAAAACTCCTGATCTTTGCGTGTCAGCTTCGTCATCGGTTCTGCAATCCTTGAATTTTTTTTACAAACCTTCGGTAATATCCCGCAAGTCCGAGAAAACTTCTCACCTCCGCAACTGATGTGGGTGTAGGCCAAGTCTCTATTGCCGCAACGTTCTCTGGATCCACTGAAAGTCCTTTTCCTGAGATGATATGTCCCAAGAAAGGTACTTTGTCCATACAGAACTCAAACTTACTGAGTTTGGCATATAATTTTTCCTGCCTCAATGTCTCTAACATGATTCTGAGATGCTCCTCGTGCTCTTCGTGGCTCTTAGAATATATGAGAATGTCGTCAATGAACACCACTACGAATTTATCCAAGAACTGATGGAAGACTCTATTCATTAAGCTCATAAACACTGCTGGTGCATTGGTTAAGCCAAACGGCATCACCAAAAACTCATAATGTCCATACTTAGTCCTGAAAGCTGTCTTCGGGATGTCTTCCTTCCTTACTTTGATCTGATGGTAGCCGGATCTAAGGTCAATCTTCGAGAATACCCTTGCACCACTCAATTGATCGAATAGATCATCAATGCGTGGTAAGGGATACCTGTTCTTGATGGTCACAGCGTTCAGTGCCCTGTAGTCAATGCATAACTGTACTGTTCCATCCTTCTTTGGCACAAATAATATGGGTGCTCCCCAAGGTGAAACACTGGGTCGAATGAAACCTTTATCCAGAAGGTCGTCAACCTGTTCTTTCAACTCCACCAACTCCTTAGGTGCTAGCCGATAAACTGATGAAGTGATAGGCTCTGCTCCTGGAGTTAAGTCTATTGTGAATTCTATTTTTCGATCAGGTGGTAAACCTGGAAGATCATCAGGAAATACATCCACAAATTCTGATATGACTCTTGGGTAACCTGTCTCCCCTTCTATAGTTAGTACCCTAAGAGTAGACTGAACTCCTTGTTCTACTGCTCCTCGAAGAAACTCAAATTCTGGATGTCCAGGCGGTCTGAATATAACCCGCCCAAGTCGGCAATCAAGAGTCGCATGGTACTGAATTAACCAGTCCATACCAAGTACGACATCATAATCCGGCATGGAAAAGATCAGGAATTGAGCTCGCATTTTTCTTCCACAAACTACTATAGAACATGATCTACAGACGTCACTAACTGGAATAATTCCACCTCCCGTAAGAATTTTCTTCATCTTCGGAAGGGGTGCGGTAGCTACTCTATGGGTGGCTACAAAGCTAGCTGCTATAAATGAATGCGATGCTCCAGAATCAAATAATGCTACAGCTGGTAATAAAGCTACTAAAATAGTACCTGCGATGACCTCGCCCGTAGAAGCTTCCTGCTCAACAGCTAATATGAATGCCTAGCCTCGACCCTGAGATGGACCTCTCTGCTGCTGCTGCAGAAATAGGGCCGCCTGTGGTGCCAGTGGTGGTCTCTGCTGGTAGCCTCCTGTAGCTGGTGGTCTGACTCCTCCAGCTCTTGTCTGCTGTGCTCCTACTGCTCCCGTAGCTGGTCGTGGTGCAGGTAAAGCTAGTCTCGGTGCTCCGTCTCTGCGTTCAGAACAGTCCCTAGAAAAATGCTGGCTGGATCCGCAGCTCAGACATAGTCCCAACTTACGTCTGCATTCTTTCTCAATGTGCCCTACCTTGCCGCAGTGGTGACAAGTAGGAAGAGGTCTGTCCCTATTTGCTGGTCTATCCGGAATACTCCTCTGGAATCTTTTCGCAGAATCTCCTGGTGCTGTCTTGGATGGTGCGAAGGTGTTTGGCCTCTTCAGATTTGATTTCCTTCTAGTGACGCGCTCCATGCGTCGTGCTGCTGCAAGGACATCGGTATAAGTTGTCGGTGCAACTGAGCCAATCAATCTCTGAAGCTTGAATTTTAGTCTGTCAAAGAACTTTTCAGCTTTCTCCTCCTCTGTCGAGATCAATATTGGAGCGAAGCGACTTAGGCGTATAAATTTCGCATTGTATTCCTCCACTGTCATACTGCCTTGGATGAGGCGGTTGAACTTGTCTCTGAGCTCTGATCGTACAACTGCCAGAATGTACATCTCTTGGAAGAGTCTGGAGAACTCTTCCCATGTGACTCGGTCCTGTCCGAGTCTCCTTTCTTTTGCTAGCCACCAGTGATGCACATTATCAGTTAACTTCATTCTAACTGCAGTCATCCACTTCTCTCTCGGAAGTTCAGTGGCTTTCAATTGATGTTGAATGTTAGTGAGCCATTCATGAACTTCGGTTGGCCCTTCTTTACCAGAAAATATGTGAGGCTTGAGATGACGAAAATCGGTGATAGATCCCGTCGCTGTTCGCCTTGTTGGTGGATTTGCCTGCTCCAATGCGGATACCAGGCTGGTCCTCAGATACTCTGCCTCCTGGCGATGGGTCTCTTGCTGAATCTGCTGCTGGGCCTGCATCATGGCATATATCATCTGGAACATCTGTTGCTCGTCCATAGCTTGTCCGGAAGGGAAAACTGGCATCTGGGGAGTGAACTGTGGTGGAGGTGGGATGTCATCTCTCCGGAACCTTGGATTAGGCTGACCGGTTTGATTGTTCTGCGATGCTTGTCCTCCATTCCCTGGAGTCACTCCGTCTATATCAGTAACCTCAGCGTCGTGTGGCGTGTCCAAAAGAATCTCATCTCCGTTCCTGGGATCCATTTCTCTGCAACCAAAATATAAACTGTAAGAACGCTCAGAGAAATCAATACAGGATGCAGTTCAAGTAACAATTTTGAGTTCGATATAGAGTTCAATAATGGTTTAAATAATGGATGAGATCCTACAATCTATCCTATCCATAAGGCAGGCTGGTTCGGTCCCTAAGTTAAAACCGAACAATTTAGTCGTAGACCTGCATGGGCCACCACAAAAACTATGTCACGCCCCAGTCCCAAATACCGTGGGACCGGACGCGTGATAATGGCCAGCAGTACGCACCGATGGACAAACCTAATTTAATGGATCCACCAGGGCATACTTAAGCTGTAAAATCAAGTCTACGACAATCATGGCACAACTAATCTCCTCCACACAAGATATAAAATATGATCCACAAAATAAATAAGGAATGTAAATCATCAGCTAGTCTCATCAAAGTACTTCGGGGAACAACCCGATAAGTATCTAGTACAATGGTTCAACAGACCAGAATATAAATGACTGAAATAAGTAATAAATACTGAGCATGAAACATGGATGCTCAGGAAAAGTCTTCAGCTAACACCTCATCCTCGGATGGCGGTACAGCTCCTGGATCAGCTCCTGCTGCGGTCCCGTATACCTCGGGATAGATCTCGTCCTCAAATCCTGGGGACATAATCCGGATCCAGGTCCTCAGAGGACATAGCAAGGTACATAAAATATACAAGCCAAAATATAAGCAGTGCAGCAATAATGAAATAAATAGGGTAAGTATGTAACCATCTAAGTAAAAATGCAAGTGAGAGCAGCACGAGTACTCCGGCTGAGCCACTACAAGCTCTATGTCGGGGAGCCGGTAGCGGTAATAACCGGTAGTGGGTCTAGCTCTGCTCCGAGAGTCTACGACCTCTCAATAATAGAAGATATATATATAAAACAGCCTGTAGCCTGTGTGTCTCTCCCCACCCAATGTAACCACACCTATCATGACCATAACGTCTCATGTCCATGTCAAGCGGGATCATCACTAATGCAACAAGTCATAATGTATCTAAGAATATAGTATCTCTGTCAAGTCCTGTATCCTATACAGAATCATCACGAATATCTCGAGAAGATCCTGTCTCATGAGGAGTGTCAAGTGTCCTGGGTCAAAGTATACTTGGTAAGACAAGTACGAGAATATAAAGTGTCACGAATGTCCATCTCTAGATGACCGTACCCAATACCGCGTACAGTGTTGGCACCCGACTAATAATCGGACGCTAAGTACGTCATACGGTCCTAGGTTAAGCATGCACAGCAATATAATGAAGCAAGAAAAATATATAACAATACTGTAGAGTTTGGCAAGGTACACTTGCCTGGTGTTTGAATATCAACAGTCGTCCTGGTATCAGCAGATCCTGTAGGTACTACTCCAAAAGCTGTAATAAACATCACCAGCCGTCTCAGAAGATATCAAACTGCTAGAAATGCCTATCCTTACGTCCAATTTGGACACAGGAGCAAAAAGGTCCTTTCCGGGCCAAAGCGGGGTCCACATGTGGGCCACTTTGCATCGAAAAGCGTGCCAGGGTCAAAGGTCTCCAAATTTCTCAAATTTAGTGTCTATAAGTCAGGAACGTTGATACGAACCCAACGGAACTTCCAGAATTGGATTCCGATGAGCCGATCACAAAATCACCCGTCAAGTGGAGCCTGTGGGGCCCACGATACACGATTTTGTCAACGTTCTCAGAATCGGACCAAACTTGGGTCATAGGACCAACGTATTGCTACGAGTCCGATGGCTCAAGTTTTGTCTCGATCCGACGTGTGTACACAAAGTTACAGCGTGTTCCAGAAAGGACGGATACGGGGCGTCGTCGGCGGATATGCGTTGATTTCGGTGTGCACGCACATCCGAATCGACTTTCGAGAAAATCTTACACGACCGCATCAACGTCGCGCACATTTCGGTAAAGACCGTGTACGACCAAGTCGTCCCATTTGGCGGGGCGTACTCAGTTCCGGGGTGAAATAGGGTATTATTTTTCCTATTTTTGGATCTCGGTGTGCGATCACCACAGGACGCGATACGCCGAGCGGGTTATACGGACACCGAAAGGGTCATATCGTCTACGCGTAGCAACTGACGGAAACTAAAACGGATTTACGAGGCGAGAGAAAACGATACCTGAACAGGGCTCCGTGAATCTGAGTTTTCACGCGTCCGAGCGTCAACTCCTTGTCCTGCGACCGAGTTGCTGTGTCCAGACTAGGTTCAGGATTCCGTCGATGATCCGGAGGATAGGGGCTGCTCTGGTCGGCGAGGGGAGGCTCGCCAGGTGGAGCAGAGGGAACGCCGGCCGGTCGGGGGCGGGGTCGGCCTGGAGGGGGTTGCACCGAACGTCGGGGTCGCACGCTGCTGGTCGGGGCTGTTCAGCCACGCGGGGAGAAAGTCCAAGCCGGAGCGGCGCTGGGGTGTCGCCCAGATCAGTTGGTCGGCAGCGGCCGGATGGGAGCTGCTCCGCCGCTGAGGGAAAGAAGTCCAGGCCGGAGCGGCGCTTGGGTCAGCCGCTGGATCGGCCGGATGGGTCGGGAAACACAGCGGGCGGTCGGGAAGCACGGGTTGCCGGTCGGCGGGGCTGTAGCCGGAGTCGGCTGGTGCTTAGGCCACGCGGGAGAGGGTCCACCGCCGGTCGGCTGCTGAAGTCGGGTGATGGTAAGGTCGGCTGGGTTTCTATTTGGGTTTTAGGAATAGAAAATAGGGAAGAGAAAAAATGTATATATATGTGAACATGGTATTGGGTTGACCTAGAATAGTTTTGACTGGTCAACCCCTCTTGGGTTGGGCCTAGGATTGGGCTGGGTCAACGCTCCTTGGGCTTGGCCTCGGTTCTCATGGGGATGTTGGGCATTTGGCATGAGTTTAATTCGGTTTAACTATTTAATGGTTTCTAGGGCTTTAAAAAGATTCCGGAGTCCAATAAATTTACCAAAAATTATCCTCTGTCTGGTTTTCCAATTTATACCATAAAATCTTATTTCCATCATATTTTAAATTCTAAATAATCGCATTTAAAAATCCTTAATTACCTTGGTTCTTTTCCAAAGCTACCAAAAATTCGGGAATATTATTTTAAAATTTTATTCTGAAAAATCAGGGTGTTTACAAGTACCCCCTGCTCGAATTAATGATTTGTTCGAACAGCTGACAGGAGCAGTAGTGTTCACAAAGATTGACTTGAGATCGGATTATCATCAAGTAAAAGTGCGAAGAGAAGACATTCAAAAGACAGCATTCATGACTCGTTATGGTCACTACGAGTTCTTAGTGATGCCTTTTGGACTGACGAATGCACCTGCCGTATTTATGAACTTGATGAACAGAGTCTTCCACCAATACCTAGACCGGTTCGTGGTATTCTTCATCGATGACATCTTGGTATATTCGAAGAGCAATGAGGAGCACGAAGAGCACTTGAGACTAGTATTAGAGACGCTGAGAAGAGAGAGGCTTTATGCCAAGCTGAGCAAGTATGAGTTCCTCCTAGATCGTGTCACTTTTTTTGGACACGTTATCTCAGGAGATGGTATTTCAGTAGATCCGGTGAAGATTTCATCAGTAGAGACATGGCCAACCCCTACCAATGTCTCGGAGGTGAGGAGTTTCCTAGGACTTGTCGGATATTACCGGAGGTTCATGGAGAACTTCGTGAAGATCGCAGAACTGATGACCCGCTTGACCCGTAAGGAGCAGGAGTTTACCTGGACAAAGGAGTGTCATACAGCGTTCGATGAGCTGAATAAGCGCCTGACTACAACACCTATCTTGACCATACCTTCTGGACCCGGAGGATTCGTGATCTATAGCAATGCATCCGGGAAAGGATTATGATGTGTATTGATGCAACATGGAAATATTGTGGCCTACGCCTCTAGACAGTTAAGGACCCACGAGAAGAACTATCCCACTCACGACTTGGAGCTTGCCGTAGTGATCTTTGCCTTGAAGCGTTGGAGACACTACCTATACGGAGAAAGAGGAGAGATATTCACTAATCACAAAAGCCTAAAGTATGTCTACACTTAGAAGGACCTGAACCAGAGACAGAGACGTTGGCTCGAGGTGATGACAAACATTGAGATTGAGCTACAGTACCACCCGGAAAAGGCCAACGTAGTAGCTGACGCATTGAGCAGAAGACCCATGGCATTTTTTTTGACTACCCAGCAACATCTGTTGAGAGATCTAGAGAAGATGGGTATAGAGGTCGTTATGCCCGGAGTAGACAGACTGTTATCGAGTTTTCAGTTACAATCAACATTAGTGGAAAGAATCAAGGCTGCTTTGCCGACATATGCCAGATTTCATAGGCTTCGACAGAGGACAGAGGCTGGAATACAGACAGGACTGCGTATACATGAAGATGGGACTTTGAGATATGGAGATCGTCTCTATGTTCCAAATGGAGAACGTCGTCAGGAGTTGATGTCAGAGGCACACAGTTCAACCTACTCTATTCATCCAGGAGGCACGAAGATGTACAGAGACTTAAGGAAGTACTACTGGTGGCATGGAATAAAGAGGGAGATAACTCGCTTTGTGGCGAAGTGCCTGGTGTGTCAGCAAGTCAAGGCTGAGCATCAGAGATCTGCAGGATTGCTTCAACCGCTTCCGATACCGGAGTAGAAATGGGAGTATATCACTATGGACTTTGTTATGGGCTTTCCGAGGAGTCCTAGTGGTCGAAATACAGTATGGGTAATCGTAGATAGACTCACCAAGTCCGCACACTTTTTATCCTTCAGAGTTGGGCAATCTACAGAGGTCTTAGCAGAGATGTACATGAGGGAGATTGTGCGACTACATGGAGTGCCAATTAGTATAGTGTCTGACAGGGATACGAGGTTTACATCTTACTTTTGGCAGAGTATGCAAGAGAGTCTCGGTACCCTCCTGAAGTTTAGCACATCGTATCACCCGCAGACAGATGGCCAGTCCGAGCGCACCATTCAGACATTGGAGGACATGTTAAGAGCATGTATGCTTGATTTCGAAGGATCATGGGAGGACCATTTGCATTTGGTTAAATTTTCCTATGATAACAACTATCAAGCGAGCATCCAGATGGCTCCCTATGAAGCGTTATATGGAAGGAAATATCGTTCCCCAGTATGTTGGAGCGATATAGGTGAGAGACAGATCCTAGGACCAGAGTTGGTTGTTCGTACAGTAGAGAAGGTGAAGAAGATCCAAGGGCACCTGCGAGCTGCACAGGACAGACAGAAGCATTGGGCGAATGCGCATCGACGACCCCTAGAGATCCAGGTTGGAGATCACGTGTTTCTAAAGATCTCACCTACTCGAGGGACTATCAGATTTGGAGGCAGAGGAAAGCTGAGTCCGAGGTACATCGGACCATTCGATGTGTTAGAACGCATCAGAGAGGTTCCTTACAGGTTAGCCTTGCCGCAGACTTTAGAAAGAGTCCATGACGTCTTCCACGTATCTCAGCTAAGGAGGTACATGCCAGATCTGAGTCACGTGCTTGACCATTTAGAAGTCACAGTCGGCCCGAGCTTATCATACCAAGAGGAGCCTGTTGAGATTCTGGACATAAGTGAGAAGGTATTGCGAGGTCAGACTATCCCTCTAGTTCGTCTCGCATGGAGGCATCATGCACCAGGCGAGTCAACCTGGGAACGTGAGGAGGATATTCGACAGTGCTATCCCCATCTCTTTGAAAGCCTAGGTATGTAGTATCATTTTAATTTCAGCCAGTAGTTCTTACCTTACGTATGTTTTAATTCGAGGACGAAATGCTCTAAGGAGGGTAGATTGTAAACCCTCTCAACCAATTTAGGATTAATTTAATCTAGATTGAGAGACTCAGATTAATTTGGATATAATTAATATTAATGTACAACAATTATGTGACTTATTACACCTTATCGTTTCTTCGATGTTTGGAGCGCTACACCAGTAGTTACCTTCAAACCAAGTTCATACACATCTCCTAGATATGCCAGACTACCCACCTGACCCTTGTGTAACTTATAGATACCCAATATTGCGCTTCATTTTAGCTGCGCAATACGCGTCACAAACGTTCATGTATTATTCCAATAAACCCAATTTCTCATAATTTCTCATCCCCATTTAAAATTGAGGTACAACCACAACCCAATTTCCTATAACCCAAATTAGGGTATTAACCTATTCTGAGCCTGCTACGCCCATAACTCTTGTGTTCTACTAGGATTTAACTCCATGTGTTCTCAATTGACAAACGAACGCCGCGTGCATTTGTTTTAATTTAATTAAATGTGAGGCCAATTTTACCCTAAAATAGGACCTAACCAAGCCCATGTGCACCCTTTCATGTGGACCAGCCCCATCCCAATGAGCCCTGGCCGGCCCAAGTCCCGAGGTCAGCCCATAAATCCCCCTCCCATATAAATACACATATTCCTATACTAAAAACCCTAAAATCTAATTCATCACCACCAACGAGTAAACCTAGCCGAACCCTTCCTCTAACCGAGCTCCCTTCCTGGTCCCGACTACCCAACGCCATCACCACCTCAGGCCGCCACCCCCTAGCCACCGAATAACCACCTCAGGCCGCCACCCCATCAATGCCGGACCACCACCCCAATCGACAGCAACCGCCTCCACCCGTACCATCACCATCCCTATCACCAACATCAACTCCATCTAACCCGACCCCGACTGCCCCCAGTCGCCTGACCACCGCCAACCACCTGTGCCACCCTGACCACTGCCTTCCCCACGACCAGCGCCGCCTTCCCCATGACCTTGGCCACCGCCCTCAGCCGCCAAGCCGCTGCTGCGACTACTGCAGTTGCTGCCGCTGCCGTTGTTGCCTTGCTCGTCGGCCGACGCCAGAGCGCCACCACTCGCCCGAGGACTGACGTCGACAAGACAGCACCCCCTCCCGGCCGCGATTTGGTAAACACCCCTTTCTTCGTTGTATAGTTGAATAGTCGTATCATCGTATCGTCGTGTCGGGTGTCAACACAAACTAAATCACATTAAACCATATGTATATTGGTATGTATGCTTAATTAGATTGAATAGAAACTAATAGTTAATAAGTATCCCAATCATATGACCGGTATAAGGAACTTGTATTTTACCTAAAAGTGTAGACATAGACCTAGTACATTTAACATGGGAAATAATGACGTGTAATTTAACAAGATGTAATATAGTTTCGTAAAACCATAACTTAGTAATTTATTGTCGTGAGGTACACGGTGACTGAGGACAGGGCATGCGTGCATCTTAGCTATGTGCACACGCGACCCTGTAGTCGATCAGTCGTGAACTTACGTCAATACCTAAGAGCAGCATCGTAGTTTAGTGTATGTATTGCTTTAGTGTCTGATGTTAGAATTTCTATATTATATTGTATATTTAGGGTCACTGGACCAGCCAGGAGACACTGCAGGAGCAGGCTATTGGCATTCACAGCTTGAGGACTCAGGCAAGATACCTTGCCATATTTACTGTCTAATTTAAATTATGCATATGTTGTATGATGTCTTGTTGCTTATTTCATATGACTGCGTGCATCCGAGATTTACTCGGGTGCAGTCGACGGATGCGTCGATGATTAGTGTACTTGACCTAGTTATTAGTAGACTCACCCCGTTGGGAGGATACTCTGATATCTTCCAAGACCTGACACTCTTACACGTATCACTGTGATAATACATATTGGGATGCGGGTTCACGTACTCGACTAGCTATCGATGCGTGTGACATGCATTACGGTTAGTACGTAATTTCAAGATTTTATATTAGTAGAGACTTGGCATATAGATACGGGGTATGCACGTCGAGTATTCGACTTATGTATCTACATTGGACGGGGAGGAAATTAGTAGGAGTATGGGATACACACATTAGAATTTGTAGTATCTAGAGAAGCCACGGATCCAATGACTCCCTTTATACTGCTGCCACGTTCTTCAGAGCGATATGGACGATATACTATTCTACTGCCACGTTCTTCGGAGTGATATGGACGATATACTGCACTGCTGCTACGCTCTTTGGGGTGTTGGACGTTATGCCTACGCCTACCCATACGTACCAAAGTTGTCCTCACATTGTATTCACTTAGATGGTTAGCATACCCTTTAGTTTATTTTATTCAGTATTTATATATGGCATGCTTCTATGTATCTTGTTACGTCCCTCTGAGGACCTGGTACCTTTCCAGATTTGGACGAGGTATATTATTCCACAGTGTACGGCCCAGGACAGGAGATGAGGTACGCTACCGAGAAGGAGCTAGAGGTGCTACCGTCAGAGTTTCCGTGATCAGTTGGTAGGCCTTCTGCCTAGGATTGGGAGCATTATTATCTAGTCAGCCGATGCCCTAGTCATTACTCTTTTTATCTGTCATTCAGTACTTCTATTTCATCCTAGTAGTGGGTTTGTCCCCACCAGACATTCTTGGTTGTACTATGATATTTTGAGACTGACGTTTATCTTCCAGCATTTATTTTAGTACTTTCTTGTTATTTATATTATGGATAAGATTAGATTACCTGTTGTTGATTTATATGGGACATGTTAGTATTTAGGACAACGTAGAACTCTTCGTTAGGATCCATTAAATTGGAATATCCTCGAAGACGTGACAGCTGGCTATTGCCACGTGGCCTGGTCCCGTGTATTTTTGGGACTGGGGCGTGACATCACCGGATTGCCACTTGATTTTTGATGCAAAGGCCAGTAGGGCCTATCCAGCAGTTCCCGACATTGCCAACACCAGGAGAGGTACAGTATAGAGGGCCAGCTTTAGTAGTGCGGTCATTAGCTCAGTGTCTATTGCCGACTCAGGCTCAAATATTCTTGCAAAGGAACCAGCAACAGGGTTAACAGCCACAATATTTCCAAGGGAGGGAATAACAAGGTGCATAGTAGGGGTAGGGCTAGGTATTCACATTATCTATGGAGGAGGCTTTGGCATCGAGCAATGTGGTGGCAGGTAACATTTCTATCGTAACTTATCCTGTTGTAGCATTATTTCATTCAGGTGCATCCCATTCATTATATCTAAATATTTTGTGACACCCATTGGATTAGAGTTTGGCATTGCCAGAGAGGTTGAATATACTCATTGGTATTGGGCTCGTAGGAGTCAATAGAGTATGTATAGCATATCTAGTCGTAGTGTGCCTATTAGTAACCTAAATTAAACTTTAGCGACCTAAATTGAACATATAGCGACTAATCTTTTATAAACTGAATAAAAGTCGCTAAACGTCGCTAAATGTCGCCAATTAGCCATGTCTAGCGACGTTTTCACAGGGAGTCGCTAAATTAGCGACGTTTTTATATGGAGTCGCTAAAAAATGTCGCTAATCCCGCTTATTCTAGTAGTGTCTAAACCCTAGGACTGTATGTTGTGCATTGATACTAATCGATTTTGACTGTATGTTGTGCATTGATACTAATCGATACTAGGACTGTCAAAATTATATGTAAAACTATCAAGATACTAGGACTGTCAAAATTTTGACAGTCCTAGAAGATACTAGGTCTGTCAAAATTTTGATAGTCCTAAACTTTACCCACTGTCTCTGCACAGTTATATGTAAGTTTAGGACTGTCAAAATTTTGACAGTCCTAGAAGATACTAGGACTGTCAAAAATTTGACAGTCCTAAACTTTACCCACTGTCTCTGCACAGTTATATGTAAGTTTAGGACTGTCAAAATTTTGACAGTCCTAGAAGATACTAGGTCTGTCAAAATTTTGACAGTCCTAAACTTTACCACTGTCTCTACACAGTTATATGTAAGTTTAGGACTGTTTGACAGTCCTAAACTTTACCCACAGTCTCTGCACAGTTATATGTAAGTTTAGGACTGTCAAAAGACTGTCAAAATTTTGACAGTCCTAAACTTTATCCACTGTCTCTGCACAGTTATATATCAAAATTAGGACTGTCAAAATTTTGACAGTCTTACAAGATACTAGGACTGTCAAAATTTGACAGTCCTAATCTTTACCCACTGTCTCTGCACATTTAACAACTGTATATATGTAACAAACTTAGAACACAAATTGTATGTATATAGCAATTATAGCAAAATTTAAAATTATAGCAATTGTAGCAAACTTAGAACACAAATATTCAAAGTGCGAATTGTAGCAAATTCATTCAAAGTTTTACAAGTCAAATTCAAACTTAAAACTTTTACATTTCTCAAAACTCAAATTCATTGAAAGTTTTACAAGTCTTCAAACGAGGCCTAAACTTCATGCCGCCTCTTTGTACTTTGCTCTCTATTTTCCAAGAAAGGGAAATCTTCAGCATTGTCGATTTGTTATAGTTCGTCATTGATTGCCATATAATTCGTACTCTGACAACTTACGAGGCTTCTTCCCAACTTCTTCACTTTCCTAGCCTATTCATGAGAATTAAAAAAAATAATTATGTTATAAATATTTACAAATATCAAACTGAAAGTGAAGAAGTTGGCTCACCATCTTGACCAATGCAGTATACAAGACCGATTTGGCAGGAAGATCTGAAGGTACACACACAATATCGCCTCCGCGTTGGAACAAGGTAGGTAGTCCGACACCAGCGTAGTAGGCGAGGTAGTCGTCGCTATATTCCATCATATTTACTGCTGCTTGCCATTCGATTTCTATAATAACGTGGCGTTGCCACTCGGTGAAGAAGTCCGAGACCCAGTTGAACGCCACAGGAATATAGTTTAGCGGTTTTGTACCTCACAGAGCAGTTATCATTTTCAAAGTGCGCTTTGGGACATTTTGTACGTATCCAAACTGACGGAGCACTCTATCCGGCATATAAGCCTCCTCGATTTTATGACAACTTATAAGACCGTGATATAAAGTGACTGGTTGCAATGGATGACTAGTCTGTTACAAATCACGATATAGATCCCAAATAATCTGTACCGCATAAAATTTAGCATAACGTCATTTAGCATAACGTAATTTAGTCAATTATTACCAAATATTAAAAAATTAGGTCTCAATTCACCTCTTCTGTCGTCATATCTTCGAGTGCATTCCCTAGGGCAGCCAATGTGTGTGGACGTTTGGCATCTTCCTTAGTTAGCTTCCATCGGCACATTCTAGGAAGGTTCTCGTCATACCCTCGGTTCAGTTTAGCCCGCTGTAGGGTTGGAAAGTGCTCGTATATCCATGCCTTCATGTAACCAGGTTAAAAAAACATTAGTCTAAAAATTAACAACAAAATTTTAAATTATGTATACAAGTTGACAAAGATATATATATATATACATGGAGTAGAGTCTGGCATCCGAATATTATCTTCGAAACCACGCGGGATGCCGCACCAAGCTCGCGGTAAAGGTATGCTAGTATACCGCTTCCCCAAGATATTTCTTCCATCGTGTCAATGTTGTCCAAATTGAGGAGATATTTGGCATGTATGGACGTTCCAGACTTATCTGTAATGTCGACAGCCCCTAAGATAAATTGCATATATCCGCGGGCCACATTATCGCTATTATCCATTTCGGGGTCCGGATCAGCGAATATCTCCTCCAAATATTTTAAAGGAAGTCCGTAGGACTTCTTGAATTCTCGAAGAGTGGTAAAACTAGTGGCATCAACTCCCAGACACCCTGATACATAATCCACAATATGGTCATAAAAGTTGATGCTCGACTCATCAAAAGTTTGATTCATCATAACTCGACCATCAACCCTAAGTCCCAATATATGATAGACGTCATCAAGGGTAATCGTCAACTCCCCATTTGGTAGATGGAAAGTGTTGGTTTCTGGATGCCTTCGTTCTACAAATGCTGATATCAGTTCATTATCCACCGTCGTATATGATTAGCTACCCAAATATTATAAACCGGTGGGACTGATTTTTGCTTTCACATCGTCTCCCAAGAATTCAAACCTCCATGTATTGTATTTTTTCCCGTGGTTGATCACCGTCAACATACGAGAACTCTCCTGAAAAGTAAACAATTGGATGAAGTTATACCTCTATGTAAAATATACTTATCTATAAATAATTGGATGAACTTTGAACTTACAACTATATATAAAATTATCATAACGTAATGTACTTACCGGATTATTCCATATTTGGTATGCAATATGGTTTTCGATCGACGGTAACATAGAGCAACCGTTTGGACGAGTCTTGACTGGACTATCTGACTGCTCAGAAGGTCCTGAACCATCAGTAGCCCGGTTTTTGAGGGTTTGTGGGAGACTCTCGACAGGACTATCTGCAGGCTGAGAAGGTCCTGAACCATCAGTTGGCCGATTTGGGACATTTAGCATGTCCTCATCGAAAAAGGAAGAAGAACCTGAAGAACTAGGAGGAGCACGTCTCTTCGAACGAGTGACAGTCTTCTTCGTCAATCGACGTTTCCTAACTTCAGGGCGTGCCTCGGGGTCGCGGATAGTGACACATGGTTCAATAGTAAGCGAAATATTGCGTTTCTTACGCATCGATGCAGTAGGGCGTCTTCTGATGATATCTTCATCTACAGTGCCCTTCCGAGGGTCATGACTATAAGACAAAAAAAATTTCATTTAACATCCTAAATTAATTTAACATTCATGACTGTAAAAATTTCTACAGTCCTATACCTATACAGGACTGCAAAAATTTCCATAGTCCTAATTTTTTAGGACTGTTAAAATTTCTACAGTCCTATATAAATTTAGGACTGTAGATATTTTTACAGTCCTTAATGTATATAGGACTGTAGAATTTTCTACAGTCCTAAATCTATATGGGACTGTAGAAATTTCTACAGTCCCGCCCGATACTGCTCGATACTTTCGACGATTGTCGACATTGTATGCCCTAAAATAAGGTACAAGCATCCAAGTAAACGTCTAAACTATATCGTAAACTACATTCATGACTTGTATGCCCTCATTTGAAGAATGGAAAGAAAATCACTCAAAATTTTCGAAATACACTAGGAAGTTTTATAGTTTTTGGAAAATTTTGTAAATACAATAGAACAAGGAGAAGGAAGAATTGTACTTTGATTCTTTCGAGACTATGGGAGCCATCAACAAGGCGGAGGAGGACGAAGTCGAGGAGAACGGTTCCGGCGGGAGAGGGGAGGGCTCCGGTGGGGTTTGAAGGGTTTGGGAGGAGGGTTTAAAGTTTGGGCTAGTATGAGTAAACTAATGGGCTAGTGTGAGTAAACTTTTTTCATTAATGGGCTAGCCCCAATCCTGGGCTAGCCCTCAGTAAAGTTTGTATGCCCTTATCAAAAGCCCTTGGAAATGGCTTTGAGCAGTCCAATCCATTTTTAAATCCTCAAAATTTAATTAAAACAATTACAGAATTATAATTTAAACTTTTTTTTCTTTTTCTTGTAAAGAACAAAATATTCTCTCTTTTATTCACATATCTCCGTAACACATTATAATTAAAATATAACTAAATCTTTAACAAATTTTAATTAAAACTAGTAAATGCACGTGCGTTACATGTAAAATAAAATTTTCTAATATTATTATAAATATTATAAATATTTAAATATATTTCAATTATAGTTTGTTATATATAAAAATTTACATAATTGATTAACTACATAATATTATATAACTATATTCAAATATCTCTTCTGGCTCATGTGGCTAAAGTGTGAGACACTATCCTTGGTTCGTCAAGTTGGAATCTCCATGACGATATTTATAACAAATTTAAATTTTTTTAACAATTTTTATGTAATACTAATTTTCCAAATTATAACAAATTTAATTTTTTTACAAATTTTTTACGTAATATTATTTTTTTAAAATAAATTGTGGACAATTTACAAATTGTCATGTGCACTGCACGTGCATAAAAAAATTGTTAAAATAATTTACATATAAAATATCAAAATTCCTAGAGGAACTCATGAGTTCTAATTTTTTCAATCTCATCAATTACCAATCGTCGAATTAAATGCACAAAATTCTTTGATTATAAGTTTCTAAAAATTCAAGGACCTTAATAGAAAAAAAATTCTCCACATGTCATAATCATATTGTAAGTTTCTAATTTGAGTTCCTATTTGAGTTTCTAGAGTGGATCTCATAAAATATTGTTCTTCCTAGGAATACAACTCAAGCAACCAAGAAAAATACCTCCCATCTTAACCACTTGAGTTAGAATTGTTTAGTTATAAATAAATAATATTAGGTGTTAAATATTATGTTATTTTTTAAGAAATAGCTAGTGTAGTATTTACATACGGCTAGCTATTTGAGCTCCATAACAAAGTATAATTAAAATATAACTAAATCTTTAACAAATTTTAATTAAAACTAGTAAATGCACGTGCGTTGCACGTAAAATAAAATTTTCTAATATTATTATAAATAGTTTAAATATTTAAATATATTTCAATTATAGTTTGTTATATATAAAATTTTATATAATTGTTTAACTACATAATATTATATAACTATATTCAAATATCTCTTCTGGCTCATGTGGTTAAAGTGGGAGACATTATCCTTGGTTCGTCAAGTTGGAATCTCCATGACTTTATTTATAACAAATTTAATTTTTTTTCCAACAATTTTTTGTGTAATATTAATTTTCCAAATTATAACAAATTTAATTTTAACAAATTTTTTACGTAATATTAATTTTTTAAATAAATGGCGGAGAATTTATAAATTGCCATGTGAACTGCATGTGCGTAAAAAAATTGTTAAAATAATTTACATATAAAATATCAAAATTCCTAGAGGAACTCATGAGTTCCAATTTTTTCAATCTCGTCAATTACCAATCGTCAAATTAAATGCGCATAATTCTTTGATTATAAGTTTCTAAAAATTCAAGGACCTTAATAGAAAAAAATTCTCCACATGTCATAATCATATTGTAAGTTTCTAATTTTAGTTCCTATTTGAGTTTCTATAGTGGATCTCATAAAATATTGTTGTTCCTAGAAATAAAACTCAAGCAACCAAGAAAAATACCTTCCATCTTAACCACTTGAGTTAGAATTGTTTAGTTATAAATAAATAATATTAGGTAGTTAAATATTATGTTATTTTTTAAAAAATAGTTAGTGTAGTATTTACATACGCGGCTTAATTTTGAGACGTTTCCAAGCCTTGTTATAAGAGTAGAGATACATTATATATATATATATATGGAGGTATACTAAAACAATTAAACCCTAAGTGTTGGTGAGATATCATTCAGGAAAATGGAATGATACTCAAGTTAAATACTCCACTATAAAGAAAGAAATTCTTTTATAATTGTTTCTTTACTGTCAATAATTTTGACAAACGAAACAGCATCAATTTTATCTGTCATATTTTTGACAGTAAGTTTGATTGGTTCATTTGGTGGATACATTGATCTGGTTATACCGCTACTTGATTCTGTATCAGTATTTCAAATTTTGTAATATTCCTCTAATATATTGATTTATGTTAATTCTGTGTCCACATAATTTTGGACAAACCAATCGACAAAGGGTATTATCCTTTTCTTCTTTATTAAAAGAAGTTGACCCTATTGTAGAAGGTAAAGATTTTTGTCCTAAAATTGATAATCGAGAGATATCATGAGGAGTAAATCTCACTTCTACTTCTTCGTCATTAGTCTGGATAATATGATCAATATCTGTGTTTATATTAAAACAATGGAAAGAACTGATTTTGTAATATTTCTCTAACACATTGATTTGTGTTAATTCTGTGTCCACATAATTTTGGACAAAACAATCGACAAAGGGTATTATCCTTTTCTTCTTTATTGAAAGAAGTTGACCCAATTGTAGAAGGTAAAGATGTTCGTCCTGATATTGATAATCGAGAGATATCATGAGGAGTAAATCTCACTTCTACTTCTCCGTCATTAGTCTGGACAAACCGATTGTGCAGTGGAAGCGTGGTGGGCCCATAACCCACAGGTCCCAGGATCGAAACCTGGCTCTGATACCAATTATTATCAAGTTATAAAACTGTTAATGATAATTATTATGAAAACTATATTGTCCTAGTTAACTACTCCAGTAGTTTCAAATATATGTAACGATAGTAAAGACCTAGCACGACTATCAACGATTTACGCCATCAACTGCCCTCTCGGCATAACAAGGCTACGCGACTTTGATGCCGTTCCACTAGATAGAAGACACATCGCTTTGACAGATCTAGCTCTATCGCAGTTAACTAGAGCAACAACTTTAACAATAATAATAACCATAACAGAAAAATAATTTGAACACAATAACTATGCCATCAAATTACATGCTTGTGAGAAAGTAGAATTACCTCAGCCTTGAGCCATAAACATGGCTCATATACCAAAAGTAAAGTGGCTGCGATCCACCATTGTCGGCCATCTGTATAAAAGGATTCCTTTGTGCTGAAAGTAGATTATTGTGGGTCCCTCCACAAATAAAGAGATTTTTTTTTAAAGTAAAGTAAAATAGATAATTGCCACCTGTATTTTGGCAATTATGACATATCCTCATTATCATCGCTGTCATCATCTAACTGCTGAGTAGTGACTCTTTTGTGCATCCTGTCATGACCCGCACCCGGAATTGGGGCACGAGTACGTTGGTACGTCCAGCATACGCCGCAGCATCAACGGTAGAACGCTGTCTAGGTCATGATACTATCTAAACAATCTCACACGAGCATCCAACTCCATAAGGAGACACGGATAACACAATATAATATGAACAACATACTCAATCACATAACTACAACACGATAAGATATCGAAGAAATAAAATAAAAAGTAACACAAGTCTAAATAGAATAATCTAACTCAACAATAATATCCAAATCTCAATAAAGCATGTCGGAGACAAATTTGGTACCAAATAAACTGCTAAGAAACTAACTAGATAACTAGTGATTCCGGCTAGACCTCCCGGAATCACAACTGAACTACCAAGTCCAAATCTGCAGCTACTCACCCTGTGGTCCATAAAATATCGGACACCAGCCCTCTAAGGCATAGTCTAGAAAAAATATTTCCAGTCAGGAAGGAGCAAAGTACATCTAAAATAACAGTTCCATTTAATTGATAAGGACTATAAAACAATAAACAGATGATGCTATATACTGAGAGAAGACAATGAATAAATGCAATGGCAAAATAAAGAGACATGCAATATAAAGAGACAGGCAATATAGGCAATATGATACAGTCAGTGCATATATGAAATGAAGAGAACGAGGTACAATATCATATACGGGTGATGTAGTATATGATATAAAATAGAGAACTGTAACTATTCTAAGTGTTTGAAATAGTATCTTCGATATGTGATCGGCTTGGGAACATGTATGAGAGCTATATGGCCTGGCTAATCATACGTGAGGAGTATGATTAACACTAACATTATTCTATAGTTGTACAATATGGATTTGATCACATTTCTCACTAACTACTTCCCCGCCCCCAACTAGTACAGTGGATCCAACCATGACACGTCATGATACACGAGCAATATCCAATATATCATGTACAAGGTCTAAATATCAATATCGTGTACAATGTCAATATGATAATCAATGTAACATCTCATAACTACAGATCCAATCTATATACTAATCCGTGTAGCACAGTGTCAAGAATCAGATGTAACATTTCTAGATACTAGAATTATAGAAATTATCAAATAATTAGAAATTATCAGAGAATGTACTCGCCTTGGGTCCTTAGCTGGTAATACCAATGTCCTGATCCAGAGTATCGTTTGGATGATCCAACAGTCCTATAGGCATATCATAAAATATAATATTTGCATCAGACGTTACACTAACACAATCACAAATACATTCAACTCAGGGGCTATGCCAGGTATGGCACAAGTCAACTAGGGTCAAGTGCGCATCTAATTGCGCGGGTGTCGTATCTGTAATTGCCGAGAATTCAGACAGTCGGTGATACGGGTCTCGCCAGTACGTCGGTGTACATATGGCAGTCAACTAACATTTACATGGTCATAGGTCAATGTAACTATGGGGTATCCGTTGGTTACACTTGGGTCCTCTAGTACCTATATATATATTATACACATCACTAACTAACATATACATTACTATCCACATGGTACAAATAATAGATATGTGTATATATATACTTTAAATAAAAATTAATACTTGTATATATATAACATATATTAGGGAGAGATATATACAATACGTATATATATGTATATATACTAATAGAATTAATACTATATGTACAATATAAAATATATACTAGGAAGTACTTTATACAATACATATACATATACATATATGCTAATTTAGAATTATACTTTATATACATATAACAAAATACATTTAACCTAAATTAATACATGTACCATACATACTAACATATACTATGTATGTATATATACTAATTTGAGAATATACTATATATATATATATATGTATATATATACCAAGTGAAATATGCATATACTATATATATATATATATATATATATATATATATATATATATAGATATATATATATACCAATTTTATACATATACTATATGCCTGTATATATATATATATATATATATATTATATATATATATTAATACATACATACTAACATATTTTATTGAATACGTATATATTAATTTGAAAAACATACTATATATATGTATATGCGTATGTATACGAATCCTACATATTCAATATATATACTACATACATACATGCATACATACATACGTACACGCATACGTGTACGCGAGGGGGGAGAAACCGTACTTGTGCACGTGCACGACGACGGCAAAGACGACGACGACGACGATGAGGTGGTGGTCCTGGTGGTGGGGGCTGGTGGCATAGGGTGGCCGAGAAGGAGGAGGCAGGGGGTGGTCGAGACAGTGGCAGCGGGGTCGAGTCGGACGGTGGCTGGGCCGGAGGGGATGTCGACCGGAGTAGGGGGCCGACCGGGCTGGTGGTGGAGTTGGTTTATTTTCCTTTCTCCTTTTCTTTTTTTAAAAGGAGGAGAAGAAGAAGAAAAAGAAGAAGAAAGGAAGAAGAAGAAGAAGAAGAAGGGAAGAAAATATAAAAATCTACAGTTTGTGTGGGGAGGGAGGAGAGAGAGAGGTGGGGGCTTTCCTAGGTTTGGGGATTAGGGCATGCTTGGGAAGAGTGCATTGAAGAGACATTAAATAGAGATGGTGAGAGGGAAATGTGTGGTGATGATGAGCCCCATTTGAATGGGTGGCCATGATTCGTCATGGAGAAAATTATTCATACAAAGGAGATGGATTGGGTTGACTAGTCAAAAATTAGGGCTTCTTCATTTGGTTAGAACCAATGGGGTGTTGACACCTAATACAATATTTGCAAATGAGCCCCCTTAAATTTGGGTATTTGCACAAACACATGAAATAATGAAAAATTGGTGGGCAATTTGGTATTTTGTAGGGTGTGGGGGTATTGTGTGTTTTGTATGGGCTTAATGAATGGGATATTTGGATTAAATTGGGTTAAAACGGGATTAGACAAAGTTGGTATCCCCAATTTAATTAGAAATAAATGAAAGCGGTGTTCTAAAATTAATTAGAAATACATGGGGCCAAAATTAGGTTGGGACACAAATATCATTAGTGAAGAAGACTCAGAACAGAATATTACCCTAATTTGGGTTGCACGAAAATGGGTTAAGATTGTGTCCAATTTTGATTGGAACGCACAACGATACAAAGTCAGATTTTATTTAGAAATTAAATAAACGTCCGTGACGAATATTGTGCGACTAAAATGAAGCACAAGAGAGCATAATTACGAGTTACAAAAAGGTCAGAATGGAAGGCGGGCACGTCTAGGGCATGGTTATGAAATTTGTTGGAAGACAAAAGATAGGGTAACGCTCCAAATATCGAAGCAACAGTAAGGCGCAAAAATTAAATAAAATTACGGTTATAACTAAAACCTCCAATAATTAAATTCTAAATAATACAAATTAATTCATAACCCTATAATTCGGTCAGTTGTTCATCTAGTGGGCTTCTAGGTCAAGTCTACCAGCTCAAACATTAATGAACACTGTATATATAATATTATATAAATATACATCTCGTACAATTATTTAAATTAAATACACATGTCATGCAATCATAAAAAATAACTACCACGATATTAATAATATATAAAAAGTCAAAAATACCCCTATTTTCAGGATATGGCAGTGACAAGTTTACCCTCCTTAAAAGAATTTCGTCCTCGAAATTTAAGATCCTCAATAGTAGTATTTACTCATTATATATTTTTCATCAAAATTTAAAATCATAAACCCACATCATCATGAAGTAATCCATATTATCATTTCATAAAATTTCTCAGAATTCTATAAATATTACATTCCAAAAAAATCCTTAAATTAAAATCAAATTCAATTCTTATCACAATCTCCTCCAAAATATTGAGTTAAATAACTAAATACTCAAAAAATTGATATCCAATCCTCTAATTTAAATTCAATCAATGCATATTTATAAAATTAAGAAATCCCATATAAAAACACTAATCCATAAATCCAATCGATGCATATTTATAAAATCTAAATCCTCATCCCAAAAATGTAAATTCAAACTATAATCCATTAATCATCTTACTCATCTAATTTAAGTCCAATCGATGTGTATAAAAATTTAAATCCTTATCCCAAAATTTGACTTCAACACTAATCCGTTAATGATCTTATTCCTCGATTTTTTTTCCCACAAAATACTCAAATAATGCGATACTTATGGAATCTTCAAATGCAAAATTCATAATATAAAATTTTAAATTCATATCTTGCAATCAAATAATTATAATGATAATCTCCTTAATTTCCTCGAATTTTAATTATAATTTCAATCATATTTCAATCTTCATAAAATCAATGATTCATCAATTCTGCCATATTAAATTCTTAACTCTTTATTAAATTAATGCTTATCCTCAAAGTTTTAAGCATCTTGTCTCTCTTTGTCAATTCATAACCTCTTCACAAATCTACTACGGTCGAACCCCTAATAACCAAGGTCTAAGAAATAAAAAATCCATCCTACAATCATACAACATGCAATCTAAGGAGAATATGTACGTTATGTTATCTTTTGTCATGGTATTACAGTCTCTGTCAGGGTGTACTTACTAACTATATTCTAACAAGAAAATTACGAATACAAACTACGGTACTAAGGAACCAATCAATCAATCAAATAGGAAGGACAGAAGGAAAGAAGGAACAGAACCTGCTAACACATCACCTACAGTATCGGTCTCCTCGACCGTCATCGCAAATGCTCCGCCCTGCTTGGGTGTCTCCCTTCGCAGGTGCTGAGAAATATACGGTTCCTCAGGTGGCCTAACTGGATCTCTATAATTTGGAGCTGCGCGCTGGCCGGGAAGATAAGGAGCTCGAAGACAATCCCTCACTCGATGTCCCGCAGCGCCGCAGTAAAAACAAAGTCCTAGCCTCGTTCTACAACTCTCCCAAAGGTGACCTGGCTTCTTACAGAAATTACAAGTCTGCTGTGTCTCTCTCAGAGGCTGCTACTGATCCTGTTGAACACAAACTGGTGCCTGGTACTGCTGTTGATATTGAAACGCCTACGGCTGTTGCTGAATATGGGGACGCTTGGCTGGTCCCGTGCTACCATTTGTATCTCCAGAAATATTGTGACTCCTCTTAGGCCTGAGATCCAGATCCTCTTCTGCAATCTGGGCATCCATCAAGATATCTTCAAAGGTAGCGGTACGACGACCAGAAGTGCGCGACATAATTTCTCTCGTCAGCCCCTTTCTAAATTTTTGGGCTCGATCTCCTGGGTCCCGAATCATAGACGATGAAAAATGGCTCAATCGACAGAATTTTATGGCGTACTCGTCAACCGACATATTTTCTTGGACCAAGTCATGAAACTGACTCTCCAAGGTTCCCAAGGCCACATCGGGAAAGAACTTCTCCTTGAAAAGCTCCTTGAAGGTCTCCCAAGTAAGTTCTTGTGCAGTAAGTCTAGGCTCCGTACGATACCACGTGAGTGCGATATCGAACATCTGACTGCCAGCCGCCTCTATCCGCAAGCTCTCCAAAATCTGGGCCAATTGCAGGCTCCTCTCTATATCCTCTAGCCAGTCGTCAGCGTAGGGTATCCCTTCGATACCCTTGAACTCTCGAGGCTGTTTCGGATAAAAATAAACGAAAGTAAAAGTACGAGAAACGACAAGGCTCTTTATTTTAAAGAAAACCCCGCTCGAACTTCGTCGGTGTTTATAAACAAGATCGTACAATTTTGATCCTACAGGAGGAATGTCGAAGTACAATTTATTTAATCTGGGTAAATATTGCTATAGGTGTCTGATCTGCGATCGATCACTTTAGCCCTTGGACCACACGATGTTTTGAAGAAGTGCCGTGGAAGACAGAAAAGCAGCTTCGAGGGTTGCTAAAGAGGGTAGATGCCCGATGCTAAAGTCGCCGATCCCTTCTCTTCGCTTGAGCTCTGGATTCTTCTCTCTCTCTCTCTCTCTATCTCTCTCTCTCTCTTTGATCGTAATCTCCTTTCAATTTGTCGACCTTGACCTCTGTTGATAGAGGTCTCTATTTATAGAGTTTTAGTGACAATGACCACACAGTCGGCGTAGAAACCGAGTAGTAGAAAGCACAGCACCTTTTTACACGATGGTTTAAAATAACCAATGCCTGCGTATAGATGACCTTCTGAGTGAGCATGTGACGCGTGTCCAACTAAGGGACAAACGCGTATAGCTGCTGCCAAGATCACGGCGTAGAAGCCACGTAGGTAGTTATCCCTTGTGTAGCAGAGGTTGGCGTAGAAGCCAATAACTGTCACTATGGCATAGAAGCCAATAACTGTCACTATGGCATAGAAGCCAAATGGGCATAGAAGTCGAGTGGGCGTAGAAGCCGAGTGGGCGTAGAAGCCGAGTGGGCGTAGAAGCCGAGTTGATGTGGACGCTTTAGCCAAAATTACGGCTCTTGGAGATATAATCAAATCTTATGCATTAAATGCAGAGATCTGCCCTCATCCTATGCATTAAATGCAGAGACGTATTTTCGAAGCTTTGCTGTCCAAAAGATTTACCATTATTCTGCGTATTAAATACATATATGTGCTTCAAACTTTGTACGACGAGAAACTGATGACGTGGCAGCCTGTTTGTCTTCCGCGGAGCGTAAGAAGCTCACGTCTGCCCATGTAAAACTAGGCAGCGTATCCCCTTGTCTGCGTAAAAGCAGTTTACGCAAAGGGGATGCCACTAAACGACGGTTCGGTGACATTTAATAAAATCCCCAGCATTAAATATGGAGATCCGCCATTATCCTGTGCATTAAATGCAGAGGCCTGTTTTAAAGGTCTGTCACTTGGCCTGCGCAAGGTACAGAGACGTGCCTCGAGCATCGGTCAGTATTCGGCGCTTTAAATACAGAGACGTGCCTCGAGAACCTGTCACTGCTCTGTATATAAAATGCAGAGACGTGCCTCGAATCCCGTACGAGGTGTAGCTTTTGACATGGCAGGCGGTTTGTCTTCTGCGGAGCGTAAACAGCTCACATCTGCCTGTGTAAAATTAGGCAGCATATCCCTTTGTATGCGTAAAAGAGGTTTACGCGAAGGAAATGGCGGTAAATGACAGCCTGGGTTGCAGTACCGCGCCATTATTATAGCCGTCGCTTGGGTAGTCGTGCAGTACTTTTTGTCAGAAGTCCAGACGTCAGGTTTATTGTACGATCTGACACGTTCATTTTGAAGAATATGAAGCGTCCCTCGTACACTTCAATGCTGTATTAAAAACGGATGAGTTTTATGCCATAAAGGCGATGAAGAACCATGTTTATGCTGAAGTAGCCAGGACATACTGCTTTACGCGGATGGTCCTCGAGCTCATATTTTACGCTGTGCTCAGCGGAAAAGCTCTGTTGCATATTGATGGCTCCGAGATCCTCTGTTTATACTGCTCTGCCTCAATATGCTGCGTATAGCTATCCCGCGTAATTTTTATTCTTCTCCAAGACCCCCTTCAAAGCTTTTAAATTTTTCGTAATTTGAAACGCTTTGAATGAAGCATGAACGTTCCTCGTAATTTGAAATACTTTGAATGAAGCATGAACGTTCCTCGTAATTTGAAACATTTCTGAATGGAGCTTTGAAACGGTCAAGCCTGACACGTTCTTTCATGGCTGACTTTATGGCAGAGTTATTGGGGATCGGTGTGATCTCTTTCGCCTATAAAAAGGCTGAGGAGTTAACCTGTTCTTCCCACATTTCCTTCACCACACAGAGATGATGGGCGGAGTTCGTCGGGTCAACTTGAGGAAGAAGGAGATCATGTTCTGCCAGTACGTAAGGAGCCAAAAAAGACGGCGTCTTCGAGCAAATGTCCTCTGCAACGATGGATCATGGAAGGATATCATAGCCTCCTTTGCTCGGGATAATCAGCAACTTTGTATGGTGGTTCTTCGGGAGAGAGAAAAGGGTCATATTTCACCACGCTGCTTGCAAGTGGTGCCTTCTTCCATTACCTGTGGACGAGGACCGGCAAACTGGCTGCTGTCCAGGATTGAGTTGGGTGAAATATCTCAACTCAATCTGTCACGGCGCTGGATGTAAGAAAGCAGATTTACTCTGCTTTTCTTCTGTTGGCGGATGGGTCTACGCCTAGTTCTGTATCCTCCCTCCGTTGACCAATATGTCAGTCAGTTTGCGGACACTGACTGACTGCTGGATAAGATGGTGAAGAATTGCCGCCCATGCGAGAACCTGGCAGAACAGATTCTGGGCGCGATCTTCAGACGATAATGAGAAAGTCCTTTGTAGACGAGATTTTCCTTATGTGTAGTCATAAAAAATGAAAAAAAACCCTTGTAGACTGGATTTCCCTTATGTAATCATGCTTTTAATTTTAATAAAATCATCTTTCTTCTTCGCATATGATCATTTTGCCATACTTTGCTGTGAAATTTGAATATGTGTAGCTTTGACACGTCTGATACTTTATGCCGACTCTGTCTAGAAAGAGTGCTAGGTCCTGTCCTGTATTTTATGCATAACTAAGGATGCGCAGAAAGCCGCTTTAGCAGTCGAGCGTTCGAACTGTCCTGCTGTTAGGAATGAGGAACCACATAGACTTCTGAACTATTGTTTTTACTTCTGATAAATAGAATTTTTGTTCAGACTTTATTTTCAAGAATGATTTCTCGAGAATTCCTTGGAACAGGGCGAGGAATGGCTGTCAAGAACTGAGTTGCCATCTTGAATTTGCAAACGAAATATTCAGGCTGGATTTCTGGATGAACTTCGAATCGACCCATGAAGAAGAGTAATTTTTCAATGTTGAACTCTGTATGCTTCGGGCACTTGGGATATCTTGAGGTCAAGAAAGAGTATCTTCTGTGTGAACTCTCGCAATTGACCCCCTTTGATAACTGTTCAGATGTACTGTACTGGCCGGCGTATTTTTTGGATATACGAAAAGCCATAGAGCGAGAAATCATAAGTTTGTAGTCTCTGAGCGTAAACTAAACGCCACCGAGCGTGAAATCATAGACTTGTAGTTCCTGAGCGTGAAGTCGTAGGTTTGTAGCCTCTCGAGCGTAAAAGCTACCGAGCATGAGAGCATCCAGGCGTAAAACCATAGACTTGTAGCCTTTGAACGTAAAACCGTAGATTTATAGCTGTCGAGCGTAGAAAGCTCTTTTAGCGTAAAAACTGTAGATTTGTAGCTTCCGAAAAGAAAATTTTTCGAGCGTGGAGTTGTGGATCTGTTGCCTCTGAGCGTAAAAAGCTACCGAACGTGAGATAATAGATTTATAGCTGCTGAGCATGAAGTCATAGGTTTGTAGCCTCTCGAGCGTAAAAGCTACCGAGCACAAAGGCATCCGGGCATAAAACCATAGACTGATAGCCTGTGAGCGTAAAACCGTAGATCTGTAGCTGTCGAGCGTAGAAAGCTCCTTAGCGTAAAAACCACGAATCTGCTTTGTGCGAAAACTTTTCGAATTCACTGACTGTCCGCCTTCTCTGAGTAAATAGGCTGATGTAGTCCCCAATCATAACCGAATATTAATTAGGAGATTTGGTTCAGGATTTGAGGAGTCCATCCAAACTCTATATATATCCCAAGTTTCTGAGAGAAAAACTTTTCATCCGTCTTTTGAGAAAGAAAGCCTTCGACTGGTCGAGTTCTCCTTCGTTTCTTCTCCGAGATTTCAAAGTTTCTAGTAATGGCCTCGAAACAATCCTCCTCCACTAAGGGAAAGAAGGTTGATTCTTCTTCTCGTTCTTCTACTCAAGCGAGAGCGTCTTCGGTCGGGTACGGCGAACTTCATTCGGGGCGAAGTACCCTGCCGACGAGCAGTGCACCCGGCCTTCAAGGTAGAGCTTTTAGGACGAAAAAGAACGACTGAAAATCCTTCGCACATGTTGTACGTGACCGCGCTCAGTCATCTTCTGTGCGGATTACCTCTTTGAGGAAGATGATGCACAGAGACGTTTTATTTTTTTACGCCCACATTTCTAATGTGTTAGCGCAAAAACTCCATATTTTCGCAAGCTGGCGTAAAAGTTCTGACTGTCGAAAGTTGGAGTATAAAATTTGAGTGTTACGCTTCTGGATGAAAATTTTGGCGTAATAACTCAATTTTATCAGTCTGGCGTAAAGCACAGACCGTATACTGCCAATCTTGAATTTTTATGTTTAGGAAATAGATTCTAGCGTAAAAGCTCAAGTTTCACAGACTTGGCGTAAAGCACAGACTGTTGATTTTTGGCGTATGCTGCAAGATCTGTAATGTCTAGTTCATAGGAACTAATGCATTTTTCTTGCACTCTTGCAGTTGACTTGCAGGCGTCTCCGCTAGCCGATGTGATAGGTTCTGCTGCCGGGATGCTGCACTCCAACTATCTAGAGGATCTGTCACACGTGATATTTCCTATCTCCGGGCCCCAGTACCCCGAAGGAAAGGAAATTTTGATATCGGCTTAGGGCGAGCAGACGCTGCTGAACTTAATCAATGGAGAGCCCCTGACGTACATAGACGGAGATCAGTACATAAAGCCGACTTTCCTCTTCGGGGACATGATTGATAAGCAGTCCCAGACGAAGCCCAAGAGGGAACTCTAGGTTTTCCCTACTGGGAACTTAGTTTTGTATCTGCCCAAGATGCCGAGAGACTATCCTATCTCGGTATTCTTCCATGCTACACATCCCAGGAGGATGTCGTAGACGCTGACTCCCGATCTTCACGGCAGGCCGGGGAAGATCTTTCATCTGAAAGGAGCGGACCAGGGGTCGTTTGTCAGCCGCCCTACTGGTAATGTGACGATGTTCAGGGGACTGTACCCGGGCAGCGTCCCGAGTAAAGACAGTCTAGTGATCCAGTCGGTGCAATTACCGACTTTCTGCAATGATTTTATGGGGCACGGGGGAGTTTACCCCAAGGTGAACCCTCGGTGCAGTGGGTGTATCACCCCTACAAATCTTCGATGGGCTCGCATAGCTGATTGGGCCCTGAAGCATTTTCAGACTGAGCTGGAGGGCATTGGTCTGTACGAAGCTATGAGTGCCACTAGTGTTAGGTTACCTCCCAACCCCAACCTGTTTCTGGCGCTGATGGAGCAATATATTTCGCTTACCGGGACTTTCGCCACTCTACTGGGGGAGCTGGGATTGGCCCTCCATGAGATGGCAGCCATCTCGAGACTGCCGATGGGGGATACTCCGTATCAAGAGTATGTTCCTACGAACTGGGAGCTGGGGGATGCAGACCCTCTCGTAGTGGAAGTGTACCAGGAGCTGATGTGCCACTACCTTGCTTGCACCACTTTTTATGGTGAGCACTCAGATTTGGCTCACATCAATAAATGGACGTCCTACCTTTTCTTTCACCGGTCTAGGACTGCTGAGCCGGAGAAGGTATTGGAGGGCAAGGATCAGCCTGTGAATCCTCTGAGCGTGCTTAATGCTCAGGTAGTCGACGATCTCATGGTAGATGTTGGGGCTCCGGACCGGCTCCTCGACGAAGGGATTGGAAAGTATCCTGTAGGCACTAAGGCCTATAGTTATTTGAGGCGCTGTCGCAGGCCTCTGTCCAGGGAAGCTCAACTGGCTGGCTTTCTCTCCATATGGCTGCGCCGAGTAGTAGTGCCTGGCATCGCATCTGCGGACCGCATTCACCGTAACACGCTATGGCCTGCAGTGCGTCTGGTATTTGGGGCAAGACTGGGCTTGCTTCCTGCCATGGTGTGTCGTATCCAAGCTGGCCTGAGGGCCATGACTGACGGGCTGCTCGCCGATGAAACCCGGCGTGATAGCTTTCCCAGGGTAGAATTACCATACCTATACTTGATGGGGTGGTTAATTCTCCATAACCCCAAGGTTATGTCTCCCGGCTCTGGCAGTAGTTTGGGAGGTAGCTTCTTGTTGAACTACCAGAAGTCTTCCTGGAACATGACCACGGTTATAGACTGTCGGCGGGTGCTGGGCTTCAGTCACAGCTAGAAGCTCTTCTGCACTGTCCCTTCCATACATCGCAATCAATCGGGGATTAGGCTTGAGGATTCAGGTAGAGAGAAGACCATTCTTTCTCCTGAAGCTTTTAATTGGTTGGTCTGCATTAGGCCTTCCCATCTACTATACAGAAGTGAAGATCATTGCTTCTTGGAGCCTTACCTGCCTAGTCGGTTTGCCAGGCAGTTCGGGTATGATCAGTTGCACGTGGGCAACGCCGTCACCAGCTTACGGTCCAGGGGTGGACTCATTGATAGGGCGAGAGGCTGGCGATACTTCCTCATGGGTTGCACTGGAGCAATTTTTACTGTGCCGGTCATTACCCTCTCCATGGAGCTGCGCATCCTGCACTCGTATGCCCAGTTCTATATGGCAACGAATACCTTCCATCGCAATTTTGATATGCATAGAAGTTTTAGGGTGCCCTCTTCCAAGTCTGGGGGAAGAGTAGAAGTCCCCTCGGTTTTTTTTGACGAGGGTGAGGAATCCGTTGATCCAGATGAGCCTCTGTTGGCGGTGTCGAGGGGTGAAGTACCTCTGCCTGCAGGGGCTTTGGTAATCTTCGGGAAGCGAAGGGCTCCTGCTCCGAAGGAAACTTCCCTTCGTAAGAGGAAGAAGAAGACGGTTGCTCGTCCCCTCCGAATTCCTGGTATTGAGGCTCCTGGAAGTGAGCCTGCATCTCCCCATGTCGAGGATGATTCGGGTAGTGGAACGAGGTCACCTACGGGGCTGGGTATAACAAGATTCCATATACCTCTATGCGGATCGGCATCGGGAGGGACCCCTGCCGTGCTTGTAAGCGCACCTAGCGAGATTCCAGCCGATGAGCCTCGGTTGGATTTTGACGAGGACCTGGAACATTATTTGCCAGCGTCAGTTAGCAGACCCCCTTCTCCAGGTATGACAGCTTGCTTAGCATCATTAAGAAATGATTTAGTTGTAATGGCTGCAGATGCGACATATATGCCGTCGGCCATGGGTAAATATCATCTTCACGCCTCTTTTTTAGGAAAGTTAACATCGTTTCGATACTAACTTCCTTTTGTCTTCTTTTCAGGGAAAGACATCTTCGGAGAGGGCAGTGTAGATGTGCTCTTTGGCTCAGTGTCAGGTCCTGGTAGCGACACGGAGGTGCCTGACTTTGAAGAGGAGATACTTTCGGGTGTTGGCTCGCCTGTCGAAGAGATTCCGACATCTCAAGAGGAGGACGAGCCTGTCATTGTGAGAATGCATCCTTCGAGTATGCTGGTATCCTCGTCCGGTGTTAGTGCTTCTTCTTTTGTTGCACCACCTGTTGAGGCGACTGCCGTGGCAACATCGTCTGAGGTTGTTCTTGGAGGGAGATTTGCCAATATCAAGGCCACCCCCGGCGTCCTTCCGGATCTAGCTGCGGTAACCGAGCAGTACACCGGTATCTTCTACACCATTTTGAAAATGTTAATATCAATGGTGTTGACGAAGAATCTGAGCTTTGCGTCGCTGAAGAGGTCCTTCCTGTCTGCGATAGCGCCGATCCGAGAATTCAATGCCACTGGGATAGCTGACGCGCTGGAGGAGATAGTTAATGGTCTGGAGCAACCCATTAACGAATACTTGCAGCTAGCTCAAGACAGTGTTGAAGATCTGGTTCATGCTAGATATGACTCCATGACTGCGCGGCTTGCTAAACAGATGGAAGGCATCAATAAATCCATCCAGACACATCAACAGTAGATGGATAAAGGAAAAGCCGTCCTGGAGGAGGCCCTTGTTCTTCAAACATAGTGTCAGACCGAGCATGAAGGGAATGTAGCGAGGGTCCATCGACTGGAAACAAAACTTGCTCAGGCAAAGGAGTGGGCTTCTCAGTCGTCGGAAGCTCTAGGTGTGGCGGATAGCCGGTTGGGCGTAGCACAACAGAACTTGGCGCGTGCAGGAGCCGCCCGTGCTGGTTTTCTTTGGGCTAGAGATGAACTGTCCCTCCTGAGCAACGATAAGGCACGGCTGGAGCGGGCTCGCGCTAATGTCTTGGGTTCTAGGACTGAGAAGATGGCCGCACTGGCGCAGAAGCTTCGCGACCTGACCGCTCCCCCTAAATGATGTACTTTTGCTTTTCATGTAATTTTACTCTTTCTGAAGTAATAAAGAGACTCTTATCTGACTTTGTGGACCCATCATTTTGGAATATAAATGACAGGTTTGGGTGAAAGTGATATCAGAGGTAATATGAACATGATATACACTCGGTAAGTTTCAGCGGGACATATCTATTCAGAGGTTATATGGACATGATAGAATATGCTTCTAGCTAAAATTTGTACACAAAATACTATCAGAGGTAGTATGAACGTGATAGGTCTTGCAGTTCCAAATTAGTTTAAAACATATCTATTCAAAGGTAATATGAACATGATAGAATATGGTTCAACTAGTTTCATTTTGGAAGTAGTTTTGTCAGAATGAGACCTTCATTATACTCCATTTAAGAAGAGGAGGTTAAGCGTAGTACCTTTTCAGGAATTTGCCATTGATAGGAGCCATTAGCAGGTCTCCATTAGGCTGGGCTAACCTGTAAGTGCCGTTTGAGAACGTCGTCTCGATCACATAAGGGCCTTCCCATTTGGGCTGGAATTTGCCCTTACTCCTGTGAGTAAGAATCATCGGCCTTCTTACGGCTAAAACTAGCTCGCCGACTTTGAACACTCTTTCCTTTAGTTTTTGATTAAAAGCTCTGGAAATACGTGCTTGGTAGAACGTGATGCGCTGTTAAGCTTGGAGGCGTTTCTCGTCTAATCCTTCTAGCTCTTGAAGCCTTAACAGGTCATTCTTTTCTTGAGTCAACTCATTAGCCACGGCTATCTTGAGTGACAGAATTTGGATCTTGATGGGGAGAACTGCTTCGCTCCCGTAAACCAATGAGAATGGGGTACAACCTGTCGGTGCTCGTACCGTTCTGCGGTATGCCCAGAGACATTCTCCCAGCTTCTCATTCCAATCTCTCTTGTTCGAAGAGACGAACTTCTTCAAGAGCTTGATAATAGTTTTGTTGAAAGCTTTCGCCAAACCATTAGCAGTAGGATTATATGCCGTAGAGGCCATATTTTGTATCCGATTTTTATCGTAAAATCGATGAAATACTTGGCTGATGAATTGCGGCCCATTGTCATAAATTATCCTCCGGGGTATCCCGAAGCGATAAATAACATGATACTTGATGAAGCTGATCACATTAGATGCCTTTACCTCAGCAAGGGAGATCCCCTCTGTCCATTTGGAGAAGTAATCCGTGACGGCCAGTATGAACCGGTGACCTCTGGAAGAAGACGGGTGAATAGGACCAATGATATCCATATCCCATGCTTCGAAAGGCCAGGATGCAACCGTAGGATGTAGATACTCAAGAGTTTGATGGATAAAGTCCGCATGAACCTGACAGGCTCTGCATTGTCTTGCATACTTTATTGCATCTGTGATCATAGTAGGCCAATAATAGCCCATTCTTCTGATGCGATCCTGTAGCTTAGGACCGGGTTGATGTGCTCCGCATACGCCATCGTGAGCTTCACGGATCATCCGATGTGCTTCATCACCAGAGAGACATCGTAATAATAGTCCGTCATAAGACCGGCGATATAGATATTGTGAAGATGTGTCAAAATAGAAGCACAATGCTCGTCTTTTGACGGATACTGCTTCTTTAGGGTCTTCCGACAAGATTCCGTATGCTACGAAATCTATAAAGGGGCTTCTCCAGTCTCTCTTTGGAAGATCTGTGTCCAGCGCGCGGCTGTGTTCTATGTGAAAGTTATTTTTTATACAGAATAAATCTCTGTTAAGAAGGATTACCGAATTTTGCCTTCTTATAGGGGTAGCTAAATCTGCAGCTAGACTGGCTAGAGCATCAGCTTCCAGATTCTGAGATCGAGGTACATGCTCTAGGAAGAATTCTTTGAATGTCATGGCTATCTCGACCGTTGCTCGGTGATAGGGGATGAGGTCTAGATTTCGGACTTCATATATTCCTCTGACTTGGTTGACGATTAGCAGAGAATCACCGAAAGCTTCCAGAGATTCGACGCCCAATTCTTTAGCGACTTGGAGCCCGATTAGTAGAGCGTTATACTCCGCCACATTGTTAGAACAGGGCTCGCTGAGAGAATATGCTCGGTAGATGACGAGCTTATCAGGAGTAACTAGGACAACTCCTACTCCCGAAACCACTTTTCCTCTGGGACCAGTTCTGGAGGCACCATCGAAGAATAGTTGCCATGCATCACTTTCCATTACGGAATTATATTCTGCAACTTCATCGGGAATATCCTCGTACAGTTTGGAGGCCTCCGGGATCAGATGAGCAGCTAGGAAGTCAGCCAACGCTTGGCCTTTGACGAACTTCTGAGGGACGTACACCATGTCATATGGTGTTAATAGCATCACCCAAGTCACGAGTCGGGAATTAAGAACACTTGGCTTGCTCATCAGTACCCAAAGAGGATTGATCTTGGAGATGATGTGAATGGTCTGGCCTGTGACATAGTGCCGTATTTTCTGGATAGCGAACATCAGAGCCAAGCATTCTTTCTCTACTGGGTTGTACCGGTATTCGGCTTCGACCATCATCCTGCTGAGGTAGTAGATAGCCTGTTCGTGACCCATATCATTCTTTTGTGCGAGAAGAGCTCCCAGAGAATGATCCATCGCTCGAACATACAGCACGAATGGTCTTTCTATGATGGAAGGCACCAGAACTGGCGGGCTAGTGAGGTAGTGCTTGATGTCGCCGAATGCTTGCTGACAGACTTCGTCCCATATGAAGGATACTCCTTTCTTCATGAGGCGAGAAAAAGGTTGACATCTCCCAGAGAGGTTGGATATAAATCTCCGGATATAAGCCAGACGACCTTGAAATCCCCTGAGTTCTCTCAGATTATGGGGCGGTCGTATTTCTAAGATGGCCTTGACTTTATCAGGGTCCACTTGAATGCCTTTGGCAGTAATGACAAATCCCAGGAATTTGCCACTGGATACACCCAGAAAGGAATTTGTAGGATTCATTTTGAGTTGATGTCGGCGCATCAATTCAAATACTGTCTTCAAGTCTTGGATGTGACTAGCCTTGAGGCGGCTTTTGACAGCTACATCGTCCACGTAACATTCCACAGTCTTGTGTAAATGCTCATAGAATATGTTACTCATAGCCCGTTGGTACGTAGCCCCTGCATTCTTCAATCCGAAGGGCATGACCGTATGCAATATACCCCCAGTGGTGTCCGGAAGGCAGTATGCTTCTCGTCTTCAGGATGCATCTTGATTTGATTGTATCCTGAGAATCCGTCCATGAAAGACATATGTTTAAAATTGCATGTATTGTCAATCATGACGTCTGTGATGGAAAGAGAAAACTCGTCTTTAGGGCAGGCTGCATTCAGATCTCGGTAATCGATGCATACATGTACTTTTCCATTCTTCTTCATGACTGGGACAACATTGGCGACCCAGTCAGGATATTGTTCTTCACGGATGAAGCCGCAGGCTATCAACTTCTTGACTTCAGCTTCAATGGCGTCCATCATGTCCGGGCGGAACCGGCGTTGGTGCTGCTTTACAGGCTTCGAATCGGGAAATATATTGAGCTTATGAGTAGCCACCTTTGGATCAAGGCCTGGCATGTCCTCATAATTCTACGCAAAGATGTCGATATATTCTTTTATCAGCTAGATAACTTCTTCCCTTTTTGCTTCGGAAAGATCGTTACTGATAAATATCGGCTTGGGCGAAAGTTTATCCCCAACGTCAATCTGGATAACTTTCTCTTCAGTGGGAGGTTCTCTCTGCTTGAAGCGGAACTCCCATTGTGTATCCATTTGCTGATCCCAAGCATCATTCTCAAATAGTTCAGATTCCTATTCGTCTGATTCGAAAGAATCCGTCACTACCATATTTACTGATAATGTTCGCTCGAGAGCATGAGATGAGTTGGAGGGCGCTGAGCCATTTTGAGAGGAGGAAAAGACATCCTTGTTTGACTCAGGAGTCGCAAGGGAGGTTGTATACCCTAACCCGAAATGAGTTCGTTGATAGTAGGTATCGCCGTGCAGCGGCATTCGTCTGCCTTTCCCGTAGTTGAGACCCGGTTCCAGCGTCAGGTTATATCCCATACCTTGCATGATCTTCAAGGCTTGCGGGCTGTATCTGTGAACCTGTATTTTATTGGCATCATCATCGGAAGAATATTCTTGTGTGGTTGGTTGCTCGCGCATGCGGCCGAAGACTATTGGATGCTGACTGCTGCAAGTAGGTGGGACAATAAAGATTGAATCCTCATGCGGTCCATATGTCGTGGTGACATTGGATGATGATGCCACTTCCCATATATACGGATGACAAGAATCTATAGCTTCCAAGAATTTTTGTGCTATAGGTTCTATATCGTCACGGGGGGAGGATTCCTGATTCGGAATTTGAGTGTCAATATATTAGAAAAGAGGATGTTTATTATCATCTGAAACTTTGTTCCCGGTTGTATCTACATCAGTCGGCTGCCTGTTACGCCAGAGTTTGATGACCAAGGGTAGAGGCTTCTGGTTCAGAGTGATCACTAGAGGATCACCCCTTTTCCCTGACCTAGTCTTGTTCAGGTGGATGGCCATAGGCTCCATGGCTTTTGGGCGAGTAGTTCGTCCTTTCACCTTGATTGACAGAGGTTGCTTGGCAGAGGGTTCTTCTGGCTCCCTGTGGGATTCCTTCTCTGCTTCTGCTGACACCTCTTCCGTGTAGTCTTGAGAGTACAACACGGCATCAGAGTAGTAGGATTCTACTCCTTTAAACGGGTTCAGGTCAGTAATCTCCGTTTTTACTGTTCCTCGGGCGTCTACAAATTTAAAGCATTGATGTAGAGTTGAAGGAACGATGTTGTGGTCATGGATCCAAGGTCTTCCCAGCAAAATGTTGTAGGACACCTCTGAATCAATAACGTAACACGTTTCCACCGATCTGAGGTTGCCAATCTGGATCCTCAGGCGAATTTTCCCCAACGGCTTACTTTTTCCGGCATTAAAACCCACGATCGTAGTGGTGGTGTAAGCCAATTCGCTGGTAGGAATCCTCAGCGGTCTAAGCAGACTATGAGGAATGATGCTGATTGACGATCCCGGATCTATGTGAATCCGGTCGACCTCCATGGAACCGACATACCCGGTGTAATAGAGGGGTCTGTCATGCCTGTTATGTTTTAATAGCATGTCATCTTGAGTGAAAGTGATATTTGGGATTACCTCCATCATACTGTGGCATTGAGGACACGCCACGGGTTCTTCGTCAGGGGACTTGAGCTGGGTCAAGTATGCATCCGCCTGCATCATTGCTTCACTCAGGGCTTGACGAGTGTCCTGGGAGAGCCTGAGTAGTTTGAAGATGGACAGCCTGGCTGGTGTATTAGCCAGTTGGGCCAGGATGTCAAAGTTGTACGGCTTCTCTAAACCTTTATTCTGAATGTTCTTCACGGGTTTATCGAAGCGCACTTCTTTTTGCTTCCCTTTGTCCGTCGAAGTTGGTCTCGAAGGACCGGTTTCTGGTGCGGCAAATTCATGAAGATGAAGGCATTTTTCCTGGGGGTTTTTTGGTGGACCTATCATTTATTGCGCACGAGAGTGCAAATAATAGGTTTGAGACAAGCCCTGCCAGAGGTAATATGGACATGGCAGTTTTTGTGGACTCAACACCACTGGTGTACTTAAAGTTTAAGTACGGATGTCAGTTGAGATGACAACCGATATCAGAGGTAATATGAACATGATAATCGATGGCCAAAAACTCAAAAAGTTTGTTCAGAGGTAATATGAACATGACAAACTCTCTGGGGTTGTGACTCCATCGGGGATGGAGGTATACATCTGCTCAGAGTGTCACTACCACATTTTAGGAAAAAGGGTATTTTAGTAATTTCTTATTTAAATAAATATTGTGCATGGTAAATAATTTTTGTTGTATTATTTAATTGTTGTGGGATATTATTTAATTATTTTGGACTTATTTTAGTGGACCCAACTAGTGTAGTTTGGACCCATGGACCAACATGAATTAAATAGTTAGATTTGGCCCATTTTGAAAGCCCATAGTTAAGGAGATGGATTAAATTAATTAAGTGATTAGACTAGAAGCTTTCTTCCTTAATTATTTCTTCATGAGAGGCCCCAAGGGGTACATTGGACATTTTATAATTGCTTGGGAGAGGGGCAAGGTCGGCCTATTAAAAGAGGGGGGAAATTTCTCTCTCCTCTCATTCTCATTCCAAATCTAGATCTAGAATTTTCTACTCCCAAATTTCCTCCATTCCCATTCCAATTCTCTACCAAATTCATTCCAAATTCTTCCCAATTCACCATTAGAGAAGGAGAAAGCAAGGATCTAGAAGAAGGAAGCAAGGATCTACAAAGAGGTGCAAGGATCTACAATTTGGAAGCAAGTTCTTCTCAATTGGAGGTTTCATTGGGAATCCATCTCCCAATAGGTATAATTCAGATTTTCCCATTTAAATAGCTTCTAAATCTGAGATTTAATCATGTAAAATCAACCTATATGTATGTACTACCCATAGGACTTTGTTTTGTGTTCATAGGAGACCCATGGAGAAAGTTATGGTACTTTTTGTGTTAATTTTGTTGGAATTCCGAATTTACATTTTGTTGTGTGTATCAATTGATCCTATAGATCAATTGGACATGAGCTTATGTGTTTGGGGCTAGTGTCGTATCCATAATTTGGTACATGTGGTTCGTATCCCAACTATTTGGTGATACGTGTCATTTTGGGAGTTTTTCCTCCGACACAGAGTTTTGAACATGTCGTATTTTGACACGGACACATAGATCTACTTTTGACACTTTAATTTATTTATAAATATTATTTGTGATTTGTTTGTATCCTTCGGGGTACAATTGGTTGTGTGTTGAACTCGTGTCACATGCGTATCCTAGATCTAGTGGGATACGGTGTGATACTCTCCAATTGTGTTGATTTTTGAATAGATCTAATTATGTATGGTTTAAATTCTTCAATTATAATTAGTAAATATATATAGATATTATATATTTATTTTGTGTATTTATTATAGTAATTATTGTAGCATAGATCTATATATTTTTGTGTGTGCTAATATGATGTACAAATATAATATGTAGCTTTCTTGCATGTAATTATATATGTACTTATGTTAATAGTATAAATTATACATAAATGTTTTATAAAATATATTTATGTGTTTAATTGTGTAATTATATTATTTATAATTATTATGTAATTATTTGTATATTAATGTATATATTTTAGGTGTGCTTCTAGCCATGTAAAATATGAACATTAATATGTGCATGTGTTGTAACTATTAGTATTTAATTATAAGTTTATATGTGCATATATATATATATAAGTATATAATTATTTATTTATATATATGTATTGTGATTATTATTGCATATATATATTTATATATATATATTTTTATATTTTTATTTGTTTTTGTGACAGTGGTTTCTATGACAGTAAACTGTCATTATTTGGTCTGAACAGCAGCCGCTGTACAGTGGTCAGCATTAATGACAGATCTGTCATTAATGCTGCGACAGTTTTGAGCGGCAACCTTTTAGCGATGTTTTTTTGTGACAGTTTGAAACTGTCAGCAAACTGTGACAGCAGCAGTTTTGTATATGGAGTTTCTGCGACGAATTTTCAGTGACAGTCAAGACTGTCACTATTAAACTTGTTTTTATTTTATCTTGTTTTGTTCACTGTTTTCAGTGACGCTTTGACAGTTTTAAATTATATTTTATATATTATTATTGTATATATATATATGTGTATATATATGTGTTTTGTATAATATTTGTAATAATATATTATGTTATTTGTATACATATTGGTTTGTATATATTATTTTAGGGTATATATTATTTGTATTAGTAGTATACTTTGTGTGAGTATGATTTGGGATCTAATTTTTATTCCTAAATTATTGTATTTTATTTCTATATTATTTATATAGATTTCTTGTGAGGTTGACCTTGGTTTGACTTTAGTTGACTTTAGAGTTGACCATAGTTGACTTTTGACTTAGAATTTATTTATTGACCTAGGAGTTGACTAGTTTGACTTGTTCTCTTTCCGGGACCTTGTTTTAATGTGGTATTCCATATCTAGGTCTTCGAGGCACCGAGTCAGACATCTGTGAGACTGTTCTTTGGATTTCAGGCGAGTACATTCTCTGATAGTTTCTCATTTATGATATCCTCTATGTTCGTTGTATCTAGTGTAGATTTATATGTTTTTCTCGATACTATGGTTACACGGATTGGTATATCCGGATCTTGTCATGAGATGTTATTCCTTGGTATATGGTGTATATGGTGCAAGTATTGTTTCATTGGTTATCTTGTACATATACAGACACCGATTCTCGGGGAGACTAGCTATCTTCTTGGGGAATCTAGTGCCATAGCATACCGTGGTTGGATCTATTATACCAGTTGGGGGTGGGGAGTATTAGTATAGATATGTGATCAAATCCCTATTGAATAAAGTATTGGTAAGCGAATAGTATTGATCATGCACCGCACGTATGATTAGCCAGGCCGCATTGTATCTTGCCCAAGCCGATCACATGTTAAGCTAGTACTCACACACTTAGTCATTAGTATTATTATTTTATTGGCATATTGTTCATTATTGTATTTCTTTCCAGTAATTCCTTATTGTCTATATATCTCTTGTATCTATTTTGTGCATCTTGTTTATCCACAGCTATTTACTGTTACATAGTTTTTATCATGGATTAGAACTGCTGTTAGAGATGTACTCTGCTCCTTTCCTGAATGGATATATTTTTCCAGATGACACTGAGGAGTATCCTACCTATTATGGACCCCAGGATGTTGTGGGTTTAGATTCGGAGACCCTGGCTCAAGAGGGACTTATCCCAATTGAGACAGTTGATCCTGGAGTGTAGCTTGTATATGATAGTATTCTTTTGTACTGGATTTGTCTCCAGCTTATTTTTTGTTACTCTTCAGACTCATTGATGTATTATTTTAAACTCATGAGTTGATGACTATTCTATTCTTATCTGATTCGTGTTTATTCTATCTTAGTTCTGTGATTGAGTACACTATCTTTTGGTGGTTCATTATATTAGATAGACTTTTTAGACAGCGTTCTACTGCTGATTCTGCGGCGTAGGCTGGGCGTTGTTTCCGACTAGTACCCTTACCCCGGGTGCGGGTCGTGACACATTTTTGGTGGTGGCCCATGCAGGTCTAGCTTCACAAGTATGTGATGTCGTGGTAGTACGACAACTTAGTTGTACTACTGCGAGCCTACAATAGGATATAGGATATAAGCTGAGATACTCAATCACATCTAGGAAAATTCTTTTGATTCAACTATTCTCCTTTGATATTGATACTTGATCTCTTAAATTGTCCTTTCCTTGATGTCTTACATCTTGTGCCATATTGATCCTCATTCCGTCTTTTTATGAGACATACTCGGAGATACTTGTGGAGGCACGCAAGGTTGAGCGGGATCTGGGTTTGAAGGCCAAGAGAGACCGTGATTCTTTTCTGGGGGCCAACGGCAGTGCAGTATCTGCCAAACGTCCTCATTTCCAGTCCAGACCTTTCCAGCAGCCACAGCAGAACCAGACTCCAGCTAGAGCGCCTTTTCACCAGGCACCTCAGCAGCAGAGACAGTTACAGCAAGCTCCATGCAACTTTTGCAAGAAGCCCGACCACATCTGGGAAGTTTGCAGGAGGAAGCTAGGAGTTTTGTTTGTATTGTGGTACTGAAGGGCATCAATCAAGGGAGTGTCCTCGTCGCACAGTTCAGGGAGCAGCTCCAGCTCCGAGGACACAGACGAGACCACCTGCAGCACAGCCGAAGGGACCGCTTCCGACACAGCAACAATGTTTTGTCCAGCATCAACAGCAGGAAGGTGCTCGACAGGGACGAGCGTTTGCTATGACCGTCGAAGAGGAGGAACCCACCGGAGATGTTATCGCAGGTTCTATTCTTCTTGATTCCATTCCAGCTTTAGCTTTGTTTGATAGTGGTGCTTCCCATAGTTTTTTATCTGTTTCTTTTGCTCTGAAGCATGGTTTGGTAGCTGAGTCTTTGCTTAGGACTTGCAAGATCATGACCGGGGGAGGGATTATCCTGGTTAATGATATTTGCAAGGACCGGAGAGTTACTATGGGAGGCCGGGAGTTGAGTGCGTGTCTACTTGTAATGCCACTTCCGAGCTACGATATTATACTTGGAATGGATTGGTTGAGTAGGCACCGTGCTAGCATAGATTGTAGAGGAGGTAGAGTTTTGTTTGGTCCGCCAGGAGAGCCAGAGTTCGAGTTTGCTAGAGGAGCTGCGGAGCAGGGGGAAGGCATTATTTGTGGAGCTATGGTAGAAGACAAGGAGTTGCCACATCCGTTGATAGCAGAATTTTTGGATGTGTTTCCTGAGGAATTGCCAGGATTGCCGCCAGATCAAGATGTTGAATTTTCTATAGATTTGGTGCCAGGTGCAGAACCAATTTCGCAACATGTCTATAGAGTAAACAACAGCGAGCTGGTCGAGTTGAAGAAGCAGGTGGACGAATTGCAGGATAAGGGGTTTATCAGATCGAGTTCTTCACCATGGGGAGCCCCGGTATTGTTTATACCGAAGAAGGATGGATCGGTGCGTATGTGCATTGATTACAGAGCTTTGAATAATCTCACTATCAAGAATAAGTATCCTTTGCCACAGATTGATGATCTGTTTGATCAGTTGAGTGGTGCGAAGGTATTTTCTAAGATAGATTTGAGATCAGGCTACCATCAGGTGAAAGTAAAGCCGGAGGACATACCGAAGACTGTTTTTAGAACTCGCTATGGTCAGTACGAGTTTATGGTTATGTCGTTTGGTTTGACTAATGCACCGGCGGTATTTATGAACTTGATGAACAAGGTATTCCACCAGTACCTTGACAAGTTCGTGGTGGTGTTCATCAACGACATACTCATATACTCGAGGACACCGGAGGAGCATGAGGAGCATTTGAGGATTGTGTTGGATGTGCTGAGGAAGGAGAAGTTGTATGGAAAGTTGTCCAAATGTGAGTTTTTCTTGGACAAAGTAGAATTCTTGGGGCATGTTGTGACTGGTGATGGTATTTCAGTGGATCCGAAGAAGATTTCAGCAGTGGAATCTTGGAAGACTCCGAGTTCGGTAGCAGAGATCAGGAGTTTCTTAGGATTGGCAGGCTATTACAGGAAGTTTGTGCAAGATTTTTCGAGGATTGCCGAGCCGATGACCAGACTCACAAGGAAGGATGTGGAGTTTGTTTGGACGGAGGATTGCCAGGTTGCTTTTGAGGAGTTGAAGAAGAGGTTGACGTCTGCTCCTATTTTGACGTTGCCATCAGGGTCCTAAGGTTTCACTATTTATAGTGATGCATCGGGGAAGGGTTTAGGTTATGTTCTTCAGCAGCATGGGAAAGTGATTGCCTATGCATCCAGGCAATTGCGTCCTCATGAAAAGAACTATCCTACCCATGATTTGGAGTTGGCAGCTGTCATATTCGCTCTGAAGTTGTGGAAACATTATTTGTACGGAGAGCGTATGGAGATCTTCGCAGACCACAAAAGCTTGAAGTACGTTTTCACGCAGAAGGAGTTGAACATGAGGCAGCATCGGTGGTTGGAATTGATGAAGGATTTTGATATCTCTTTGCAATATCATCCTGGGAAAGCCAATATAGTTGCCGATGCTTTGAGCAGGTATCCGGTAGCTATGTTCTTGACGCAGGATTGATATTTGTTGGAGGACTTGGAAAGCTTGGGCATTGAGGTGATTGTTCCTGGTGGTGCTATGCAGATGTGGGGACTGCAGATACACTCAGATTTGATGGACATGATCAAGGCAGCACAGTATGATGACGTATCTTTGAGGAGTATCAGAGCTCAAGTGAGAGCAGGATTGGAGGATGATTTCACTATTGCAGAGGATGGATCTTTGAGGCATGGAGTTAGATTGTGTGTGCCTAGTGGAGAGTTACGAGAGGAGGTGTTGCAGGAAGCTTATCGCTCTCAGTATTCCATACATCCAGGTGCTAACAAGATGTATCGGGATATGCGAGAGAGTGTGTGGTGGTATGGCATGAAGAGGGAAGTGGCACAGTTTGTATCCAGATGCTTAGTGTGCCAGCAGGTGAAAGCCGAGAGGCAGAGGCCAGGAGGGTTACTTCAGCCATTACCCATTCCAGAGTGGAAGTGGGAACACATTACTATAGATTTTGTGTCCGGACTTCCACGATCTCCAGGAGAGAAAAACGCGATTTGGGTCATTGTTGATAGATTGACCAAGTCGGCCCACTTTTTGCCTTTCAAGGTGGGTTTGTCTACGGAGAAGCTGGCAGAGATGTATGTGAGGCAGATCGTTAGGATACACGGAGTTCCCTTCAGCATAGTCTCAGATCGAGATAGTCGTTTCATTTCTCATTTCTGGAGGAGTTTGCAGGAGAGTTTGGGCACTCAGCTCAAGTTCAGTACTGCATATCATCCCCAGACTGATGGACAGTCAGAGAGGACTATCCAGACTCTCGAGGATATGTTGCGCACTTGTGTACTAGATTTCGGGGGTTCTTGGGAGGACCATCTCCATTTGGTAGAGTTTGCTTACAACAACAGTTACCAGGCCAGTATAGAGATGTCACCTTTTGAAGCTCTATATGGTCAGAGGTGTCGTACTCCTTTTTCTTGGGACAATATTGGAGAGAGAATTTTGCTTGGGCCAGAGATGGTTGTGAATGTAGCGGAGAAGGTTCATTTGATCAGAGACAGACTTTGAGTGGCGCAGGACAAACAACGGCATTAGGCCGATAGCCATCGAAGACCTTTGGAGTTTGAGGTATATTTTAGATTTTGTTTGTGCTTGTTCTTGTTTGTTATAGATTAAGTTCTTAAGATGGTATTTTGTTCTAGGTGGGTGGTTTGGTGTTTCTGAGGATTTCTCCGACACGAGGCACGATTCGCTTCGGTGGAGGCGGAAAGCTTAGTCCACGATTCATCGGACCTTTCACTATTCTAGAGAGGGTCGGTGCAGTTGCTTATAGACTAGACTTGCTACCTGCGTTGGAGGGAGTGCACAACGTGTTTCATGTGTCGCAGTTGAGACGATACGTGGCAGATCCTAGTCATGTATTGGATCACTCAGAGATAGAGGTGGGCCCTACTCTAAGCTATCCAGAGCAGCCAGTTGAGATTCTGGATCGGAGAGAGAAGGTGCTGAGGAACCAGACTATTCCTTTGATGCGCATCGCATGGAGGCATCACTCTCCGGGGGAGTCTACCTGGGAGAGAGAGGATGACATGCGAGAGCGTTATCCATATTTGTTTGTACCTTGAGGTATGTTATTTCTAGTTCTGTTCATTAGTTAGTTGTGATTCTTTAGTTCTGTTCTGTATTTTTCTGGGGGTAGTTTTCGTCTTTGAATTTCGAGGACGAAATTATTTTAAGGAGGGTAGACTTGTCACTACCACATTTTAGGAAAAAGGGTATTTTAGTAATTTTCTATTTAAATAAATATTGTGCATGGTAAATAATTTTTGTTGTATTATTTAATTGTTGTTGGATGTTATTTAATTATTTTGGACTTATTTTAGTGGACCCAACTAGTGTAGTTTGGACCCATAGACCAACATGAATTAAATAGTTAGATTTGGCCCATTTTGAAAGCATATAGTTAAGGAGATGGATTAAATTAATTAAGTGATTAGACTAGAAGCTTCCTTCCTTAATTATTTCTTCATGAGAGGCCCCAAGGGGTACATTGGACATTTTACAATTGCTTGGGAGAGGGGCAAGGCCGGCCTATTAAAAGAGGGGGAAAATTTCTCTCTCCTCTCATTCTCATTCCAAATCTAGATCTAGAATTTCCCACTCCCAAATTCTCTCCATTGCCATTCCAATTTCCTACCAAATTCATTCCAAATTCTTCCCAATTCACCATTAGAGAAGGAGGAAGCAAGGATCTAGAAGAAAGAAGCAAGGATCTACAAAGAGAAGCAAGGATCTATAATTTGGAAGCAAGTTCTTCTCAATTGGAGGTTTTATTGGGAATCCATCTTCTAATAGGTATAATTCAGATTTTTCCATTTAAATAGCTTCTAAATCTGAGATTTAATCATGTAAAATCAACATATATGTATGTACTACCCATAGGACTTTGTTTTGTGTTCATAGGAGACCCATGGAGAAAGTTATGGTACTTTTTGTGTTAATTTTGTTGGAATTCCGAATTTACATTTTGTTGTGTGTATCAATTGATCCAATAGATCAATTGGACATGAGCTTATGTGTTTGGGGCTAGTGTCGTATCCATAATTTGGTACATGTGGTTCGTATCCCAACTATTTGGTGATACGTGTCATTTTGGGAGTTTTTCCTCCGACACGGGGCTTTGAACATGTCGTATTTTGACACGGACACATAGATCTACTTTTGACACTTTGATTTATTCATAAATATTATTTATGATTTGTTTGTATCCTTCGGGGTGCAATTGGTTGTGTGTTGGACTCGTGTCACATGCGTATCCTAGATCTAGTGTGATACGGTGTGATACTCTCCAATTGTGTAGATTTTTGAATAGATCTAATTATGTATGGTTTAAATTCTTCAATTATAATTAGTAAATATGTATAGATATTATATATTTATTTTGTGTATTTATTATAGTAATTATTGTAGCATAGATCTATATATTTTTGTGTGTGCTAATATGATGTACAAATATAATATGTAGCTTTCTTGCATATAATTATATATGTACTTATGTTAATAGTATAAATTATACATAAATATTTTATAAAATATATTTATGTGTTTAATTGTGTAATTATATTATTTATAATTATTATGTAATTATTTGTATATTAATGTATATATTTTAGGTGTGCTTCTAGCCATGTAAAATATGAACATTAATATGTGCATGTGTTGTAACTATTAGTATTTAATTATAAGTTTATATGTTCATATATATATAAGTATATAATTATTTATTTATATATATGTATTGTGATTATTATTGCATATATATATTTATATATATATATTTTTATATTTTTATTTGTTTTTGTGACAGTGGTTTCTATGACAGTAAACTGTCATTATTTGGTCTGAACAGCAGCCGCTGTACAGTGGTCAGCATTAATGACAGATCTGTCATTAATGCTGCGACAGTTTTGAGCGGCAACCTTTCAGCGATATTTTTTTGTGACAGTTTGAAACTGTCAGCAAACTGTGACAGCAGCAGTTTTGTATATGGAGTTTCTGCGACGAATTTTCAGTGACAGTCAAGACTGTCACTATTAAACTTATTTTTATTTTATCTTGTTTTGTTCACTGTTTTCAGTGACGCTTTGACAGTTTTAAATTATATTTTATATATTATTATTGTATATATATATATGTGTATATATATGTGTATATATATGTGTTTTGTATAATATTTGTAATAATATATTATGTTATTTGTATACATATTGGTTTGTATATATTATTTTAGGGTATATATTATTTGTATTAGTAGTATACTTTGTGTGAGTATGATTTGGGATCTAATTTTTATTCCTAAATTATTGTATTTTATTTCTATATTATTTATATAGATTTCTTGTGAGGTTGACCTTGGTTTGACTTTAGTTGACTTTAGAGTTGACCATAGTTGACTTTTGACTTAGAATTTATTTATTAACCTAGGAATTGACTAGTTTGACTTGTTCTCTTTCCGGGACCTTGTTTTAATGTGGTATTCCATATCTAGGTCTTCGAGGCACCGAGTCAGACATCTGTGAGACTGTTCTTTGGATTTCAGGCGAATACATTCTCTGATAGTTTCTCATTTATGATATCCTCTATGTTCGTTGTATCTAGTGTAGATTTACATGTTTCTCTCGACACTATGGTTACACGGATTGGTATATCCGGATCTCGTCATGAGATGTTATTCCTTGGTATATGGTGTATATGGTGCAAGTATTGTTTCATTGGTTATCTTGTACATGTACAGATACCGATTCTCGGGGAGACTAGCTATCTTCTTGAGAAATCTAGTGCCATAGCATACCGTGGTTGGATCTATTATACCAGTTGGGGGTGGGAAGTATTAGTATAGATATGTGATCAAATCCCTATTGAATAAAGTATTGGTAAGCGAATAGTGTTGATCATGCACCGCACGTATGATTAGCCAGGCCGCATTGTATCTTGCCCAAGCCGATCACATGTTAAGCTAGTACTCACACACTTAGTCATTAGTATTATTATTTCATTGGCATATTGTTCATTATTGTATTTCTTTCCAGTAATTCCTTATTGTCTATATATCTCTTGTATCTATTTTGTGCATCTTGTTTATCCACAGCTATTTACTGTTACATAGTTTTTATCATGGATTAGAACTGCTGTTAGAGATGTACTCTGCTCCTTTCCTGACTGGATATATTTTTCCAGATGACACTGAGGAGTACCCTACCTATTATGGACCCCAGGATGTTGTGGGTTTAGATTCGGAGACCCTGGCTCAAGAGGGACTTATCCCAACTGAGACAGTTGACCCTGGAGTGTAGCTTGTAGTATGATAGTATTCTTTTGTACTGGATTTGTCTCCAGCTTATTTTTTGTTACTCTTCAGACTCATTGATGTATTATTTTAAACTCATGAGTTGATGACAATTTTATTCTTATCTGATTCGTGTTCATTCTATCTTAGTTCTGTGATTGAGTACACTATCTTTTGGTGGTTCATTATATTAGATAGACTTTCTAGACAGCGTTCTACTGCCGATTCTGCGGCGTAGACTGGGCGTTGTTTCCGACTAGTACCCTTACCCCGGGTGCGGGTCGTGACACAGAGGTAATATGGACATGGCAGTTTTGTGGACTCAACACCACTGGCATACTTAGAGTTAAGTACGGATGCTAAGTTGAGATAACAACCGATATTAGAGGTAATATGAACATGATAATCGATGGCCAAAAACTCAGAAAGTTTGTTCAGAGGTAATATGAACATGACAAACTCTCTGGGGTTGTGACTCCATCGGGGATGGAGGTATACATCTGCTCAGAGGTAATATGGACATGGCAGTTTTGTGGACTCAACACTACTGGCGTACTTAGAGTTAAGTATGGGTGCTAAGTTGAGATGACAACCGATATCAGAGGAAATATGAACATGATAATCGATAGCCAAAAACTCGAAAAGTTTGTTCAGAGGTAATATGAACATAACAAACTCTTGAGTTTGAGGAAATAAATGTTTGGACGACAATTCACTGTGAGTGATTTTTTTTCCTGAGTGAGGATAGTCCTGAAGAATTCACTGGAAAATTTTAGGGACTCTTTATCAGGTATATTCCTGAGGAGAGCAATTTGTTTATTGCAATGATCATCCATTTGTTTACAGATGCAAAGTGATGATTTTGGCGTCAATCAACTCCTGGATTCTCCTTTTCAGTACATAGCACGCTTTTGTGGAATGATGAATATACTGATGAAAGAGACAATAGTCTGGGTCATCAACTTTGCTAGCCCTCCCAGGATATCTGATGTTGGGTAGCTGAAGTTTGTGTTCCTTCATCAACATATTGAAGATTTTAATGATGTTATCTTCATTGAAAGAGAAAGTCCCTTTTGGTCTTCGGACTCTCGATATCTGAGTTTTTTGGTCTCAGGGGAAGATCGTTTTCGTTGCATCATCTTTGAATTCTGGGGGAATTCTACCCCCAGCTTTGGATGCTGTCATGCTTTGTCGAGATAGGCTACCCCCAGACATGCTGTGGCGTTTGCCCACAGAAGTTGATTTAGCAGGACCTGCCTCTGGTGTTACAAGGGACGCAGTATACCCCAACCCAAAACCAGCTTGTTGACAGTAAGAATTACCCCGCAACAGTATTTGCCTGCCTCTACCATAGTTGAGGCCTGGTTTCAACTTCAAATCATAACCCATGCTTTGTATAATTTTTAAAGCATGTGGGCTATATCTGTGGATTTGTATTTTGCCACCCTCAGACTCGCGAAGTTCTTCCTGTACAATCGGACTATTCCGTATGCGCCCGAAGAATATTGGATGCTGGTCGTCGCGAGTTGGGGGAATAATAAAGATAGAATCTTTATGTGACCCACCTGTCATGACGATATTCGATGTTGATGCATCTTCCCACATGATCTCCCCACATTTGATAGTTGGGGGAACTGAAGTCTGTTTATGACTCCTGTCTTTACGCTTCTGGATTAGAACTTCATGCAAGTCAGGAGGATTTGCAGAAGAAGAAGATGATGGCTTGTTCCTTCTGTTCACATCAGTGGGCATGCGGATGTTAGGAACCATAGTTTCCCCTGTGCCACCCGTATACAACAGGTTGGCCATCTGAGTGGCGGATAATCCCCGAGGAGAGTATCTTCCCGCAAATTGAGCCTTCTTTACGCTGAGGGACTTCACATGGTATAATTTGGAGCTCTTCTCAGATTGGTGTAAAGCCGAAGAGGTCGTCAGTCGGCCATCAGCTTCTCGCATAATCCGGAGGTCGGGCAGATTGTTCCCTTGCTGGCGTAAAGGCCGAGAAGTAGATCGATCTGCCGTTTGCTTGTCCTTGCGCAGATTGCAGGGATCATCTGCTCTTCGGCGGAAGGCCGATGCATTTTTACGTGCGGAGCGCGTTTGTGACTCCTGATTTGGCGCTGAGGCATCATCAGAAATTTTGTCTATTCCGTCAGGGACGGGAGACTGAATTTTAGGCTTCTGGACTAGCGCTGAGACGTTGTCCGAAGTTTTGTCTTTTTCGCCAGAGACGGGAGACTGAATTTTACGCGCAGAGCACGAATTATACTTCTGGGTTAGCGCTGAGGCATTGCCAGAAGTTTTGTCTGCCCTTCCAGAGACAGGCGACTGAATTTTACGCGCAAGGCGCGGAGTATACTTCTGGGTTAGCACTGAGGCATTGCCAAAAGTTTTGTCTGCCCTGTCAGAGACAGGCGACTGAATTTTACGCGCAAGGCGCGGAGGGAGCAATGCTACAACCTCATTGGTCGGAGAGATCGGAGAGTCCACAGGAATGGTAAAGGATGTCTTGGGCATCCAGACCTTACGCAGCTTCCTGTTATTTTGGACTGAGAGGGAGTGAGAGCTACCCCCTGTTCGAAGCATGTCTTCTTAGGCAGACTGGTCGAACTGGACGACCAGTGTCTTCTTCACGGATCCCACGGATACCGTATCGTGTTGAGCAATTGCTTCCTCATCAGAAGAGAAAGACTTCCCTAGCAGAGTCGCCATCTTGTTTTGGATAAAAATAAACGAAAGTAAAAGTACGAGAAATGACAAGGCTCTTTATTTTAAATAAAACCCTGCTCGAACTTCGTCGATGTTTACAAACATGATTGTACAATTTTGATCCTACAGGAGGAATGTCAAAGTATAATTTATTTAATCTGGATAAATATTGCTATAGGTGTCTGATCTGCGGTCGATCACTTTAGCCCTTGGACCACACGATGTTTTGAAGAAGTGTCGTGGAAGACAGAAAGCAGCTTTGAGGGTTGCTAAAGAGGGTGGATGCCCGATGCCAAAGTCATCGATCCCTTCTCTTCGCCTGAGCTCTGGATTCTTCTCTCTCTCTTCGATCGTAATCTCCTTTCAATTTGTCGACCTTGACCTCTGTTGATAGAGATCTCTATTTATAGAGTTTTAGTGACAGTTACCACACAGTCGGCGTAGAAACCGAGTAGTAGAAAGCACAGCACCCTTTTACACGATGGTTTAAAATAACCAATGCCTGCGTATAGATGACCTTCTGAGTGAGCATGTGATGCGTGTCCAACTAAGGGACAAACGCGTATAGCTGCTGCGAAGATCACGGCGTAGAAGCCACTTAGGTAGTTATCCCTTGTGTAGCAGAGGTTGGCGTAGAAGCCAATAACTGTCACTATGGCATAGAAGCCAAATAGGCATAGAAGCCGAGTGGGCGTAGAAGCCGAGTGGGCATAGAAGCCGAGTTGATGTGGACGCTTTAGCCGGAATTACAGCTCTTGGAGATATAATCAAATCTCATGCATTAAATACAGAGATCTGCCCCCATCCTGTGCATTAAATGCAGAGGCGTGTTTTTGAAGCTTTGCTATCCAGAAGATTTACCACCATTCTGCATATTAAATGCAGATATGCGCCTCGAACTTTGTACGAAGAGAAACTGATGACGTGGCAGCCTGTTTGTCTTCCGTGGAGAGTAAGAAGCTCACGTCTGCCCGTGTAAAACTAGGCAGTGTATCCCCTTGTCTGCGTAAAAGCAGTTTACGCAAAGGGGATGCCACTAAACGACGGTTCAGTGACATTTAATCAAATCCCCAGCATTAAATGTGGAGATCCGCCATTATCTTGTGCATTAAATACAGAGGCGTGTTTTGAAGGTCTGTCACTTGGCCTGCGCAAGGTGCAGAGACGTACCTCGAGCATCTGTTAGTATTCGGCGCTTTAATTGCAGAGACGTACCTCGAGAACCTATCACCGCTCTGTACATAAAATGCAGAGACATGCCTCGAATCCCGTACGAGGTGCAGCTTTTGACGTGGCAGGCGGTTTGTCTTCTGCGAAGCATAAACAGCTCACATCTGCCTGTGTAAAACTAGGCAGCGTATCCCTTTGTACGCGTAAAAGCGGTTTACGCGAAGGAAATGGCGGTAAATGACAGCCTGGGTTGCAGTGCCGCGCCATCATTATAGCCGTCGCTTGGGTAGTCGTGCAGTACTTTTTGTCAGAAGTCCAGACGTCAGGTTCATTGTATGATCTGACAGGTTTATTTTGAAGAATACGAAGCGTCCCTCGTACACTTCAATGCTGTATTAAAAGTGGATGAGTTTTACGCCATAAAGGCGATAAAGAACCCTGTTTATGTTGAAGTAGCCTGGACATACTGCTTTACGCAGATGGTCCTCGAGCTCATATTTTACGCTGTGCTCAGCAAAAAAGCTCTGTTGCACGTTGATGGCTCCGAGGTCCTCTGTTTACGCTGCTCTGCCTCAATACGCTGCGTATAGCTATCGTGCGTATTTTTCATGCTTCTACAGAGGCATCATCCTCTTAAAGTCCACTATAGTACCTGATCTCTGCAGTTGCTGGCCAGGAAACTACTGGTATTATGCTACTCTCTCTACATCTTGGAGAGCCACCTGATGAGCGTTCTTCATGCTCACTCTCATCAGCTCGGTTTGTGCCTGGTGGGCTTCTGCTTGTACCCTCTGAGCCTCAACTTGAACTCGTTGAGCGTCTGTCGTCACTCTCTGGGCGTCTACCATGCCCTGGATCAAAGTAAACACCTGTGTTCCGTCAATGGGCACACCTCCGAAAATCGAAGTCGGTGGAGGAGGAAGGTTGTCCGTCACAGCTGCGGCAATCCTCGGAACAGGTGGGGGAGGAGGACCCCCGAAAAGTGCAGATACTCCCACATGTACCGGAGATGTAGGAGGAACTACGAATGTCTGTCCATCAGGTGGAGAGGTGGCATACCCCTCTAAAGCTGATGCTCCCACTCTCATAGATCTTGTCTTCGGCGGCATCCTTAAGACAGACCAAAGAATCGATTAAGGCAATAAATGCGATATCATCAAGGAAGGAGAGTAAAGTTCTAAAGAAGCAACATTCAGAAGGAAATAAGGATAACAAGATAAATGGATTAGAGATATTCCTAGTTGTGATTGAGTATTCGCTCTCATCCTAGTATGCTATATCCTAGATCCTATCGCAGGCATGCAGTAGTACAACTAAGATGTCACACTACCACGACATCGCTCTATTGCGAAGTCTGACCTACATGGGCCACCACTAAAAATGTGTCATGACCCACACCCAGAATTGGGGCACGAGTACGTGGGTACGTCCAGCCTACACCGCAGCATCGGCGGTAGAACACTGTCTAGGTCATGATACTATCTAAACAATCTCACACGAGCATCCAACTCCATAAGGAGACACGGATAACACAATATAATATGAACAACATACTCAATCACATAACTACAGTACGATAAGATATCAAAGAAATAAAATAAAATGCAACACAAGTCTAAATAGAATAATCTAACTCGACAATAATATCCAAATCTCAACAAAGCATGCCGGAGACAAATTCGGTACCAAATAAACTGCTAAGAAACTAACTAGATAACTAGTGATTCTGGCTAGACCTCCCAAAATCACAACTGAACTACCAAGTCCAAATCTGCAGCTACTCACCCTGTAGTCCATAAAATGTCGGACACCAGTCCTCTAAGGCATAGTCTAAAAAAAATATTTCCTGTCAGAAAGGAGCAAAGTATATCTCAAATAACAGTTCCATTTAATTGATAAGGACTATAAAACAATAAACAGATAATGCTATATACTGAGAGAAGACAATGAATAAATGCAGTAGCAAAATAAAGAGACAGACAATATAAAGAGACAGGCAATATAGGCAATATGATACAGTAAGTGCATATATGAAATAAAGAGAACGAGGTACAATATCATATACGAGTGATGTAGTATATGATCTAAAATAGAGAACTGTAACTATTCTAAGTGTTTGAAATAGTAGCTTCGATATGTGATTGGCTTGGGAACATGTACGAGAGCTATATGGCCTGGCTAATCATATGTGAGGAGTATGATTAACACTAACATTATTCTATACTTGTAAAATATGGATTTGATCACATTTCTCACTAACTACTTCCCCGCCCCCAACTAGTACAGTGGATTCAACCATGACACATCATGATACACGAACAATATCTAATAAATCATGTACAAGGTCTAAATATCAATGTCGTGTACAATATTAATACGATAATCAATGTAACATATCATGACTGCAGATCCAATCTATATACTAGTCCGTGTAGCACAGTGTCAAGAATCAGATGTAACATTTCTAGATACTGGAATTATAAAAATTATCAAATAATTGAAAATTATCAGAGAATGTACTCGCCTTGGGTCCTTAGCTGGTAATACCAATGTCCTGATCCAGAGTATCGTCTGGATGATCTAACAGTCCTATAGGCATATCATAAAATATAATATTTGCATCAGATGTTACACTAACACAATCACAAATACATTGAACTCAGGGGCTATGTCAGGTATGGCACTAGTCAACTAGGGTTAAGTGCGCGTCTAATTGCACGGGTGTCGTGTCTGTAATTGCTGTGAATTCAGACAGTCGGTGATACGGGTCTCGCCAGTACATCGGTGTACATATGGTAGTCAACTAACATTTACATGGTCACAGGTCAATGTAACTATGGGGTATCCGTTGGTTACACTTGGGTCCTCTAGTACCTATATATATTATACACATCACTAACTAACATATACATTACTATCCATATGGTACAAATAATAGATATGTGTATATATATACTTTAAATAAAAATTAATACTTGTATATATGTAACATATATTAGGGAGAGATATATACAATACATATATATATATATATGTATATATACTAATAGAATTAATATTATATGTACAATATAAAATACATACTAGGAAGTACTTTATACAATATATATACATATATGCTAATTTAGAATTATACTTTATATACATATACCAAAATACATTTAACCTATATTAATACATGTACCATGCATACTAACATATACTATGTATGTATATATATACTAATTTGAGAATATACTATATATATATATATGTATATATATACCAAGTAAAATATGCATATACTATATTTATATATATATATAACAATTTTATACATATACTATATGCCTGTATATATATATATATATATATATATTATATATATATTAATACATACATACTAACATATTTTATTGAATACGTATATATTAATTTGAAAAACATACTATATATATGTATATGCGTATGTATACGAATCCTACATATTCAATATATATACTACATACATACATACATACATACACGCGTACGTGTACGCAAGGGGGGAGAAATCGTACCTGTGCGTGTGTACGACGATGGCGAAGACGACGACGAGGTGGTGGTCCTGGTGGTGGGGGCTGGTGGCTCAGGGTGGTCGAGAAGGAGGAGGCAGGGGGTGGTCGAGACAGTGGCAGCGGGGTCGAGTCGGACGGTGGCCGGGCCGGAGGCGATGTCGACCGGAGTAGGGGGCCGGCCGGGCTGGTGGTGGAGTTGGTTTATTTTCCTTTCTCCTTTTCTTTTTTTAAAAGGAGGAGGAGAAGAAGAAGAAGAAGAAGAAGAAGAAGAAGAAGGGAAGAAAATGTAAAAATGCTACGGTTTATGTGAGGAGGGAGGAGAGAGAGAGGTGGGGGCTTTCCTAGGTTTGGGGATTAGGGCATGCTTGGGAAGAGTGCATTGAAGAGACATTAAATAGTGATGGTGAGGGGAAAATGTGTGGTGATGATGAGCCCCATTTGAATGGGTGGCCAGGATTCGTCATGGAGAAAATTATTCATACAAAGGGGAGGGGTTGGGTTGACTAGTCAAAAATTAGGGCTTCTCCATTTGGTTTGAACCAATGGGGTGTTGACACCTAATACAACATTGGCAAATGAGCCCCCTTAAATTTGGGTATTTGCACAGACACATGAAATGATAAAAAATTGGTGGGCGATTTGGTGTTTGGTATTTTGTTGGGTGAGGGAGTGTTGTGTGTTTTGTATGGGCTTAATGAATGGGATATTTGGATTAAATTGGGTTAAAACAGGATTAGTGAAAGTTGGTATCCCCAATTTAATTAGAAACAAATGCAAGCGGTGTTCTAAATTTAATTAGAAATATATGAGGCCAAAATTAGGTTGGGACACAAATATCATTAGTGAAGAAGACTCAATAGAATATTACCTTAATTTGGGTTGAACGAAAATGGGTTGAGATTGTGTCAAATTTCGATTGGAATGCACAACTATACAAAGTCAGATTTTATTTAGAAATTAAATAAACGTCCGTGACGAATATTGTGCGGTTAAATAAAGCACAAGAGAGCATAATTATGAGTTACAAAAAGGTCAGAATGGAAGGCGGGCACGTCTAGGACAAGATTATGAAATTTGTTGGAAGACAAATGATAGGGTAGCGCTCCAAATATCGAAGCAACGGTATGGCGCAATAATTAAATAAAATTACGATAATAAATACAATCTCCAATAATTAAATTCTAAATAATACAAATTAATTCATAACCCTATAATTCGGTCAGGTGTTCATGCAGTGGGCTTCTAGGTCAAGTCTACCAGCTCAAACATTAATGAACACTGTATATATATAATATTATATAAATACACATCTCGTACAATTATTTAAATTAAATGCACATATCATGCAATCATAAAAAATAACTACCACGATATTAATAATATATAAAAAGTCAAAAATACCCCTATTTTCAGGATGTGGTAGTGACACATCCTTTTGAAGAAGGTTTCTAAGCCTTCTTCAATATGTTCTGATTTATTAGAACTGACAGACATGCTATCTGTTTCGAAGATTGAGTCAAACTGGATCTGCATATAATGAAGACATTTCTTCTTTAATTCCTCCTCAGTGATTCGAGGATTTTGCTTTCTCAGTGATTCATTTAGTTTCTTTAAAGGACTATCTTCCATTATTTCCTTCTTTAATTTTGCTTCTATAAGGATCTTATTTTCCTTGATAGATTTCTGTACAGTCTGTACTTTTTTCTTTTCATCAATTCCATTCCATCATTTAATCAAAAAAATTCTAACTAAGATGGGAAAATTAAGATGATTAAATTCACATTTAATTATCTATTTGAAAATATATATAATTTTAAAATGGATAAAGAAATACATAGTACTCTTCCCCTCCAAAAGTTGATCAGCACTCTGACAGAGAGGCTAAGATTGAGTCCATGCTGCAAATAATTCTTACAAGGATGGTGGCAGAATTTTCAAAGTGGCACCAAATTGTAACCACTACCGGATAAACCATGCTGGAATATCCTGTTTAAGGAGTTTAGGACAAATTTTGATAAACCAAGAGTGCTTTTGTTTACTATTGTCGAAGTAAAACACCTTGGTAAAAGCCTCAATATAATCCCAGTAGGAATAAGGCATGTTGATATTTTTATCCCTATGAACTAGTAATTTAGTTCTATTGAGATAAAGTTTCCATGATTGTGGAGTAATAATGTGACGTATAATAATTTTGCTGTAATTTACGTCACTTCGAAGATCATTGGTCTTCTGATAGAAGTGTTCTATTTCAACCGATTTGGTTGTCAGCAGAATTCCTTCATAGACATTCATATCTTTTCCTTGTACAGGAAATATATTATTTTTCAAGTATTTCTCCTTTAATTTCCAGGGGTCATCCATCATTGGGATGTCAGATTTTTCTAGTTGAAGAATTTCTTCAGAATAATTATTTTGAGTGAAAATTATTTCCACTTCAACAACTTGTTTATAAGAAACATTGGTTTCTTCTGGTTCTTGAATATGTATGCCTTTATTAGAGGTCTTTCCTTTTCCAAGAAAAGTTTTCTTGGAATAGCTTTTTAGCTCATTAGAGCCTGAGGTCATGGGTCTAGGAACCCATAGCTGCTTTCCTTTGTCTCTCCGTCTCATAGTCCTACAAAAATTCACGAGTTAAAAAATTAGGGAGTGAATTGTTAGCTCCTTTAATATATTCAATATCAAAATCAAATATGGCTAATTCTGCTTGCCATCGAGCAAATATTTGCTTAGATAAATTTTTAACATCTTTTTCTAAGATAGTCTTAGCAGAACTATAATCTATTCATAGTAAGAATTTCTTATTAAGTAAATTATCCTGTAATTTATGAATACATTGGATGATAGAAAGAATTTCTTTCATTAAAGTAGAGTATTTAACTTGAGTATCATTCCATTTTCCTGAATGATATCTCACTAACACTTCTTTATTTGTATTAGGGTTTAATTATTTTAGTATACCTCCATAACCAATATCACTAGCATCAGTTTCAACTATTTTAAACCACTCAATATTGGCTAAGTGTAAACATGGTAAATTTTTAACCTTCTGTTTAATTGTCTTTACTGCTTCAGTATGGACATTGGTCCAAGGAGCAGAATTTTTTCTTAATCTTTGATACAAAAATTTTGTATCAGCAGTGAAATTCTTATAAAATTTAGATACATAATTTAATGCACCAAGAAATCGCTGTAACTGCTTATTATCAGTAATTTTGTCAGAGAATTTAGAAGCAAATTCAATACTTCTATCAATTGGAATTATTGTGTTATTCACAATATTATGTCCCAAAAATCTGACTTCTTGTTGAAATATTTTCATTTTTGGGGTAGAAATTACTTAGTCATTTTTAATGACTAAGTGTTTAAACACATTCAAGTGTTTAAAATATTCTTCTATTGTATTTGAGAAGACTAATATATCATCAATGTAAGATAATATAAAATTAGAATATTGAATGAATATTTTATTCATAATGTTTTGAAATTTTGAAGGTGCATTCTTCAGACCAAATGGCATTACATTCCATTCATAATGGCCAAAAGAAACAGTAAAAGCAGTCTTATACCGATCATTTTCATTAATTTTTATTTGCTAATAACCTGATTTCAGGTCAAATTTGGAATAAATCCTTGCTTTAGCTACTCTATTGAGTAGATCTCTTTTATTAGGAATTGGATAACGGATCCATTTTAAACCTTATTCAGTAGTTTATAATTAATAACAAGTCTAGGTACACCTCTTTTTTTTAACATTATTATTTACATACAATGCTGTGCAACTCCATGGGGAGTAAGACTTGCGAATTAATTTGTTTTCCAATAAATCTTGAATTTCTTTTTTACACAATTCAAGATATTCTTGATTCATTTGACAAGGTCTCGCCTTTGTCGGAATATCATTTTCATTAAAGGATTCTTCATAAGGAAGGAAAACTATATGTTGTTTTCTATCCTAAAAAGTATTAGGGATATTGCTACAAGTGTGTAGCTTAAAGTCTTCTTTGACTTGTTTAATTTTCTGTTAAATTTTCAATTGTTTCAATTGCTGGATTATAGTAACCTTAGCAAGTTCTTCCTTTAAGAAATTAATCTAATTCTCTTTCAGATTAACTTCATTAAGAATTTTAACAATTGGATTAGTTAAAAATTTAAAAGTTATTCTGTTACTTTTATAACATGTAGTAATTCCTTCCTTAGTTATCTCATTAATAGGCATGAGTTTTCTAGGAAGGGAGTTCCTAGAATAATATGCTAAGATATTTCCTTTACAACTATTAAATGTACAGGAATACAAACATCATCCTTACAAATATTTACATCAGTAAATTAGTAAGGGATAGTTAGTGCTTTATTATTAGCAGCACTGAGTGTCTGAGAAGTTCTTTCATAATATTTTATTAGAACAACTCCTTCTTTGACACAATTCAGATCTGCACCACTATCAACTAGTGCAATCAAATTGGTTATATTATACTCATTATTAATAAGTAGATTTATTTTAATATACCATTTATGGATAATAAATAAATACATTTTTTGCAAGAAATTATTTTTACTTTCTTCTAAGTCTATCTATCCCATTTGAACAGACTAATTTTCTCCCTCTTATTCTTGTGAGCAAGAAGAACTAGTAGAAGATTCACCAGTGTCTATTAATCTAGCTGTCCTTCTAGATATATTATCTAGTTCCAGCTTATCCAGTCTCTTCTAGATTTTTTGATCTTGAGATTTCAAATTTTTAATCTTAATTTTTATAGTTTTTATTTCAGACTGAAGTTCCTGTATAGTGACAGGTTTAACTTGTCTATTTCTATATCGAGAGATTACTTCAGCCATATTATAAGCTTCAGTGGGAGTCTGAATAGGTACAATAACCTTATCTAACTCTTCTTCAATTGCTTCTATAATTTTATTTTTTTATTTCAGGACTGATATTATCAGTTAATAAGGCTTCAATAATATTCTTTTTCTCATTTAGAGTTAAGGTATTTATTGATAATCCATTCATTTCTACTATAGATTTATAGTAGTTGATATCTTTATCTGTAACGCATTCGTTACATTGACAATTCTTATTGCACTCATTAACTGAATCATCAGTAGTCTCATCATTAGATTCATCATTTGATGAGCTTTCTTCATAATCGAAATTGATCATTAATTTATAAAGAGTCTTTCTTGACCCTTCATCTTCGATCTCTTCCAATTTCTTTTTCGTATAACATTTGTTAGCATAGTGGCCTAGTTTACCATATTTATAGCATTTAATAATATTTTTCTTGGAAGATTTCTTCCTTTTAGAGTTTCTACCATCCTTATTAATAGTAGTATCTTGCCTTTTTGAAGGATATTTCTTTCTTTTATAAAGTCTCTTATAATCCTTTTATTCTTTTACTTTCTTCTTCCCCTTTGTATTAAGAGGTTTAAAAGTATCCATTGCAAACTGGTTACAAAATTCTTCCAGTTGTCTTTTCTCAAAAATTCTCTGAGATTTTAGTTGATGTCTTAGCTTCAAGTCATTGCATAAAGCTAGACCTTCTTCAATACACTTATTGATTAAATTTTTATAAGTGTAATTGGAATAAGGAATGATGTCATTATTTTGGTTTCTTAAACCTTGTCTTATTCTTTCTGCAAAGAGATTAGGAAGTCCATCAATAAATTTTGACTTCCAATGAGCATTATTTGCATCACCAAGTAACATTACTCTACTTAAGAAAGTATCTTTATACCATCTAAAGTGAGTAAGAGTTGGACACCTTAAATTCTGAAGAAGAGTTCTTACTCTTTCTCCATGATCGGAGATTGCTCCTGTAAAGTATTCCAAGATTGTAATAATTAGATTATATATCGCATCGGATTTAGTTGTCTGAGTATTATTTTCAAAACTTGTTGTCACTACCACATTTTAGAAAAAAGGGTATTTTAGTAATTTCCTATTTAAATAAATATTGTGCATGGTAAATAATTTTTGTTGTATTATTTAATTGTTGTTGGATGTTATTTAATTATTTTGGACTTATTTTAGTGGACCCAACTAGTTTAGTTTGGACCCATGGACCAACATGAATTAATTAGTTAGACTTGGCCCATTTAGAAAGCCCATAGTTAAGGAGATGGATTAAATTAATTAAATGATTAGACTAGAAGCTTCCTTCCTTAATTATTTCTTCATGAGAGGCCCCAAGGGGTACATTGGACATTTTACAATTGCTTGGGGGAGGGGCTATGGCCGGCCTATTAAAGAGGGAGGGAAATTTCTCTCTCCTCTCATCTCATTCCAAATCTAGATCTAGAATTCTCCCACTACCAAATTCCCTCCATTCCCAATCCAATTCCCTACCAAATTTATTCCAAATTCTTTCCAATTCACCATTAGAGAAGGAGAAAGCAAGGATCTAGAAGAAGGAAGCAAGGATCTACAAAGAGGAGCAAGGATCTACAATTTGAAAGCAAGTTCATCTCAATTGGAGGTTTCATTGGGAATCCATCTCCCAATAGGTATAATTCAGATTTTCCCATTTAAATAGCTTCTAAATCTGAGATTTAATCATGTAAAATTAACCTATATGTATGTAGTACCCATAGGACTTTGTTTTGTGTTCATAGGAGACCCATGGAGAAAGTTATGGTACTTTTTGTGTCAATTTTGTTGGAATTCCGAATTTACATTTTTTTGTGTGTGTCAATTGATCCTATAGATCAATTGGACATGAGATTTGTGTTTGAGGCTAGTGTCGTGTCCATATTGGGATACTTGTGGTTCGTATCCCAACTATTTGGTGATACGTGTCATTTGGGGGTTTTCCTCCGACACGGGGCTTTGAACATGTCGTATTTTGACACGGACACATAGATCTACTTTTGATGCTTTGATTTGTTCATAAATATTATTTATGATTTGTTTGTGTCCTTCGGGGTGCATTTAGTTGTGTGTTGGACTCGTGTCGCATGCATATCCTAGATCTAGTGGGATACGGTGAGATACTCTCCAATTGTGTGTATTTTTGCATAGATCTAATTAATTGTGGTTCAATTCTTCATTTATAATTAGTATATATATATGGATATTAAATATTTATTTTGTGTATTTATTATAGTAATTATTGTAGCATAGATCTATATTTTGGGTGTGCTAATATAATATACAATATAATATGTAGCTTTCTTGCATGCAAATATATATGTTACTACTTGTTAAATAATATAATTTATACATAAAATGTTTTATAAAATATATTTGTATGTTTAATTGTGTAATTATATTATTTATAATTATTATGTAATTATTTGGATATTAATGTAAATATTTTAGGTGTGCTTCTAGCCATGTAAATTATATGTTCTTTGTTAAATATTTGAAGGTATAAGTTTATGTGTATATTAATATATATATGTATATTTTTGTATTAATGGTTTATATATATATATATATATATACTGTTTTATATATTCTGTTTATATATATATATATATATATATATATATATATATATATATATATATATATATATTGTTTATATATTCTATTTTTATATATATAAATATATATTTATATAACTTGTTTTAGGGACAGTGAATTAATGACAGTAAAAACTGTCATTAATTAGCCGACTAATAGCAGCCGCTGTAGCCTTCGGGCAATTAATGACAAACCTGTCATTAATTGCAGCAGCGGGAAACAGCAGCTTTTCTGCGACGCTTTTCCGCGACAGTTTAACTGTCAGCGAAAACCAAAGCAGTGGCAGTTTATTATTTGGATTTCGGTGACAGTCCTTCGGTGACAGTCCCGACTGTCACTATTTAAACTGTTTTGATTTAATCCTATTTTATTCACTGTTTTTCAATGACGCTTTGACAGATTTAATGTATATATTATATATTATAATTGTATATATATATATATGTATATATATATGTGTTTTGTGAGGAATAATAATTGTAATAATATATTATGTTATTTATATAAATGTTGGGTTGTATATATATTATTTTAGGGTATATATTAATTATATTATTAGTATACTTTGTGTGAGTTCTTTTTGAATCTAATTTGATTCCTAAATTATTGTAGTTTATCTCTATATTATTTTATAGATGTCTTGTGAGGTTGACTTTGGGTTTGACCATGTTTGACTTTAGTGGACTTTAGAGTTGACCATAGTTGACTTTTACCTTAGAATTGACTTATTGACCTAGAAGTTGCCTAGTTTGACTTGTTCTCTTTCCGGGACCTTGTATTAATATGGTATTCCATATCTAGGTCTTCGAGGCACCGAGTCAGACATTTGTGAGACTGTTCATTGGACTTCAGACGAGTACATTCTCTGATAGTTTCTCATTTATGATATCCTCTATGTTCGTTGTATCTAGTGTAGATATACATGTTCTCTTGACACTATGGTTACACGGATTGGTATATCCAGATCTCGTCATGAGATGTTATTCCTTGGTATATGGTGTATATGGTGCAAGTATTGTTTCATTGGTTATCTTGTACATGTACAGACACCGATTCTCGGGGAGACTAGCTATCTTCTTGGGGAATCTAGTGCCATAACGTACCGTGGTTGGATCTATTATACCAGTCGGGGTGGGGAGTATTTTAGTGTAGATATGTGATCATACCCTCCTTGTGCATGTCTTGTTCCTTGTGAGTGTTGATCATACACCGTACGTATAATCAGCCAGGCCATTATACTCTTGTGCAAGTTCCTAAGCCGATCACATGTTAAAGCTAGTACTCACACACTTAGTCATTAGTATTCTTGTTCTATCAGCATATTGTTCATTATTGTATTTCTTTCCAGTACTTCCTTATTGTCTATATATTTCTTGTATCTATTTATGCATCTTGTTTATCCACAGCTACTTACTGTTACATAGTTTTTATCATTATTTGAGAACTGCTGTTAGGGTTGTACTCTGCTCCTTTCCTGACTGGATATATTTTTCCAGATGACACTGAGGAGTACCCTACCTATTATGGACCCCAGGATGTTGTGGGTTTAGATTCTGAGACCCTGGCTCAAGAGGGACTTATCCCAACTGAGACAGTTGACCCTGGAGTTGTAGCTTTATAGTTTTGTAGTATTCTTTTGTACTGGATTTGTCTCCAGCATATTTCTGTATTTTCTTCAGACTCATTGATGTATTATTTTAGACTCATGAGTTGTATTGTGACTATTCTATTCTTATCTGATTCGTGTTCATTCTATCTTAGTTCTGTGATTGAGTACACTATCTTTTGGTGGTTCATTATATTAGATAGACTTTCTAGACAGCGTTCTACCGCCGATTCTGCGGCGTAGGCTGGGCGTTGTTTCCGACTAGTACCCTTACCCCGGGTGCGGGTCGTGACACTTATCTCAGTTTTAACGGGACTTAAAATTTTTTGCCTCTGAGAATCAGTAAGACAATTAATCCACCAACCCCTAAGGGTTCCAGTGAAACCGTAAGTGATAAATTGTGCAATTTCTTTATCATTATTTTCAACGGCTTTAACAACATTGGAATACATCATCATTCGATGCAACTGATCATGAATTTGTTTATCTGTAAGACCATCTATGTTCCATTCATAGATCTCTCCACCACTATAATAATTTTGTACTATTGTATTATTTTCTTTAAATAATACATCTGTGGGAGTAGGTCTTTGGTAATAATATTTTCTCAGGTTGGGTTTACCATATTTAACCGCCTGAATTTGAGAATTATTTATTTTAGATTCAACAAAAGATTTCTGAAGATCCTCAATCTAATGAGGATTAATTTCATCCTCGATTGGATCCTCAATTTGCTGATCCTCTTCTGATATTTCAGAAGTATTTGATGACTAACCATTAATAACTTGAATACTCTTAGTAAGATCATCAATGGCAATTCTATTTCTATTAGTGTTGTCACTAATAGTAGCAAATTTTTTGCTTTGCTTGAGCTATTAGCTATTGTAATTCTCTTTCTTCAGCATTGATAGTCTGAAGATTACTTTTTTGGAACTGAGCTATTAGTTCCTTTATATCTTCTTTAGTAACTTCTGGGGTCTTAATAACTTTAAACTCTTTTACCTCAGGAGAAGGATTTATAGAGATATTAGAATTCTCGTTTAAAGAGTGTTTCCCAGAAAGATCTAAGTATCTTATTTTATCAAGTTTATGCAATAATTTCTCTAAGGCATTTTTAATTCTAGTCAATTGTTGACCCATGACTTGGATAAATATATTGGTGTAATTATTCTGCCGTAAAGCTTTCTATAATTCTTTAATAATTGTTTCTTTACTGCCAATAATTTTGACAAATGAAACAGCATCAATTTTATCTGTCATATTTTTGACAGTAAGTTTGATTGGTTCATTTGGTGGATACATTGATCTGGTTATACCGCTACTTGATTCTGTATCAGTATTCCAAATTTTGTAATGTTCCTCTAACACATTGATTTCTGTTAATTCTGTGTCAACATAATTTTGGACAAACCAATCGACAAAGGATATTATCCTTTTCTTCATTTCTAAATGATTGTAATATTCATCCTTGAACTTATATCTCTTTTTAATATGATAGGTTTTTTCAATCCATATCACAAATTTATCATTTTCATAGTACATTCTATTGATAATGTCCCGAATTTCTTGATTGATCTTAAATCCCATTAAAAAGAAGTAAATTCTATTTCTGACATTGTCGGAGAGCTTATTTTGCTTTTTTTCTTTGTATAAGGGATGTGCTATTGAATCATTAGTAATTTTGATTTTATTTACTTCTTCTTTATTGAAAGAAGTTGACCCTATTATAGAAGGTAAAGATTTTCGTCCTGATATTGATAATCGAGAGATATTATGAGGAGTAAATCTCACTTCTACTTCTCCGTCATTAGTCTGGACAATCTGATCAATATTTGTGTTTATAATTGGTTGTGGTAACACATCTTGACTTAAAATTTATTGTTTTGGGAAATTAATTTCATCCCATCTAATTATCCTGTTAGTAGCTATTTTGAATGTTAACAGATTTGTTTCTACCAAAGTAGTTTTACCAGGTGTAGTAATATGCCTTGTATTTGGGGCAATGGTATTCATCACCTTATAGTGGATCCTATAGAGTAATGCAATAGCTTCAGATCCAGGCAAAAAGTTATAACCATAAGTTTTCAAATTCAGAGTTACAGACTCATATAAATGAGTATCTGTTATTGACAGAGTTAAATTAGGATAAACATTGAAATAGACTGGACCATGACAGAGGCTAGTCTGCATAACTCCTTTTAGGGATTGGCTCCAATCTAAATACCTTGCATCTCTAAGAGATGTCATTATTGATGCATTTAACCCTGATAGAGTAAGAGATTTAAATGTAACCTGAATTAGTCCAATATGGACATAATTATAAGCATCACGAACATGCCCAAGATCCTCCTCACTTATAAGCTTGAAGGAATATTCTGTGTTATTCACAGAAACAGTTCTTTCCATTAATTTAATGGAAATAGATGATTTAAAGTCAAAAGTACCAATTTGGTAAAAAAAAATTGGCTTTACCTTTCGAATTGTCCATTTATTTAGTTCCTCTAATTCAGAGGGATACTCAAGATTCTGAGCATTCTTTATTGATTTACCCTTAATAATAACTAGTCATGGTACATGTAAGTGAAGGAAGTAGAACCTCAAATATGCTAATGAGCAAAGAATTAGCAATCGATTTTAATAAGAAAGATCGTTGTCATCATCTGAGTGCTGAGTAGTGACTCTTTTATGCATCCTTTTGAAGAAGGTTTCTGAGTCTTCTTCAATATGTTCTGATTTATTAGAACTGACAGACATGGTATCTGTTTTGAAGATTGAGTCAAACTGAATGCATATAATGAAGACATTTCTTCTTTAATTCCTCCTCAGTGATTCGAGGATTTTGCCTTCTCAGTGATTCCTTTAGTTTCTTTAAAGGACTATCTTCTATTATTTTCTTTTCATCAATTCTATTCCACCATTTAATCAGAAATTTTATGGCTAAGATGGGAAAATTAAGATGATTAAATTCGCATTTAATTATCCATTTGAAAATATATAAAATTTCGAAATGGATAAAGAAATACATAGTACTCTCCCCCTCCAAAAGTTGATCAGCATTCTGACAGAGAGGATAAGATTGAGTCCATGGTGCAAATAATTCTTGCAAGGGTGGTGGCAGAAGAGTGTATGAGTATTCTTTGTAAAAAAGCTTGTACTACTACTGTGATTAATAAAATTCCGCATAAGTGTTTCTCTTCTCATCCTATGTACAAAAGCTCTCTTCCTAGTTTTCACTTTTGATATCAGAGCCATGTTTATGGCTCAAGGGTGAGGTAATTCTACTTCCTCACAAGCATGTAATTTGATGACATAGTTATTGTGTTCAAGTTATTTTTCTGTTATGGTTATTATTATTGTTAAAGCTGTTGCTCTAGTTAACTGCGATAGAGCTAGGATCTGTCCAAGTGATATATTTTCTACCTAGTGGGACGGCATCAAAGTTGCGTAGCCTTGTTATGCCGAGAGGGCAGTTGATGGCGTAAATCGTTGACAGCCGTGCTAGGTCTTTACTATCGTTAGATATATCTGAAACTACTAGAGTAGTTAACTAGGACAATAGAGTTTTTATAATAATTATCATTAACAGTTTTATAACTTGATAATAATAACTAGTCATGGTACATGTAAGTGAAGGAAGTAGAACCTCAAATATGCTAATGAGCAAAGAATTAGCAATCAGTTTTAATAAGAAAGCCCTTACTAAAGGTAAATCCATAAAGAATGCTCAGAATCTTGAGTATCCCTCTGAATTAGAGAAACTAAATAAATAGACAATTCCAAAGATAAAGCCAAAAGAAATTTACCAAATTGGTACTTTTGACTTTAAATTATTTTTTCTATTAAAACAATGGAAGGAACTATTTCTGTGAATAACACAGAACATTCCTTCAAGCTTATAAGCGAGGAGGATATTGGACATGTTCGTGATGCTTATAATTATGTCCATATTGGACTAATTCAGGTTCCATTTAAACCTCTTACTCTATCAGGGTTAAATGCATCAATAAGGACATCTCTCAGAGATGCAAGGTGTTTAGATTGGAGCCAATCCCTAAAGGGAGTTATGCAGACTAGCCTCTGTCATGGTCCAGTCTATTTCAATATTTATCCTAATTTAACTCTGTCAATAACAGATACTCATTTATATGAGTCTGTAACTCTGAATTTGAAAACTTATGGTTATAACTTTTTTCCTGGATCTGAAGTTATTGAATTAATCTATAGGATCCACTATAAGGTGATGAATACCATTGCCCCAAATACAAGGCATATTACTACACCTGGTAAAACTACTTTGGTAGAAACAAATCTGTTAACATCCAAAGTAGCTACTAACAGGATAATTAGATGGGATGAAATTAATTTCCCAAAACAATAAATTTTAAGTCAAGCTGTGTTACCACAACCAATTATAAACACAAATATTGATCAGATTGTCCAGACTAATGACGGAGAAGTAGAAGTGAGATTTACTCCTCATGATATCTCTCGATTATCAATATCAGGACGAAAATCTTTACCTTCTATAATAGGGTCAACTTCTTTCAATAAAGAAAAAAGTAAATAAAATCAAAATTACTAATGATTCAATAGCACATCCCTTATACAAAGAAAAGAGAAAAATAAGCTCTCCGACAATGTCAGAAATGGAATTTACTTCTTTTTAATGGGATTTAAGATCAATCAAGAAATTTGGGACATTCTCAATAGAATGTACTATAAAAATGATAAATTTATGATATGGTTTGAAAAAACCTATCCTATTAAAAAGAGATCTAAGTTCAAGGATGAATATTACAATCATTTAGAAAAGAAGAAAATGATAATATCCTTTGTCGATTGGTTTGTCCAAAATTATGTGGACACAGAATTAACCGAAATCAATGTGTTAGAGAAACATTACAAAATCTAGAATACTGATGCAGAATCAAGTAGTGGTATAACTAGATTAATGTATCCACTAAATGAACCAATTAAACTTATTGTCAAAAATATGACAGATAAAATTGATGCTGTTTTATTTGTCAAAATTATTGACAGTAAAGAAACAATTATTAAAGAATTACAAAAAGCTTTACGGCAGAATAATTACACCAATGTATTTATCCAAGTCATGGGTGAATAATTGACTAGAATTAAAAATGCCTTAGAGAAATTATTACATAAACTTGATAAAATAAGATACTTAGATCTTTATGGGAAACACTCTTTAAAAAAGACTTCTAATATCTCTATAAAACCTTCTCCTGAGGTAAAAGAGTTTAAAGTTACTAAGACCCCAGAAGTTACTAAAGAAGATATAAAGGAACTAATAGCTCAGTTCCAAAAAAAGTAATCTTCAGACTATCAATGCTGAAGAAAGAGAATTACAAGAGCTAATAGCTCAAGCAAAGCAAAAATTTGCTACTATTAGTGACAACACTAATAGAAATAAAATTGCCATTGATGATCTTACTAAGAGTATTCAAGTTATTAATGGTCAGTCATCAAATACTTCAAAAATATCAGAAGAGGATCAGCAAATTGAGGATCCAATCGAGGATGAAATTAATCCTCATTAGATTGAGGATCTTCAGAAATCTTTTGTTGAATCTAAAATAAATAATTCCCAAATTCAGGCGGTTAAATATGGTAAACCCAACCTGATGAAATATTATTACTAAAGACATACTCCCACAGATGTACTATTTGAAGAAAATAATACAATAGTACAAAATCATTATAGTGGTGGAGAGATCTATGAATGAAACATAGATGGTCTTACAGATAAACAAATTCATGATCAGTTGCATCGAATGATGATGTATTCCAATGTTGCTAAAGCTGTTAGAAATAGATAAAGAAATTGCATAATTTATCACTTGTGGTTTTACTGGAACCCTTAGGGGTTGGTGGAATAATTGTCTTACCGATTCTCAGAGGCAAGAAATTTTAAGTATCGTTAAAACTGAACAAGTTCTGAAAATAATACTCAGACAACTAAAACTGATGCGGTATGTACTCTAATTATTATAATCTTGGAACACTTTAAAGAAGGAATCTTCGACCATGGAGAAAGAGTAAGAACTCTTCTTCAGAATTTAAGGTGTCCAACTCTTACTCACTTTAGATGGTATAAAGATACTTTCTTAAGTAGAGTAATGTTAGTTGGTGATACAAATAATGCTCACTGGAAGTCAAAATTTATTGATGGACTTCCTAATCTCTTTGCAGAAAGAATAAGACAAGGTTTAAGAAACAAAATAATGCCATCATTCCTTATTCCAATTATACTTATGAAAATTTAATCAATAAGTGTATTAAAGAAGGTCTAGCTTTATGCAATGACTTGAAGCTAAGACATCAACTAAAATCTCAGAGAATTTTTGAGAAAAGACAACTGGAAGAATTTTATGACCAGTTTGCAATGGATACTTTCAAACCTCTTGATACAAAGGGGAAGAAGAAAGTAAAAGAATATAAGGATTATAAGAGACTTTATAAAAGAAAGAAATATCCTTTAAAAAGGCAAGATACTACTATTAATAAGGACGGTAGAAACTCTAAAAGGAAGAAATCTTCCAAGAAAAATATTATTAAATGCTATAAATATGGTAAACTAGGCCACTATACTAACAATGTTATACGAAAAAAAATTTGGAAGAGATCGAAGATGAAGGGTTAAGAAAGACTCTTTATAAATTAATGATCAATTTCGATTATGAAGAAAGCTCATCAAATAATGAATCTAATGATGAGACTACTGATGATTCAGTTAATGAGTGCAATGAGAATTGCCAATGTAACGAATGCGTTACAGATAAAGATATCAACTACTATAAATCTATAGTAGAAATGAATGGATTATCAATAAATACCTTAACTCTAAATGAGAAAAAGAATATTATTGAAGCCTTATTAACTGATAATATCAGTCCTAAAATAAAAAAATAAAATTATAAAAGCAATTAGAGAAGAGTTAGATAAGGTTAATGTACCTATTCAGACTCCCACTGAAGCTTACAATATGGCTGAAGTAATCTCTCGATATAGAAATAGACAAGTTAAACCTGTCACTATACAGGAACTTCAGTCTGAAATAAAAACTTTAAAAATTGAGATTAAAAATTTGAAATCTCAAGATCAAAAAATCCAGAAGAGACTGGATAAGCTGGAACTAGATAATATATCTAGAAGGACAGCTAGATTAATAGATACTAGTGAATCTTCTGCTAGTTCTTCTTGCTCACAAGAATAAGAGGGAGAAAATTAGTCTATTCAAATGGGACAGATAGACTTAGAAGAAAGTAAAAATAATTTCTTGCAAAAAATAGATTTATTTATTACCCATAAATGGTATATTAAAATAAATCTACTTATTAACAATGAGTATTATATAACCAATTTGATTGCACTAGTTGATAGTGGTGCAGATCAGAATTGTGTCAAAGAAGGAGTTATTCCAATAAAATATTGTGAAAGAACTTCTCAGACACTCAGTACTGCTATTATAAAGCACTAACTACCCCTTACAAAATTACCGATGTAAATATTTGTAAGGATGATGTTTGTATTCATGTACATTTAATAGTTGTAAAGAAAATATCTCAGCATGTTATTCTAGGAACTCCCTTCCTAGAAAAACTCATGCCTATTAATGAGATAACTAAGGAATGAATTACTACATGTTATAAACGTAAAAGAATAACTTTTAAATTTATAACTAATCCAATTGTTAAAATCCTTAATGAAGTTAATCTGAAAGAGAATCAGATTAATTTCTTAAAGGAAGAGCTTGCTCAGGTTACTATAACCCAGCAATTGAAACAATTGAAAATTCAACAAAAAATTAAACAAGTCGAAGAAGACTTTAAGCTACACACTTGTAGCAATATCCCTAATGCTTTTTGGGATAGAAAATAACATATAGTTTTTCTTCCTTGTAAAGAATCCTTTAATGAAAAGGATATTTCGACAAAGGCGAGACCTTATCAAATGAATCAAGAATATCTTGAATTGTGTAAAAAAGAAATCCAAGATTTATTGGATAAAAAATTAATTCGCAGGTCTTACTCCCCATGGAGTTGCACAGTATTCTATGTAAATAATAATGCTGAAAAAGAAAGAGGTATACCTAGACTTATTATTAATTATAAACCACTGAATAAGGTTTTAAAATGGATTCGATATCCAATTCCTAATAAAAGAGATCTACTCAATAGAGTAGCTAAAGCAAGTATTTATTCCAAATTTGACCTGAAATCAGGTTATTGGCAAATACAAATTAATAAAAAGGATCGGTATAAATACAAATTAATAAAAAGGATCGGTATAAGACTGTTTTTACTGTTCCTTTTGGCCATTATGAATGGAATATAATACTATTTTGTCTGAAGAATGCATCTTCAGAATTTCAAAACATTATGAATGAAATATTCATTCAATATTCTAATTTTATATTATCTTACATTGATGATATATTAGTCTTCTCAAATACAATAGAAGAACATTTTAAACACTTGAATATGTTTAAACACTTAGTCATTAAAGATATCTTAGTAATTTTTGCCCCAAAAATAAAACTATTCCAGCAAGAAATCAGATTTTTGGGACATAATATTGTGAATAACACAATAATTCCAATTGATAGAAGTATTGAATTTGCTTCTAAATTTCCTGATAAAATTACTGATAATAAGCAGTTATAGCAATTTCTGGGTGCAATAAATTATGTATCTAAATTTTATAAGAATATCGCTGCTGATACAAGAATTTTGTATCAAAGATTAAGAAAAAATCCTGCTCCTTGGACCAATGCCCATACTGAAGCAGTAAAGACAATTAAACAGAAGTTTAAAATTTTACTCTGTTTACACTTAGCCAATGTTGAGTGGTTTAAAATAATTGATGCTGATGCTAGTGACATTGGTTATGGAGGTATACTAAAACAATTAAACCCTAATACAAATAAAGAAGTGTTGGTGAAATATCATTCAGGAAAATGGAATGATACTCAAGTTAAATACTCCACTATAAAAAATCATCCAATGTATTCATAATTTCTAGGATAATTTACATAATAAGACATTCTTATTACAAATTGATTGTAGTTCTGCTAAGGCTGTCTTAGAAAAAAATGTTAAAAATTTAGCATCTAAGCAAATATTTGCTCGATGGCAAGCATAATTATCCATATTTGATTTTGATATTGAATATATTAAAGGAGCTGACAATTCACTCCCTGATTTTCTAACTCGTGAATTTTTGCAGGACTATGAACCGGAGAGACAAAGGAAAGCAGCCATGGGTTCCTAGACCCATGACCTCAGGCTCCAATGAGCTAAAAAGCTACTCCAAGAAAACTGTTCTTGGAAAAGGAAAGACCACTAATAAAGGCATACATATTCAAGAATAAGAAGAAACCAATGTTTCTTAGAAACAAGTTGTTGAAGTGGAAATAATTTTCACTCAAAATAATCATTCTGAAGAAATTCTTCAACTAGAAAAATTTGACATCCCAATGATGGATGACCCCTAGAAATTAAAGGAGAAATACTTGAAAAATAATATGTTTCCTGTACAAGGCAAAGATAGGAATGTCTATGAAGGAATTCTGCTGACAACCAAATCGGTTAAAATAGAGCACTTCTATCAGAAGACCAATAATCTTCGAAGTGACGTAAATTACTGCAAAATTATTATACGTCACATTATTACTCCACAATCATGGGGACTTTATCCCAATAGAACTAAATTACTAGTTCATAGGGATAAAAATATCAACATGCCTTATTCCTACTAGGATTATATTAAGGCTTTCACCAAGGTGTTTTACTTCGACAATAGTAAACAAAAGCACTCTTGGTTTATCAGAATTTTTTCTAAAATTCTTAAATAGGACATTCCAACATGGTTTATCAGGTGGTGGTTAAAATTTGGTGCCACTTTGAAAATTCTGCCACCATCCTTGCAAGAATTATTTGCAGCATGGACTCAATCTTATCCTCTCTGTCAGAATGCTGATCAACTTTTGGAGGGAGAGAGTACTATGTATTTCTTTATCTATTTCAAAATTCCATATATTTTCAAATGGATAATTAAATACAAATTTAATCATCTTAATTTTCCCATCTTAGCCAGAAAATTTATGATTAAATGGTGGAATAGAATTGATGAAAAGGAAAAAGTACAGACTGTACATAAATCTATCAAGAAAAATGAGATCCTTATAGAAGCAAAATTAAAGAAGGAAATAATAGAAGATAGTCCTTTAAAGAAACTAAAGGAATCACTGAGAAGGCAAAATCCTCGAATCACTAAGGAGGAATTAAAGAAGAAATATCTTCATTATATGCAGACTCAGTTCGACTCAATCTTCAAAACAGATAACATGTCTGTCAGTTCTAATAAATCAGAACATATTGAAGAAGACTCAGAAACTTTCTTCAAAAGAATACATAAAAGAGTCACTACTCAGCGGTCAGATGATGACAGCGATGATGATAAGGATATGTCATAATTGCCAAAATACAGGTGGAAATTATCTATTTTGCTATACTTTAAAAGAGAATCTTTTTATTTGTGGAGGGGCCCACAATATCTACTTTCGGCACAAAGGAATCCTTTTATACAGATGGCCGATAATGGTGGACCCCAGTCACTTTACTTTTGGGACAGATGTCCTAGTACATGTCAAAAGGCGAATAAAGTAAAGATTAAAAGTTGACAGTGACGGACACTTACTTTCGCTGAAGATAAGGAGGAATCTTCTACCTGCATCTGCCAGTACCCTCTACTTGCACCTGCCGATAATCAAGTCAGCCACTGCCGACTACTTGTGCTATAAATAGAGGATGAAACCTCTGCCTACGTACGCTGCTATTTTACGCTTCTATTTTGAGAGTTTGGTTTGAAGAGTGTTTGAGTGTTCTTTGTAAAAAAGCTTGTACTACTACTACTACTACTACTACTACTACTACTACTACTACTACTACTACTGTGATTAATAAAATTCCGCAAAAGCATTTCTCTTCTCATCCTCTGTACAAAAGCCCTCTTCCTGGTTTTCACTTTTAGTAGAGATACATTATATATATATAATCTTAATTCAAATATATTTTAATATTAAAACTATTTTTTAATAATATCAGAAAAAAAGAAAACTTATTTTACGTACAACGTACATGAATTTACTAGTATAATTAAATAATTAGATAGAAATTTAAATTATATTAAAATAGTTTAAATATATTTTTATTTAAAAATTGTTATAGGTATATTTTTAAAATTTTGGATATATATATATAGATAATATCATTTAATTGGTTTAAATATATTAAAATAGTTTAAATTTAAATTAGATAGAATTTTAGAAATATTTACGTGAGGATGAAGGATATACGTACGTGTCATTTAAAAGAATTAAAAAAAATAGGTTGAGGATTTAAAAATTACTTGGATGTCTAGAAGATTATATTCATCATCAAGGAGGCCTAGGAGCTTGGATTTAAAGGACCACTACTTGGAGAGGAGATTCTAGGAGCTCATGTTCATTTCGTGTCCAACCGGAGAAGTTTTTTTGAGATTTGACTCCCAATAGGTATAATCTATATTTTCCCTTAATTTTATGGTTAATTTATGGTATTAGACCCTTAGGAACCCTTCCATGGCTAATGACTACCCATAGGAGAAAGAACTATGACCTAATAAGCTGTATTATGATAGTTACATTGACGTTTGTGGACAAATTGGGAGAAATTCGAATTTGGACCATTAGGTGTTTGAAAGAATAATTCCTTGGTAATTTTAAAGTGTGATTCATGATTTACATGTGTGTACGTGTCCACAATTGGATACAAGTGGTGCGTATCATGATACGCCATGATATAGAGTCATAGGAGGGGTATTTCCATGTGTATTGGGTTCTAGCATGTCAATTTTTATATATTGTATTAGAATAGATATTATATATATTATTTATACTATATTTGGTGATTTTGATGTGTTGCAAGAAGTTTGGAGAGTATCTTGGTGATTTGGGGTGCGTATTGGAGAGCGATACATGTGTGTATCACAAGTGCGCACCAAGTGTTTGATATTTGGTGCATTGAGTTAGAATTCGTGTTGTGATACATAGGGGGTGTGTGTGTGTGTGTGTGTGTGTGTGTGTGTTGATTGATACTTATATGTATTAGTCTCCTATTGATACTAGTGCGGTGTACCCATGAGTGTTGAGTGTATATTGTGACTTGGTATCATAGGGTGTGTCATGGGGGGAGTTGTGTGTGTGCACTATGACAATGGTAAGGACATGCTAATATGGCCGTAAGGGATCTGTAGTTATGTGTGTATTAGTGTGTGCAAGGGGCTTTGGAATGAGTGTTTGAGTGAGTAAGAGAGAATAGAGTATATCAGTATGTGCTTTTGGGGTTGGGTGTTCAGGTGCCGATGTGTACAAGGGTAGATAATAGATAATGGATGTCAGGTTGAGGAGTTTCAGTTGTAGTATATTATGGAACTGGTGTGTGGGTGTGAAGCAGTGAACATGAATTAGTGTTAGGAATTTCATAGGTGTTGTCTGCTAGATGAGGGGGCTTATTGCATTGCACAATAGGTTAGAGAGGACCAGGTTGTACATTGTGTGTACATGCTTGCAGCAGCAAGTACAACTTGGGATATCAGTTGCTGAAGGCTTATAAGGGACGGGCAGGTGGTTCAGTTGAGGAGTTTTGTCATATGTGTGACACGAGGGGTATTGATGTAAGGAAGATTATCTATATTCGTGTGGAGAGTGGGTATGAGTATCTAGTATAAGTGTTGATTGGGGTATTGCATGAATTTCCTTGACAGGACAAAAACCCATAGCAGTGTATCATATTTTGGCTCATAGTGTGCAAGGCTATGATGTAGGCTACTGTAAGAGCTTGCAGTGGTATGATGGCAATTGTAGCAACAAACAAGGGAATAACTGTTAGTATATATATCATGTGTGTGTGTGTGTTAGTGTAGTTATTATGGGAAGTATCCAATGCGAACTGTGTGTAGAAGAGTGTTCAGGTAGTTGAGGGAGAGTGCAGTATGGTAGTTAAGAAGTTAAGGGGAGTTCTTCAGGGTGCATCAAATTGTTGTGTGCAGCAAGGTTAAGTACACTATAGGCATTAGAACGTGAAGACTGCAGGGGGGAGTTGGGTGATTGCAGTGCACTTTTATGCAATATAGAGGGAAGCAAGGTAGGGCAGTGAAGAATGGTTTGAGCAACAGTAACAACAAAACAAGTTGTACTGTTCTACAAACTGCAGAACTTGCACATCTATGCAGTGCAAATATTTGTAGCAGGGGACCAGTTTGGAGTGAGAGTTCTTTGTTGCACTGTAAGTGAGATAGTGCACTAGTGTCGATGTGTTGAGTGCGGGGGTAAGGGTTATGTGTGCAAGTGAAGATAAGTGACTTGAGTTATGTGTGTTGAGGTTTTAGTGAAGAGTGAGGGTTAAGTGTATTGTGGGTAAGAGTTAAGAGATAAATGGGTATGGTGTTAAGGTATGTACAAGTAATTGAGATACTAGTGTATCAATAGAGGTAGTGAGTGTAAGCGGGTATCCAAGTGTCAGGGTGTATGATTAGATGAGGGTACTAGTATGTGGAGGTAAGTGATATTATGATTGGTGGTAGATACCAAGTATGAGTTGAGGGTACCAAGGAAGTGAGAGGGTATCAAAATATTAAGTGTCATAGGTAATTGGGGTTTGTATATCCTTGTATCTTGGGTTTAGATAGGTGTCTAGGTAAGAACAAGTGCTAAGGTATTATTAAGGTATAAGGTGTTAGTCTAAGTATTGTTAAGGTAATAACTTATATACTATGGTAGATAATAGATATAACTAGTATATATATATATATATATATATATAGTATTTAGTAATGTTAGATAGTATAGATAATACCTTCAAGGTATGGACCTAGAAACCTAGGTATAGCCTAGTAACACCTAATGTTAGCTAGTTAGCCTTGTTAAACAATTTAGAAGCTAGTTTGAACCTAAAATCATGACATTGACCTAGTTTGACCTAGTTTGAATAGTATGACCTAGTTTTGACCTAGAAATATGGTTTTAACCTATTTAAGACTTATTTTTTATTCCCAACACTATATTGACATTGAATTTCCTATATAGGTAAGTGTGACACCAGTTCGGACATAGTTTGACATTCATTGCTCTGGACCACAAGCGAGTAGATTCTCTGATGGTACACAAATTAGTGTACTTGGATCCCCGTTATGAGATATTACTCCTCAGTAATTACCTTGATATTCTTCATGATTATATAAACCGTGATCATCGTGCTTGTATTATAGACCTTGCATAGTGATTACCATGTCGTGATATATTATGATTTGGATCCATTGTACTAGTCGGGGACGAGAGAAATGCTAGATATATATGTGATCAAAAACTTTAAATATTGTATTGCATCATGTAGACAATAGTCAATCATACACTTTATGTATGATTGTGTTACTCCGTAGACAATAGCCAATCTTATATGATTGTGTTACTTGTAGACAACAACCAATCATACTGTACATATGATTGTGTTATTGTCTTGATAGTAGATTAACCCAAGCCGATCATATATCTAAATAGTATTTCAAACACTTAGAGTAGTTATAGTCCTTATCTTTATTCTATTTCATTGTGTACATATATTGCCTTATTGTTCGAGATTACCTGTCTTCCTTTTCTGCCATACTATGATATTTGTTCATTGCTTTCCTCTTATTGTACTATATTTACTATTATTGTTTATAGTCATTATCAATTAACTTAGAATTGCTATTGGGTTGTACTCGTTCCAATCCTGACTTGATATATTTTTTAGATAATTATTTAGAGGACTGGTGTCCAACATATTAGACTACTGGACGAAAAGTTAGCAGAGGTAGCACCCGTGGTACAGTAGGATCCGGTACTAGCTATAGAGGAGACCCAACTAGTTATGACATACACGTAACTCATATTATTTTATTGTACTGGAACTGTCTCCAGCTTAGATATTTAGTTTTTATTGAATTTAGACTTTATATTGATTTATTAGACTCATAGACTTTGGAATTTGTTATAAATATTTCTTGACTTGTGACTTTATAATTTTTCTTACTTTATATCAATCGTGCCATCTTTTTCCTTATAGATTATTGTGATTGAGTATTATACATTATTATCATATTGTCCAATGTATGGAGTTAAGATATCATTGACAGGTATATATATTATTATGTGAGGTGATTAGATAATATTGTTGACCTATATAGCGTTCTACCGCCAATGCTACGACGTAGGCTGGACGTACCCACGTACTCGTGTTCTCATATCGGGTGCGGATCGTAACACTTTTTTGTGGTGGCCCATGCAGGTCAGGTTTCATAATTAGTGCGATGTCGTTGTAGTGCAATGGCTTAGTTGTACTACTGCGAGCCTACGATATGATATAGGATATATGATATAGGTGTAGAAGCATGAAATATGCTGGAGAATTGTACACGTATTATACAGTAAAAACCCCCAACATACATGATGTTTACATAAAACAGAGCTTCAAGACCGTGTGGCATAAAATATGGCTTCAGAAGCTATACGCGTAAAACAGAGCTTCAAGGCTGTTTGGCGTAAAGTAGAGCTTCAGAGCTATACGCGTAAAACAGGGCTTCGGAGCTGTCTGGCGTAAAGTAGAGCGCCAGAGCTGTCCGCGTAAAATAGGGCTTCAAAGTTGTACGCGTAAAACATGGCTTCAGAGCTGTCTGACGTAAAGTAGAGCTTAAGAACTGTCCGCGTAAAACAGAGTTTCAAATCTGTTTGGCATAAAGTAGAGCTTCAAAACTTCCCGCGTAAAGCAGTGCTGGGAAGCAATATTTCCTTTGACCGACTTCCCGCTGTAAAGCAGTTTCTAAATATATATGTTTAACTAATTGCTACCTGCAACTTTCCTTTGACCGACTTTTGCCTTCAGTTCAGAGAAAGTTTGAAGCTTCTTCTACAACACTTCTTCATCATCGTGTGGTCCAAGGAACAAAGTGATCGACCACAGATCAGACTTCTATAGCAATATTTTCCCAGAATTATTTTATTGTACTTAATATCCTCATATAGGATTAATTGTACTATTTTTCTTATTTGTAAGAAAAAAAGGGTTTCGTATAACCCTCTCCTTTATTTTGTTTATTCAAACAAAAATGGTGACTCTGTTGGGGAAGACTTTCTCCTCTGACGAGAAAGTAATTGCTCAAAAAGATGCTGTATCCATCAGATCGACGAAGAAGACTTTGGTCGTCCAGTTCGACCAATCTGCTTATGAAGACATGCTTCGTGCAGGGGGTAGCTCTCATTTCTCCTCTGTCCAGAACAACAGGAAGCTGCGTATAGTGTGGATGCCTAAGACGTTCTCTACCCTTCCTGCAAGCTCTCACTCACTGATCAACAAGGCTGTGACAACACTGCCTACACACCCTGTGTGTAAAAATTTGTCTCCCATTTGTAACGTGGCAGACAAGACTTCTGGCAATGCCTTAGTGCCAATCCAGAAGTTTCAAACACACCCTGTGCGTAAAACTTTGTCTCCCGTTTGTGACGTGGTAGACAAAATTTCTGGCAATGCCTCAGTGCCAATCCAGAAATTTCTAACGTGCCCTGTGTGTACAAATTTGTCTCCCGTTTGTAACATGGTAGACAGGACTTCTGGCAATGCCTCAGTGCCAATCCATAAGTTTCAAACACGCCCTGTGCGTAAAACTTTGTCTCCCGTCTGTGACGTGGTAGACAAAATTTCTGGCAATGCCTCAGTGCCAATCCAGAAATTTTAAACACGTCCTGTACGTAAAATTATATCTCCCGTCTATGATGAGGCAGATATACCCTTTGATCACATCAAAGGAAAACAAGCGACGGATCTTTCAACCTCTAAGCTTTTACGCCCACAAGAGAAAAAAGTTCCCACTTTAAAGATTACGCGGACTTTCCCTGTTTTACGCGAACTTGTGCAAAAATCCAAATTATGCCAGGATAGGTCTGTCCGCGTAAAGAAGACTCATTTCATGGGAAGATACGCTCCTCAGACAGATGATGGATCATATGCTACTCACATGGGTGAACTAATGTATTCCTATGGCAGAGAAAGGGTTATGATTCCTAATCTACACACTACTACTGATGTAAAAAGGTAGAATAAGCCTTCTTCTTCTTCTTTTGGTAATCCCCCTGATTTGTATGATTTCTTGATTCAGAAATGCAAAGACAGGGGATCTCCTAATACGTCTATTACACCTCCTAGAGAATATTGTTGTAATAGTCATAAGGTTGTAATTAATCGTTGCTGTTCTAAAGCAAAACGGTCAGTTTTCGACTGATTAAACTACTCTTTGGCATTACAGGAAGAATAACCAGACAATGACATGTCTGGAGGTAGTCTCCCTCGACAAAATAGAACAGCATCCAAAGTTGGGGGTAGAATTTCCTCTGAGTCCGAAGATGATGCAACTATGACCATCTTCCCTGAGGACCGTACGACTCAAGTATCGGAAGCCCAAAAACCAAAGGAGACTTTCTCCTTCAATGATGATGACATCATTGAAATCTTTAATATATTGATGAAGGAAAACAAACTTCGGCTACCCAACATCAGATACCCTGAAAAGGCTGGCAAGGTCGATGACCTAGAATATTATCTCTTTTATCGAACATTCATCACCCCACAAAGGCATGCTATGTACTGAAAAGGAAAATCCAGGAGTTGATCGACGCCAAAGTTATCACTTTGCACTTATAAACGAGAAGACGGTCACTGCAAATTAATCTCACTCCAACTTGGCAATTTTTCCCCTCAAGAAGGACCGGATGATGAGTCCCTAAAATCTTCCCAGCGGAGCAACCTTCAGGTCTATCCCCACTCAGCAAATCACTCCTCAGTGAATTTTTCGGACATGGGTTCAAGTCCATATTACCTCTGAACTGTTGTCCAAACATTTTTTCCCCAGCTGAGTTTGCCATGTCCAAGTGACTTCTGAGCAAACCTCCCAGGTTGTTGCTATCGATCAGTTCACGTCCATATTACCTCTGAACTATGTCTCTCCACTTTCTCCAGCAGAGTAAATCTATCACCCCAAAAAATGGTCATTTCCATATTACCTCTGTCGTATTTTTCTTTATTCCCACAGAGTCATATCTTACCACGTCTATATTACCTCTGAGTAAGATATTTTCACAACTTTTTTATGTCCATATCACCTATGAGTAAAGTCCTGCTCTTCGACTTTCTACTATCACGTTCGCATAACCCCTGGTAGTGCTAGTCATTTTAGCTTATTATCTGTACTTAAGGTACGCCATGGGTAATAAGTCCACAACCCAGATGTACAAATCAACTCTTGGTTTCTTTATCCCCAGTAAATGCCTATGTGCGACATTTTCTCCTTCATTACAAATTCTTGTAAAAAGCCATCATCCGTATCCAAGATTCTCGGATACACAATGGATGATGGATCCTCAAAATCTCCCCAGTAGTGCAATCCTTAGGTCTACTTGCACACTCCCGCAGTGACTATTCAAACCAATCTCATTAGACGCTAGCCATGCTCATATTGTCTCTGAGCTATCGTCCCATCAATCTCCCTAGCGGAGCAATCCTTTGGTCTATCTTCATGTTCGGATAAACCACACTCAACAAATCACTCCTCTAAGAATTTTTTGGACATTGGTTTACGTCCATATTACCTCTAAACTGCTGTCATAATATTTCTCTCAGGCTGAGTTTGTTATGTCCAAATTACCTCTGAGCAAACCTTCCGGGTTCGGCTATCGATTATCATGTCCATATTAACTCTGATATCGGTTGTCATCTCAACTTAGCACCCGTACTTAACTCTAAGTACGCCAGTGGTATTAGTTCCACGAAGTTTGCCACGGCCATATTATCTCATAAAGGGACACGTGTCATAAGCATATTTAGAAGACAATTTGAACGTGGGTAGCAGTTATCATAACCGCAGCATAAAAGAAGTCTTCTTCTTCACAGTTTGGCCTTTTACGCCAACAAGACAGTTATTTGGCTTTTACGCCAACCATCTTTACGCAGGGGCAGTTAACTACGTGGCTTGCATGCCATGATCTTCGAGAAGCAGTTATACGCGTTACTTTATAATGGGACACGTGTCATATGCAGATTCAGAAGATTATTTGAACGTAGGTAGTAGTTGTTATAACCGTCGCATAAAAGATACAACTTTCTTCACAGTTTGGCTTTTTAAGCCAACAAAGACAGTTACTTAGCTTTTACGCCAACCTGGCAGTTATTTGATTGATCTCTATAAATAGAGACCCCTAGTCATAGGGTGAGATAATCAGAAACAGACGATTAGGAGGGGACAAAAAAGGACATAGAGAGAGGAGGATGAGTTGAATCATATTCTATCATATTCATATTACCTCTAAATAGATATGTTTAACTAATTGCTACCTGCAACTTTCCTATGACCTGCTTTTGCCTTCAGTTCAGAGAAAGTTTGAAGCTTCTTCTATAGCACTTCTTCATCATCGTGTGGTCCAAGGAACAAAGTGATCAACCGCAGATCAGACTTCTATAGCAATATTTTTCCAGAATCATTTTATTGTACTTAATATCCTCGTATAGGATTAATTGTACTATTTTTCTTGTTTGTAAGCAAAAAAGGGTTTCGTATAACCCTTTCCTTTATTTTGTTTATTCAAACAATAGAATACTAGGATGAGAGAATACTCAATCATAAATTAGGATTTCTTGAGAGATTCTTAAAAAACCCTTGAGAATCTTATTTCAAATCTATTTCCACTTGCTTTGTTTCACCTTCTCCTTTTTACTTGTCCGTTATTGAATTTGATTCTTGTATCGGGATAAATTTTAAGGACTATATCGAGGTACATTCTGATAACATATTTGGATAAGAACAGAGAGAAAGGTAACTGTCTGCCTTAGTTATAAAGTCTAGAGTTTATCGCAACTATACTAGGTGGCATGGCGAAGACAGAGAGCCTAATTTTGGATATATTTCTCTTGGTTATGGAATTTAGAGTTTTTACAGCCAAATTAGCGATCGAGCAAAAATTATAGATATTATGATTCTAGAGGTATGTACCTTAGTTATGGACTCTACAGTTTATCGCAGCTATGCTTACTGGCGTGGCAAGGATTCTGGGTAACTTGATTTCAGATAGACGTGTATGATTATCGGATTGTATCTTAAGTTAGTTCTTAACATATCGTCTCTATCATTCCACCTTGTTATCATTGAGTTCTGGTCCATCAACCTACTAGCTCAGGATAGAGATATCTTTAGTTTCTCTAGTTCAGTTTCTTATAGGACTTTATCTTCATTAGTTTTTGAGACAGCTTCCTGGGATAGTACAGTAGTTTGGTAACTTGCGGATAGTTTGGTGTCAAGTTGAGTATCATTGTTGATTGTTGAGAGTATAGCTTGTGAGTTATGAGTGGATCCTGGTAGGGTATATGAGAAATAGGTATCAGTGTATAAGCTTAGAAGTAACTCATAGTAGTAGTACCATATGTAATAATAGTTCTAAGATAGGTGTCGGAGCATAGTTAGTAGTTGGTATCCTGGAGTACTAAGTATGTATAGTATATAGTTAGTATCTATGTACCAAGGGTGCTAATAGCGAGCAAGTGATCAGAGTGTATCAAGACTAGGATGAGTGATATACGGAGTGTGTTAGTCTAGTATCAGTGAGTGTTATTGTGGGTAGTAATATTAGCTAGGAGAATCAGTGTGGTATTGAGGCAGGGTATATGAAGGAGTATCATGGAGAGTAGGAGTGCAGGTATTTTAAATAATGATACTAAAGAGGTAGAGTTAGGCCACCTGTGGCGTCGCAGATTGCTCAGCACTATGGAGATACCCCAGCAGGGCGGGGCATTTGCAATGACTGTCGAGGAGGCTGATGCTACAGGTGATGGGTTAACAAGTTATGTTCTTCCTTCCTGTCCTTTTTCCATCTATTGATTTTATTGATTATTTAGTACCTTATAGTTGCTTTGTGCTATATAGATAGTATAGTTAGTAGTATACCCTTGATATAGACTGCAATATCATGACGGACAGGGTCCAACACCATGAATATTGACAATAATTAGTGACTTCTTTAATTTATATGCTTGTATGATTTAGATTGGACTGAGGGTTTGACCTAAAGAGGGGTACGACCATCTTTAAATTTTGAGGACAAATTTTTTCTATGGAGGGTTGGATTGTAACTACCTAGTTCCGGGAGACGAATATTTTTATCATTTAATAAATATTATATTATAATAATAGGGATACATTTATTTTTTCATGAGTGTGCTAGCTAGTAATTTGGACTTAGAGTTGGTGAAACCTAAACTAGACCAATTGAACCACTTTGGACACATTAGACTAGTCATGGTTTAGTTAGATTAATTAGTAATTTATTTAGATTAAAGAATAGAGTATTCTCACTAGTTGTAGAGATGCCTTCTTTAATAAAATAGATTCTATTCATGACATGGAGAGTGGCTTTTAAGTCTTATTATCTATTCTTAACCCTAACCCTATTAGGAGGCTATATAAGACTCTTTATTCATTAATAGTCTCATTTGCTTTCCAAATTTAATTTATCCTAAAATTGGAAGCAAACCATAATCTACTTCATTCCCATCAAACTCTACTCAATCCCTATCATTTTCCCACTTATATTCATTATCAAGGAGGCTTAGTAGCTTAGATTTCAAAAAGCACTACTTGGAGAGGAGATTCTAGGAGCTCGTGTCCATTTCGTGTCCATTCGGAGGAGTTTTATTGAGATTTGACTCCCAATAGGTATAATCCCAATTTTTCTTTAATTTTATGGTTAATTTATGGTATTAGAACCTTAGAAACCCTTCCATGGCTAAGGACTACCCATAGGAGGAAGATCTAGGTCATAATAAGTTATATTATGATAATTACATTAACTTTTATGGCCAAATTGGGAGAAATTCAAATTTGGACCATTAGATTTTTGAAAGAATAATTTCTTGCGATTTGAGTGTGATTCATGATTTGTAAGTGTATACGTGTCCACAATTGGATACGAGTGATGCGTATCATGATACGCCATGATACAGAATCGTATGAGGGGTATTTCCATGTGTATTGGGTTTTAGCAAGTCAATTTCCCCATATTGTATTAGAATATCTATTATATATATTATTTATACTATATTTGGTAATTTGGATGTATTGTAAGAAGTTGGGAGAGTATCTTGGTAATTTGGGGTACGTATCGTGGGTATCGGAGATCGATACAAGTGCGTATCACAAGTGCACACCAAGTGTTTGATATTTGGTGCATTGGTTTAGAATTCATGTTGCAATATATAGGGTGTGTGTGTGTGTGTGTGTGTGTGTGTGTGTGTGTTTATTGATACTTATATGTATTAGTGTCCTAGTGTTACTAGTGTGGTGTACCCATGAGTGTTGAGTGTGTATTATGACTTGGTATCAGAGGGTGTGTCATGGGGGGAGTTATGTGTGTGCACTGTAACAATGGTAAGGAGATGCTAATATGGCAGCAGGGGATCTGCAGTTATGTATGTGTTAGTGTGTGCAAGGGGCTTTCGAATGAGTGTTTGAGTGAGTGAGAAAGAATAGAGTGTATAAGTATGTGCTTGTGGGGTTGGGTGTTCAGGTATTGATATGTACAAGGGTAGATAGTATATAATGGGTCTCAGGTTGGGGAGTTTCAGTGGTAGTATATTATGGAGCTGGTGTGTGGGTGTGAAGTGGTGCACATGAATTAGTGTTAGGAATTTCATAGGTGTTGTCTACTATATGAGGGGGCTTATTATATTGCATAACAGGTTGGAGAGGACCAGGTTATACACTGTGTGTACATGCTTGCAGCAGCAAGTACAATTAGGGATATCACTTGTTGCAGGATTGTGAGGGACGAACATGTGGTTCAGTTGAGGTGTTGTGTCATATGTGTGACACGAGGGGTATTGTGTAAGGAAGATTGTCTACATTCGTTAGGAGAGTGGGTATGAGTATCTCTTATAAGTATTGATTGCAGTAATGCATGAGTTTCCTTGAGAGGACAGAAACCCATAGCAGTGTATCATATTTTGGCTCATTGTGTGCAAGGCTATGATACAGGCTATTACAAAAGCATGCAGTGGCATGAGGGCAGTTGTAGCAACAAATAAGGGAATAATTGTTAGTATATAGATCATTTGTATGCGTGTTAGTGCAGTTAGTAGGGGAAGTATCCAATGCGAAGTGTGTGTAGGAGAATGTTCAGGTAGTGGAGGGAGAGTACAATATGGCAGTAAAGAAGTTGAGGGGAGTTCTTCAGGGTGCATCAAGTTGTTGTGTGCAGCAAGGTTAAGTACACTGCAGGCATTAGAAAAGTAAAGACTGTAGGGGGAAGTTGGTTGATTGCAGTGCACTTTTGTGCACTACAGGGGGAAGCAAGGCAAGGCAAGGCAGTATATAATGGTTTGAGCAACAACAACAACAAAACATGTTGCACTGTTCTACAACCTACACAACTTGCACATCTATGTAGTGCTAATGTCTGCAGTAGGGGACCAATTTGGAGGGAGAGTTCTTTGCTGCACTGCAAGTGAGATGGTGCACTAGTGTCGATGTGTTGAGTGTGAGGGTGAGGGTTATGTATGCAAGTGAAGATAAGTGACTTGAGTGATGTGTGTTGAGGTTTTAGTGAAGAGTGAGGGTTAAGTGTGTTGTGGGTAAGAGTTAAGAGATAAATAGGTATGGTGTTAAGGTATGTGCAAGTGATTTAGATACTAGTGTATCAATAGAGGAAGTGAGTGTGAGCAGGTATCCAAGTGTCAAGGTGTATGATTAGATGAGGGTACTAGTGTGTGGAGATAAGTAATATTAGGATTGGTGGTAGATACCAAGTATGAGTTAAGGGTACCAAGGGACTGAGATGGTATCAAAATATTAAGTGTCATGGGTAATTGGGGTTTGTGTATCCTTGTATCTTGGGTTTGGATAGGTATCTAGGTAAGAACAAGTGCTAAGGTATTAATAAGGTATAGGGTGTTAGTCTAGATTTTTTTTAAGGTAATAACTTATATACTAAGGTAGTTTAGATAATATATATATATAACTAGTATATTTATAAGTTATATATATAGTACTTAGTAATGTTAGCTAGTATAGCTAATACCTTCAAGGTATGGATCTAGAAACCTAGGTATAGCCTAGTATCACCTAGTGTTAGATAGTTTAGCCTAGTTAACAAATTTAGAAGCTAGTTTGAATCTAAAATCATGGCATTGACCTAGTTTGACTAGTATGACCTAGTTTTGACCTAGAAATATGGTTTTAACCTATTTAAGACTTATTTTTTATTGCCAACACTATATTGACATAGAATTTCCTGTATAGGTAAGCGTGACACCAATTTGGACATAGTTTGACATTTATTGCTCTAGACAACATGTGAGTACATTTATGATAATTTTTATTATTTGATAATTACTATAATACAAGTATTTAGTAATATTTTACCTGATTCTTAACACGATGGTGCACAGATTAGTATACTTTGATCTCCGTCATGAGATGTTACTCCTCAGTGATTACCTTAATATTCTCCGTGATTATATAAACCATGATCATCGTGCTTGTATTATAGACCTTGCATAGTGATTACCGTGTCGTGAGGTATCATGATTTGGATCCATTGTACTAGTCGGGGGTAGGGAAAATACTAAGTAGATATGTGATCAATCAAAAACCTTAAATATTGTATTGCATCATATAGACAACAACAAATTATAAACTTCACGTATGATTGTGTTACTCCATAGACAACAACCAATCTTATATTATTATGTTACTTGTGTAGATAATAACCAATCATATTGTACATATGATTGTATTATAGCCTTAATATTAGACAATGATTAACCCAAGCTGATCACATATCTAAATAGTATTTCAAACACTTAGAGTAGTTACAATCCTTCTCTTTATTCCATTTTATTGTGTACAGATATTGCCCTATTGTTCTAGATTACCTGTCTTCATTTTCTGCCATACTATGATATTTGTTTATTGCTTTCCTATTCTTGTACTATACTCACTATTACTGTTTATAGTCATTATTAATTAACTTGGAACTACTATTGGGTTGTACTCGTTCCAATCCTGACTGGATATATTTTTTAGATAATTATTTAGAGGACTGGTGTCCAACATATTGGACTACTAGACAGAGAACTAGCAGAGGAAGCACCCGTGGTACAGTAGGATCCGGTACTAGCTATAGAGGAGACCCAATTAGTTATGACAGACACGTAGCTCATATTATTTTATTGTATTGGATCTGTCTCCAGCTTAGACATTGAGTTGTTATTGATATAGAGACTTTATATTGATTTATTAGACTCATAGACTTGGGATTTAGAAGTTAGTTTGAACCTAAATTCTTGGCATTGACCTAGTTTGACTAGTATGACCTAGTTTTGACCTAGAAACTTAGTTTTAACCTATTTAAGACTTATTTTTGATTCCCAACACTATATTAACATGGAATTTTCTATATAGGTCAGTGTGACATTATTTTGGACACAGTTTAATATTTATTGATCTAGACCACAAACGAGTACATTTTCTGATAGTTTTTATTATTTGATAATTACTATAATACAAGTATTTAGAAATATTTTACCTGATTCTTGACATGATGGTACACGGATTAGTATACTTAGATCTCCGTCATGAGATGTTACTCCTCAGTGATTACCTTGATATTCTCCGTAATTATATAGACAGAGATCATCGTGCTTGTATTATAGACCTTGCTTAGTGATTATCGTGTCGTGATGTGTCGTGATTTGGATCCATTGTACTAGTCGGCCACGAGGGAAATACTAGTTAGATATGTGATAAAAAATCTTAAACATTATATTGCATCATGTAGACAACAACCAACCATACACTTTACTTATGATTGTGTTACTCCGTAGACAATATCCAATCTTATATGATTGTGTTACTTGTAGACCTAGATAATCTTCCCAATGATTCTTGGTATTGCAGCTGAGTAATAATGTCTTCCCTCTGAACTTCATATTACTCCTCATAAGATACATGTCAGAGTTGGGGCATCCCAATCAGATTGAGTGGGATGACAGTTTCTTAGTCTGAATCTATATAATACTTTTCTAGATGAAACAGAATAGCTGGATTAGAAATTCATATTAGGGATGATCTAAAAAATGGCTTCATTGATATTCCTAAAATTGGAAGATATCTATTTTCTCTGGACAAAAATATTAGGGATGAATCAAAAGAGTTCTGTAACATAAACTTTATACCGCTCACATCACTTAACTTAATATAGATGGACCCAACAACCAATCATACTGTACATATGATTGTGTTATAGCCTTGATATTAAATAATGATTAACCCAAGCCGATTATATATCTAAATAGTTTTTAAACACTTAAAGTAGTTATAGTCCTTCTCTTTATTCCATTTTATTATGTACAAATATTGCCTTATTGTTCTAGAATACCTTTCTTCTTTCTCTGTCATACTATGATATTTGTTCATTGCTTTCCTTGTACTACATTCACTATTACTGCTTATAGTCATTATCAATTAACTTGGAACTGCTATTGGGTTGTACTTATTCCAATCCTGACTGGGATATATTTTTTACATGATTATTTTAGAGTATTGGTGTCCAACATATTGGACTACAGAACGGAGAACTAGCAGAGGTAGCACCCGTGGTACAGAAGGATCCGGTACTAGCTATAAAGGAGACCCAACTAGTTATGACAGACACGTAGCTTGTATTATTTTATTGTACTGAATCTGTCTCCAGCTTAGACAATGAGTTTTTATTGATTATTTAGACTTTATATTGATTTATTAGACTCATAGACTTGGCAATTTGTTATAGCTATTTCTCGACTTGTGACTTTGTGATTTTCCTTATTTTATATCATATAGTGCCATCTTCTTCCTTATAGATTATTGTGATTGAGTATTATACATCATTATCATATTGTCCTTCGTATGGAGTTAAGATATCATTGACATGTATATATATTATTGTGTGAGGTAATTAGATAGTATTATTGACCTATACAGCGTTCTACCATCGATGCTCCGGCGTAGGCTGGACGTACCCACGTACTCGTCCTCACACCGGGTACAGGTTTTGACACCATGCTCCCCTATAAATGACTCGAACTTCCTACAATCACTGTCTCAGAGTCTGCTTCAGACCATACATGATTTTCCTCAAACGACAGACTAAATATACTTACATTGCTCACTGAATCCCTTGGCTTCTCCATGTATAACTCCTCCTCTAAATCAACATATAGGAATTCCGTATTTATGTCTATATGTTCAACCTTTAAGTTAAAACTGGCTGCCAACACTAGGCACCATCCGAATAGCTGACAACTTGACAACCGACAAAAAGATCTCATCAAAAATCTACGTTCTTCACTGACTGTAGCCTTTAACTACCGGCCTCGCTTTATATCGAGGTAGAGTAGCATCATCTATCTACTTCACTTGAATACACATCGATTCTTTAAATCCTTTTTGCCCTTTGGCAACCGCACTGGCTCATAAGTGGAGTTTTCTTACAAGAAACTCATCTTATACTACATGGCCTGCATCCACTCCTGCATGCATTCTTCTTCTATCTCCTCTACAAAACTTTTGGGCTCTTCCTCGTCAGTCAATACATATACTCATCGACGAGTACCTCATAAATAGTCAAATCACTCTCGTGCTCCTTCTCAATGGAACCTCTGGCGTTGGTTGTATAAAGTGTCACTCCCCTATCAATATACTTGGAATACACTCAAGTTGGCATACTTTTGATAGTATTTTCATTTTTGGTGCACTTTGGGTATACTTCAAGTTTAGGTTGAATGGAAGCTTGGCGCACATTGGCTAATATTGATGGTGTGGTGGTGGAAGTTAGGGTGTGTGGCTTGGATTTGTTGGAGATATTCGACTGTTCACCATCAACCCCTTGCCTATATATATCCTTGTTCTCATTCGCTCTCCTTACTTGTTCATTTCTCTTGTTTGCTCCTAGTTTTCTTCATAGGCAAGTACATCTTGCAAATATAAAAAAATATGATCGGCTATTATTTTATTCTTAGTATTTGTTGTTGTAATTAGTTTATAGTAGTGTTCTGATTATAGTTAGTTCTTGGAGTTTTTAGATTTGAGGTGGTTAATAGTTTTATCTTAATTTTATTATAAGAGTTTTTATGAATATATTTCCTATGGAATGATCCCCTAAAAATAAGTATTTTTCAAAAGATGTTCCCTGATTTCAAGCCTGGATTTTCCTTTGATTTTTGGTTCTTGTTGCTTGAGGAATGGAGCACTGTCTAGTCTCGAGCTTGAATCTGAGTGCATCAAATGGTGGGTCGGTTGGAAAAGAAGAATAGTGACAAGAAGTACACAGAAGAATTTGTACTATGGACATATGTTGAATGTGACCCTGCATTCCATACTCGTGCGTACTTTAAGAGTTCTGCCAATTTCTTGCAAAAGTATGTCAAGGGGATAAATTTTTAAAAAAATCCTTCTTGGCGCACTTTTGGAATATTTCATCTTTTGGCGCACTTCTGAAAGATTTTACCCTCTTGCGCACAATTGATATATTATTGAACGAACCAAGCAAAAATATGCTAGTCTACTTTTAGCGCACTTGTAACCAACTTCCTCCTTGGCGCACTTTTAACCAATCAGCAGAATGACGCACAATTAACACATTGTGCATTAACTATCAAAAGTGTGCCGCTCTTATACACACAACCCATGGCCCAATTTTTGGAACGCTCAATGGTTGGCGCATTTTTGATGGATAATAACCCGGCACACTTGTTAGACTGTTGGCGCACTCTTGCTCGGTTCAGCCTCAATAAGCGAGCCTTGACTTTGGCATATCTCGATTTCCGAGGATCTCGACTGTTGTGCCGCCTGGGGACTCGTGGTTTTGTCTTATAGTTGTTTTGCACTTTCAAGGTGCACCACTTCCTATTATCGTAACTCTTGCTTTATGTGCCAGTTTGCTTGCATGAGTAGAATGCGCTATTCTTGTAATTTTTGATTTGTGCGCCAAATCTTCCTGCTGCTCTATTATCGATTTTGTGTGCCATGTTATAGACTTTTGCCATAACATATGGGACCTAGTGTTATAAGTTTTTGTGCCATATGGTTGCTTGCTCGCGTATAGTGTGCCACTATTCCTGACTAGCCTATATTGGTACTCGCAAAGTATGTCGGGCCCAGGACATCTTGTGATTGATTGTGCATGCATGGGTCCTATTGTGCATTTGATGCCTATTCTAGATTAGTTGAACTTGACCATGATTGATGATCTATAATCCCATAATTTGAGAAATTGATGAGGCATTCATGACCGTGACTCGATTATATGAGATATGAGATTTCCTAATTAATTGTGATTCCAGACCTGATCAAACATAATTCATGTGACCAACTGATAGATTTTGTATTCTGACTTGGTTATTGTATTCGTGCCGATACACTTGTCATGCTCGCCTGTTTATAAAGGCAATATTGTACAGTAAGTGTAGGACATTGGCCAACATGTACACTGAACGTAACATGATGATTCCTGCTCGGTACATAATATTATATTTCTGAATTCTTGACACAAAAATAATAATAGGTCAGAACCATAGTGTGGCTAGGTTATTGCTAGATTGAATGTTGCATTTATGTCACGCCCAGTACCAAAATACGAAGATGGACATAGCCAACTACCCCGTACAAGGTGTTATTTGTCGTACGACGATCACGGCTGTATAAGACAAGGGGGTGCATTTTACAATCAAGTCTCCAAGGGTCAAGAACTTCAATGTCTCAATCATTCAAATAAGAAAATATAAGCATAGAGCATATATGATAAAACAATAAGGCGTCCCAAATACTTTCTCAAAATATTTTGGAGACCAGCTATGAAAAATAAAGAGCTGAAAGAGTAATAAAAGTACATGACAGTGATCAGCTACAGTCTGATTTAATACAATCATGTAAGAAAACTAATGTCCAGACGAGCCGGTTAACAGGTGCTGGTGGCTGAACGCCAAAAGAAGTAAATGTTCATTGATGAGTGGGGAAAAAGAAAATCCACTCGCTATCCCCTGCGACCATGTTCCTGGTATACGCCATGAGTGGGGGAAAGGTATGCTGGATCCTCGGGTGCTGGCTCAAAACCTGGCCATGCAAAACCAGTAGGGTTAGACCCCAAATAGCAAGTACCACAAAGGAAGCATGAAATAGAGAAACAAAAAACCTAAGGAAAATATATAATAATACATAGGTTCAGTATTGTAACTTAGGTCCATGGCATATTCTAGCGCAAAGACCCAACCCTACAACCAAACAAGGATAAGGGCTGAACCATCACACTATGATAGTCTATTTTTCTAGGCTAGTAGCCGAATGATACAATCACAACCAAGTCTATTTTTTATATCGGCCAATCATTTGTACGACTTGCTATTTTATGGAGTCTGAGGTTATCTCAGAAATAATGCATAATAGGTATTCTCAAATCAAGCCAGTGCCGAACATAAGCTAACCGAACCAGTAGATAAATAAAATGGGCACTTGTAGGATGCACCAGTCCCCCGTAGAGCCACTGCGCTAAAAATATAGTATTAGCGGTTCCAGTGTTCCTATAGTGAAATAATAGCTCGGCATAATAATAGGTCAGATACTGCACTCCCCTAAGGCAGATGATATACAGTATCTGTGGTGGCCAGCCCATAGCGTACTTAGAATGAATCTATGTGGGAAGGTTCGTTGGCATGATCTCGGGATACCATTCTCTCCAATATTACTACCACTTTTAGTTACCGAATTAACCCTATATTGTGTTCAAAATCTCAAGGTATGGTCACATGGGAATTTTCCTTAAAATGTCGTACAAGATATGGGCAAGCTAGATACAAATCCATGGAAGTCAAATCTGGATTCACCCGATTGTGTATGCAATATTTAGTCAATTAATATCCTAACCATGCTTTAGTAGTTGACTCGCTTATTATGCCCATGCTGGGAAAATAATATATATTTATAATATCACGCGTTCAGAAATTTGGAGGCATTCTCGATGCATAACCCAAATATAATCACTTAACACGTGACACGATGTATCATAGCTTGGCGCACATTAAAGAATGGATAATTATCCGACAATAGTGGTATCAGCACGGATATAGTATTCGAGTCCAATTACCAATTATACATTGGGTCACGAAAGAACAAGAAATATTCAATCAAAACAAGCAAGGCCGCATGGATTTCTAGGCCTCATGGGTAGTCCAGGCCGGATATGAAGTAAGGGCCGCATGACAAGTCCTGGCCGCATATGAAGTCAGGTCGTATAATCAGGGTTAAAGTCTACTCCTTGGGACAAGTGTTGAAGTGAATGAGGTGTCAGTAATGTGACATAAAGTTATTGATGTGACAAGCTAGAAAGTGTGTCATAGAAATATGTGCTACGTTTCGGAGTCATGCGTCCAAGGAAATGGTAGCCACATATTCTCCAATGTTGTATAAGTGTCGGTGTCGCATATGAAGTCAATGCCGCATGGAGTCGATGCCGCATGGAGGTCTTTTGGACTTAGCAAAATTCTCATTCGTTTAGCTAGTAAAAATACAAGGTGTTCAAGGACACTTATGTAAATAAGCTGTCATGCGACCAACAAGATAGACACATACTATCAGTATGCAGAAAGAGTTCAGGCCGTATAACCCTCTCGGACCGCTTAGCACTCTCAGCCGCATAACTCGCTGGCCGCATGAAGACTTCGTCTTCTCCAAACAGCAGGTTCGGCTATGGCGAAAAGCTCCAAAAATTAAAATCTTATTTTGTCCATAAAATCCTTATTTTAAGTCCAAATCAGGTGAACCAAAAGCCAAAATGCTTTAAATTGAAAGCTTTATTATGCAACAAAAACTGGTTTTCTAAAATATATTTTTAATAGATCAAAACCAAGAAAAACTCATAAAACCTATAAAAACCCTAAGTTAGAAATGTAGATATACACTAATCCATCCATCAAAACAGAAAAATCTAAGTTCTAAAAGTGCTAAAAAATATATAATAAACATAATAGAGTAATAATATGGCGATATCTCCTTTTCTCATGCAAGGTGTACTTGCCTATGGAAATGGGGAGAGAAAACTAAAGAGAGAGAGGAAGAAATAAAGAAGTGAAGAGAGAGAGAGAGAGAGACAAAATGTTGCATTATATATGGTAGGGTTGAGGGTTGAACCAAGGGTTCTCATGACTTGAACCAACCCACAAAATAAACCATGAGCAAGGTTAAACCAAAGAATGGGTCTAGTCTCCATGCACATGCAACCATGCTAAAATAAAAATACGTTCCAAATACATATATCAGGAACGGGGAGTGACATCTCTATCCACCTTAGAAAAAATTTGTCCTCGGAATTCGAATCCAAGTAATAGCTAGAGAATTCAGGATAAGCACGATACAAATCTACTAGGAACTACACATGCAAGCAATATCATCACAATATACAGGTGATCACCTGATCACAAAATCTGAGATATGAAGGCGTAAGAAAGAATATACCTTTTGAATTGAATAGGTACGGGTACCGGGATCGAATATCGTTCTCGCGATCCTATGTTGATTACCCTAGAGAGTGATGGCCCCAAGCAACCCGGACAAAAAAAATAGTCCGATTCTTGAGCACCTTCTCCCTTCGATCCAATATAGACACGGGTTGCTCCTTGTAAGATAAGTCAGTACCAATAACTAATTCAGAGTGATCGAGGATATGACTCAGATCCGGAATATACCTACATAACTAAGACACATAAAATATATCGTGTACCTCACGTAGCAAAGGTGGAAGGGCAAGACGATAAGCAACATCGCCTACTCGCTCGAGAATATCGAACGAACCTACGTATCACGGACTAAGCTTCCAGCGAACCTCAAATCTAATGACTCCACGGGTAGGCAAAATCCACAAAAATATGTGGTCGTCGACATGAAACTCTAAAGGTCTACGCTGTTGATCTGCCTAATGATATTTTCTATCTTGTGCAACCCGAAGTCGCTCTCCAATCTGTTTGGCAACCTCCACTGTCTGCGAGATTATTTCGGGGCCTAACGTCTTCCGCTCACCAATGTTGTCCCAAGCCAACGGTGATCTACACTTCCTGCCATCTGAATACTGGCCTAATAACTATTATTATACGAGAATTCTACCAAGTGAAGGTCATTCTCCCAAGATCCACCAAAGTCTAAGGTACAGGCTCATAGTATATCCTCCAAGGTTTGGATAGTTCTCTCTGATTGTCCGTCTGTTTGGGGGTGATAAGCTGTGCTGAATCTTAACTTGGTGCCTAAACTCTGATGCAAACTTTTTCAAAATTATGAAGTGAACCGAGTGTCTTGATCTGACACGATACTTACTGGGACACCGTATTATCTCACTATCTGTCACATATACATTTTAGCCAATTATTCTGTAGACTGTCCTACTCGAAAATGAAGAAAGTGAGATACTTTTGTGAGACGATCCACTATCACCCAAACTGTATCTCGACCAGTCGTTGATCTAGGTAAACCAGTCACAAAGTCCATGTGATGTGTTCTCACTTCTACTCTAGAATATGAAGCGGCTGCAATAATTCTGCCGGCCTCTGTTGTTCTGTCTTTATTTGCTGACATATCAGACATCGTGATATAAAGCGTACTATTTTCCTCTTTATTTCGTTCCACAAAAAGCGTTTCTTGATATCTTATTACATCTTCGTGCCCCCCGGATGAATCGAATACTGAAACTGTGTGCTTTAGTCATAACTTCTTGTCGAATATTCATGCTTGGTACGCATATATGATTCCCAAACCTTGGCATTTTATCCATATATATTGTCAACTCCTTCCGAAGTCCTGACTCACATTCTTCTCGTAGCTTTTGAATCTTCGGATCCTCTGCCTGAGCTAGTTTGATTCTATCTACTAAAGTTGACTGAATCTGTAGGCTAGCCTAAACTCTTATTTTTTGTGGAAGTACTATCTCGATACCCATCTCTCGTATGTCTTCTAAATATGCTTCTAAGTAGTCAACATAAATTTTCTACCTCTTCTGCTAAGTGCATCAACTACTACATTAGCCTTGCCTGGATGGTACTGAAGTTCCATGTCATAATCTTTCAATAACTATAGCCACCTTCTCTGCCTCATGTTCAAGTCCTTCTGCATGAACACATACTTTAAACTCTTATGATCCATAAATATTTCTACTCGATCGCCATAAAACTAGTGCCTCCATAGCTTAAGTGCAAACACTACTGCTGCTAGCTTCAAGTCATGAGTTGGATAGTTCTTCTCGTGATCTCTGAGCTGTCGATAAGCGTACGCTATCACTCTACCTTGTTGTATGAAAACACATCCAAGTCCTTTTCCAAATGCATCACAGTACACTGGAAAAGTCCTCCGGATCCTGTTGGAAGAGTAAGGATTGGTGCAGAGATTAACTTCTTCTTCAACACTTCAAAAGCTATCTGACATTTCGCCAACCACACAAATTTAACTTTCTTATGCGTCAACCGAGTCAATGGTGCCGAGATTTTAGCAAAATCTGACACAAATTTCCTGTAGTATCTTGCCAAGCCCAGGAAACTATACATTTCTGCTACTGTCTTCGGAACTGGCAAGTTCTCTACCGCATCTACCTTCTTGGGATCAACTGATACTCCTAATTCAAAAATAATTTGCCTAAGAAAGGATATGCGATCCAGCCAAAACTCACACTTACTAAGCCTTGCATATGACTGATGCTCCCTCAAAGTTTGCAGAACTATCCTGAGACGTTCTTCATGCTCCTCCTCATTACGAGAATACACCAGGATGTCATCGATGAATACTACCACAAATTGGTCTAAATAAGGCATAAAAATATGGTTCATCAAATCCATGAATATCGCTGAAGCATTAGTTAGTCCGAATGGCATAACTGAAAATTTGTAATGCCTATATCATGACCTAAATACTATCTTCGGTATATCCTGCTCCCGGACTCACACCTAATGATATTCTGATCGTAAATCTATTTTGGAGAAGACTCTTGCTCCACTTAATTGGTCAAACAAATCATCAATCCTTGGTAATGGGTATTTGTTCTTCATTGTCACTGTATTCAACCGCCTGTAATCCATACACAACCACGTCGATCCATCCTTCTTCTTCACCAATACCACTGGTGCTCCCCACGAGGATCCATTAGTCCGAATAAACTTTTTTGTCTTCAGTTCTTCCACGTGTCGATATAACTGATCAAGCTCTAATGGTGACATTGGGTATACCTTCTGGGATATTGGTTTTGCTCCTCACATCAACTCTATACAGAAATCTACTTCTCTGACTAGGGGTGATCTGGGAAGATCATTAGAAAAGACGTCCATGAACTCTTCAACTATCCTGGGCAGCGGGTCCTCTTCCTTTGCTACTGTTGTGACTCCTCCCTTATGTTGGTCTTTTTCTATTCTGCTTAGGACAAACTCTTCTTGTAAACCCCCTCACCCAAAAATACGTATTTTGTGTGTATTTTGTATTTCTTGTATTTTTTTGGGTTATTTTTCAAATTAATTAAAATCCAATAATTTAATTAGGACACTCTACCATGGTTTGGACATTAATAATATAGGATGGCTCCAAAATCTGTATCGCCCTTCATAGGAAATAGCCTACACGAGAGACACTACCTGTAGGATCCTTTCATGGCACAGTAATTCGATCCCTTGGTGTTAGTATGACAATAGTGTAACAACCGTAGATTATGTGTCAAATATTTAGATATTATATATATAATTTAATTATGGTTATTTTTTTAACTCCAACTTCCTATAATTAGCATCCCATAATTTTCTGTGCTAAATTAGGTATATTTCCTTTTTATAGATTTGCATAATATTTTCTATTACCTGTTTTGTGGATAACTATTTAATTATTTACTTAGTTAATTAGATAATATAATTATTTGATTTATTATAACTAGATAAATATCTAATTATTAATTACAAAATATTTCATAAAATATTTTGGTTGTAGTATTTTACTAAAACTTTATAAAGTAATTTTCTAGAATTTATTTGGTGTACAAATATTATTTTTGGATTTTTCTCACTTATATATATTTGAATAGCTATAGTAGCTTAGAGATCGGAACCCTATTCCGGGTACACCCATTTAAGTAGCAACTGCCCCTAAGCCGGTGGGTCTCGTTCAAAAGCCACTTTAGTGGATGTGTATATGTTAATAAATATAAGGTTAATAATAATAATAATAATAATAATAATAATAATAATAATAATGATGATGATGATGATGATGAAAGAAAAGAAAAAGAAAAAGGAAAAGAAATAAAAAGAAAAAGATAAATACAACTATTAAAACCTAACCTATTCTCTAAAATCTACTAAAACTAAACCTAATAAAACTAATCCTAACAAAACCAACTTTCCCTCTCCACAGCAGCTACCCCCCTCCCCTCCCCCCCGCTCGCGTATCCCTCTCTCTCTCTCTCTCTCTATATATATATATATATATATATATACCACCAAACTAAACCCATGCACAAAACCTAACCCTAACCCTAGTTTGCCGACCCCAGCCCGGCATCGCCGCCCCTGCCATGCCGACCGCCCGCCGCGCCGCTGCAGCCGCCGCCGCCGTCCTCCGTGGTGCACGCGCGCGTGCAGAAACACCGTCCCGAGCACCCATCTTCAAGGTGATGTATCTCCCTCAATTCTTATTATTTTTATGAACGGTTTATTCGTGTACATTTACAACCTAACCCTCTAGATTTTTATTCAAGCGGGACAAGTTTTCGTGTCCCGGATTGGTCGAAAAATTGACCGAAAAATGACCGAAAAACTGACCAAAATCAGTCAAGAAACTTCAACCCAAACCCCCATGTTCACGTCTAATTTGCCATCAACCTGTTTATTATTTTCAAAACTAATTAAAGGGTTTTTCTTCTCCATATAACCAAAAAAAATTGTTCTTTTAGTTTTTGTTAATTTGTTCTATGTGTTAAATTATTCAACCTCCAAATCGACCAAAAACTTATTTTTTAAATATTAGAAAATTGTGATACGAAGCGTGCCCCGCCAAACTGGACCGCCTTGTCGTATACCAATTGCACCGAAAGGTGCGTATGGTATATCCTGACGTGTAGGCTTTCGTGGAAACTGATTCGGACGTGTGTGCACGTCGTAATCAACCCGTATCCGTAAAAAAGCCCCGTATTGCGACTTTTACAAAACACTACTCCATTTTGTGTACGCTCATCATAATATGACGAAACTTGCGCCATTGGATTTGTGGTATCACGCTGGTCCTATGACCCAAGTTTTATGCAATTCTGAGACAGTTGACCAAGCCGCCTATTTATGGGCCCCAAGGTTGACTTTTAGGGCGAATTTGTGATCGGCTCACCAGAATCCAAAATTGGACATACCGTTGAGTTCGTATCGACGTTTAGAATTTATTTGACCTATAATTTGTCCTATTTAGAGACCTTTACTTCTGGCACATTTTTCGGTACAAAGTGGGCCACATGCGGACCCTACTTTGATCCAAAATTACCGTTTTGCCCCTGTGTCCAAATTGGACGAAATGGTAGTATTTTCTAGATATCTCGCCTATTCTGAGAATGTTGGGGATGTTTATTTCAGCATCCAAAGACGTTCATTCTGAGACCATAGTTTTTGACCCCTTTGTGCTTGACATCTGGACGCTTATACTTTGCAGCTTTCTTGCCAGGTATATACCTTGTCAAATTGCTTACAATACTTTGCATGCTTATTATATTTTTATATATTCATTACATTTGTGTTTTCTTTCAGTCATAATTATATATTATATATGTTGACACACACTTGACACCTAGTATCATCGGAGGGAAGGAGAATCAGTAGGCGTATGGGCTATAACCACTCTGGTAAACCATAGTAACTAGCACGCACTACGGTAGTTGTGTCACGCTGGTTGCTACCCTCACAGTATATCGATTTCTGGTGTCGTGCTGGTCACTACCCTCGCGGTATGTCAATTTTGGATGTTCCTGACGTGTGTGTGAGTTGTGAGATTAGATAGAGTAGCCTACCCATGCCCATACATTGAAAAGTTGTCCTCATTATGCATTTTATATAGATTGTCTTGTACAGCGTACTTATATATTTTTTGTCTATTATGCATGTTTTACTGTATTCAATTGGCATGCTTCTATGTATCTTGTTACGTCCCTCTAAGGACTTGGTTCCTTGCCAGGTATAGACGATCAGGAGTATCTGTAGGAGTACGGGCCAGGACCTGACACATTATTTTCTGCCGAGGAGGTCTTACCTTTTGAGCATCTTTGATTATCTCTAGCGATGGATCTCTTAGCTAATACACTTATATCATCATCTTATTTTATATTGGAGATTTCATCCTCCTCTTTCATTTTAGTTTTGATATAGTCATTGGTAGTGGATTTGTCTCCTTCCGACTATTATTTTGGATTATTCAGACTTATTTTTCTAGTTTAGTTATTTCTTTTCTATGACTTGTTGTGTGGATGAGATTAGTATATTTGTGACTTGTGACCATAAGTCACGACCCGTACCCGAAAAATCGGGCATGAGTCGTGGGTACGTCCAGCCTACGCCGCAGAATCGGCGGTAGAACACTGTAAGGTCCGTTCTAGGTCAACCAACTATAAATCTCACAAAAATCTGTCAATAACCTCTCCAAAAGGAGGGCAACCACGCAATATATATGAATAATCCTCTCCAAAAGGAGGGCAACCACGCAATATATATAATCTCTCAATCACAATAACTAGGGGAAGAAATAAAGCACGATATGATATGAACAAAGAAACAGAACCAAAGAGAGCAAGACAATATCCAAAATATAGTCCAAGTCTACAACATCACAGCAGCAAAAGAATAAGTACAATCATCCAAAATATAATCAGCTGGGAACAACCCAGGAAACCCACCTAGCTAACTAGGGTGCTAAAGGCGTCTCCTCGTAGGGCTCCTCCTTAGTCTCGGGGTCACAGCACTCGTCAACACCCGGCCCATAGAACGTCGGGCAATAATCCTCAGGATCCTCTGGAAAAAATATGCCCAGTCAGGACTGGAGCGAAGTACATAACTATGAAAGCAACTCCAAATACGTGATAAGTGGTATATGACGAGAAATAAAAAAGTATACAAGATGCACAGGAAATAAATACATGCTGGAGCAGAATAAGTAGCTGCAATGTAAACTAGAGAACAATACAAGTAGTAGAAAAGTAACTACAGGTGAGAAAACATGAATACTAGCTAAGTGCCTTGAGCACAAGTTCGTTATGTGATCGGCTTAGGTTGCACATGAAAAATACTACGATAACTCTGTTATGCGTTAGTTGCATAACCGACATACACATGAATACTGTTTGGCTATGATCACATAACCAACTCCTACTCTCCTCCCCCACTAATACTCTTGGATCCAACCACAACACGCTACGTACATAATAATAGCTCGCACACACGAAGGCGAGAGCACAAGAAGCATATGATAGCATATGAGAATCAATATCCGAAGCACATAATGAAATACACGTGATAGAGTACCCGCTGAACAAGGTAAGAGGGATAGCATCTCATAATGGGATCTACTAGTACCAGCTCGTGTAACAATGTGTCAGAATCAAGTATTATAGTTCTAGAACAGGTGATATAAACGCTATCATAAAATAGAAACTATCAGAGGTAGGTACTCGCCTGATGTCCTGAGCAACTGATGAAGATCGAGATCTGGACCGGTGTCGCAAGAACCTATTGCAAAAAGAAAAATTAAACAGAGTTCTAAGGATTTAAACTGATATAAAATAATTAAAAATAGGCTTCTAGGGATATTCTAGGTCGAACGGGTCAAACCGGTGAAATTCGGGTTAAAAAGTCAACCTAGGGTCCAAAAAGTCAACTCTAGGTCAAAACTAGATCAAACATTGACTTTTACGGTCAACGAGGACAATTATGGTCAAAGCTAGGTCAAACTAGAGTGCCCCTAAAATTTTAGGTCAAACTGAGCTCATTAAGCTAGTAAACTCTCAAACTCGCCTCCTCGAGATACCGGGATATCCACGGTATCCGATACCTCGCCCTAGGACACGCACCCCGCCTAAACCCGCTGAAACCTATGCTAGCACGCGTAAATATATACACACATATATATATATAAATCACTCCAATACTATTCCTAGGCTAGTGCTCAAATACCCCGCTCGAAACTCAATACCTTGGTGAGATACCTTGATATCTCAAGGTATTGAGATACCTCTCTGATACCCCTCTAACTAGCTATTTAGTTAGCTATCTAAGCATATAAATATGCTCCAAGTTAATAATCTAGGCTAGAAAATATATATCTAACATATATATACATATACCTATGTATTTATATACATACCTATTCACACATACACACATATACCCATATATATATACCCAACTCATATATATATATATATATATATATATATATATATATATATATATATATATATATATATATAGATATCTATAGATATATATTGCTATAGGAATATATATATCTATACCTTAGATAGATATAACTATCTATCTATCTATCTATCAATCTATCTATCTACCAATCTATGTATCCATCTAGTATCTATTTATCTAACTAGCTATCTACTTATCTAACTATCTATCTATTTAACTATTTATCTAGTCTATTTATACAGATATATAGATCTATATCTCTCCCCCTCACTCGCCTGCTACCTCGCTGCTAACCAACGCGCTGTGCTGTGTGCTAGGGCCTGCTGCAACTGCTGCCTTTGCTTGTACAGCTGCTGCTCTTGCTGCCTTAAAATGCTGCTGCAGCTGCCTTTACATGCTGCTGCTGCTGCATTCTGCATCTGCTGCTGCTGCTGTGCAGCTGCTGTGCACACAGCAGCTGCTGCACCTGCTGCTGTCTCCCCCCTTCGTATCACTCTCACACACACACGAGCACACACACACAATCACAAAGACACACACATATATATACATATATATATAACTCTCTCTCTATATATATATATACACACACACACTAACATATATATTTATACACACACAAACACTTATGCAAATATATATACACACACTCACACTAATACACATACACAAGCACAAATACACTTATAAATATATGCACATAGCTATATATATATATATATATAAACACACCTATTTATATATATATGCACACACACACAGATATATATATATATATATATATATATATATATATATATATATATATATATATATATATATATATATATATACACACACACACATAGACATATACATATACAAGCACATATATATAAATACACACATATATATATAAATATATATACATATATAGACACACATACAAATATATAAACATATAAACACGAACACAACACTACACACAACCACGCACACAACACTCACCAACGCTCGCCCAACGGCTCCGACACGCACAAACACCTATATATATATAAAATATAACCCGAGAATTCTTGCACATACTCCCCGAACCTAACCCAACGCGCGCACAAGCCCGAAACTAGAAAACCAAGTCGAAATGGCCGTTCGGTCATTTCGACGAACACGCGGTGTGCGGTTCGGAAAACCTCCTGAAACGCACACCAAACCAACTCGGAATTGGCCTACAATTTACCCACGGGTTCTAAATGATGCCTAGATCTTAGAAAAAATGCTACCTCATCGATTCTAGGCCCATGGCGAAAACGCGCACGCACTTAGAACCGGCGATGACGAAAACCCCAAATTTGCCCGAAATACCCGTTTCTCCACGACATGACTCCCCGTGTCTGAACGGAGACACACTCACCCTCAAGACACCCGACAATGTCTACCTAGGTCCGTCTAACCTAGGACATCACCCAAAATTGGGCCAATTTCGGATTCCATCCGAAATTGACACAAAACCTAGTGTCAAAGTCTCTAAACTCAACCAAACTAGTTCCAACTTCCTCTCACGGGTAGGCTTAGGGTCTAGGAAGATTCTAAACCATTAATTACACTACATAAAAGTAATTAGCAAGGAAAAAGTTAGGGTTTACCTCTTGGGAGTTGAAATCCCAAGGCCAAAGTCTCCAATCTACTTGAAATCACCTCCCTCATACTCCAAGCCTCCAAATCTAGCCTCCACACTAAGTCTACGCTCTACACACCTAGGTTAGGAAAAAATGTAGGATTAGGGTTAACAACCATGGAGAATAGAAGAAGAAAGAAGAGGAATAGGGCACTTACTTGAAGTTGGGAGGAGGAAATAAGAAGAAAGAGTGGAGAGGAAGAAGAAGAATGAAGAAGAAGAAAATGGGGGATGACTGCTGTGGTTTCGGGTAGGGGGCTGCTGTGGTCGGGTGAGGGGGTTTGGGAAGGCCGGCCACACAAAATATAAGGGTTTACAAGTCTCCAAATGTCCAAAATGCCCCCCTCTCACTTGGGTTTGGGTTTCGGGTTCTAAAAGAACTCAAACTAACTCCAAATCTCTCCAACTAACCCACTAAAAATATAATAAATATTCTAAAACCAAAAATTAAGTCTCACAAGGGTGTGGGTTGGGTCGGACATGGGTCCACTAGGGTCTGACATGGGTCCAGGCTAGCCAAAACCCTAAAACAATCAAATAAAAATAATACAATCACTATTTAAATATAAATATAATTAATTAAATATAATACACAATTTATCAAATAAAAAAACCCTATTTTCTAGAATCGGATAGTGACAAGCCTACCCTCCTTAAAATAATTTCGTCCTCGAAATTAAAAGACGAAACTAGGACATGAATGCAAGAAAAGAACCATACCTCAGGGCTCGAAAAGATAGGGGTATCGCTCGCGCATTTCATCCTCCCTCTCCCAGGTTGACTCACCTGGAGAGGGATGCCTCCACGCGACACAAACCAAGGGAATAGTCTGGTTTCTCAATACCTTCTCCCGCCGATCCAGAATCTCCACCGGCTGCTCTGGATAGCTAAGAGTAGGGCCCACCACGATCTCCGAGTGATCCAATACGTGACTGGGGTCCGCCAAGTACCGTCTCAACTGTGACACGTGGAACACATCATGAACTCCCTCTAGCGTAGGAGGCAACTCAAGCCTATACGTCACAGCACCGACCCTCTCAAGGATACGGAAGAGTCCGACGAAACGTGGGCTAAACTTCCCGCCTCCACCGAAGCGAATAGTGCCCCGCGTCGGAGAAATCCTCAGGAATACTAGATCTCCAACCTAGCACAAACAAGGTCTCTGCACTTAGTTTAAAACAAGCAATCACAAGCAAACACAAGAACAAAATCTATATTCTAAGCTATACCTCGAACTCCAAAGGTCTCCGGTGGCTATCGGCCCAATGCCGCTGCCTGTCCTGCATCACCCGAAGTATATCTCTAATGAGCTTGACCTTCTCCGCTGCATCAACCACCATCTCCGGGCCAATCAAAGCTCTCTCGCCTACGTTATCCCATGATAACGGAGTGCGACACCTCCATCCATACAAAGCCTCGAAAGGTGACATCTCGATACTGGCTTGGTAGCTGTTGTTGTAAGCAAACTCTACCAAGTACAAGTGATCCTCCCAAGAGCCTCTGAAATCCAAAACACAAGTACGAAGCATGTCCTCAAGTGTCTGAGTGGTCCTCTCTGACTGACCATCTGTCTGTGGGTGATATGCAGTACTAAACTTGAGTTGGGTGCCCAAGCTAGCCTTTAAACTCCTCCAGAAATGCGAAGTAAAGCGACTATCCTGATCTGATACTATGCTCATAGGAACTCCATGTAGTCTAACTATCTGGCGCACATACATCTCTGCTAGTCTCTCCGTAGACGTACCCACTTTGAATGGTAAAAAGTGGGCCGATTTGGTCAACCTGTCTACGATGACCCAAATCGCATCCTTCCTGCCTGGAGAACGGGAAAGTCCAGAAACAAAATCAATGGTCACATGCTCCCATTTGCACTCCGAAATGGGTAACGGCTGGAGCAAACCTCCTAGCCTCTGCCTCTCCGCCTTCACCTGCTGGCACACTAAGCATCGGGATATGAAGCGCACTACCTCCCGCTTCATCCCGTACCACCATACATGCTCTCTCAGATCTCTATACATCTTGTTGGCACCTGGATGCATAGAGTACTACGATCGATGCGCCTCCTGAAGAACCTCCTCGCGCAATGACCCACACAGCATACACAACCTGGTACCGTGCCGCAAAGAACCATCATCAGCAATGGTGAAGTCATCTGACAATCCTATCTAAACCTGCGCCCTGATGCTCCTCAGGGACTCATCCTCAAACTGTGTAGCCCTGATCCGGTCTACCAACTCTAACTGAATCTACAGTCCCCACATCTGCATCTCAACTCCAGGCACTATCACCTCAATGCCCAAGCTCTCTAGATCTGCCAGAAGATAACGATCTGTAGTCAGGCACATAGCTACCGGATACCTGCTTAGCACATCGGCAACTACGTTCGCCTTCCCTGGATGGTACTGCAACAATATGTCGAAGACTTTCATCAACTCCAACCATCTCCTCTGTCTCATGTTCAGCTCTTTATAGGTAAACACATACTTCAAGCTCTTGTGGTCTGTGAAGATCTCCATACGCTCTCCGTATAAATAGTATTTCCACAACTTCAGAGCAAAGATGACCGCTGCCAACTACAAATCGTGGGTAGGGTAGTTCTTCTCATGAGGACGTAATTGCCTGGAAGCATAGACAATCACCCTCCCATTCTGCTGCAACACACAACCCAGTCCCTTCCCCGATGCATCACTATAGATAGTGAATCCTCCAGATCCTGATGGCAATGTCAACACTGGAGCTATCGTCAACCTCCTTTTCAGCTCATCAAAGGCGATCTGGCACTCCTCTGACCAAACAAACTCTACGTCCTTCCTGGTCAGCCTGGACAACGGCTCTGCAATCCAGGAAAAATCCTGAACAAATCTCCTGTAGTAGCATGCCAGCCCCAGGAAACTCCTGACCTCGGCTACTAAACTCGGAGCACTCCATGCCTCAACTGCCATGATCTTTCTCGGATCCACCGAGATACCCTCTCCAGTCACCACATGACCAAGGAATTCAACCTTGTCAAGGAAGAACTCGCACTTTGAAAGCTTTCCATAAAGCTTCTCCTTCCTGAGAGTCTCCAACACTATCTTCAGATGCTCCTCATGCTCCTCTGGGGTCTTCGAATACACCAAGATGTCATCTATAAACACCACCATAAACCTGTCCAGATGCTGATGGAACACATTGTTCATCAGATTTATGAATACTGCCGGGGCATTAGTCAACCCAAACGGCATCACCATAAACTTATACTGTCCATATCTTGTCCGAAAAGCTGTCTTCGGAATATCCTCCTTCCTGACCTTCACCTGGTGGTAGCCTGTCCTCAGATCAATCCTGGAAAACACCCTCGCTCCGCTCAACTAGTCAAAAAGGATCATCAATACGCGGCAGCGGATACTTGTTCTTGATTGTGAGGTTGTTCAGAGCCCTGTAGTCGATACACATCCGTATCGACCCATCCTTCTTCGGCACAAAAAGTACCGGAGTACCCCACGGAGAAGAACTAGATCTGATAAATCCCTTATCCTGAAGCTCATCCACTTGCTTCTTCAACTCTATCAGCTCACTGTTGCTGACTCTATAGACGTGCTGGGATATCGGCTCTGCGCCTAGCACCAAGTCTATAGAGAACTCCACATCTCTGTCCGGAGGTAACCCTGGCAACTCCTCCGAAAAGACATCCATGTACTCCTCTATCAGTGGATGTAGCAACCTCAGCTCTACCAGCAGGGCTCCGCAGAAGACTCCCTTGCTCTGCTCCGCTGCTCCTCTGGCAAACTGAAACTCTGGCTCACCCGACGGACTAAACAATATTCTGCCTCCACGATAATCTATACTAGCATAATGCATACTCAACCAATCCATCCTGAGTACAATATTTTAGCTCAGAAGTGGCATTACGAGTAGGCACACACTCAACTCCTGGCCTCCCAAGGTAACTCTCCGGTCTCTGCAGACATCACTGACTAGGATGATACCACCACCGGTCGTGATCTTGCAGAGTCTAGCTAAAGGTTCAGCAACAAGATGGTGTCTAACAGCAAAAAACGATATCATCAAAGAAGGATAGTAATATTGCAAAAGAAAATAATTTTAGGAAAATTAAGATAGCAAAAGGAATCAGGAAGGGTTCTAGTTGTGATTGAGCACACACTCTCTCAGCCTATATCCTATATCCTATTGCAGGTAAACCTAAAAAATGGACCTGCATGGGCCGCCACCAAAAATGTGTCACGACCCGCACCCGAAAAATCGGGCATTAGTCGTGGGTACGTCCAGCCTATGCCGCAGAATCGGCGGTAGAACGCTGTAAGGTCCGTTCTAAGTCAACCAACTATAAATCTCACAAAAAATTGTCAATAACCTCTCCAAAAGGAGGGCAACCACGCAATATATATGAATAATCCTCTCCAAAAGGAGGGCAACCACGCAATATATATAATCTCTCAATCACAATAACTAGGGGAAGAAATAAAGCAAGATATGATATGAACAAAGAAACAGAACCAAAGAGAGCAAGACAATATCCAAAATACAGTCCAAGTCTACAATATCACAGAAGCAAAAGAATAAGTACAATCATCCAAAATATAATCAGCTGGGAACAACCCAAGAAACCTACCTAGCTAACTAGGGTGCTAAAGGCGTCTCCTCTCAGGGCTCCTCCTTAGTCTCGGGGTCACAGCACTCATCAACACCCGGCCCATAGAACGTCGGGCAATAATCCTCAGGATCCTCTGGAAAAAATATGCCCAGTTAGGACTGGAGCGAAGTACATAACTCTGAAAGCAACTCCAAATACATGGTAAGGTGTATATGACGAGCAATAGAAAAGTATACAAGATGCACAGAAAATAAATACATGCTG